>OX579655.1:9661737-10286737 GCA_951230895.1 Carpatolechia fugitivella | reverse complement strand
GAATTTTTCTAAAAGTTATACAAACCTGAATATCTCATTTTCATAGGGTGCGATTTTTTCGGTCCGATATAATGAAATATTACACATGTTACACTCTACCAAATGTGTTATGTGGCTATTGTGGGGGCGGCCTTATTACGCGGAAATCGTCAAATAGTTTTATAAACCTGAATATCTCATTTTTATAGGGTGCGATTTTTTCGGTTCTATATAATGAAATGTTCTATTTTTAACGCTCTTTCAAACGTGCTATGTGTCTACTCTGGGGGTGGACGTTTTTAATTTTTGGACCAATTTGCCCACTCTCTTTTAAATAATTCAGACCAATTGGTTATTTGTTTCAGAAAATAAACGAGTTCTCCAACATGTACTACTACTTGAAAAACATGTCGGACAACGACAAAGAGGATGCACAGGAAGACGGAAAATCACAGGAAGAACTAAGAATAGTAGAGCCCTGTGATACTGTCGACTCCCCGTTACGCAATAAGACTGAACACAGCGCAGAGGAAGCTCCAGATCTCTTCAGTGAAGCTTGCACACAGAATCTTGAAGTTTTGGACAAGATCGAAAAACCTGAAGAGAAGAAACAACGACCTACGTTAAAACTTCCTAAAGTTAAAGAGCAACTCTACCAAAACGAATTTTCTATTCATGACGATACACAGGGAAGGATACAACAAGCCATTGAACACGATTATTTGTTCCAGCCTTCTAATATCAAAGTTGAAAGCCCGAAATTCCGACCAAATAATTTATACGCGAATAGTTCTAGATTGATGCCACAACAGTCGGATATATTCCTTTACTCACCCACCGAAGAAATGAAGACTTTTACAATTGATACTCCCACTAGTGATATAAGCCAAATAAACTTAAGTACAAGGGACATAAGATGCAGTGGAAGCGTGAAATCTGGGAAGGAGAACTTTCCTTTAACTGGCCAAGAAGAGCTAGCCGAGATTATTAACGACTTCAAGAACAATGTCTTCACTATCTCCGAAGTAGAAAAACTTGTGATGGAATGGAAGAATAGGAACGAAACGCAGCAGTCTTTGAAAGAGAAACAAGAACAACTTAATAAAATGCGCGAAGAATATGATAAAATCCAGCAGAAGATTAAAGATCATTTGAAGCGCCCAACGCCTTTTGATAGGGTCAAGAAAATGTTCTCTAAAAATAAAAACAAGCGTAAGTTTCTATTATAATTAAATCTACACCCCAAACGTACTGTTTGGTAACAATACTAATAACTACTTGTTATTTTCGCAGATCACGAACACAGCAACGGTTCGATCGAAAAGAGAAATGGAAGCACTAGACCCAATAGCAGTCTTAGCGATAGTAAGTACTACGGCATAAAGGCAAAAAACAACAAACAAAACAAAAACAATAATCATTACATTAATGGTTACTACCATCTCATTTACGTAATTATAAATTAGTCGTTGTGTTTCAAGGTTCATCTTCATCGGGTAGATTGAGCACAGTTAGCGGTGGAAGTGTAGCCGACACCAACAGCGTCCAGTCTGAGCTCGATGACAAAGCCAGGTCTATTGTAAGTCCCCAATCAAATCTTCTTTTTGTCGGCTAATCGAACCCTGGTATCAGCCAGTGCGCCAGGCGCACACAATCACCGCACCACAATCTCAATTAACAACTCGAGAATTACTCTATATGAAGCAGGTCTTCTCGACAGCAGTCTGTTATTGAGCAGATGCCCCCCTAAAACGCATGCATACAACTTTATCTACTAGTCCATTTTCAAGTTCATTTTCTGTCGATTCGACGTTAGTATAAATAAAAAGTACTAATACGGAAATGACAAATTCTGTGGCATTATAGGGGTATTAGTTAATTTCTTATTTGACTTTCTATCCAGATATCTTCGAGCACGCTGACAATGCACTCGGCTTGCGACAGCGAGGGTCGACTGGACGATTACCTGATCCCACCTCCGCCACGGCCACTGAACGGATGCCCTCAGTTCACCACTTTTGGACATCCCAAGAATGAGAACAGGTATGTAAAACATGCTAAACTTGCGAGGTTGAAATATAAAGTTCGTTTTTCTTTATTTCCAATCAGTTTTTTTCATTTTTATTTTATTTTCGGTATCACGGTCATCTTTTCGATTTTTCAAAGTATATTCTGATTTGTATTCTATTTTCCGATCTAATTTTCTAGATTCTCATGTAACTTTTGTTTTTGACAGAACACCTCACATGGCGACGATCGTGGAGCGCGAGGCGTCTGCGTCCCGCGAGCGTTTGGACTGCGAGACCGAAACGCACCTGCGTCTGACCTTCTCCCGGGAACGTGCGCACGGGCGGTGCGACGACCGCGACGGCGCGCCTATGTACATGAACATATCCGCTACACACACGTAATATACCAAGAATCCCTTGATACCCAATCAAAGTTATCACGTCAAATCAGATTTTCGAACCGAAGCAGTCTTTTTACAAGCTTTTATTTAACTTGCACTGTATGTGCGTGGGTGTGTATGTTCGGGCGAAATCTTGCAACTCAATTTTGAAGCACTTGCTGCCATTGGATTTTGCTGAAATTTGGTACACTTATGTAACCGCGATGACAATGCAATATTATGGTACCATGGAGCTGGTCTGATGATGGAGCCGGAAGGTGGCCATAGGAACTCCTTAAATACACACCACAACCTAGTCGTGTTCGTAAATACAGAAATGTTTTTTACAGATAGCATTATGTAAACGTGTCAACTTTACCAGAACAGAACGGCTAAGTTATTTGAAATAATATTTTTGTAGCAATACAAATCTGCCCGTTACTAAAATGTGCAATAAAATCAATTTTATTACGTTTATTCCGAAAGAACTTGGTATTATAACAACTACTCACACCAAAAAACAAGACTGAAATAATCTTGATGTAAATAATATTGTAAATATTTATCTATCTTAAGTATCACAGATTTTTTAGTTATTATTTTATTTATTTTTGACAATGTCAATAATTAACTGATATTTAAAGTAGTACAATATAATGTTATCGTAATTTTTTGATCGAAATTAAAACTTCATAAGCTTAGTCGTAGAGACGATCTTAGCAAAAATAAGATTCAATGATCTTAATAACTTGAATTTAGCTTTGTAGTCTTTATACAAATTGTATTCCCAAATGCATTTATGATAAGCAAATGTGAGTTATCTATATAAATGATAAAATAATAACCAATTGTTTGATTGCACCTTTATTGATTAAGAAAAGAACAGTTAAATAAATTAATACATTACGTAAGTATACATTAACTCTTACTGTAAGAGTTTTATGCTACCTCTGTAACAGTGGTAACATAAAATAGCACACAAAAGGTAACACTGGGGGTAGTCACTATGGTCTATAGACAGCCAAACTTTTCTGACCCCTAACAACTAACAACGGACGGCGGCGCCAGTGTCGCGGCAATAGGTTTGGTGGGTAACAAAATATATATGTAGTACAGTGAATTCCCTAAGATATGGTAACAAGGTGACTGAAAAGCGACGAAGTTTTCTCAAGTAATCATTAAATTACTAACACAATGCTTAAATATAAATTGTATACTTCAGTTACCTGTACGATACTACAAAATCTTATATTATAGCATAAATAATTGCCTAAAAAAGAATTTAATCACTTTCGAGTCGCCCTACACCATATCTTAGGGAATTAACTGTACTACATATTACATGTTCGTCTTCTGGATTACATTATATTATTAGTACATTACACACACGGCACTAGGGCCTCGTCATCACTTTCTAGTGAGACCTAGGTTACAGTAAAATGAGTTATATTTAACCCTTTATAAGGCAAAATATGTAAGAATTTTTAAGACATTTTAACCCTTATTCGCACAGCATTAAGTTTGGTGGCAATATATTGACCAACGCCCGCGAAAGTGAAAATGCATGTGTTCCGTTTTATGCAAGGAGGTCCTTTATTCCTCCGAGAATTATGTTCTTTACTACAGCGAGAAATGTGGCTCATTTTGTCACCAGGCCAGAAAAGTCTGTCTTAGTTCTTTTCGAGGTTGGATCTGAATTATTAGAGTCATTCGCACTCTAAAAAAGTCAAACAAATCATATATTATTATTTGATTTATATCTGTTATAGTTTCTGAAAGTTAATCAGAAATATAGAAACCTGAAAATCAATTTACTAATGTACGTAAGCAAACCCCCCATTTAAAATAATTTGTTATAAATATAATACTCAATAGTAAAATTAATAATTTAAAAATAATTAAACAATAAGTACTTACACTCAAACCGCAACAATCTCATCATATCGGCATAACAATTTATTTGTTCAAAATTTTAAATGCTTTCGTCAAGTATAAAAATCACATATTTTTACTTTTTCGTATTAACGATATATCACAATATTGTCACTTAGAATTTAAATCTAACAAGATAATTTAATATTGCTGCTACAATTAGCACTTTTACATTATAGATAAGCGTTGATTTTGGTACAAGATGAAATGCCATTTTTATTATTTTTGTTTTACGTGGTTTTACGAAACTTTTTTCTTTTGTTTTGAATTTCGTTTACTGCACGTCAGGTAAAACTGGTAGTATTGTCAAAAAATAATACATAATAATAATAATGCTGTTGTTGTTGCAAAGCGACAATGTAACTTCAATCAAAGTGTACTTAAATCACAAAATTAATATACATACGTACTTACCTAGTATGGATGTCAGTTGGTGTGGCTATAACAGATTAAAGTTGCGGCGTTTCTACATGCAACCGGTACAAAGTCGCAGTTTTAAGTAGTCAACTTACATGGGCAGCATCAATTTTAAAAATATTTAACAAGTTACTTCAACAGCCACACTTTTTAAAGTAAGTGATTTGTCTTAAGTTTACCACGATTTTACAATTTAAAGATCATTTGCACCAGAAGGCGCAAGTCACAACCAACTTTGTGATCTCATGAATGCAATAAAATGACGTCACCTCACGTCAATAAATCGTGTTAAAATACTATTCGTCCAAGTAAAATACCAATTTACGCAAAGTGCTTTGGCAACGCTTACATTTAGTTCAGAGGTCGTGGCATCCGAGTCTATAACCTCTAAAACCGCCAAACATCAACATCTGTGGCTACAAAAGTACAAACACTATAACTTATCTTTGACGTGATTGGCTATCCCGTTGGGGGCGGGGCGCGGGGGGTGTGTCATGAGGGCCTGGTACATGCCCCACACGGCGAGCGGCCGCATGTAGGCGATGGAGCGGTGGTTGCCGCTCTCGTAAAGGGCTTCGGGCGTCTCAAACGACAGGCCCATCTGTTTGAGGGTTTCGTGCAACCCACCCGCTGTTGCGAACGCTTCCTCGTGCATGCCTGGAGAAAAAATAAGATTAGAATAATAAGAAGATTGAAGGTTGGACCTTTAAAGTTACATAGAACTTAATAATTCAATAAATAGAGGGGGTGACCTTACAAACGGTCCGGTAGTTCTGAATTTTTGATATGTTGACCGGGATGGTTATTAGAGATTAAAAATGAAAAATGCACAATTCCCCCCCACCGGGCCCGCCGCCATATTGAATAAACAAAAAAAAACGGCTTTTTCTTCAGGTTTTTGCCTTTTTCTTCGTTTTGGTGCATTTTAGCTAGAAAAAAGCTAGGTCAATGTTGTGGAGAATTAATCCTGTAATATACGTTTTAAATTTTATTTCTAGGACTAATAGTTACAGAGATACGCATTTCGCACTTTAGAACGCTGTAATTCAGTTATGGCCTATTCTAGGAAAACAAGTTCCAGAACCAAATTTATAGGAAATTTAATTACCTACAAGATGCATGTACTTTTTTTTATCAACCCTACGGAATGGGTGGTAAAAATAAAAGTTAATACAATGTCATATTGTTTTTTTTTGTTATTGTGACTCCACATTGTATAAAAAAAAATCACTAATTATTTTCCAGTTTTGGCTTGAATTTGAAGTTTAGACCAATCTTACTTGAGTTTGTTATATGTTACAGCGCAATGCTCATGAGGCAGGTATGTACTATTTCCTTTGAAAACCTTCTGGTGAGAGGGAATGTTCAATTTCAAATAACCCACCAACACAGCAGATACATTTTTTAAAAATTCATTTATTTAAACAAAGTACAAACAAAAGGCAGTTATAATCATACAAAAATCGGTAGGGATTGAGTTTAAAACTGAAAAGAAAACTAAAGTTTTCGAAGTGCATGTAAACATGCGCTTCGCTCGCTTCGAAGGGGGTGAGTTAATGAGGTCAGGGACTTCATTTTCATCAAATTTCTCGTTCGTTACTAGGTCGGCTTCGTCTTCGTCGTCGACGATGACTTCATTTCTGTTGTCACATTCGTGGCCAACACAAATTTATTGTGTTAACTGTTTAATAACCCAAATAAATAGAGAAAAAAAAACACAGAATTTACAAAGGGAGGAACAATTTAGGCCCGCCTTTCTACATCCACACGCCCCCATGCAGCCAGTTGTGCATTTGCATGAGATGGTCTTGAGCAGGTTTGGGGGAGCAGCGTCTCTACTCATACTGATGAGCTCCAGTCTTCCAGCTTTTCTGCACCAGCCCCACTCGATGGGGTCTTTGACAACCCCCATCCACTCCATGACCTGGTAGAATGTGACCTAGTGAATGATAATCTTTTGTATTGTTCTACCTCCTGTACCTATAATTGAAATATAGATTCTGTAGCTATTGCATTCTATTTTCAATTTACTACATTATTATCAAAACGATAGGTACTTAGTGTCTTCCAAGTTCCAACCTTAGCAACTTCCAAGACACTGCTGTGTAGCGCGGATCTATCGACGTGTGTTTTGGACACAGAATCCATCCATTGGCAGCCATATGAGCCCCAACTATAATGGGAATAAACAAAGAATAACTTGTCTTTACAACTAAAGAGTACTCTCACCTTTATAGATCATCAAGGAAGCGAGTCCGTAAGTCACTCCGGTCCACACCTCCATGCTCTGTAACGCAGACGTGTCGACATGTCCTTTGGGCCCCAGCACCCACCCGTTGACGGCCCCCATTCGCCCGTCAGCGAACTTCAGCACGTTGTTCTCGTAAATCGTCGTGAGCGACTTGCGGACGTTGAACTCGGGGAATACCTTGTCCTTAGAATCTGAGGCGCAGAGGAACCTGAAATATTCAACGGGAGTCCGTTAGCGGTGGTAATATTTGGCTTGGAAAGACCTGGGGGTATGAGAAGATTACTTTTACCATCACGGTAAAAACAGAAACAAAGGTGGTTGTATTCGGGATTAACTAATTTCGATAATAATTACGTTTATTGCCATTCTTGTTTTACACCTGTGTTGCAACCATTTTAGAAGTTTCTAATGACAAGTAAAATATTTTTGAGAAAAGTTAAGACAAACAGATAAACGATTATTTATTTGCCAACATTCGTTACAAATCAATAGCAGACCACCAACGTCCGAGACCCCCTTCTGTCTGGGATGAATCGGCTAGGACGCTCCAACAAGCGCTTACCTGGAGCGGTGGGAGAGGATACGTGTGGGGACAGAACTCGTCCGGGGAGAGCGAGGGAACAGGGAGAAATGTCCGATGCGCCGCGAGTCCGAAGGGCGACAACCGAACTAGGAATTAGGGGTGAAATAGTTCTTTTAAACAGAGCAGGTCACCCGTCTGCGCTCTGTCGCAGGCATCCCCCATTAGACATACATACATACCAACGTCCGAGCATATTGTCAAACTGGCAAATAAATAAATTTTTAAAAAATGGCATGATCAAGCTGGATTCGGATGGCTGTGAGAAGTAGCACAATCAAGAAGAGCTTAATACCCAGCAGTAGGTGGATGTGGGCTGAGAATGATATTGAACGACTTACCATTGTCCAGCGAGTTGATCTGCCATGACCACGTTCCTGCTGGACGGCCGGGTGTCGAAGCAGTAGTAGCTGCCGGTCCACAGTTTCTCGTGGTAGGAGTGCTTGGCATGTTCTAGAAGTTTCGAGAACTCGCGCTCGTCTTCTTCTCGTTCTAGAAGATGCGCCATGTGTTTCACGCCGGATAGTGCTGCGAGCCACAAACCGCCGCAGTATGCGCTGAAAATATAACAAACTATTATTGTCGTACTTGAGGAAAGTGGCGCGGAAGCCAAGAAGATATGTTGGCTATGGATAGGACATTTGTTTTATATTTTCAATTTCACAACTGAATAATTATCTCTTTTATCACTTGAGTTGTAAGGTCGACGACTGACCCTAGTGTCAGCATAAATCAATACTTGTACATGATCTTCAACTGTTACTGCATTCAGGATAAGTCTCTTACAAATCGTCAACGATCAGTATGTACTCTGAAGTTCGATTTAATATTTAAAAGCTTGTGTTTGAAAGAGACATTCAATGAAAACTTATTTTGATCTACCTCGGCCCACTCATGGCCCACGCGTCGAATGTT
This sequence comes from Carpatolechia fugitivella, assembly GCA_951230895.1. NCBI lineage: Eukaryota > Metazoa > Arthropoda > Insecta > Lepidoptera > Gelechiidae > Carpatolechia > Carpatolechia fugitivella. The sequence goes on along the minus strand of OX579655.1, from coordinate 10,278,274 downwards.
TGGTCGGGCAGGCCGCTGTTCATTGGTCATTGGTCATGACGGGCTGGTTTCCGCAACTCGACGTCAAATGCGCCTATTTTGCGTGTGGTTGGGAATGCGGTGTCATTCGAGCCAACCCAACTCTTCCAGGAAACCCAGGCCGCTGTTCTCAATGAGACCGTTGCGTCGCCATCTTGGTCCCAAGGCGCCATGCAGCAGATTAGAGTGCAACACGATCCAACAGATAGCGGCCGAAGATAGCTAACGTAATATTGACGTTTACCTCGGCCCGCTCATGACCCATGCGTCGAATGTTTGGTCGGGCAGACCACTGTTCTCGATGAGGTTCTCGCAATCTTGGTATTAGAACGGAAGCAGTAGATTAGAGCGCAATACGACGCGAACAAATCCTACAATTATCGGCCGTCTTTGCTGTAATATTGATGTTTACCTCGGCCCGCTCATGACCCACGCGTCGAATGTTTGGTCGGGCAGACCACTGTTGTCGATGAGGTTCTCACAATCTTGGTATTAGAGCGGAAGCAGTAGATTAGAGCGCAATACGACGCGAACAAATCCTACAACTATCGGCCGTCTTTGCTGTAATATTGATGTTTACCTCGGCCCGCTCATGACCCACGCGTCGAATGTTTGGTCGGGCAGACCACTGTTCTCGATGAGGTTCTCGCAATCTTTGTATTAGAGCGGAAGCAGTAGATTAGAGCGCAATACGACGCAAACAAATCCTACAATTATCGGCCGTCTTTGCTGTAATATTGATGTTTACCTCGGCCCACTCATGACCCACGCGTCGAAGGTCTGGTCGGGCAGGCCACTGTTCTCGATGAGGCCGTCGCCATCTTGGTCCCAGAGCGCGGCGCGGCGCATGAGTGCGCAACACGAAGCGTACATATCAGTTAGGTAACGGCTGGAGTCCCAAACCGCCACCGCTTGCTCCCTAGGCTCGTGTTTCACTTCTAACTCTTCTGCTGCTGCTGTGCTCCTGTTGAATTGTGTTGTAATGTACTAGATGTTGATTAATAATTCATTAGTTCTTTTTTTTTGTTGAGTAACAAACGAAAGCCAAACGCGGTTACGGAGGCAATATATACATTTTACAAGCTTCGTAACGGTTTACAATCGCTAGGCGTACGCATAATCGGAGCGAAAGATCAAGCAATGAAGTATTTCTTATCCATTTTCTAATTAATTTTTTTATTCATTGATTTATTCAAAGATTTTCAAGGCTCTCATAACTTATTGCACAAATTTATTATTGTACTATTTTAGTGTTATTTTTAACAGTGCACATTTATGGTATTAAAATTCCGTCCCGTTATATACCATTGCGTACTAGTATTTGAGAAATTAATTGGGCTTTAAAGCCTGACTTTATGATGACAAATTGGTGTAGAAAAAAAACTAATGTGGCGCACCCACGCCTCGTCAAGTTTTTTACTTTCTGGTCAACTTACACAAATAACATCAAATTAAATTACACTGAAAAATTGTTAGTGACATAGTAACAATAAATAATAATAAGTACACAAAACACAAGACTCACGACATCCAGGCATGCTAGTTAAAGACACTATTAAGCATACCTGTACAGTAAGTCTAGTATATCGGCAATCCGAGGCGGCGCGCTAGGAATCTGAACGCTGTCATTGGCCGCCGGCTGGGCGACGGGCGACGGTTCCCGCGAGACAGACAGCGTCGGCGACCGCGTGGCCTCCTGCCCCGTCGAGTGCAAGTACAAGTCGTCTTCAGTACCGGCTCTGACGTCGTCTATAAACGCCATGGAGCGGTACCTGTGCGAGTCGAGCGGCGCCGAGTGCGCTCGCAGCAACTTCAAGTCGCGCACCACTTGCAGCACGAATTTCAGGTTCAAGTCGCGCCACTCGCTCACGTCGTGGATGTTGTAACAGTTTATGCGAGAGAACGGCTCGTCATCTGGTGAACAACAACAATTTGTAGTCTTCTCCCGCCCAGGTATTATAGTAGCAGCATCGAAAAATAAAACTGCACAAGATACAATACAGTACGTGCGACAAGGATTTGTTTTGCATTTACGTTGTACGTCACGCAGTGTATTTTGTCTTGTGCATGCATGCTACCCCGGTAGTAAAGACATATCTGATTGTTTAGTAGTTTAAGTAGCCAATTGAATGGCGTAAAGGTGCTCGAACACCGGTGTTTAGAAATTTTTGAAAACAACTTTTTGAAAACAATCATAAACATCCAGTAAGCAAGCAATAATACTAACATTGTATATATACCGTGATTAAACCGCTAAACCTCTTTAAAAATGAGCAATAACAAGTTTTCTAAATGTTTTGAACAGTTTGAAACTAAAAGATGTAAACACCAGTGTGGGAGCACCTTTAGAATCATGAGTTCGATCGCCAAGTTATTTAATAGAAAGTTAGAGTTTCTCGGACCAATAAGAATTCTGGCCAAGAGCAGATTAAGCCCACGAGAAGACACTTAGTATTGACAGTTTATTGAACTCAATTTTTTAAAAGTAGCACAAACCGCTTCTAAACTTCTAGTATCTACTCGCGAATTAAAATGTGTTTAACTCTTATTCGAATCGGGCGCAGTATAAGAAGAAAAAGTCCTAATTCAGTACAAGTAATTAGATTCAATTTTCTAATTAGATTTGCTGTTGCGTTCACAACTAGAAGTTTAGCACTATGATCTGTATGTAGTCCTACTATACCTGGATCGCCCAAGTCGTGGGGAATAGAGTTCTTTACTTTGTATTTAACGTTTTTTCCATTATAAAGCGATACCCTTGATTTTTCGCTCTCTAATTCTATCGTATCTCTATACATGTATTGTAGCACTACCTGCAAAAGAAAAAATAATGAGAATGCAGCGTTATACAGTGTAGAATTCAAGTTTTCTTTTATTGTAAATGTTAATGCTTACACATTCAGATGATTAAACATAAATAAAATTAATGTTCAAAAACGAATCAAGGACTTTTTATCAAGTTCATTAGTTCAGGTTTATTGTTTGAATTTATTTCCGGTTTGATTAAGTGTTTGATTTTCAAATGGATTTCCATTATAAGTCAAAAAGTCTTTCTTACTTGTAAATTAGGCCATAGTTGTGCTAATGCACACGACGCATAGAAATGTACATCGTAAGTGTTGTACATTCTGTATTCATGTCCTTCCAAATATCCAAACAAACCGAAATCGTGTCTGAAAAGAAAAATATGTTGCAATTCATTTTGCTCCTTAAATTTTACTTTACACAAATCAATAGCCGATAAAATCTCGCATGTAAACATGCAACAAATTCTGACTATAAAAAAATAATGGTCTGTTTTCAAATATTATGTAACATTCGTCACTACTTAGTAGTGCTAGATTCTGCAACAAAGATATCAATTTAAAAAATTGGTATACCACCACAGAATTAATATGGTACTACCGTACAGAACGGCATCTCATTCCCTCCCGCATACCCCGCCCCGCAGATTGGGATATCGAAATGGCTTAATGGGTTAGGGCTCATTCACACATACACGGTTTGCGCCGGTCTGGCGCGCCGGTATGAAGCTCTATGGAGGTGTGCAACCGTGGACGGCGCAAACCGTGAATGTGTGAATGAGCCCTAAACCGTGAATGTGGGAACGAGCCCTTATCGTACAACGTACTAGCATCGTAGGCGAGTATCGATAACCCTATTAACGTCGAGCGCATTTTACTAGTAAATCGAGTAGTAAGTAAGCATTCATAGCGCGGCAGTTGTATGGAGTGGCCGAGGTGTGATACCACTTTACCTCGGATCACTGTCGGGGAAGTCGTCGCGTGCGTCGAACCACACGGTCCCCCCGTCCGCGATGAAGTAAAGCTCGTTCATTAAGGCACTCTTTAACCAGTCCGGTATATTACTGCAACGATTAATAAAAAATACAATCAATAAGTTAAGCTTACCTTTGTTTTATAGATTGTTTTATGTACAAATAAATAAAGAATAATTTAACTACCTACATAAAGCTTTTGAGACGAGAATGAAATGACAAAAAAAAATCGGGACTTAGTTTAACTCGTAATTTTGAGATTTGTTCTCGTCAATCGCTGAGCTAGGATTGGAAATACTAGGAAAAGATTTAGGTGCATACTACAACTTATTAAAAAAAAACAGAGCGAGAAATTGTTTATAACTAAAAACAAATTTTAAATTGAATAGGATTAAAAACGTATTGAAAAAATATACCCACTTATTAATAAGTATCGGGTCCTGCCACTCTGCGAGCAGTTTTTCCCAGTTTTTGTAGTTTCTAAGCGCATACGAAGCTATGCTTGCACCCGCTATGCCGTCACTACCAAAATATTTCGTATAAAATCTGAAATAAGAAATATTTTACATTTAAAGTTCACAGAGAATGTTTACAAACAAAGTAAACCTTAAATTCCAACGAATTTACCAACCTTTTGCGTACTTTTATATCTTTCTTATATTTAATGCATGGCATGTCCCACGCAAGGCAAAACTCGGTGATCCCGGTCCCGCCGGGGTCCAAAGATATTGAACTAGATAAAGCCATTGAATCACCTACAAAAATATACAAGAACATTAATAAAATTGTACTACGAAATTAAAATGTGTGGTGCCTTTTGTTACGCCTTTTGCAAAGAATAAGTAATACAAGAATGTTTACTATACCTACTCCTATGATTGATTTTAGTTCTAAATAAAACAAAACATCAAAAGCTAGGCTGAAGGATAAATACTATCAAAACATAAGTATGTAGCACTTACATTTATAAATCTTCTTTGGTTTGTCTTTCGTTTCCTTGTCCTCTTTGCGTTCCGACTTATCCGGTAGCTTAGGCGGGGGCGGAGTAAGACTTGGATCCGGCGACAGCTTCCCATGCTTCTTAAGGCATTCCCATATGTAACTAGAGGTTTTGGCCGCGTTCCATAGACAGTAGCTCTCGTGTATCGTCTCGTTGCCTTGCTTTTTCTTGGCGATGGTGAATGTACAGGGTATATCTGAGACTTTTTGTTCCAAAGTTATGCCGCATGTTTGCTCCTCAGAATACCTTTCCAGATCTAGTTTCGCTGGAAGTATAAATCATGATTTAACTGTCTGTTATAAAGCTTCACTAGGTGACTAACCCTATATCCTTAAACCATAAACTTACAAATAACTAATTACAAACAACAACGAAATTTACAAATAAGAAGAGATTCATTCAATACAAATATTGTCAACACCACCTTTCCGATATTGTTAGAACGTTTTCTTAATTAATTTTGTCCTTTGCAATATCTTATCGCAATGTATTTTCTTTCTTACTTAATACTTAAGTGAACAGGTGCATGATAACACTTGTATTGTCAGTGATTAAGATTATATAAGTATTCTGACATCGAGATTTTGATTATTTCAGACTTCACATAACAACTTTTCTATGCTATACTAACCAATAGTTTTTTTCTTATTAGGTCCCGCTAGGACTTCCGTCCAAGTGAATGTGATACTGACATCCCTATGTTCATTGCACACATTCTGAGCTGTAAATACAAATACAGCACACGGCATACTGCTATCCTGAAATGTAATTATTTTACTAATAATTCATGCTCCGTTTAAACTAAAACAACCTGCGCGGAAAACATTTGAATTCAGTTTCTGAGCGGGGCGGGAAATTGAGAGACAACGCGAGCCGCTGCGCCTTGCCTTAGTCTGAGTACCTAATGCTTTATAAAGACTAAGAATTTTCCTGTTGAAGATTGATTCTTACACGCCCATTATTAAAAAAACTACAATCAACGCAACGCTAAAATTACAGTTTGCTTTCTCATATTATAAACGGTAGAACGTTCGGCTCTCATTCCGGACGTTTGGAGATTTTGGGACATTGTAAAAGCTTCTCTTCTTCAGGGGTGTAAGGGGACAGCCTGCCATCTGTATGTCCATGTGGTGCACCCTGCCAAAAAGCAAACGAGGCTCTGGCGACCGAACCGATGGCGGTATAACCATCTTTTAGGCCAAGTGTACCTAAGTACCTAGGCCGGCGGCGGGCAGCAGCGCCGTCGGCGCAAGACTTGGCTCTGCACTCACCAACCCGCCCTCCCAGCGTGGTGAGTATGGGCATACACCCCCTATGGACAGCGCACCAGATATACGGCCCCCAGTTCCCGGCAGCCTTACTATTCCAGGCCACAGTGGCAGCGGCCTCGGTCACGGTAGGGCGGGGGGTGCTAAGAATCCCCGGGTTACGGATGGCTGCCACAAACTGACCTTGGCGACGTTTAACGGACGCAGTCTACGGCTGGACGAAAGCCTGGAGCAAATGGAGGTAGAACTAGAAAACATAAGGTGGCACGTTTTGGGGTTGTCTGAAGTCCGAATACAGGGAGAGGACACGACAACCCTAGAATCCGGCCACCTGTTCTACTTCCGAGAGGGCGACCAACAGTCGCAAGGCGGCGTAGGCTTCCTTGTCAGCAAGGCTCTCCGTGACAACGTGTTGGAGGTGTCCAGTGTGTCAACCAGGGTAGCGTACCTTGTACTGAAACTGACCAAGAGATATTCCCTCAAGGTTGTACAGGTATATGCGCCGACATCTACATACTTGGATGCCGAGGTCGAAGCCATGTATGAAGATATCACAAAGGCCATAAATAACACCACCAAGACCTACTTCACCGTTGTCATGGGGGACTTTAATGCCAGGGTAGGAGTGCGAGAAGGCGACGACTCGCTTATCGGGCCGCACGGTATTGGGCTCAGGAACCATAGAGGGCAAATGTTGGTAAACTTCCTAAACATGCAAGGGTTGTTCTGCATGAACACCTTCTTTGAGAAGAAGCCCCATAGGAAGTGGACTTGGCAAAGCCCCGATGGTAAGACGAAGAGCGAGATTGACTTCATCTTGACGGACAAGAAGCGCATATTTAGGGATGTCTCCGTGGTCAATAGGTTCAATACCGGTAGCGACCACCGACTGGTAAGAGGCACTCTAAATATCGACTTCAAAGTTGAGAGAAGTCGTATGGTGAAATCCGCTCTTCGTCCAACACTGACCCAATCCGTGCACGGCTCTGAAGCGTTCCAGTTGGAACTGCGCGATCGTTTTGCCGCACTGGAATCCACGGCCGATGTGGACAAGGACCTTGAAAGTGTGTCAAGAGTAATTCGCGAAGTAGGAACCAAGCACTTCAAGGGAAAGCGGGGTAGCCAAAAGTCAAAACTTTCGGCGGGGACTCTGGAACTGATGAGGATTCGACGCGAGATGTTGGAGGGAGCTCCGTCGTCGGACATCCACCGTCTGAATAAAGACATCCGCAAGGCGGTGCGACGAGACCTCCGAAGCCACAATACGCAACTCATAAGAGAGGCGATTGAGCAAAATCGGGGGTCAAAAGTCTTCGCTAAAAGACTGGGTAGGAGTCACTTGACGAAGCTCAAAAACTCGGAAGGCAGAATCGTCACATCAGTTCCGGAAATCCTCGCCGAGGTTGAAAACTTTTATGGCCGTCTATACGCCTCGCATGCCCCAAAGCCTCCGCCTGACGCGAACGACCCAAGAGCCACACTGACACGCCACTTCACTGAAGATCTCCCGGACGTAGACGAAGATGAAATTGAGAGGGCTCTCAAACAGCTTAAAAATGGGAAGGCTCCTGGCGAAGATGGAATCACTTTCGAGCTTCTCAGAGCAGGAGGTACTCCAGTACTGAGAAAGTTAAAGAAGCTATTTAATTCCGTCATAGCCAATGGAACTACCCCGAAGGCGTGGAGTGAGAGCGTGGTGGCGCTGTTTTTCAACAAAGGAGATAAAACTCTCCTGAAAAACTTCAGACCAATCGCGCTCTTAAGCCACGTCTATAAGCTGTTTTCGAGAGTCCTCACAAACCGTCTCGCCGCAAGATTTGACGCCTTCCAGCCTCCGGAGCAGGCTGGGTTTCGAAAAGGTTTCAGTACCGTAGACCACATCCATACAGAAGTCGCAAGAGTATAATCAGCCGCTATGTCTAGCATTTGTGGACTACGAGAAAGCCTTCGACTCCATCGAGACCTGGGCTGTTCTGGAATCTTTGCAGGGGTGCCAAGTCGATTGGCGGTACGTGGAGGTACTGAGAAACCTGTACAGTATGGCGTCGATGTCCGTCCAAGTACAGAATCATAAGACAAAACCCATCCAGTTGCTCAGAGGAGTGAGACAGGGGGATGTCATCTCTCCGAAACTGTTCTCCAACGCACTGGAGGATGTCTTCAAAACCCTAGACTGGAACGGATTGGGCATCAACATTAATGGCGAATATCTCAGTCATCTCCGCTTTGCCGACGACATAGTCATAATGGCTGAATCGTTGCAGGATCTGCAAAAAATGCTGCACAGTCTCAACGCTGCCTCACTGTCAGTCGGTCTCCGGATGAACTTGGACAAGACTAAGGTCATGTTCAACGAACTAATCACTCCGGAACCGATCTCGATCAATGGCGAAGTGCTCGAAGTTGTCCAAGAATATGTCTACCTTGGGCAGACATTGCAGTTGGGTAGAGACAACTTTGAGCGTGTAATCGCAAGAAGAGTACAGTTGGGCTGGGCAGCATTCGGAAAACTGCGTCATATCTTCTCGTCACCGCTACCGCAATGCCTGAAAATCAGGGTTTATAACCAGTGTGTCCTACCCGTTCTGACATACGGAGCCGAGACGTGGAACATGACGGTGAAGCTGGCCCACCGGCTACATGTCACTCAGCGAGCTATGGAAAGATCTATGCTTGGTATTTCGCTACGGGATAAAATCCGAAACGAAATCATCCGGCAGAGGACCAAGGTGGTGGATATTGTCCAGAAATGTAAAGCAAGCTGAAGTGGCAGTGGGCTGGCCACGTCTGTCGCAGAACCGATGAGCGTTGGAGCAGACGGGTTCTCGAATGGAGACCGCGTCTCGGGAAGCGTAGTGTGGGACGCCCACCTGCCAGGTGGACTGATGGCCTGAAGAAGGTCGCTGGTGGTGGCTGGATGAGGAAAGCGGGTGATCGTGCGCTTTGGCGTACCCTTGGGGAGGCCTACGTCCAGCAGTGGACTGCAATAGGCTGATTGATTGATTGATTGAAAAGCTTCACTTTGTGACTCTTTCTCCAGTTTAGCTAGGACATTGCAAGTTGAATCACCTCATTATTCAAAAAATAAGATAATACCGTGTTTCGGAAGGCGCGTTTAGTGTTCGTCACTATTATTTCTACGAAAATAGTCTTTACATGGCCTACGTTCTTTTACAGGTCCTTAGGCGGCTCAGTATCTCTGACACCAGAGTTTGCGAGGTATGTTAGCCATCTACAACCCACACAATAAGAAGACCTGATTATGATAAGAAAAAAGATCATAATTTTCTAATGGATATGATTATGTTTATCTATCATACATGAAAACGATTAGTTATTTTATCTATCAACATGCAATACACAGATTCGTTTTTATCTCTATCTCGTCCAGTCAGTTAAATAGTTCACCTACTGGTAAGGTGCATTCAAAACAGACGAAGATGCGTTGAGTAAAGGAAAGGCGAAAGAGACATCACTCTGTCCCACTTCGACATTATAATTACGAGTACCAGTAGTTTCAGGTTTGGGTGCACCATTATTTAAACATTTCAGTGATGATAAGATAATCATAAAAAATGTGTTGTTAGGAATATTAACCTTATAATTGTGAGGTATTACTGGTGATATTTGTCTGCAAACGAGTTTCACTCCGTACTTTGACAAATCATATGTGGTCCATGCACGTGGATACAAAGCAGTGTACTCGCATTCGGCGGCATTCAAATTCCATTCCCATGACGGCGGTGCTTTCTTAGGTTTGCTATAATTACACAAATTGATCACCGAATGAATAGTACTCATTCATAAACAACATTGGTATTAATCAGAATGTGCTAAGTCATAGTAATTTGCCCTTGGACTTACTCATAGGTTGATAGCACAGACTGAAAAATGGTTTCTTTGTTAGCGTTTCTTATGTTCACGATGAACTGGCATTCAGGTACGGTGATGTACTCGTAAAGGCCGGGGTAGAGCTGAAACCGACAGAACTCGCCCTTGAAGCCTCGGCCGATGGTGCCTCCTCCTATGCCTCCAATGGGACAACCTACAAAATATGAATGATACACAAACTCAGTTTGTATCCTGTTTTTCTAGCAATTAATAATAATTAGGTGGTACTAATTGATGGAAAAATAACCAAAGTATGATTAGAATAAAAAAAATAACCGTAAAATATAAAAAAACACATATTTTGGTAGGAATAGAATAGAAAATAAAAATTAAATTGTGTTCGTTATTAAGTAATTTTACCTGAGCCAGCCTTCTGAAACTCTGCTTGTGCAGTACCTACCCAAGAGTTATGAATGCCTCTTTGAGCACTACATTATTTTTATAAACAATAGGAACATTTTATACAGAAATTTTCAATTCTATACCTTGATAATTACTGGTATTTGTATTCGTCATTTCTTACTTGTAATCTTTATATTTTGAATAAAAAAAATTACTCGAAACATCAACTTTATGCACCAATTTTTAAGAATTAAAATATGATCAATTAATAGATTTATCCCTTTTTCGTGTAAAATGCCTACTTCTTTGAAATCTAACAAAAAGTCGCTTGTCAGCAACTAGATAGCTTAAGCTTAGACTTGCATTCCTAAACTTGGACAACCTTTTATAAAAGGCAATCTGCAACTTACCATACATCCTCTGAGCTGAAATCATGGTCAAATAGTCCATTATTGGCCGTTTCTTGTTCATCTTTTTCCCCATGTAGTATTTGAGGTACCTGGGACAAAGCAGAAAACACTTGCAAGTTACAATTCTATTAACCCTTAAACGCACTAATTTTTATTTTTTAACAATACTTCGTAAGCTTAGTTTGTAAGCTTCTTTTTTTGGTCCAGACAAATGGGAAAAGTAAAAATTTTTTTTTTTTTCGGTAAAGTTTAAAAAATACTGTAAATGATGAAAAATTCTTTATTTATCGGGTTTTTGTTTTTTTTTTAATAAAAAATATTTTTTTTCCCTATTCAATACAGTTTAAATATGGTATCAATAGAAAATTTGTAAGTATTTTTTTTTGTTTAAATTTGGAATTTGTTTTCTGGCTTTGTTTTGGCGGCAAACTCTACCTGCCGTAAATAAAAATAAGGAAAAATTAAAAAAGCAAAATTTTTTTTTTGGTGCTAAAGATGATCACCAAAGCTAATAAAAACAAATAAAATAAAATAAATAATATTTAAATTATGTTGTTTATAAACAACAGTACGCGTTTAAGAGTAGGACAGCCTGTAATTTAGTATTATTATAATTTGGAATCTACATTTCTTTATATACAACTTCACCAATAAAACTCATCATCATCATCGTCGTGTGGGTTGTAAGGTCGATAACCGACCTCACAAACCCTGGTGTCAGTGTTATAGAGCCGCCAAAGGCCACTGACTTGGCTCGTGTAGATAGTAGCCGGGACCAACGGCTTAACGTGCCTTCCGAAGCACGGAATCATCTTTCTTTTCGGACAATCAGGTGATTCAGCCTGCAATGTCCTAACCAAACTGGGGAAAGTCTCACAAAGAGATTTTTGCTTGACAGTGTCCCCACCGGGAATCGAACCCGGAACCTCCGTAACGGGCGTCGAAATCTCGACTGATTAACTTGTTCACAAATTTCGAATTTTTTGGATTTTAGATTTTTTATTTATTTTTCATACAAATTGACTCGGTCTCATAATTATTTTTATATTTGCAGAGTTTATAAAGTGTTGTGTAACATAAGATAAAAAATAATAGTTTAAGATGTTTTTGCATGATATAAAGTACAATAGACAAATACATAATAAAACATGATATCATATCAAAAAACCCATAAACCTAAAGAGCATTACTAAATTACTATGTAGTATAGTATAAAATGTAACATAATATGCATGAAAGAACTTAAAAAGAAACACTACCTCTGAAATTATTCATGGACTAGCAAAAAAACTTTTATTGTTATTAGTTTAGTTATACAATTTTACACAAAGTCTTGTTTTTCCTTGGGACAGAGCAATCTACATAATATTATATAATAATATGTATTACATTTATTACATTTAGATACATTTGGAGGTCTAGTTCTAGTTAGAGTTACCAGTTAGGTCTAATTAGAGTTACCAATTTGACAAATTTTATCCACGAAATGTGCCACCAGTCGCTTTTATAATTTGCCAAGAAAGTAAATTTGTCTCTTCAGTTCTACTAAGTATGTCTACATTTCTTTCTCCTTATTTTGTTCTAAGAGTCTGTTACTGCTTCTACAAATTAACAATACCCATAGTATAATACTCAGATGGATCACAATTAAATATTTTCTACTTGCTTGGGGTGCTCATTGGGGTTTGTGTACTGACCTTATGTTAGTTGCTTAAAATAAAGTATTTTTTTTATTAGATATGCTCAAGGATATTCTAAAAACAATTAGTTATTTAAGCATACTTGGCTATAACAAGACATGACTTACTGGACTGTAAACTAAAAATATCTGCATACTATTCTATAGCCTGATTATCAAGAATGTGATATGCACTATTTGGCTTCATCAGCCTGGGCATATTATGATCAGAGGGTCATCTTCAGGTTTTATACCACTCACCTGGGTTTTTATATTTATGTAAAAATATATATTTTTTAAACTACGCTAGTACCAACTTACCTGACTGATAAGGGGATCATTTCTAGAACTTGGTTAGCCTTTGGTTTAATGACTTGCTTGCTCTTAAGTGGATATACATGGTTGAGAGGAATCTTGAGCCCGTACTTCGGAGGCTCGTCCAGCCTTGGTGCTTGGTCTCCCATAGTCTCCATCTCCATGGTGGAATGAAGCACCGGTGTACCGCCAGGAGTAATAGTGTTCTGTGCCTGTGATGTGCAGTCAAGGGTTTTTTTTTTTTTTTTTTTTAAATGGCTTCACGTCTAGATAACTGGATACCCCGGCGGTAGCAATAGCAAACCTTATTTTTGAATTAAAAGATGTACCAACACAGTCAGACGTAACGTTATCACTACGCCGAAACAGAACGACTGCGAAATTTATGTAAAAACGAGAACAAAAACTCCATGCAAGCAATTCTCAGATAAATTCTTTTTTTTTTTTTTTGCGAAATTTTCCTCATCGTGCAACTTTAGAGCGAGAAAATCTTACGTTAATTTGAATTTGCTTGCTCTGTTTTACGTAATGAACATCGCTTGCATGGCAAACAAAAACATATCGCTCTTTTCTAATTGGTTGATAAATTTGTCAACTTGACATTGCGTCATCCAATAATTACTAACCACAGATAACAGAAAATAGCTTTTCTCTGGTTACATTCGATACGCGCATAAATCACTTCGTTTTTTCGGGCTGTACATTATTGGTTGGGCATTATCGGTACCCGGTACAGGCGATAATTCGTGTACATGGATTCGAATTAGGTTAGATCTATTCTACCTGAGGACCTTCGTTCAGAAATATTAAATCGATATCGGTTGTAAATAACATCACTAGTATCGATTTAATATCACTAAATATTGATTTAGTTACACCACTACTGGACCCTAAGACGTGAATTGTGTAAGAGATAACGCTATACAGTCATTAACTTTGTTTCTTTGTTTAACATTGTGTTTATACAAAAATCTTAACAGACAGACAAGTACATATTTTTTTACTTTTTTGACGTTTCCAAACTTGTTTTGAGGTTATGTAGGTTTATTTGTAATCAAATATTAATCTACAGACTTTTAAGCTTTGAAACACTCCAAAACAAGCATGTAAAGGTCCCGCAGGTCGATAATTCCCTGCAACGCTGCCTGAAGGTCTTCTTTGCAATAATATTCACTCAGATCCTGCGTGCTTGTCAATTCAATTCAATTTTTTTAAATTAATGGCGTTCCCAAAATGATTTCGCCAGTATCAAGTGTTATTGTGTTTTTGTAGTTCTCAATTCAATTCAATTCAATTTTTTATTTATGGCGTTTCACTTGTAGTATTTCGCCAGTGTCAAGTGGTTTTGCTAAGTAAGTAGCATGAGATACACAGACAGCCCTTATCCTAAGACTAGGGTGCTGTGTACGGTGAAGGACTCCGGTAATATGATAGCAGCATTACTGAAGCCACCACGTGGCCGCTGCAAGTCATCAATAAATGACGGCTAAATGCAAGCGTTTCAATTGTCCTATTAAAGTTTATTGTTCAGAGTCATTCCCTGGATAATACACTATCAAAATTATACACTAAACACACTCGAATAAACTAAAAAACGAAAATTAAAACGAAAGCCTGTCCGCCATTGACGGATGCTAAGAATCGACCCCTTTTTAGTTCTCTCAATTCAATTCAATTTTTTTATTTTATTTATGGCGTTTCACTTGTAGTATTTCGCCAGTATCAAGTGGTTTTGCTAAGTAAGTTGCATGAGATACACAGACAGCCCTAATCTTAAGACTAGGGTGCTGTGTACGGTGAAGGACTCCAGTAATATGATAGCAGCATTACTGAAGCCACCTCGTGGCCACTGCAAGTCATCAATAAATGACAGCTAAATGCAAGCGTATAATTGTCCAATTAAAGTTTTTGTTCAGAGTCATTCACTGGATAAAACACTATCAAAATTATACACTAAACACACTCGAATAAACTAAAAAACGAAAATTAAAACGAAAGCCTGTCCGCCATTGACGGATGCTAACAATCGACCCTACAGTTCTCTCCTCTCTCTGGAAAGATTATTTTACCTTTTGATTTGACAGCTGTCATCTGTCAAAGTGAACTGTCACTTGTGTTGACAACTGTCAAACTCCATCAGAATTGTCGTTTCTTTCGAATTATTGGCTATAGATTATCGGCTGTTTGAAATATCAGCCCGTACATATTTTGTTCAGTCGATATTGCACATCCAGGAAAGCACGGACGATAATTCAAGTACAATGTATTCGATCGAATTATTGGGCTGTACAATTTTGGCTTTGAAAGATCGGGCCGGCCTTTATTATGGTCTTACATTATTGGCTGAATAAAAATTGGTCAGCTGTTTGTTTATAGGTTATCTTCGAAATTATTTTGGAATTTTTAAAACTTTTCTCCAAATTAATTAGAAAAAAAATGCTGTTTAAGACCTTAATACAAACAGAATTAAAATTATGCCATAGGATTTTAGTAAGAGGTAATGTGTTTTCGTTACATTTCTTATTTATTTCATGGTTAATGAACCTAAAAAAATAATAAATTGTTTCTAAAAATTATTTTAGGAGTGAGTACTAAATCACAGTGGAATATCGTGACAGGAGTATGCGTAGAACGGTTGCCAGTTATTACCCCACCACTGAACGAAATCCAGAAGAAATATAAGGATTTGCTGTATAATTTAGAACTCGAAAAAAGTTTGAAATCGGACCATGAACTAAGACATGAACAGGATAAGTAAGTAAAATATTTATTGCTTGCAAACTATCAACTGAAGTGCAAATGGGGTACATCCATGTGAAGTGTCCCCCCAGAGCAGGACCTGTTTAGACAAATGCAGATGCCTGGCATTCTATCATGCCTCTTACTCTCTTCACAAATGCCACGCTAAGTTAAAGTTTAGTACATAGGCCTGACCACCCTAATTCAGGGTAGGGTCGAGCCTCTCAGTGGTGTGGGATATGCTCAAGCCCTTCAGTGGGGTGGGATATACCTATACCATATTAGCCATTGATGATGAAAATATTGGAAGGGATATTTTGGAAAGAAAGAGGAAATAAAAAATAATGATGAGGATGCTCCAATCATCCCATAAGTTACCATGGCTTTATAGCCAATCTCTGCGGGTTTAAAAGGTATTATATTGGTATGTTGTCATTAATTTATTTCCTCTCTACCTATATTCTTTGCCACACTTTAGTTGGAGATTATTATCTAATCTAACTTTTTCCTCCAAGGCTGATTTTAATAATAAAATATAACCTTATTATTCCCAAAAATTTCAGAATACAAGCACAACTTCTGAAAAATGAGTCAGCTGAAGTGGACATGGATGTAGTGAGCAAGATAACTGCACAAGACATGGAAGATGCTGCCAATGAAGAACTTGCACAGTTCAAGTTTGCTAGCATTGAAACTGGTAACTCCATAACATTATTATGGTTAGGGTTGCTATATACGTATTACAGTACAAGACGGGTGTGAATGGCATGTGAATGAAAAAGAAGAGACCTACTTATCAGTGGGTAGATATAAGCTTAGTAGATAGAAAGATAGATAGGTATATTATTCCTAATTCTGTGTCTTTTTAGGGTTCCATAGTAAAAAAGGAACCATTATAGTTTCGGTATGTCCGTCTGTCTGTCCGCAGTTTAGCTCAGAGACTCTTAGTACTATAATATAGAAGGCTGTAATTTGGCATGGATATATGGAAATGTGAAAAAATTCACAGTAGTAGTGTATATGATGAATTTAAAAGGAAAGCTATCAACATCAAGTAGGCTTTACAGGTTATCGCACAATAGACCAACTTGTAAAATGAACTTGTGCAAGTAAGAAATTTGGTACTATAAATATCATAGAAAAATATTTTGATGAATGTTAACTTTCTTAAACAGGTACATAAGTAGTATTGGACAACTACGGAACCCTGCACTTTGCGTGGCCCGACACATGCTTGGCCGGTTTTATTTTCTCTTCATGATACATGTCATGTTAGAGGGGTCAGTTTGAATCAGTTCCATTGAATGTTTGTCCATTGTGATACAGTTCTACTCCTAATACAGTCAGAACATGTGGCATATTACTGTTTTGCAGAATTCAGTTCAAATGCATTCCATCTGTCTAGACCTTTATCAACAACCAAAATATTATTACAGATGCAGACAAGAAAAAAGACAAAACATCAACAGAAAGACTTCTTCAAAGGCATTTAATACTTGTTACACCAATTAAACTGGGCGAAGACACAAAAACATTACTACCTCAGGGACTTTGGAAGGAAGGCGAAACTCTTCGACAGGTAAGCACTGCCCATATAAAAATAACTAAATAAAACCAAAAAGTGTGAAATCACACAGTAAATTGGTCATTAGAACCGATGGGTTCGTGGGTTCATGTAAACAAATAGTAAGTACATACTTGTACTCAGAGAAATGTTTCCTTCTTTCGTGATTAAAATAACTACAATTCTATTGGAATTCCTACGTAACTATTATAACAAAACAAAAAAAAGGCACCATCTTTCCTTTTATTTGAATACTTAACTTATTAGTCCCTCTCAATCTGCTCCAACAAGAATGGTTCAGTCAGGATATTGGTATCACCGCCGGTACTATTGAAGTATTACGATCGTAAAGCAATAGATGGCAGTAGCGTGTAATAAAATTAGTAACTCAATTTGAATTTAGGTGGCTCTCCAGACTTTGCGCGAACTTAAATCCCCTACGTTGTTTAAATTAAATAAAAACCTTATCCCATCTGAGGTTTTTTGGGACGACAATAATAATAAATTTTGTATGTACATTTTTTTATCGATTATCCTAAGCCCTTTCTGTTTTTTTTTTTTTATTTCCGTAAATGTAAGACATTTTTTTGAGCCAGTAGCATTATTATTGTTGCTGATATCTAGGACTATTTTAATCTATACCCACCATCGGCGTCTTCCGAAGCATAAACATCCCTCTAGTTCATATTATATATACCACTAGCATATGATTAGGTATGCTTTCTTGCAGTTGCTTAACATCCGTGATCGGAATAAGAGTTGGCTATGGCCACACCTCACGAGCAATTCTTTTACGTGATCTCTATAGAAACTTAGATGCTCAAGGGGTATGCTATGCTAAAATTTCTTGACTATATAGAAATACGAAAACCATTTCGAGGTTTTACGGTTATATTTTCGTATTTCTAACGCAAAAAAATAAAGATTACGTTAAATAATGAAAAAAAAAAAAAAAACAAATGACCCATTTGACGTCATCTTATTAACAAATCTAAGTTTTTACAAAAATCTTGTACAAAGTAAGCTTTGTTGTTGTTGTAAGTTGATTTGACACAGGAAAGGGAAATATTTGATATTATTGTCTTCGATTAAATTTACGAGTATGGTTGTTCGTTTCATAGCCATTTTGCCATGACGTCACACGGTCAAAAATTTGAAACTATCATACTCGTATAACAATGATGGACGATCTAAATGATAAAACAGTCAAATTAGTTTCTTAGCACAGTCTAAATTATCATTTAAATCTATGAATGAATGAATGAAATATACTTTATTGCACACAAACAGATAACAATATGAAAGTAGAATTATGTACAATTGGCGGCCTTATTGCTAAGGTAGCAATTTCTTCCTGGCAACCTGATCTATAGGTATTTTATAATAATAATCTATATGTATTGCTTCAGTCTGCAGAAAGGATCGTGAAAGAGACGTGCGGCCCTGAGCTGAAAGTGCAGTTCCTTTCCAACGCGCCCAACGGATTCTACAAATACAAATACCCTACAGAAATCGATGGCAAAGTCGGAGTCAAGGTAAGTCAATCAGCACCTTCCTTTGCTTCATTTAATCTCCACCGAGCGGCCTCCTCGGCCGGTGGTCTAGTGGTTAGGGCCGCTGTCTTCCACCCGGGAGACGCGGGTTCGATTCCCACCACGTACCAATTTGTTTTCGAATTTTGAATTTGTGCGTTTATTCGACGCTCCTACGGTGAAGGAAAACATCGTGATGAAACCTGCACACTCCTGCGAAGAAATTCAAAGGTTGTGTGTGAAGTCGACCAACTCGCAATGGGCCAGCGTGGTCGACTAAGGCCTAATCGCCATACTCCAGGGTAGGCTCGAGCCCCTCGGTAGGGACTTATATGAGCTTTTGATGAACGGCCTCCGTGGTCGAGCGTTTAAGCCGACTCTTATTACTGAGATTCCGGGTTCGAATCCCGGTGGGGACCTGTCGAACAAAAATCTCATTGTGAAACTTTCCCCAGTTTGGTTAGCACATTGCAGGCTGAATCACCTGATTATCCGAAAGGGAATATGATTTTATGCTTCGGATTGCACGTTAGGCAATGGGTGCCAGCTGATATCTATGCAAGAAGTAGACGTTATATGAGCCATGTCAGTGGCCTATGGCAGCTCTATAGCACTGACACCAGGGTTTCGAGGTCGGTTGCCTTACAACCTACACAATAAAAAAGAAGAGAAGAAGATATTCTCCACAACGACTGGTCTGCCGATACTTACCGGAAGAACTGGGTGGACCTGGTGAAGGTCGCAGAAAGGTAAGTCTTGAAACTTTTAATCTGATAAATAAAAGAAAAAGACAAAGAAAACGAAAGTACGAAAATTAGACACAGTCATACAATTTTGTCCCATTCGCGGTGGAGGTTGCAGGGTCTTGGTGTACTGCAGCCAAAGATTTTACTGGGGCGACGGTTACGAGAAAATGGAGCTGACCCCCGCGCCGAGTCGTATCTGGTACAGCACATCACGCTGGCATCCAACGAGGCAATGCCGCCAGCGTGATGGCACATTCCCGCCGGGCACGATTCGGGGTGGTTTGTTTGATTAAGTAGGTAGTTTTAAGTTTTAGTTTTAATTTTGACTTTGATCATCTGATAAATATGTGCTACCTGAATATTTCACCTAACACTTCTCCATAAATAATATTCAATTTCATACAAATACTGCCGAATGTTTACATACGACATTTGCACACATAGACTTTACGAGTATAAACTGCGCGTTTAAATCGCCGCAGAAAGAAAAATCCGTTATTTATAAATTACCCTGAACATAAATAAAATAACGAAACCAATTTTATATTTAAAAGACTATTTATGATTTTTTTAACTACGCTGTCCGCTATCCGATCTTAGATCCTGAATCAGTCAAAATTGATTGAGGATTTTGTAAAATGTATAATTTATTTAGCTCTTTATGTCCCATAACTCCAACGAGTAATAACTTTTAATAACTTTTATTCATACGCCACGCATTCAAATTTTCAACTTAAAAGCTCTAACTGATCACTGGCATAGTAGTACTAATTTTAGTACCTACCGGAACGAAGTCCTTTATTATTGTTTTATTACGCATTATCCAAATTGTAATGCGAAGTGCGTTGATAAAGTAAGTTGTTGTTTCCTCTTTCCTGACAATAATATTATTTTTTAGTAGCTTATATAAGTAAGTTACTATTTAAACTTAACTTCAGATAGTAAAAGGTAAATATAACTAAGTTTCTTTTATTCATTTACCATTATGATGTTGGCTTTGGAAATAAATACCTCTACAAAAGGTTTTATTGTTGGCTTCATTTATTGCCCATTATGACTATCCTAGATTTCCCTCCCCAGCGGAGTTAAGTGGTGGGGGGTAAAAATAACAGTTTTACGGTTATATCTCGTAAAAGACTTACAATATCGGAAACTGTTCTTCATAAAAGTTGTAGGGCGTTCAATCCTGCATAGCATTCTGTCTGTGTATTTCCAATTTGTTTTTTTTCTCATTAGACCAGGGTCACATTTTTTGGACCAACCGTTCTCATACCAATACTCATCAAAGTTGGACGTACTTTACATATTTATGAATTCTAATTTTATAGGATACTTTTTACAAGAAAATGTCTTATTCCCACGGGAAAATTTTGCACAACGCGAGCGTAGCCGCAGGCGAACCTCTTGTTTTTCGTAAATATGTACTCGAGCCTACCCTGAATTAGGCCTAAGGCCTAAGTCGACCACGCTGGCCCGGTGTTGGTTGGTCGATTTCACACACAACCTTTGATTTATTTTACATGAGTGTACAGCTTTCCTCACGATGATGTTTGCCTTCACGGTAAGAGCGTCGAAAAAACGTACGAAATTTATAAACACATTGGTACTACGAGGTCAAACCCGCGTCTCCCAAACAGCGTTAGCCACTTCACCACCGCCGCTCTGCGAATACCCGCCCATAATTAACTTGAAATGGAGAAGAAGGTTACGAACGCGTCAACTTATGCAGTTACAGCAGTGCCATGAGCGCCGTCGACCTCGACTATCTAGTCTATCTTCCTATCAATTTTTCTTTGTTTCAGGTATTCTTCTATTACGCAAACTACAAGAGTGGTGCTGTCGGAAGCAAGACCAAAGCGAATTGGCTAACTCGCAACGAACTGACCGAGATCCTGCCCGAGAAATACAATAAGAGCGTCAATGAGTTTCTGATACAAGAAACGTGGTAGAGTTTTGTTGCAGTAGTCTAGGAATAAACGTAGTATTAACACTATTCACGAGTTTTATTTATTTTGTTAAACTATGTAATCAATCAATCAGTATACTTTACAACATAACTTAAAAATACTACTTATATTTATAAAATCTGAAATGTTGCTAAGAAACGGTAGCAAAACTAAAGCATTTATTTTACCTAGCGTACGTCTCTAGGTAAGTTTTGTAGGAAGTTAAAATTAATCAGTATATTATGTACTTTATAACATAACTTAAAAAATACTACTTATATTTATAAAATCTGAAATGTTGCTAAGAAACGGTAGCAAAACTAAAGCATTTATTTTACCTAGCGTACGTCTCTAGGTAAGTTTTATAGGAAGTTAAAATTAATCAGTATATTATTTACTTTATAACATAACTTAAAAAATATTACTTATATTTATAAAATCTGAAATGTTGCTAAGAAACGGTAGCAAAACTAAAGCATTTATTTTACCTAGCGTACGTCTCTAGGTAAGTTTTATAGGAAGTTAAAATTAATCAGTATATTATGTACTTTATAACATAACTTAAAAAATACTACTTATATTTATAAAATCTGAAATGTTGCTAAGAAACGGTAGCAAAACTGAAGCATTTATTTTATTTATGCGTACGTCTAGGTAAGTTTTATAGGTCGTTAAAATTAATAGTCATGGTCGTAAATCGATTGTCCTTGCACTTAGCAAGCTTCATTGAACAATATATTTTAATATACTTTAGAACATGTTAAGTATCTAAATACTTACCCTAAGGTCGGGCCACACTTATCGACGGCCGATTTTTTGCCGATTGAAAAGGAGCTCACTTGTAATTATGCCTATCCGCCGCTTACGGAGGCGTTCGCATCCGTACGCAGCCGTAAGGTGCCGTATAGCTCCGTCACAGTTTAAAATACTCGTAGTTGTTGTACACAGTATACGTAGTATTCGTAATATGTTCTGTACATTCAGTGTTTTTGTTGCGCATTTGAGGAAACTATAGTACACTGTTGATGTTTATTTTCGAATTATTTCTAGTACTTACTAGTTTTGTTAAACAATTTGTTTATTTGCAGTAAAGTTATTTATTTGTTGTAAATATTATTGAATTGATGAACATAAACTGATGGGTGATAAATTTTTTGATGTGCATCATAATTTTCATAATCTGTACCAAACTCGACTGTTTTTATTTATTTTCAAGGGAAACAAAAGTATCTATGATCCAGTGGAATACCCAAGTAAATACAAAAATCTTTTATGTACTTTTACGAATATTGCGAAAAACGTCGCGTATAGTAGCTTAAAACTGTGCTTAAAATATGAAATCATTGGAGTCGAAAATTATTAAAACGAAAAACTTATTTTTATTTCGCATGTGCTGACCTACTGTACTTTGTACACTGTGGTGCAACTTATCGCCGTCGTCGATCGCCGTGAATCGCCGTCGATACCTGCGGACGGTCGACGGCGTTTCGCCATCGGGGCGCGTCCGCGGCGTCGTCGATGCGGAAGGATTTCCATTTTGTATAGGCAAATCGTCGATCGCCGTCGATAAGTGTGGCCCGACCTTTATGTAACAGATCTTCAAAACACGTTTTGCGTGTCCTTTATCGATTTCCTATAATATTTAGCTAGAAAGCTTTTCCTAATGTAATTGCGCAGTAGCTTTCGCCTCGCGCTACTAAGAAACAAGGCTACGTGCGATTCCTAGCAAGCTGCTCCGAACAGTTCACGGTAACGTTGAAATAGAAGTTTACTTATACAATGAGCGTGATTTACTGGTAAACAGTTTTCAGTGGGCCGCTCTTGAGTTTCCCGAATGCGATACCAACCAAAACAAAATTTAACTACATTCAAACTACGATCCATATTCGCGTATTGCGATCGCTTACTCGAAGTGTTGATAGCTGTGAAACTGTTGCTCCAATTTGGACGCTTTTAGCTCCTGGTCCAAGGTAGAGTTTTGTGTATACGAGACGACGACGGTGGTTTATCGGCGAAGGATGGAACATGTTAGCTGCACCCGCCAAGGCCCCGGCCGTCTTCGTCTCCGTTTACAAACAAAAGTGTGCTGTTTCGTGTTCCGTAATATGTTACATTTAATAATTTCCCACGAAAGTAAATACAGCGTTGTTTCTACGTTGTTCCAACGAATTAGCCAGCACGTGTTGGGGCTTACATTGTTGATGTTTATGTTCAAATCATTATTGCTGGTGAAACACTTGTTTAACCCACTGACTCCTTGATCTAATTAGGTTTTGCTCTCAAAATAATGAGCGCAATTTAAACTTTACAGCAAATAAATAGTGCTTACTTAGTTGTTCTGTAAGCTTGACGATACATAAAACAACTTTGTTTTTTGAAAAATAAAATTAGAAACATCATTGTAGATATTATCCCACCAAAAACATACATGTGAATGAATGCCAAGTTCAAGTAAGGGCTTTGCCAATAAAAGGTGTGACATCTTCCATGAGTACCAAGTTAGAATGGGTAGAAGTTCCTTAAATCATTGCTGCAGGAAAGCACAACTTTCTCAAATTGCTTTAAAATTAACTTTGTTTGTTTGTTCTTTGTTTAGAGAAGATTAAAGTTACAGTAAAATGTTTCTTGGTGAAAAATGTATCTGACAAAAGGATCTTTAGCTAGTAACTGAAGTCCCCTACGCGGTCATATCGTATAACCCAAATGGTTTAAAAATTTCTTAAATTTTTTTTAAAAATTTTGTATTTTTACTGATAAAAGGCTAATTCACATGTGAAAATACTTTAGAACGGGAGCGCATTCGCGGGCGGACAGCTTGTTTATAATATTAGTAGGACAGATTTAGTGAAATCAATAAATTAACCGGGGTATCTAACTAGTAAATCGGTCTACCTACAGGGAGAAGTTCTAACACGCAGGGTTAAAGGACCAGAACACACGCGTCCTAAAGATATTAATAGTAAGCTGTGTCCATTATGCGTTGGAATGTAAAACTCAGAACACACGCGAAGGTGCGGTGGTCGGGGGTGTCTCCAGCGAAGCCTGCGGCAGGATAGTGTGGATACTGCCTAAATAAACTTAAAAATCGATCTACATTAAAATTGTAAATAAGATATTGGCTAAAATAATTGTTACATCACACTATCACACTAATATTATAAATGTGAAAATAAATTTGGATGTTTGTTCCGCTTTCACGCCTTAACTACTGAATGGATTTGAATGAAATTTGTAATGAAGAGTTTGTCCCCTGGGTTAACACATAGGATACTTTTTACAGGAAAACGTCTTATTACCACGGAAAAATATTACATAACGCGAGCGTAGCCGCGGGCGGACCGCTAGTTAGCCGTAAGGCCGCCCATCTGTTTAATATTTCTCTGGACTGTATTTTATTTTCTGCGTGTGTTTTGAGTGCAATTGATTGACTATTTGTATTCTATTCATTTTTTTAAATACATGTCAGTCAGCTCAGCAGCTTAATTCAACTCTAAATAGTTCTAACATGGTTTTATTCACACTCTCTGGAACTCTTGAAGCCTTTGCCAGGGCCTAATCTAAATTTTCGTAGGTATGAATATGAATTATACCCAAATAAACATATTATAAAGAAATGTTCGCGTTATCGAGTTTTAATAAAGACAAAAATATACTGACAACACAAGAGAAAATAATAAATAGATACGGTTGCTAAGAACCATGGAGTATGATATTATAAATCTACTCTTTACATCCACCACCGTTTTTATATTCACAAACGTATCTTACTTAAATCTAATTAAAACCTATCTTCAGGCCTAAAAGATCGAGTCTTGGTCTGAACAGCGGTTTGGTAAACATGTCTGCTAGTTGGAATTCAGATGTGACTTGTTGAACTTCAATCTGATTACTAGAGACACATTCTCTAATATAGAAATGTTTTCTCTTGATGTGTTTGGTTCTTCGATGTTGCTCATAAGGCGGATCGTACGACAATTTTATAGCAGACTCATTGTCTAAGAACAAAATTGGCTTTTTATCCAGGTCAGTCATTTCATTTATAAGCCTTGTAAGCCAGACCATTTCTTGGGTCGCCTCTGTTGCTGCAATAATTTCCGCTTCTGTTGAAGACAGTGCCACTGTTGACTGTTTTTGGCTTCTCCAGCTAACGGCTCCAGAGTATAAACATACCAAACCAGAAGTAGACTTACAGGTATCTGCATCACCAGCAAAGTCAGCGTCACTGTATCCTAACAAAGTTTTGTTGCTGTCCTTTTTAAAGATCAGTCCTTTATCAACGGTCCCTTTGAGGTATCGAAGAATCCTTTTGACTCTTATGACATCTTGTACAGACGGATTTTCTAAGTGTCTGGAGGCAACACTTACAGCAAAGCTAATATCCGGTCTTGTCCCCACCATCAAATAGGCTAAAGCACCAACAACTTGGCGATAGGGAAAATTCGTTTCAGTTTTTGAATGCTCATTTTGCAATTTCTCCGTTATAATTGGGGTTTGTGCCGGTTTAAAATCCGTCATACGAAATTTGTCTAGTAATTTTCTCGTGTATGCTTTCTGATTAAGTCTTATAGAGCCATCTAACGTATTTTCTATTTCTAGTCCGAGAAAATAATTTGCGGGTTTAGTTGTTATTTTGAATCGTGATTGTAGCTCCTTGAGAAACCTTTTTCCTTCTTTTTCTGAAGTTGAGGCCACCAATCCATCATCAACATATAGGCCAATTAACACTTTGGAGTGGCCTTGTGTTCGTATGTACAGACACGGGTCCGACTTGCTCTGTTTAAAGTTGGTACTAGTCAAGAACTCGTGGATGCAAGTGTTCCAGCAGCGTGGAGCTTGCTTCAGGCCATAAAGGCTCCTTTTTAACGACACACTTTCTTCGTTCCGTCATTGTAACCATCGGGTTGTTCCATATAAATTTCTTCTACAACCGTTCCATTCAGAAATGCTGTGGCTACGTCAAATTGGCTTAACGTTAGGTTCTCACTTGCAGCTACTCCTAGCAGAGCCCTAATTGTGCTCAGGCGAACGACTGGACTGAACGTCTTGTCGAAGTCCAAGCCGTGTTTTTGAGAGTATCCCTTCACAACTAGTCTCGCTTTATAGCGTTCAACACTTCCATCAGGGTTCACTTTTATTTTAAAAACTCACTTACACGGTAATGCTCTTCTGTCTTTTGGTAAATCAACCAGTTCCCAAGTCTGGTTTTCATTTAGAGAAGTGACGACAGCATTGCTTCGAGCCATTTTGACTTTTCTTTGCTTGTTATAGCTTCTTTATAAGTGACAGGTTCCTTGGGTATTCCTAGAATATCATTCATGGCTGCTAGCATGAAATCGTCAAAACGTTTCGGTTGTGCAATTTTCGATCTATCCCGAAGATTTCGCCTCGGTAAACCATCATCATTATCAGCTACAGGTTCAACTTCGGGTTCAACCACAGTTTCAGGTTCATCTTCAGGTTCGTCCACAGTTTCAGCACCATTTCCATTTTCAGGAATATGCTCATTATTTTCGTTTGCAATTTCAATACGATTTTCTTCTTCATCGTTTTCATTTGTGGATTCATAATCACTTGCAGCAAGTTCTTGATTACTGCTTTCGACAACAGCCACTTGTTTTCTTTTATTACTTCGTTTTTCTTCTTCATAGAAAATTACATCATTATCTTGTTCAGTTACATTTTCATCATTAACATCTTCATCGCCATTATTGAGTATATTTAATTCATTAACGATATCAGCGCCAACTTGTTCCTTGTAAAACAAGTTTCGTATAACTCGTACATTATTAGAGATGAGTATCTTCCTCTTCGATGGAACATAAATGCGAAATGCTTTTGAGATTTCAGAATAACCTGCAAACATGCCTACTAGAGCCTTAGGAGAAAACTTGTGCCCATTCTTTCCCTTTTTTAGTATAAAGGTTTTAGATCCAAACACGTATAGATGGTTTACACAGGGTTTTCTACCTACCCATCGCTCAAATGGTGTTTCATTCGCAATAGATTTGTTGACGCTCCTGTTGCTTAAATAATTTGCTATGAAGATTGCCTCTGCCCATAGACACATTGGGGCTTTGGACTCAATCATCAAGCTACGCGCTTTTTCGACTAAGGTGCGGTTCTTTCTTTCAGCAATGCCATTCTGGCTCGGAGTATATGGAGCAGAAAGTCGACGTCGTATGCCAGTTTCTCTCATATATTGGTTGAACGTATGGTTGACATATTCTGTCCCATTATCTGATTGTAGGCATTTAACTTTCTGTCCAGTTGAAGTTTCGACTTCATTTTTGAAAATTTTGAACTTTTCTAGTGCTTCAGACTTATTCTTCATAAAGTAGACTCTACAATATTTGCTGTAATCGTCAATAAAGGTTATGAAGTATTTATTATTATTTAAGGACGGTGTTTTTATTGGTCCACATACATCACTATGCACTATTTCTAAAATTTGCTTGGTATGGATTTCTGTACTAGGTTTCCCAAACCTTTCGTTCAATTTGGCTTCGATGCACACTTCGCAATCATCAAGTTTTTCGTTTTTGTCAAAATTAAGACCTAGCAAAGTGCCGTTTTTGAGTGCATACTTCATATCTGTTTCATTCATGTGTCCCAACTTTGAATGCCAATCCTTAATTCTAGAAGTGTGTGCCACATTAGCTGAGTGGTTTTGCTTTGGTTTAACGTCACACGTTTTAATATGATATAGACCACCTTCATGCTCTCTTATTTCTGTAAGTGTAGTGTTTCTTTCCGGGTCTCTTATAACAGCTTTATTTTTGGTAAAGAGTACAGTACACCCTTTGTCTGTAATTTTCCCAACTGAAAGAAGATTAGTACACAGTGATGGAACGTATAATGTGTCATCAAGTCCCACAAAACCTTTGTCGGTTTTAATTTGTGCTTCTCCTTTCCCTTTCACTTCAGCAGTGTGTTCTTTGGACGCAAGTTTTAATAAGCATTGTACTGATTTATCCATGTTCATGAAGTACTCGTTTGAGTGTGTCATGTGGGAAGTACATCCACTATCTAATATCCAGCTATTTTTCAGCACATCACTTGTAAGTAAACACATAAAATTATTTACTTCAACTTTCTCTCTGTTTGTTTTCTTCTTATTCTTTACGCTTTGTTTATTTTTAAACCAGCATTTATAGGAATCATGGCCCTTTTTCTTGCAAATTTTGCAGAAGGCATAGAAACTTTCTTCACTACTGGTCGTAGGATTAGAAGAACGGCATCTTGCATCCGCTTCTTCGATTATTTTTATTTTCAGTTCTTCAGGTTTAGGCAACGTGTCTCTGGTTTCAATTGCGACACGGAAGTTTTCAAAATCTGGTGATAGACTGTATAGCATCATGATGGTCAGTAGATCATCATTGATCTTTATGTCCATGTCATCCAGCTTTTCAACCGTTGTCATAAAGGTGTTAAGGTGTGTACGAACGTCATCGCCTTCTAGCTTGCAAAGTATCAACTGCTTCAGTAGGGTTGCCTTGCGGGCGGGGCCACGGCTTGCATAAATGGATTGCAGTTTTTCCCATAGTTGTTTTGTGGTTGCACACCTCTTAACTTGCTTTATCTCTTGCGACGAGATTAGAAGTAGTAATTCCGACCTTGCGATTGAATCATTTTCTATATCTTCTTCTTCTTTGTCGTCGGGTTCTTTTTTGGTGTATTTCCAGAGCTTGTTTTTTGTTAAATATGCCTGGGCTTTTATTGACCAAGAATCGTAATTTTCTTTTGTAAGTAACTCGATTTTGAATGACATATTTTTTTCCTTACATTTCAATCGTTTTTTATTTTATGTTTATTTAAGGTATTTATTTATTTTTATTTATTACTGGATCACTTATTTGCTCTGCTACCATATGAATATGAATTATACCCAAATAAACATATAAAGAAATGTTCGCGTTATCGAGTTTTAATAAAGACAAAAATATACTGACAACACAAGAGAAAATAATAAATAGATACGGTTGCTAAGAACCATGGAGTATGATATTATAAATCTACTCTTTACAGTAGGAAATACCTTCGAACCAGACCCAACCGTATGGGCCAGAATATAAAGATTGCCTGGAAGAAATTTATGTGTAGCAATAAGGCCCCCTAACTGTACACTTCTTCTTGACATTATTCTTATGTTATTATCTGCATTTTCACTGTGTGCATAAACTATATTAATTCATTCATTCATAGGTAGGTATACCTTATACAAAGGCTGCTATTTATGTATCCGGAACTGGCCACTTACATAAACAATATTTAAAAAGAAACTATAACATTTAAAAATAGAACTCTTTGGCTGTAAAATAAAGTTTGTTTCATTCATCTGTCAATTGTATTTACATTGTGGCGCCATTTTTAAAATTCATTGTCTATCATCACCATGGATTTGACTCGTGAAAATTTTCGTGCTATGATTTATTACGACTTTCGGCGTAGATTAACTCAAAAACAGTGCATGGATCAACTTTTGTCGACTTTTGGGGAGGAAGCCCCATCGAAAACCACTGTGTATCACTGGTTCAGTGAGTTTAATCGTGGTCGTCGTATGCTTGCGGACGATTTTAAAGAAGGTCGCCCTAAATCGGCTGTTGTACCACAAAATATTGATGCTGTGCGCGAACTAATAATGCAAGACCGTCATGTTACATATCGCGAGATAGAGGCATTTCTGGGCATTAGTATGACGAGTATTTATAAAATATTACACGAACATTTGGCTGTAAAAAAAATTTGTTCTCGTTGGATCCCGCACAACTTAACAGTTGAACAAAAACAGGCTCGTGTTGATTGGTGCAAAAAAATGATAGAAAAATACAAATGTGGTACATCAAAAGCTATTCATAATATCTACACAGGAGACGAATCTTGGATATATGCGTATGATCCCGAAACTAAACAGCAGTCAACGGTTTGGGTGTTCCAAAATGAGCTAAACCCAACTAAAGTTGTTCGTGCAAAAAGCACTTTGAAGCAAATGGTTGCCTGCTTTTTGGTATTAGTGGACATGTGGCTACAGTACCACTAGAGAATCGTAAAACGGTTAATTCTGAATGGTATACCACCATTTACTTGCCAGAAGTCTTTGGAGAAATACGCAAGAACAATCGACAACGAAGAATAATCCTTCACCACGATAACGCCAGCTGTCACACCTCGGCCGCAACAACGGAGTATTTAAATAGTCAAATGATCGAATTGACGGGTCATCCGCCGTACAGTCCCGAGTTGGCAGCCAACGACTTTTATTTATTCCTAAGCGTGAAGAACAAATTACGTGGACACCGATTTTCGACCCGGGAAGAAGCTTTCAAAATGCACGTTTTGGAGATACCCGATACAGAATGGAAAAAATGCTACGAAAGTTGGTTTCAACGTATGAAAAAATGCATCGATCACAATATTTTGAAAAGCAATAAAAGTATATTTGGTTATAGATGTTTGTTATTTTTTGTTATTCCGGATACATAAATAGCAGTAGTATAACAGGAACTCTCTTTGCGCTTCGTCCGAAGGCTCTTCTTTGGGGAAGGCGTGCCTCTACATACACAGCGTTATTTATGTAGATCACGCTGCCATTTCGCTGCGCAAGCGCCCTCGAAGTGCCTCGACCCCGCCGATTGACGCCTCGTCTCTAGCTCTACGTTTGTTTACGAAAATTAGTACCAAAGTAACCAAATTATTCGACTCACGTCACATTGTCCTAAAATAAGATTTGAGCTGATATCAGAAGCAACTAAAGGGTATCATAGGTTCGTAGTCTTCTTTCTTTTCTTGGAATTAAGAATTTTGCTTTCATTCCTATCCATGAGAAGTTATGCAACCACTTTGATTTGCAGTAAATATTACGTCTTTTTCTATAAAAGCAACCAAAATCCTCCTCCATACACCTGCATCCCGTAGTCAGCCCGACGGGGGGCGGGTTTTGGTTCCGAGCTATCTTATAATTGATAAAATTCTCTGCAGCCTCCAAACATTCCCCAATTTCGACCAATGACTCATTCCAACAAACAAAAATGTGTAATGATTTTATAGCCATTGATGATGTTGTCAGGATAAATTCTTTTGTTTTTATTTAGATGTTATGTTATTTCGTGGGAATTAAGATACCTGGAATATTTTATTTAGGCGAGACGATCAGACTTCTATTATAGGAAGACTCAGAATAGAACACCGATAGATAGAATAACGTTAGTTAGGTTTACAGTCAATTTACAATCTGTCTTCCATCCAAGCTAAGATCAATAGCAAAAATTACTTTAACAGAAACATATTCGCTTAACATCTCTATCTTCTGCAAAAGCTCTTCTTAACGATGACACGTCATTAGGCAAACTTGAAAAAAGGCGGGCCCGACAGAATTCACATAATCTGCGTCAAAGGTAGATAAAACGGGTAATAGAAACTGAGTGGACTATTGTTCCACGTTTAATGGACCACCGACCGATTCGCCGGCAAACGGCATCCGCGCAAAAACGCCTCTGCTCTCCTTCGGCTAACGAAAAAGAATACTAAAAACTTATTTCGCCATCGACCCGACACACACGTTCCGGCGACGAAAGCTTTAGTTTTACTTTTCTCTAATATCCATTGACGGTGATATGTTATATCTTTAACCAGGTATGTAAAGTATACAGTAATGAATTCTATACTACCAGTCGCCTTATTGAGGAATTTATCTGGAGCTTTCACAGTGCGTCGGCGGTCCCCGCTGAGTTATTGCCTGGAATGAGCTATCACCAAAGTGAGATGCCATCCACATTGTTTTGAACATAAAAATAAAATATTTTTACTTTTACTCAAACTCGAATGCGTGATGTGCCATAAATTATTTCCGATTTTAATATCGATGCGTTATGGTGAAGCAATGGCGTGTTATGTATGTACTAGCATTGTGGAAAGCTGCGATAAGCCCGCCGATAGCTTTTTTACGTCACTTATCTACTTACGGCAGCTAAGCTCAATGGCACGCCAAGAATGTGATCAATGCTTATAATTTACGCCTTTTTTTCCACTTTCTGCAACAGTGTGTACTTATCTTATGTTTCTCGAGGCAAAGTACCGTAACGTCCCTACATACCAGACAGCTTAAAAAAAATCGTCGCCATCGTAGGCTTACCTTGGTAGGCGATTTTACATATCTTTAACTTCCATGTCACAGGGTTCATTTTCCAGTACTATTTATCTTTTTTTTTTTACTTTGACGGCTGTCAAATCGGCATAGTACTTTATGACGGCAGACAGTACAAGGAAAATCTTTTCACAACTATACTATGAAACGCGATACTCTATCTGGTAGGAAATGTTATTTTGTCAAGGGCCACATTATCTATGAGTTGAAAAGGTTAACGGTAATTGTAAATTAATAGATAGCAGAAGCATTTGTGTCAGAAATAGTAGTGTATCGAGGATAGCAAACTTTGACGAAACAAAACTATCTTATCAGAGTTTGCGGCGCGCCGCGGTCCAGCAGAAATGTGGACTGCGTTTCTTGTACTGGCTCTGTCTGATAGATAAGGTTACTAATCCTTTCTATTCTCCCCTGCTTTAACCTCTTGGGGCTTGTAAGTTCTTTTTTAGTTATTTAAAGACTTTGGATGACTTAAATCCGCTTACAAAAGATCACTGCAAATTATTAATAGGACAATTACTACCTTCCTTCTTATTTCACAAAGTACTATAACTGGAACGTATTATAACACTTGACTTTGATTCGATTTACGCCCAGCAGATCCGTGTATTAGCCATAAGCTCGAATATAAAATTACCAGATTTTAAAGGAGTTTTATAAAAATGTAAAATAGTCTGCTTTCTTTACTGCTTAATAAGCTTAAGAAACTTTTTTAAGAAATACAATTAAAAACCTATCAAGCAATTATTGGTAGAAACGCTTCGGTTAGACTTGGAGTCTCTGGGTGGATACATTATGTATGTGTGTTGGTGTTGAATCCTTATTCATAATCAATTTGAAATAACTATTCGTCAATATAAATTCCACACGAATCACATGGGCGTTTCTTTGGAAATAAAAGCAGAAATGATGCAATATTAATAAACCAACTTCAGTGTTTTAATTTATTTTCCAGCTAATGTTCAGATAGCTCCCGTGACCTAATAGTATTGTGTGTGAGCTCCGTACCTTAGTTGGTAATACGCCTGCGAAGCACAAAGTTGCAAGCTCGAATCCCGCCCCTTGCAAACATTAATTTGAAAGGAACACTTTTACTTGCCTTGTGTTTAGATGTTGTTTATTTATATATTTATTGTTGTTGTTGTTGTTTATTTGTTGTTATTTTTTTTTATTATTATTATTTAATGTAATTATATGTGTATCAACTGTCGGATTCTGATTTCCATAGTACAGGCTATGCCTAGCTTCCTGCCCTCAACTTCGCCGCGTAGTTTTCTTCTAATTCTTTTTCCCCGTTAGGGATGAAATTTCCAACAATCCCTTCATTGGGGCTTACTTACGTCCTACGAACAGCCTATTGTTCTAATTTCAAGTTCGAAGACCCAGTAGTTTCAACTTTGCGTTGATGCAGTACTCGTATATACAGATTGCACTGCACAACTTTTTCAAATAACCAAGTCGATGTATTGCCGAGCGATTATGAATAAGCGATTTCATGTGTGTTGTGTGGAGCTCATCGCTCAGTGTGCGAGGAATGCCGAGGGCGGTGGCGGGCGGCCGGCGGGCTGGCTACGGGCCTGCGGCAGCCGCGCGGCCAGGTGGCCTCCCATTAGCAGCGGGCCCGGGCGGCCGCTCTTCATCTTTATGATAATTATTTTCTGTTTGTTTTCGTCGAAGAATCGACCCGCCTCGCCGCGGACGCTTCTCGGAACCGACTTCCATTGTGGTAAATTAAAGCCGGCCGGACCCCTGCCACGGTGAGAGATAATTCGACAGGATGCCGCATATTATTAATTGCACTATGACTTGTGGAAATGGAGCTGGGAGCTTAGTGAGTCATTCAATCCGGCGGAGGTTGTGGCGTGGAGCGACCCGACCGACCCGACCCGTGGGAAACGACCCTATCACCACCATGATTTACACCCGCTTCCACTTTACGAGCTCCTCCGGTTGTCTCTAAAAATGGAACAATCGTATTCCAATGTATTCATTATTTTATACCCATTTATTGCGTGGCACAGTACGTTCGATTCGTACTCAAGTTTATAGTCACTCACGCGAATCAATTAAACTCTGCACATAGGTAGAGATATAAACTTTCAATTAACTGCATTACAACTGGTACAGAGAGATCACTTCGTTAACTAGAGTTTAACAAGGTAATAAATAGGGGGTTCAGGCAGACGCTAGTGACCAATAAAAAGAGAACCGTAAATAAGCCGAATGCAATAAAAAAGGGGAACCTCATAATGTTTACAGTCTTGTGGCTTTATTCACTTTGTGTTCCAATTTCATGCTAAATCGAGCGGATAAAATCTTCCTTTATCAGGCAGACTCACCGTCTCGGAGCTGCGCCCGCGCCGATTGACCTCTCCCCCCTCCCGCCCCCTCTTCCCCCTACGTCCTTTATTTAGCCGCTATTAAATACAAATCTAACATCAGCGCTGAATGAACCAGGCCGCGTTGAAAGACCCAATTTATGATAATTCAATTTGAGAGAATCCAAATGGAACGGTTTATGTTTATTATAAATTGTAAAATAAAATATCTGATGTCTTGCCGGTTTATTATAAATGGAAAAGTTTATAGCTGTTTTAAACTACTAGGTAACCCCACAATAAAATATAGTTTTTTCGTATTCTTTACTTGCTAAAACGAAGCGAAAAGTTCAATAAAATTATATTCATGTCAATGAAAATGAAAAAAGTTTTATCACACTAATCAAAATAAAAAAAACTAAGTACCTACCCTTATTAAAACATTATTTTCACTTACTTGTCTGTCTGCTGGCTGTAAATAATCAAATTATTGAAAATGGTAAAAAACACGGGTCGATGTCTTTTGTATGAACACAATTCTTCATATAAAAGACATCAACGCGAGCAGTTTTATTCGCCATCGCTCTGTTTAGTATAATTATTTGCAATCAATTTTAAATAAACTACCTGATAAGCTAAGGACCTGCAACTTCAAACAGGAAGTGGATGAGAATAGGAACCAGTGAGCTGGTGCGTTGGTGGAGCCTACATGTAGCTATAGGAACTCCTCAATCATACAACATAGTCCCGTCGTGTTTAGTGGTTGGATTAGTCTTGGCAAGTATAGGTACTATTGTCTTGACTTAGGTGGAATCTAGGGTATAATGATGAAGGTCATCATCATCATCATCGTGCAGGTTGAAGGTAAAAGGTGGCTTTAAAAACTGGGTGGGGCGCTGAATATTAGTTTTGAGATTGGTATTCGCTATGATAAAATCGATTGTAAAATTGTATACTCGTACTACGAGTTACCTTTACCTTAATTGTTGATAACTTATTTAAATATCTGGCAGTATTAAAACGAACAACTTCGATACATGCTATCATCATCAACAGTGTCATATATTGCGTCCCCACCGAAGGGTTCGAGCCTTCCCTGAATTAGGGCGATTAGGCCTTAGTCAACCACGCTGGCCTAGTACGGGTTGGTCGATTTGACTCACAACCTTTGAATTTCTTCACAGGAGTGTGTAGGTTTCATCACGATGTTTTCCTTATGTTTTCATATTCGAAAACACATCGAATTCGAAATTCGAAAACACATTGGTACATGGTGGTGGGGATCGAACCCGCGCCGCCGCCGCGTCTCCCAAACGGGAGGCAGCGTCGGTGGTCTAGTGGCTAGGGCCGCTGATACATGCTATACTCGTAGATAAATTAGTGCATGAATATTTCATAGTTAGTTAGTTGTTATTTCATTGCACTAACATTTTTTTCTACCGTAATAAGTAGTCGTAAACTTAAAAGATATTTTTATTTTACACTAGCGGTCCACCCGCGGTTATGCTCGCGTTGTGTAAGATTTTCCCGTGGGAGTATGACCTTTTCCCGTAAAAATAGTATCCTATGTGTTAATCCAGGTTACAAACTATCTCCATTCAAAATTTCATCCAAATCCGCTGAGTACTTTAAGCGTGAAGGCGGAACAAACATCCAAACATAATTTCACATTTACAATATTAGTGAGATTTCACCCGCGGAGAATTTCTATGAAAGAATTTATGTTACCTGAAAAAAGTTTTGTAATAACTGGCGAGGGGAAAATCATGTTACAATAAAATATGGGCGTATTTATTAGATGATACCCAAAAAATCATATCCACGGTCCATTCCTTGGGAGTATTTATATATATATAGCCAACATGTATTGTATATATATTTATACAGTACACCATACAGAAATACCACCACCCCCACCACTAGCTGTTTTGTTAATAGATTTTTAAGCAAACTCATCTACAGATAAGTTCCTTCTCACTAGATTTTCTAAATCAGTGAGCTCCTGTAGTCTAGCGGTTAAATTATTCGGCTCTCGATATGGACGATCTGGGTTCGAATCCCTTTAGGTTAACATCAAAGTAATTGAGTTGACATTACAGGCTAAATCACCCGTTAGTTAGAAGTGGTAAGGAAATTGGGAGGAAGTAAGATGATTCTGTGCTTCCAAAAACACGATATGCTGTTAAATCCGACTACCTACTTGAAAAATTACATGACCCTTTACTCTTACACCAAGGTTTGTGATATTGACCTTACACACCACCATGATAATGATAGTGAAAATACACACACACAAATTACCAAAACCAGATGCAGTAAAATCCATCGTTCATTCATGAATATAGGTATAATGACATGACATATACACATGAATTATTTTATTGTTTACCACCTTTAAGTTCATAATGAGTTTCACAAATCGGAGTCATAAATTCGATAGTTATTTGATTCGATATGACATTTTAGGCAAAGTTGCGCACAGTGGGACCAAAATAAGTTTGAAAACTGGTAAACATTTGAAGACGCCGACTGTATCTGACTGGGAAATATACTCGGTTCTCTTATCCTGGTAGGTAAGTATAGGAGATAGTGTTAGCTCGAGTCGTCGATGCAGTGTGTAGTGTTGCGCCCGCGCAGGCCTGCATTGGTTCGAGGCGGGTTATTAATTTTATGGTGTCGATGGCCGCACGCACCTGGCTGCGGCCGGCGGTCACTGCCGCGCTCCCCCCCCTCGACCCGCCGATCAATCATACTATTTACAACCATTTGTTACCAACACATACGTCCCCACCAAGGGGCTGGAGCCTACCCTGTATAAAGCCTATAAAGGTGATATTCGTAACAACACAATACACGAATACAACCAATATTAAAACTGTGAGGAATTGCACCACAAAAACCAAGTTGTTCATTTCAACTTTATAATTGACTGTGTTGCCAACAACAATATCACTGAAAATAAATGCTGCGTATTTAAAGTGTTTGATCTGTACGAGTATGTTTCGAATCCTGGTGGGAATGTTGTGAGATTGTCCCAAGTTTAGTTTGAACATTGCAGACTGATTGTCAAAATGATTTCGTGCTTCGAAAGGTACGGTGAGCCCTCCTTCTGAGGAAATCCGGTAGTAAAAATTACAAAATTACAAGACATTATGTTTAAAATTAAAAAAATGTAATGCCGCCAACTTTTTTGTTATCGATTGTCTTCAGTGAACTGGACTTGAATAGCATAGCATTGTTGTTTTTGCATAAAATTATAATTTTTGTATTGTTGTTTTGGGCACTGATCGACTTTTTGCTGTAGCTGGTCCATAGGGCACTGGTGTAACGTCTGGCATTAAGCTTTAAATTAAATAACTACGGAACTGCCATCGAATCGCAACGAATTCATAACAATCTACATTTTCGATAGTTAGAAATAGAAAAAAAAATACAATATCCAAAGAAAAAACCAAAATATAGT
Organism: Carpatolechia fugitivella; assembly: GCA_951230895.1. Taxonomy (NCBI): domain Eukaryota; kingdom Metazoa; phylum Arthropoda; class Insecta; order Lepidoptera; family Gelechiidae; genus Carpatolechia; species Carpatolechia fugitivella. Next base: position 10,240,126 of record OX579655.1, on the reverse strand, counting down.
CACGTTCTCAACGTAGAGGGGTACATTTTAATAATTTTATGCTTAAGCAACAAATAACTCTTAAAATTCCAATACATTTCTAATTTTCCCCGACTCCGAGTTGACCCACCATTAATCGGGCTAAGTTGTGACCACAATGCAATGTGGTGTTTAAGAATCTCACCGAGTATTACAATTTTATTTGTAAAGCTGTCAGTTAAAAAACGTCTAATAGTCATTCCAAATATATTAAAGTACGTACGGTCACTACCCAGTTTCTGTAGACAGGATATTTTTTAATTTAAAAAAATAAAGTCACTAGTTGTCTAGTTGTTTCGTTATATGAGCCATGTCAGAGGTTTTTTAAAGCTCAAAAACGGATACCATGCTTTGGATGTTGAAAATATACTTCCATTATGTCTTACCAATCTGGTTTATATTAGAGTTATCTATAAAAAATCGTAATGAAGAAATAAGCCCTATCTATAATGAACAAATGAGGGCTATCAAGGACCGCGACAAGATTCCGATACTAAAGGAACAGAGTACAAATGGACACTAGGACGGTACGGAGTAAGTACCTCGTACTTTATCTATAGGCCTATGTGGACAACATTCCCCTCCTAATCGAACAGGTTGGACGCAGTACGTGTGCATTACAATGTAAATGGCACATTCGTCTACATGTGCCGTACAGAACCTGAATTGTGTACCTGAACACTACGATCATAACTTTATAACCGCGTATTCAACAAATGGCTTTTACATCTCTTTGCTTGGTCGAGGCGAGTAGCCTTGTTGTTATTGTAATGCAGCGTTGTATAATGTAAGATGAGATAGAGTTTTGTGATTGGTCGTTTTGAGTGATTCTGTCTGGTAGAGAGTCAGGTGTAAGCAGTCCGAGACAAGCGGGCGACAGTGGTGATGTGGAAATACTGATTGATACCTATATCTTCCATTTATGTTTGTATTTTGGACACGGGTTATTGGTTATCTAATTTGATGTGATGGAATTTCAAGACTCTTTTATAGCAATCTATCTGATTGCTGATTCAAATCGAAATGTTTACTTTAAAAAAAAACTGTTTGCTAAAGGTAAATGTCTAGTTTCCTACATACATATTTGTTTTTCAAAACCTAAAAAATATTTTATTCAAATTTTTTACAAATCATTTTTTGACGTCACTGCTATCATGGATGGCACATCCATATTATAATTAGCTAACGCTAACAAGAGCAAAATGATAAACGTAGCAGTTTCCCTTAAAAATCGTAGTGAGAGTAACCACCACACATACAAGTTTTAAGCGTGTATTAATACGACGACCGGAGCCGAAAGCCTTCCATAATACAACAGTCATAATAATGTTTTAACGTTTCGATTCAAGGCGCGGACAAAAAAAACAAAGACGATAATCATTTAGTGAGTGAGGGCACAAATTCCTAAAGAATCACGGCGGTGATAGCCAGCGGTGAAACGCTTCTTCGCGCTAAGGGCTTTGTGTTAGACGCTCGTATATCAATGCACTTGTTTATTTTGCCGCTAAATGGGATATCGCATTCTCAAAATAATTAGGTGTTTAGCAGAGACCACCACTGTATTGCTATCATGGAAAAACTTAATAGATTGTCACTATGAAAAACAAATTTACCATCTATTTATTTACAAGGTATTTTCAATAATCATTCTTCGATCTTTCTGTGATCGAAGACTTCATTACCTTCTTTCTGTCATGCTTGCAAAATTCTATGAAGGTTTTGTGTATATGGGGTGACTAGAAGATTGAAAAGCTGGATTAGTCTATGAATTTGAATAGCTATGCAACATTTGTTTTTAAGAAATTCACTATGTTACACTATTTTAATGTGTTTAATTTCAAGCCCCTCGGCGGGGAGGTATATGAGCTACATTATTATTAATTTAAATTACATTATCAGCAACGGCAATAACAACTTGTGTTTACACGGTATGAATTGATAGATATTTGGTACCCACGGTCTGTGTCGTTAGCTTTGCCTGGGCTTGGGATCTCAAAGGCTTAACATTATCACGTTATTTTTATTTGATTTATTAATTATGACCTAAATACTACTAAGTATCAGCTTAAGAATACTAATATTCGGCCGTTGGTTAATCAATTTTACTCCATCTTGGCTTCGGTTCAGAGTCGTAATCTTTTATTTTTCGTCCAATTTATCGCCACAGTTAATCGTACAATAAACATAAAACATTTGGGCGTCCTACGTTGAAACAAAAACATTCTTGCACAAGACGATGCATCTCAAAGGCGAGCGACAGGATCGTTTTAGCACCTCCATAAAAACTGAAGCGAAACAACGCTCAATAAATTAATAAGTCATCGTCAAATACCTCCAATTACCGGATAATATAAGAGCGAAGTCAAGCAGGTAAACAAAATAGAGCTGTTATAAATTTTACAAGAGCAGCGGTTGAGCGCCCACACTGCCTGTCGACCGCATTATGCAGTTTTTTTCGTCGAGTTTTTGCTCGTTGGCATTCGCTTTGTGGCCTTACTTCCGTCGGTACTGTTTTTATGGTGGCGCTAACTTGAGACACAAAAGGCTGAATATGCGAGGCCAATAGTGCTTTAGCGCCACCACCCCCGCGCGTCTGTCGCAACCTCTCCAGCTTCACAGGAGGAGCTGATCAAACAAATTGTGCGTCATGCGACTGGTATGCTGTTGAAGTGTTGACACTTTGATTTCAATTTGAAATAGCACAGACTCAGATTCAAATAATGACGTGGCAGTAAATTAAAATTTGAAAATTAACGTATATGTATGTATGTATGTACGACGTAGTACAGCTAGTATTTATTACAATAACATCATTAATCGAATCTTAATTCTGAATCTATCCATCCATACGTCTTAACTTACCTTACCCCCCTTTTTCTATTAATAACAAACAGAAATAACAAAATAACAAAATATTGAACAGAGGAGTCAAATGTCGGTTTTATTGCCAAGGTAATAATCTCTTTCAGGCGACAGGGATTAGAGAAAGCTTTTAGCAAAATAAAGTATTTTTTGCATTATTAACTATGTAGGTACATTTTATGTCAGACATAAATTTTATAAAGCTCTAAAATGTAGATAGTAAACATTACATAACAAGATTATCGAAGTCAATAGAAACAATGTGGGTAATAAATAGTGACGTCACTCGAATAACTGGACAAAAGCCGGGACAATAGCACTTGACAACGTTGTACGTACGGTACTTGACCATCTTTGGCATTCTTCCAAAAGTGCGTGGGTACTGTCAGGTGGACGTAGCTCTTTGAAGATGGGAGGCACTCGCTTCTAGCGCATAAATCCGTAGCTAAATAATGACTCCAATATTAGATTACAATATTTTTGTATTATCTTTTCTTCATTTCAATCCCTAATCCACACCATTATTTTCTTCAGCCCATCATTCTCTGACTCCAAACGTCTAATTAGCTTTTTTACGATATATAGGGCGAATATCGAGTGCCAGCAACAACAAACAAAGGGAAAAGTGCGCGGAGACTGCATGTAACCAATGCAATCTCCACATCCCTCCTCCTACAGGAAAATGATCAGCCGATCACAAAAGATAAACCTAACTAATTACCTAAAAGTGCGTATAATATTTCATTTAACAAACCCTATGATTTGTACAAGAAGCCATAGCTAACAGCTACCTGGTGGAACAACGTTTCACCAAATACGAATAATTAAAACCACGCCAAAAGATTATTCATTCAAGTACAACTCATGGTACACTACATGAACCAAAAGAACAATAAATAAATTTTGAAGAATTAATAGAACAACTAACAGCGACACAAAACGTTCAACATAATATTAACATTGGACCATGCTGCTATAATTGATCAACCAGAACAAACGAAATTATTATTATGTAATATCAGATAAATCAAATTATGACAACAAAATCCCATCAACATAATGAACAAACTTTAAGTGATCACACCTAATCTAAACTTAAATATTTCAACCTAAGCTAAGACAAAAACAAATGAAAAACGCGAATACAAAGTCTAAAAATCGAAGTAGCGGCAGGTCTGGAACAGGAGCTCAGGCCTATTCGTATATGTAGAAAAATAATGATCACCTACACTATGCGTCACTTACGTTAAATATTAACCGAATAACAAGATCTTTTCCGAAGAACTATAAATATTCGATAGCATATCTAAAATGAGTGGCCTATACACTAAGCTCACCCTCCCCTTATAGAAAATAACAACCCCATTAAATAGCTAGATTTTTAAAACCTTCTTTTCTTCATGAAGTTTCTTTTTTTAATATATAAAATGTTTATAAACTACTTATTACGAATCTGCAAATAAGAGCTGGATTAATCCATTCGAGAGAAAAACAAAAATTAATAGAACTTGACTAAACCTAATAAGCATAACATGAAACCAATAAGCGTTCTCGAATCCACCGACTCATAAAATACTAAACCAATACGATCGTGCTAAGAAAAAGCACATCTCATGAGGATGCATATGTCCTATTATGAGATCCGACAAGTAATGCTCAAACCAAACGAATATCTCGAACGATTGTTGATTAAATGAAAATACCATAGCTTAAGTCAAAAGTCCATGACAAACAAAAATAAATAAAATGTAAGAATAAGTTATCAAACTATGCCATATATAGACAAACATTAAGTTACCCATCATACAAAAATAAAAATAAATTTATATATAGAGACAATAATAATTATTTGTTGACAAAGACGCTGACATAACATATCAACTACAAATGACGATAGAAGTTCATGACGAGTTGTGAATAAAGTAAGGCATAGGACAGATCAAGGGAAACAAACGCCAAGTTACTATAAAATAATATTTTTAAACACGCAATCTGAACGGTTTCAGAGAATTATGGTGAAATATTAAATCACGTCTGGAGCTTCCATCTATCTTACGTAGTAAATAATTATTATTAGATAGCCTTCGAATAACACGAAACGGACCTTTATATGGACGCGATAACTTCTGACCAACATTTGTTATTCTTTTAGGATTATATACCAAGACTAAGCTACCTGGATCGAACGTTACGAACCTGACTTTCCTGTCATAATATTCCTTTTGAGTCATTTGCGATTTACGAATATTTCTCAACGCACAAGAGATCATTCTAATATTAGCATTACTGCGAGCAGCAATATCCAAATCATTACGATTAGATACAATATCAACATCAGAACGCAAAATTGGGTCTCTAGCAAAAACAATAGTGTAAGGAATCGTATTTGATGACGCCTGTCTCGATATATTATACGCGTACGTTGACATGGGCAAATACATGCACCAATCTGCTTGACTCTCGTTTGTATACATCGCTAAACTCTGAGATATAGTGCTATTAAAACGTTCCACGAGTCCAATGGTCTGAGGATGCCTAGTTGCAGCAACCGATAACGTGGAATCAAAAAAAACTATCGTATTTTTAACCATGTGTGATGTGAAAATTGATCCACGATCTACAATGACTTCATTTACCATACCAAATTTACAGAAGATCTCTTGAGTAAGAAAATCACTAACGGCCTGAGCAGTTGCACTTGGGACTGCTCTAGTTATCGCGTATTTCGATAAATACTCTAAACAAACTATGATGTATTTGTTTCCTAAATCCGAGGTCGGAAGAGGTCCTAATATGTCAAGGGCTATTTTATCAAAAAGATGATTGACTTCAATCGGTTGCATCGGAGCAATCAAATACGATCTCTTCCTCTCTTGACATTCTTTACAACTTTCGATATATCTAGAAATTTTCTTTTCAGCATCAAGAATAAAATATCTGTCCCTAAATTTACATAAAGTCTTCGTAAGACCAAAATGCGCTCCATTCCAAGGATCATCATGAATTTCCTTCATAACGTCATTAAATGAAGCTTGAGGAACAACCAAACGATCAACATATCTGTTACCTATCCTACACCTGTGAAAGAGCTTATTGTCTCTAGTAAGAAAACCTTTATAGTTTAGCCGAGATCTAGAAGCAATCCTTGAAACTTGTTCAGTGCAAAAACTATCAACGCTTTGATCAAATTCAAAACGAGAAGCTTCAATCCTGTATAACTCTAAACCATCCTCAACTACATCCTTAGGAGAGGTCTCCCTAACATCAACATCCTCAATTAATGGATTCCTGCTTAGGAAATCAGCAATTTGGTTATCTTTGCCCGAACAATATACTATATCAAAATCATATTGTTGAATCGCTAAAGACCAACGAGCTAAACGCCCATTCATATCCTTTTTAGTACGGAGCCATACCAAAGCTTTGTGATCCGTCACGACGTCAAATTTCATTCCCCATAGTAAATGCTTAAAATAATTAAGAGCCCACACTAGAGCCAAACATTCCTTTTCGGTAATCGTATACCTGGTCTCACAATCAGAGAGCTTACGCGACGCGAAAGCAATCGGAAATATTTTATCATCACCCTGCAATAAACAAGCACCTAATGCTTTATCACTAGCATCGACAAATAATCTTGTAACTATGCCTTCGCTATTCGAAAAATGTCTTAATAAAGGGGGGTTCTGAATAAGAGAAAGAATTTTAGAAAATGCATGTTGCTGTAGTTCTGTCCAAATAAATTTGACACCCTTCTTCATCAACCTTGTTAGAGGCATAGCCAAATCCGCATAATTATCTAAGAATTTTCTATAATATGAAAAGAGTCCTAAAATAGATTTAAGTTCTTTAGTCGATTTTGGCACTTGGATCTTCATAATCTTTTCAAACTGTGATTGATCTGGTCGAATTCCCCGACCCGTTATTTCATAACCAAGAACGGAAACTTTTTCAAAACCAAATTTGCACTTACTAGGTTTAAGTGTCAAATTGCATTCTTTAATTCTATATAAGATTTCATTTAAAGATAAAGAAAATTCTTCAAATGTTTCCCCATAAACCAATATGTTGTCAATATAAACAATAGCATTCCGATATTTCATGCCCCCTAAAACACTATCCATAACCCGCTGGAAAATCGCACCACTTGTTTTAAGGCCGAACGGCATGACGTTAAATTCATACAATCCCGAAGGGGTAACAAAAGCAGTTTTATGCTTATCAGATTCCTTGATTCTCAACTGCCAATATCCACTATTTAAATCCAGATCCGCAAAATATTTGGCTTTAGCTAGATATAAAATTATGTCATCTATTCTGGGTAAAGGATATGAATCGGTAATTACTTTTTTATTCAATGACCTATAATCAATGCAGAATCGCCACGTGTCATCAGGTTTCTTGACCAAGACAACCGGGGATGCATATGCACTTCGCGACTCACGAATGATTCCATTTTCCAACATCTCACTCACTTGTTCCCTAATTATACTGTGTTGATGGTGTGAAACTCTATAAGGAGCTTTATGAATAGGAGTCTCGTCTGAAGTATTTATTTCAACTTCCATTAATGAACATGCCCCTAAATTCTTCGAATCAAACGCAAACTGCTTTTCATATTTGCCCAGTAATTCTGACAACTTACTTTTCTGATCTGATAATAAAGCATCAGAAATATTAAAATTATTACATTTCGTGTTATTCGTTAGGATCGTATCCTTTTTTAAATCGTCCAAATTTTCATTTATTGATTCTACCGTATTAAGAAAATAGATATAATCACCTTTCGGTAACGGCAATAAATGTTCGGACTCAGTCCCGGACTGAACATAATCAAGTGAAAACGCCGCGACTTTTGTATCATTTCTGAACCATACCTTATTCCTATCCAGTTCAATGAACTGTTTATCAAAGTTGACAATGGCCTTTACTGCATATAAAAAATCCTGCCCTAAAATTATATCAGGTACTACATCGCACACAACAACAAATGCATGATTATAAACAATGCTATTTATTGTAATGTCCAATATAACAGAACATTCAGCTAATAACCTAATCCCATTCACCGTACGCAAACAAGAGGCGTTATCATTATATGCGTGTGACGGAATGAATTTATCCACTTTTTCAAGAAACGAAGAAGAAATCACAGAAATTGTGGCACCTGAATCAATCAACGCATTATGCACTACACCGTACAAATCAACACAAATAATAGGAGAAACGGGACGACTAAAATGACCGTCTACCAATGTAGTCCCATTCACTGGCGACGCTGAAAGTTTGGGTCATTACCCTGTATATTTCCAACGTTATCACGCGAACCGCTTCTTAAATTATACCGGTTTTGAGTGTATTGGGGTCTTGACGATCTCGCATCATTGCGGGGTCGGTTTGATCCAAAGTTAGTAGTACGTGGAGAAGATGGACTCCTCGGCGGCCAACTAGAAGATCTATTTTGCGGCGTGGAGTATAATTCCTGCGGTGAGGCTTGCGCACTACGCTGCCCAATATTTTCACTGGGATAACCCTCACCCATTGAATTCGTATAACTGCTGGGCTCGCCACATCGAGTCGAGGTTATCTTCACTGGCAACGATAATTCAGTGTGTGTGGCCATAAAGAGCATCGAATACTCCATGCAGGTTTGTTTGAGGGTAGCGAAATCTTTGTATGATTGAGTTCCGAAATTACGTTTAAAAAAAGATGACATACCAGTCAAACATTGCTTAATTATTATTTTCTGGTCTGAAAACTTAGCCTTTCCGGCAAGAGATTCCACACGATACACATAGTCCATCAGAGGCTCATTATAATCTTGACGAGACTTATAAAACAACGAAGCATGGTCTATAGGAGACGGGAATTCTAAACAAATCGCTTTTTTAGTATCCTCATATTTCGTAGAGGACGATTTTGTCAAATTATAATAGCTGAGAGCCGGCCCACATAGATAAGTAGCCAACACTAACGTTTTTACATCGTCACTCCAACTATTTATAGCGGCGATTATCTCGAATTGCGAGAAGAAGTCCTCCGCGGACGAATTCAGACCGTTATACTTATCAGACATAATTCAACTTTTTTTAACAAAATAATATCAATTGTACATCACCAAGGCATCAATGCAGAGAGACCTTTCCATGGTATCTCATCATCATTCTAATGGCTGCAATCGCTGCATTGGCCATCTCATTCAATATTAATTTCTTTATTCACAGTCTTTTCTTAGACTTTTTTCTGGAAAACTTAATATGGTGCATAAAAAGGATTTAAGATTAAACACGTCTTCCTCTGCGTCCGCGTTCAGTCGAAGCTAAACAAAGGTAACAAAATTAAATTGCTTCATAGCTGCGATCCGTGCTGTGATATTTGCTGTTGATTCTACAAGGCAAATAATCAGGCAAATAATATAGCAAAGAAAAAAAAAAACGTAACTGGAGGTACCGATTTCTTCATAAGTCTACACCATGTCAGGTGGACGTAGCTCTTTGAAGATGGGAGGCACTCGCTTCTAGCGCATAAATCCGTAGCTAAATAATGACTCCAATATTAGATTACAATATTTTTGTATTATCTTTTCTTCATTTCAATCCCTAATCCACACCATTATTTTCTTCAGCCCATCATTCTCTGACTCCAAACGTCTAATTAGCTTTTTTACGATATATAGGGCGAATATCGAGTGCCAGCAACAACAAACAAAGGGAAAAGTGCGCGGAGACTGCATGTAACCAATGCAATCTCCACAGTACTTATTCATTTCACTTCACTTAAATATAAAATGCGATCGCACCAAAGATAAGACATCATTGTCTATTGCTTAGTTTCTGCAACTATTCATTCGAGGATTGTATGATTGTGCTGGAGTGGATGCTGAATGGTTAATGCTATAATATTTTGAACGTAAAAGGCGGTGTTATCAGCCGCCCGGCTTTGTCTACCTGTTAACTTTCCCTGGGTAAAGCTGTCATTTTTTGCCCATTGCGGTGTAATGTCGAGATGCCCTGTTTGTTTTTGCCTGCGTTTAGATAAACCATTGTCTTGCTAGCGCCAGCGGCATCGTAAGAAGCTTCTGTACTCGGAATTCTTTCCATCAATATGCATTTCTTAAAGTCATTCTGGAACCCTGTGATAACACTTAGAGTCCAAAATTGTTTGTATGAATGGCAGATCAAAATTTTGCACTTTGTTTATAGAAATTAACTATAGTTCGAGTCCTTTTCTAACAAGTCCGCGCCCGCTATATTACCACTCTGGTAGAAATAGCGATTAGTCCGTTAAAAAAAATCCTTTTCTAACTCACAATAACTCGGACTAAATGTTATCAAGTTATCAGTGAAATGTAAGAAGGTAGCCGTCAATGTTCGTGATTCATTCGAAGTGAGTCACTCTCAGTTTTTTCTTTCCCAAGAGAACTTTTTTGAATGCCAATGCATGTGGATTTACCTAAATAGGAGTACCTTGGAGAGGAGTATCTAAGATTAGAACAGGTTAGAACTTGCAGGATAAATGTACCACCATACCAATAAGTACACACTAACTACAACATCGGTAGGCCTATTTCGTATCAGTAGCGCGTTGATGTCTTTTATATGGAAGTGTCGACTCGCAGTCTAGACATCTCTAGAAGTATTTTTTCTATATGCATGTTATTAATAATTAATTATGCATGCATGTTATTATCTACCCTATTGTCTGGGGCATATTAGTACCTGGTAAATTTAATATATGACTTGCCTATAATGTTACAATTACCATATTTATTATTATGAGAATAATAATGTAGGTTCGTGAATAGCCGCACAGAATTAATATGGTTTTGGTTTTGATTTGGATTTTGAACCCAATTTTGATTGCTACATTATTATATAGGTACAATTTATCCATCAACCACTTCACTTGATCACTGGTCTAGGCTAGTGCGTTTGCTTCTTAGCTCCAGGTCCCGTGGTCTATTCCTGGGCGTCAAAATATTTGAACGAAGAATTTAATATAAATTATGTTTCTCTTTGTTTCTGTTTGTAGCAAATCCTTTTGGGAGCTAGTAATGCATTTCACTGTTTATTTGTTAACTGTTAAGATATTAATGAAGGATGTTTTCTTCATCGACCAATCCCCATGCAATAATTGAGAGATTAACAATCAAAACATTAATCGACACAATTTGGGTAATAATAAACGCTAGATGCAACTTTTAACGTAATTTTTGTGTGATTTATAAGAATGATCAGCAAAAAATATGATGTGTAAATTTTTTCGCAATCTCGATTTCACGAACAATAATAATATTATCTATAGATAGTGTAATCAATTTGTTTTTAATCCACGTTCATCGTTCGACCGTTCAAACGCACAATTTGAGGAAGACAGGAAAATTTTGATGGTTATTTGAAGATGCAGTGAAAGCTATAAAGGTTTATTTAGAGAGAGATTTGGGTAATTTAATGTTAGAGTTCCCGAGATGAATCAGCGATCGACAAGTCCAATTAGTCGGCGCGTTCAGAGCGAAGGTCATTAGCTGGGACCGGGTAATTTCTTCATCTTCCGACCGAGTCCCATCGGATCTGGGCAGTTCTCAACAGCTCTAAGATCTACAGGTATGCTCGTACAATAACGCCAAACCTCTCGGGTGGTTGTTCATTCTGACATTTGACAACTTATTTCAAGAACCTTTTCAAAGCACCAAGAAATTATTTGCCTTTACACAAATAGTACTAATTAGCTTACCAAATCAATAAATAAGAATAAAAAAGAGAATCGCTAGAAGTTGTGGAACAAAAAATTAAAGGTTTCGCGTTATTTTATTATCACGTTGCAATTTGTGTAAGGAGAAGGTCGTTAGCTGGGACTGGGTCATTTCTTCATCTTCTGACCGAGAGTCAACTCATGTCAATCAGTTCTCATCAGCTCCAAGAATAATAGATACTCGTATACATAGTTGGCGTGGAGAGTTATAATCGTTATCTAAGACCGGGTAATTTCTTAAAAAAACCCACCAAGCTTGGGCAGTTCTCATCAAACTAGCATAATTTAAATTGGTTGTTGACCAAATAGCGGTTTTGTCAGCGGGATTAGCCCGGACCGGAGGGCGCGCGGGAGGTCCGCACTCCGCCCTCCCTTTGACGCGCCGCCCGCTCCCATAAACACCTCCCGACTCAACTGGAGAGCCTTCTAACCTAATCTAGTTTTCCCTCGTAAAAATATAAGAACCTCTTGATTTTTGGTGTTAATTGACTGGCTGGTCGCGTTGGGCACTCACTATCAATAATTGCGTGTGGTCACTTTTAGCACCGTGTTTTTGTATTTGTAAACAGACCAAACCTTCATTTGGACACTTATAATAATTCGATTTTTACTTTAGGCAGTAGCACTGGATAGATTCGGACTGGTTTAAACGACTATCGATACGAAAAGAAGAAGACAGGTTTTACTTTAGGTATAAGAAAACCTATTCGGACTTAAACTAGCGCCCAATGTGTGGGACAAGAAAGACTGAAGCATTCCTTCATTATATTTGGAGATTACAACTACTTAAAATTGGCAGGTAACAAACCGTCACTACCATACCACTGTAGTCACAGAGTTAAATCATGAAAAACTCAAAAAAGATAACTGAAAAGGAGAGAATACTCGTAACTTAAATTGCAAAATATTTTACCGACAGATGCACCTGCCTATAAAATAACTGAGATGTAGGGATACATACAAACTTACAAACAACTACCAACTTCGTTTGAAAAGACAATGTGTTGTCGGTTAGCGCCTCAAAACTAAAGAAAATTATCTTTGTTTGATGAAAGCAATTATGGCTTGTAAAACTCGAGCGCATCCTAAAGACGTGCGTCGAGAGTAGAGCTACTTAAGCGGCTCTAAGATCAAGGGCTCGTAAAATGAACCTCGATACAACAACAATTAACAAGTCATCATCCTTACTTTAAGAACCTGGTAGTATGAAAACAAGATTTTCAAAATCGTGAGTAAATATTTGCTTGTCTGACCATTTCTAATGTCGAGCTAAGAGGAACAAAAAATACGTTAACAAGAGCGGTCCTGTGGGAGCGGCCAGCCGGCGAAACGGAGATACAGATCGGTGTGAGTGTAAGCGAGATAGCTGACGCCACGCCCACAACCACCCACGAAGCCGTAAACAGTCCAAATCCTTTGCACGCATTCATGTATCCCAAATCGAAATCGCTCCGAGCATCGCCCTTCGCATCTCCACCGGACAAATTACTTTAAATACCCTAAAATAAAGCCTACTTTCCAATGTATACGTTAAATAAGTTATTCTGTGTGGTTCTCCTTTTATTGATCGAGATCATAATGATAAATAACCCAGAGAATAAGTCCAGTTGGAAAATAATAATTGATTCTGATTCTGATGTCTTAAACATCGCGTTGATGCCTTCACAGATATGTTTTATTGTTGGCTATTGTTTTGTTCATATTTATGGTAATTTGAGGTTACCTTACCCTACATATAGAATGTTATGGTTATTTTGACATAAACAGGTTGAATATTTTATGAAGTGGTCCATTATTTATGACGCAAGACTACTAAATTAATTCTTATCTTTTATTGCAACCATATCTGTATTTGTTTACTTCAATACAAGCAATACAATATCGGTTTTGGTATGCACCTAAAAAAACGAGACATCAGAATCAAGTCCACTAACGTTCAAAGTTCCATCCAATTTAGGTATTCAGCTCAGATTCAAAATTCCACTTATATTCCACCAGCCAGGTGGTCTGCTTCTTAACCACACGAAGCTTGCATTGTAGGTAGGTAGACCAAAAAGTATGAGAGACATTCAAAATGGCGGTCTAAGGGCCCTTGTTCTACAAGGTATAATTTGTGCATCCCATCGACACATAATTAGAGGGACCGTGACGCAATAAGTTGCACAGGGACGGATGGTCACGGCAAGGACAAAGCTGGTGATTTGGACCCATTATTTCTACCGCAAATTGGCGCTGCTCACACCGTGTTGGTTGGTTCGGCAGGACGTGAATGTGTGGATGTGGCGAGCTCGAAGACATGTCGTACAGTACGTGCTTTCTAAAATGTTGATTTCTTTGCTGACATCAATAGGTTTTTGAAGAATAAAGCTGAATGCAAGCATAGTCTTTTAATTTATTTTTTGTAATTTTAAAGTCAGATTTTTTTGTTAAAGCACTGAGTATATTACAAAACTCCAAATATTCCAATTTATTTACAAATAAATTGAAATCTAATCTCTACGTCATGTCATCTAGTATTAGCGGATTTGAAGCAATGCGAGTACCTCAAACAAGCTCTGAAAAATTATAAAGAAAATCGTAAATTCAAGATCAAGATCATAATTTAAATAGACGGATCTAGAATATATTTACATTAGTTTCATTCGTATCAAATGAATTTGTTTTTTGTTACGCTGCGGTGTCACGCAAGCCCACCAAACCGATATCTAACGTGGGACCAGCACTCTGATTGTGCGGCCGCGGGCTAAGCCCCATTTATTATTAGCCAAATTGGTTTTTATATATCAAATGCCATTCTATTTCTTCGACCCGAACTATAATTACGTCGTATCCGGCATCTTGAGCAACTGAAACACATTCAATTTTATAATTTGATGTGAAAAATTATGTGAGATTAATCTTACTCGACGTGGAAATTGGTTTGAAATAAAATTTAAATACTGGTACAAATTATTGGTGACTGAATGTCTTAGCTGAGTAAATATGCATAGCATATCCATTTGTAGTAATCAAACAGCAAATAAATTTGTTCGATGTGTTTATTCAGGCACTCCCACCCAGACGTGCACAGTGTAGGCAAGTTAATCATCTCGGGTATAATAATATTATACAGGAATCCACATATCGCGCCGCCGAGTCTGCGTCGACGCAGCCTCGAGGAAAAATACTTTATGGACCCCGTTAAGGCCTTTGGATGATTATAAAAGGACATTAATTTACATAAAATTATACTTATCTTCATTTTCATGTTTTAAACCTGAAGCACATCTGGTATTTTAATGATTATTGCATTTTGAAAGAGTTGTAGCTTGGCAATCATGGCCTACCATCGCTATTTGGTATAATTTGTTTTGGTATCTACTTGTTTAACAACAGATGAATTTGTCATCATTTTTAGCACACTCACATCACAAAGCTCTTTGAATTTTCTTCTTCATCCTTTCCTGTAACTTCTAAATGAACTGATACATATTTAATTACTTGAAGCACCCAACAAGACAATGATGAAAAAATCGAACAAAAAAGTTACGTGTAGTTATATGTATATTAAAGAATTTTTCCATACATAGTGGTATGACGCTGTAGACGGTGTAGCCGGCAGTTTATTTTTTTATTCTTATGATTTTTAAAAAGAGGTCCGTAAAGTTTAAAGTTTTGAACTAAAATTATTTTATACAAAATTATTTTAATATAAGTTGAAGCTTTAATTTTCTTTAAGCAACATAAGAAGAAACTGATAAACAAAATTACGACAAAAACATCTTAAATAAGAGGCCGACGCCCGGTCTGCTCGCGCTCGACAAATAAAATGTAAAAAGGTGAGCGATGCATTAAGTGCATATAAACTTGTTAGTGTAGTGTCAATATTTGCAGGCGGGTTCCCACGGGACCCGGCCTCGGGACCCGCAGCAAATCACTTGGGCCTTTGGCCGACGCTTTCCTTTTTGCTATTCAAATGTCACTCCGTTTGGCCGAACAGTTCCAACCAAAACCAATTAACAGTTGCAAAAGAACTTTGGTTTTGTTTCACTTTTAACGAGTACTTAGTTTTTATTTTAAAAATTTTTTAAACCCTACGAGTATGTTGGTAGGTAATTTTCTATAAAATTGATCGTGTTAGCCTGACAATGAGTGTTTTTTTAATGTTTTCCTTTACTTCTACTAGTTGTTCCAAGTTAATTTCAATGCAACTTATATACTGCATACATAGTTTATTTTTGTTGTAAATCTGATAAAAAATAAATTTAACATACTTTATTGCACTTAGCTTACTTTATCTTGAATATAAGAATAATAATATCACAGAATAGAAGGAAAATTAAAAATCGTTAGGTAGCCGTAATTGCTTCATGGCAATTTCTTCCAAGCTACTTTGCATATGGTACTTGCATAAGGAATGGACAAACAAATAAAGGTTTTGGTAAACCTCTTTGTCGACGTGTAAAACTACGTTGCTTAGTCTCTGAAAATTCATAATGATGGCATGGCAATTTGTTCTTTGGAAACTTTCCTCTTTCGTAAGCCATATTTTTCAGAAATCCATGACTAACCCCTGTCTACATGCATTCGTCGATTAGTTCCATCCAAAACAGATTTTAAGACCAGAAATTTTCCGATACCTGCCTCGTGCGTGTGATAAACACAAATGTTTGTTGGGTGATGTCAGGAGTCGAGATAAATAATAGATGTGAACACTTGTATCTGTCTTCATGAACGATGTATCAGTATAGTACAGTATACCAGTAGTCCAGTAAAATTTTCACCAGGTTGAGTGGTTTTTGAACTGACTCATCTTATTACGACATTTAAAATACGCTGAAAAGATATATGTTTTAGATCATTCTGAAAAAATACCTAATTTTTGACAACGCATTTCAAACAATCCAACCGATTAATTTTGATCAATTCAGGCAGTGTGATTTGTAAGAAAACTTAAAGAACTGTTATTTGAGCGCTTTTTCGTAACTTCTACTTGATTTACGGAGCGTTTTTGTACTAATTGCGTCGTCCTCATCGTACATCGTCGAATTAAGCTTTAGATGCGTATCGTTCCGATCGAATTGACGTGTGGAGTATGTTGTCGTATCGCGCCGGTGGCGACACTCATGTCGGTCGCAGCCTGCCGCTTGCGCGGGCGCAGGCCGCCTACCTGGCCGCGATGGAATGCCCGATACGCTCCTATAATGATGTTAAAACAAACTGTTAGCCTGTCATTAACGCGACTCACAGCCCAAATGGGGGAGGCCCATTATAAAAATTTGTCCCATCCGTTTCGGCCCAAATTTATGGTTATCGAGCTGACCCGTTTTTCTTGGGCCATTGAAATTTTATTGCCTCGAGATTAGAGTGGGAACACTGATAACGATGTTTTAGGATTGGGATTCCATGTTCGGAGTAGGCGATGAATGAGCATACGCTGAGCGCATACCGATCGCTTCTATCGTGTGCCTTCAGGTAGGTTCGAATCGCTATGACAAAGTAATACAGTTTTCGACATTATGGTTTCTCTCATTGTAATAAATCCTACCTATTTGATTGGTTTTATAGTAACTGTATCCTCTAATACATTATTATGCAATATCATTAATGCTGGCAAGTATTATACGTTCATTTCCTTAATTGCGAACTTGCAAAGTTGTCATATAAAAACGTGGAGGTAGAATGCGGTGTACGTTTATTGATATAATTTAAAACCACGCAAATGCACGTAACACGGGAGCCCGCGGTTTGCTCGTAATGTATTGTATTTTATGGACGCGACCTGCGGTATGCAAAACTCGCCTTCAATAATCTCACGTATACCCACAACACACGGATACATTTACCGTCAACATTATACAATCTGAAGCATTCTAACCCTTATCACTTCGAATTAAGTGGTCTCAAAGTTCAAATGGTTAATCCCAACAGCATTAAACAGCACTTAAGGTAGAGTACAGGTCTCGAGGCCCGCGTCAATAAGTTATTATTTCTGTAAATATTCCAGTGTCACAAACAAATGTGCATGGATTATGATTTAAACTTCATTTACTGGTCCTCACGAGTTGTAACACTGATAAATAACAAACTATTATAAACAACATTAATTTCAATTACCAGCTCATCGATTACGAAACAGAGCTATCAATAACTACAAGTAGTGACACAATAGTAAACAAATAATTTATGTCAATTACAATTTAATCGTGCTTATAAAAGCAAAAAGTCTAACTGTAAAGTTAGGTAATAATGTAGGTATGTATACTGAAAGTGTGGATATTTTAACTGGGAACAATGACCATTGCGCGAGGTTCTTTAGACCACTTAAGAGCTTGGATAGTAGAAAAACAAAACAAAGAGCGAAGGGTCGTAAAAGTCCGCTCGGTAGTTTGTCTTCTTTTTGCATTCCATTGCAGTCGCGCAATTTTCCTTCTCATCTCTATCCCTTTTACTTAAAGTAATGGTGCGTGAAGTGCCAATGTATATGCGATGACTAATATACTGGCATATTCCACAATTAGTTTTTACCTGGCTACGTATTACGCTATTAATATAAGTAAATAAAGGCTCTAGTACTATTTATATCGTGTAAATTATCATGGTGGAAAACAAGCGTATTTATATTAGTTTAAATTGAATTACATTGCATACCTGCAATAATAATTGAGCAAATACATTAACGAATTTTAAGCTTATAACAAAATTCTTAGTCTTAAAAACAATTTTTTCTGATGACTTTATTTTATCGTATAATTTCTATTATACATAACCTAAAAAACGTTGTTTGGTAACTCTACATAGCTCATATAGTTGCTACAATAATAGAAGAACTACAAGCCCTCAGTATGAAGAAGCTTTCAAAGATATTATTTTACTTCCAGGCCCTGGTATTACAATGGTGCTATATTTAATTTTGATAGCGACTATGTCTATTTCAAATCAGGTAAATCATCTCCTATTTTAATAGAACAATCACCAAACAAAGTTTAATTAAATCAGTTAGTTACATATGTATAAGTACCTATATAACCCTTTTAGTCTATTAACAAGGACCTATTTACAGTTATCCTTGCGGAAAACCGCGAACTATAAATACCGACTATTCTCTGTTGTAAACAATAGTATTTATTTTCATAAATTTTAAGTGTAGTTAGTTTTTCAATTAATAAGTATCTCAGTATCAATGGTATAACTTTACATCAATTTACATAAGTTTTGTTTTAGAGCCATCTCATATAAGGTCGCTTAACTTTACAATTTCTAGTTTTCTTTTATTTGTTTTGAGTATGTTAAAAAGGTAGGTTATATTCATTCAAGTAAGTAAAATTAATCTGGCAGCCATTTTTCCTCTTTTTATAAGTACATCAAATCAGACAGACTGACAAGGTTCTAACGTAGCTTCTCGTAGAGCTACATAGTATAATTTTATCACCTCTGCATGGTCAGCATAACGTCCGTAGATAAAACGTAACCGCCAATAGTAACGCAGTTTCTGTCTTCGTGCGACATAAACTTGGACGCTATTAGCGTTCACTTTGTATGTAGCGCGGGTTTATTTTATCTACGGTGGTTATGCTAACCCTGCAGCTGTGATAAGTACTTTTTATATAAGATAAGTAAGTACTGTTTAATTTTTCTAATATCTTTCGCGTGGAAAGTTATTAAATTTCTTCTCAAATAAACATTTTCGTGTTCATCGTAATAAAAGGTCTCTACGGTCATGATGAGTTTGCCCACTAGTGGGACTTGACTGGTGGACCAACCAGCCCATCAAGGGCCGTCACCGTTATCATGCGGCCACTTTGATTGTTTCGTTGGCTCTGTTCCTCTGACAGCATGACGAATGGCCCGATGCGACCCATAGATAATACATAACACACAAAAACTAACCTAACCCGCCCAATGTCCTGTCACCGTCAAAAAACAAATAAGTCCTAATGATCGATTGCCGGAGCTGCCTTGGGCCTCTTAAAACATGCGTTATCTGTGAGGTTCCCGTACCTGTTAAAAGGTGGCTGAATTTGTCAAAAGTTGCGCCTTCGCGTACAGCCTTGGATTCTTTCCTGGTTACGTGGCAAGGACCTGGCTGTACTTCAAATGCTCATAAAAATAAAAACATGTATTTGGAAATAGAAAGTTTTTGAGCTCTTATTCTACTTTGAGAAACATATTTTTTTCATGAGCGTCTACTGTTAGTTTAAAAAAGAAGTTATTGTGTGTCATGATTTATTTTCATTAAGTCATTTTAATACCTAAGCATTTTCAATAACCATAAATTAATTTTACAATTTCTATAACATTAACTATAAACAATACTGTCTATCGGCCAATTCAATTTCTAGGTAAATATTATACATACTTGGCAAGTTTCCTTATTTTTGTATTATTTCTGAAAACTCAATATGTTTACTTACGTACTTGAAATTTAGCTGAAAAACTTTGAATACTTTTAAGTATGCCTACACATTTGATAAGAAGACATTTAACCGCATAAATCACAACTTACAAATTAAAAACTGTTATATTAAATTCATTCTCGTTTAATACAACTTTTTATCAATGATCATTTTAATAATAGAGTCACATTTTGATTTAATTATTTTAGAATACTACTTTATTTAAAATACACGGTGCAAATTATAACTATCCTAAATCATTTGTTTAAAGGTAGCCATGTAAAAATATGATGTCAAGTTAGAGCAGCAAAATGCATTTCTAATTTTTAATAATAATTTGGTATTTTGTCATTAAAGAATTATGAAAAAAATACTTTAAAAAGAAGGAAATTAAAATTGCCAGTTTTGACAAAAAACTAAGAACATCGAACATGAAGCAAAATGTCCCACTTATATTATTATGATAGATGAATATCTTCTGTCTGAAGAATCATAAAATAGGATTCATTGTGAATCGTCTAAACATCGTCGACTGCTGGATAGATCCTAATCTAATATCCATCCATCTATGCGAGAGTTTTTACTTACACAGTACATTATACAAAAAGCGGAACACTAAGTTTTGCATTAAGTACATATTTCATCAATTAATCACGCAATGACTAACAGCTAGGCCCAGAATCACAATCCGAGCTAAAAATAGCCGCGTCTATTTACATAATTGCTACAAATGTACTAAGCGTAGAACGGTACAGTACAGTTGACAGGCAACACGACATGCTTTTCAGTGTACAAATACTACTTTTATTGCAAGGATAAGAAGCCTATTAGTAAGGCA
This sequence comes from Carpatolechia fugitivella, assembly GCA_951230895.1. NCBI lineage: Eukaryota > Metazoa > Arthropoda > Insecta > Lepidoptera > Gelechiidae > Carpatolechia > Carpatolechia fugitivella. The sequence goes on along the minus strand of OX579655.1, from coordinate 10,219,282 downwards.
ATTGCTCTGTTCATCCTTAAGTTTTACGATATTAAGAAAAAACAGTAGCTCAATGTAAAATGACAAACCTGTTGGAACTGTGTAAAACTGAACAACTTTAAAAAAATATGAATAAAATATGTATTGAATGGAATCAGATTTCTTCATTATTATTTTGGTCCTATACTCATCTGGAACTCACAAAAGATTTATCAGGCGAATAAGTTATGCATCTCTCATCCCTGCAAATTTGTACAAAGGTTAATTATCCGCAAGAAAAGCTTTTTTTGGAAGACTGATAAGTTGTATGTTATATCTTAATTTCTCGAATAATTTTGATATAACCGTTATAAAAATTCGGTGCAATTATTTCCTTGTAGCAACGTAGACCTTCATCAAGGAAAAGTTTTTCTAACATAATTCAAAGATACCGGACAAGAAGTGTACTTAGCATTTATTTTGTATCTACTTAGGTATGATAGAATTCACTTAAACTAATTATCATATTTAATTAGCATTCAAGAATTTAGGTACGTTTAATATCAATGCTGTTACTAAACTAATGAATTGATATTTTGCAAAGACATGTACAGACTTAGCATATTACCCTAATTTAATCTATTAATGTTTGCGAGGGCAGTAACTTAGCATGTTAATAACTGCATTATAATAAGTTCTAACTAATAATAGCAGCGGTAGTTAAACTGCAATAGAATATTCAGAGGTGCAGATCAGGCACGGATTCTTAGTTGGCGGTCGATGTAAGTAGTGTAATTGGATTCTAACAATTTTTGTTGTAACGACAATTTAACTTACATGATTTTGTTATTTTTTATCTGTGTATTTGTATGAATACTTTTGGCCAGTTTCTTAGCTATGGGATTAACTCGGGAAGTAACGCCTAATAGTCCGTCCTTTTCGCCTTTTGAAGATAAAAAAAGCTACGGAGATGGACATCTTAATTTTAGAACTGTCAAACACCGAATTTAAACTTTACAGACACGTCGTTGATTGCGCAATTTGAGACCGAACAACGTCAAGACTAAACAAAATTAGTTTCTCAGTTTCGCCTCTAATTTTAATGTTATCATTCATTGAAAAGTATCATTCGTTCAGAAGTGAGAAGCGTTAGTCATAAAAACTAAAATAATAGCTGAACTTTTAAATTACTCACCAGTGTCCTCCTTCGAGTTTTTATTGTTTAGAACTTTCGCTCGTAACAATGTAGATAGCTTTCAGTAAATGTTCCAAAATAGCATGCTGTAGGATTTTCCTATGAAGGTTCACCTTCTAGACTAAGCTTCAGGCTGTATTATGAATATAAACTAAAGCTTAATCTGACCCTCAAGTCGCTTACACAAATTGCACCTCGGGTTAGGATTCAATTAGACCTGGCTGCTGTGTACGCCGTGTAGCTGCCACCGTATTTCAACCAACCTGCCTATTACATCCGAGGTTAATACAAGTGGATGCATAATACATAAACACTTGCATTTAACGTACCACCTAATTCGTGCAGTAAGCAGAGATGGGCACGTACCCAGATATTTACCCAATCGAGGGTAAATACCCGGGTAGGTGCGGGTAAATACCCATATCTACCCAAATCGGTGGGTAGATGGGGTATTTTCAAAATACATGTTCTTTTTTATTATTTTACAAAACTTTGATTGTTAGGCTACATTCAATTTTAAAATTTGCATCGTATACTGTATTTTCACATTTTAAAAACATGAATTATTCACTTTATTTTCACTTATTGTTCTTAAGCATGGACCTTTTGAGAAAAGCGTATCTTTTGGCTTGGGGTACAAGTGGCCCTAAAAATAATAGGGCCGCGGGCCAGTCATCCATTGATAATGTTTGTAAGGGGTGAACCGTGCCAGTTTCCAAAGTAAATACAAAAATCCAAGATGGCAGCCAACTATTTTGTTTATGGACTGATTTCGGTAAAACTTGGTTTGACTGTTTTAGCATTAAAACAACAACGCAATGTTGAAAATGACAAAAAAAACCAAGACAGTAGCTAACTTTTTCGTTTTTGGACCGATTTCAGTGAAACTTGGTTTGACGTACTTTTTTGGCATAAAAACAACAATGCTATGTTAAAATTGAAAAAATACAAGACGGCAGCCAACTTTTTTGGTTATGGACCGATTTCGGTGAAACTTGGTTTAGCATTACTTTTATGGCATAATAACAAAAACGCAGTGGTAAAATTTACAAAAAACCAAAATGACGGCCATTTTTTTTATTTATGGACTGATTTTGGTGTAACTTAGTTAGACACACTAAAAAACAACAATGCAATGTTAAAGTAACAAAAATCCAAGATGGATGGATTTTTGTCAATTTTAACATTGTATTGTTGTTTTTGTGCTCAAACTAGTGATGTGCCGTTGCCGGCAATATTGCCAAAGAAGGGAATATTGCCGTCAATATTGCTGGCAATATTGCTTCAAGTGGAAATTTATGGGAATATTGCCGAGAAAATAATTAAAATCTCAAAATAATTCTTTTTTGCACAACAGAAGATTCTACTTTATAAGTAGCTTTAATATTTGTATGCATAAGTTACGAAATAAATAAAATACGAAAATTGCCAAAATTGTCGGCATATTTGCCAGTTACTTTTCCAAATTTGCCGGCAAGAATGCCGGCATATGTGGAGTTTGTTTTAATTCAAACATTTCATAGCTTTGTTATTTATTTAACTAAATGTGGGGTCTTTTGCTACTATTGGGGATGATACTTTTCTTAAGGTACGTTTAAAGGCGTACTAAATTATTGTTTTATTAATTGATTTTTATATTCCAATGCTAAACAATATTCAAATTGCACTAATATTATAAATGTGAAAAAATATATTTGGATGTTTGTTCCGCCTTCACGCTTAATAAAGAATTCAACAGATTTGAATGAAATTTAGAATGTAGATAGTTTGTATTAACCGATTTCGTTGAAACTTGATTTGAAACAGTATTTTGAAAAGAAAACAACGCAATGTTAAAATTGACAAAAAACCAAGATGGCGACCAACTTTTTTGTTTATGGACCGATGACGGTGAAACTAGGTTTGACATACTAATTTGGCATAAAAACAACAACACAATGTTAAAATTTACAAAAATTCAAGATGGCGGCCAACTTTTGTGTTTATGGACCGATTTCGGTGAATCTTGGTTTGACAATATACTGTTTTGGTATAAAAACAACAACGCGATGTGTTAAAGCTTACAAAAATTCAAGATGGCGACCAACTTTTGTGTTTATGGACCGATTTCGGCGAAACTTAGTTTGACATACTGTTTTAGCATGAAAACAACAATGCAATGTTAAAGCTTATAAAAAATTCAAAACGCCGGCCAACTTTTGTGTTTATGGACCGATTTCGGTGAATCTTGGTTTGACATACTGTTTTGGTATAAAAACAACAACGCTGTTGCACTTATTAATTGATGTGTATGGAGATTAATTAACACCATTAAAACACCAAATTACTGATAACAACACTCTATATTTATTTTATGAAGTAGAACACTACAAAACAATACGTCGCGATGTACGCTCAAAAACCGAGAAAGAGAGTTGGGGTTGCCACAAACGCAATGTGTTAAAGCTTACAAAAATTCAAGATGGCGAATAACTTATTGTGTTTATGGACTGATTTCAGTGAAACTTGGTTTGACATACTGTTTTAGCATGAAAACCACAATGCAATGTTAAATATTACAAAAATTCAAGATGGCGACCAACTTTCTTGTTTGTGGACCGATTTCGGTGAAACTTGGTTTGAGTGAGACAGTATTTTGACAAGAAATCAAAAACGTTATGTTAATAATGACAAAAATCAAGATGGCAGCCAACTTTTTTGTTTATGGACCGATTTCGTTTAAACTTGATGTTATGGCATAAAAACAACAACAACGCAATGTTAAATTTGTCAGAAAACCAAGATGGCGGCCAACTTTTTGTTTATAGACCGATTTCAGATAATTTTTGATAATTCTTATATTTATAAGGATCTATTCTAATCCTTGAGGAAATATTTGACAAATCACAATATTTTTGTTAACGTCTTTTTAAAACCAAATAATCATTCATTATCTTTAAAAATGTTCAAATGTGCAAGTGAGGCTTGCACGCACAATCGACAAAAACCGACAGCCTTGTAATATTATATTTCACATTGATATCACATTTTATTTGAAAAAACCTTATTGGCAACATTGCCGGCAAAATAGAAATTTACCGGCAATATTGCTCCTGGGAATATTGCCGGGAGTGGCAATATTGCCACCGGCACATCATTAGCTCAAACAGTATGTCAAACCAAATTTTACCGTAATCGGTCCGTAAACGAAAAAGTTAGCTGCCGTCTTGGATTTTTGTCATTTTTAACATTGCATTGTTGTTTTTATGTCAAAACAGTATGTCGGACCAAATTTCACCGAAATCGAATCATAAACAAAAAAATGGCTGCCGTATTGGATTTTTGTCAATTTTACCACTGCATTGTTGTTTTTATGCCAAAACAATAGGTATGACAAACCAAGTTTCACCGAAATCAGTCTATAAACAAAAAAGTTTTCCACCATCTTGGATTTTTGTAATTTTTCACATTGCGTGCGTTGTTGTTTTTATGCCAAAACAGTGTGTCATACTAAGTTTTACAGAAATTGGTCTATAAACAAAAAATTTGGCCGCCAATTTTTCCGATTTTTGTTATTTAAAACATTGTTAAGATGCAACAAAATCGGTCCTATTATTTTATTTTATATTATTGTTTACATTTGTCACCAACCCCTACTCTTCCCGTGGGTGTCGTAAGAGGCGACTTAGGAACTACACATTGAACAGGGAATGGGCAGCAGCGCTCTCTGATACAGTAACCTTTTAATCTGCGATCTCCAACCCGCCTGCCAAGCGTGGAGATTATGGCAAAACCCTCCACTTAAGTGGAAGAGGCTCATAGTCCAGCAGTGGACTGTAACGGGCCGTTGATGTTGATGTTATTGTTTCAATGAAATAAACAGGGCCGCTATCAGAAGACATGTCAACTTGACGCTATCTCGTTCTCACTTCTCAATACCGCAGTTGCAAGAACTGAGACGACACATTAATAACGACAAGGTGCAGTGATACGCAATAGTTTTCAAGTTTCGTTAGACAAGCTTCGGAGACTGAAGAACTTTTTAGCCCTCTTGAGCCTGTGGTCATTTTTGGTCCTCGGAGAACTAAAATTTTGCGCAGAGTTTTAGAGCTCTTTAGCCTTTCAGCCTCCGCAGTCCCTACAAAAACCTGCGCGCCGTATAAGAGAGCTAAATAAAAGACCATGGTCCTTTGGATCACTAGTTACTTCCAAGCCATCTCATTTATGCAAAACTTCCTGAACATAATGTTTTGCTAGCAATCATTTTAAATAGGAAGGATTTACTAATATAACGCAAATAACGATAAACAACAAACATAAATAACCCGATAAAACTAAAAAACTAACAGACCAAACAAAGACAATACATAAAAATATAGAATTTCTGTTGAAATTGATATTTTACTACGCCCTACCTAATCTCACTCTATTTTGAGGTAAGCAAATTTAAATGTAATCAAAAATTGTTGTAATTTTGCAACAATTAAGAACAGATTTAAAATACTCTGCAATTTGGGTATTTACCCGGTAGGGTACAATGGGTATTTACCTACTGCCCATCTCTAGCAGTAAGTCGTCCACGGAGACATATGTATTTGTCTCCGTGGGTAAGTCGATCAAATTAAACAAACACGACATAAACAAAATGGTTTGCCTAACTAGTTTATCAAGATTTCGCGAACCATCAACAGACTAATTAATAATGTAACCATTTTTTCCTAAATTTCACTTTCTTGTCTAAAATACTCTTTCTAAAATAATCTTGTATGAAACAATACATTGGTTGTCTTGAAGAAATCTCGCTACAGAGATAAGCTTAACCTTGTCTCACTTTTTTTATTGTCACATCACTGTGAACTTTATGCAATAAAGGATAATAATAATATGATGATGATGCTACTGGCCGATTTCAGCCACGATGACTGCTTCAGCAATAATAATATAACATAAGGTGAAATCCAGATTATTAAAAAATCAATGTTTGTTTGACAGAATTTGTATTTTTGCTTCCATCTTACGTGGTATCACGACCAAAATACTTCTATTATTTGGTGATATATTAAATGTTTTCAACCGCAAATAGTAATGTACTTTGTCAAAGATAAATTGGTGTCAGCACTCGTACGCACGTGCGCTCGTTACATTATTGACACACATTGATCGAACGAATCGATCGACCTGATATATCGAGAGGTGTCTAACTGCTTAGTTACCTTGTCTTCAATCGAGGGTTGCTAATATTATTCATTTATCTTATGTATAAAATAATGTAGCTAAAATATAATGGCTAACTAAACAAAGTATGGGTTTAATCTGCAAAAAAATTACAGGATTTTCATTTTTATTTCTATTTGGAGTGGGTTCTAAAACATGTTAAATCACTCGAAGTGATAGCTTTTTTTTTACTTTTTTTTCCTTCAAATCTCAAGAGTGCAAGTGAAACAGACTGCTGTCAAGTAACAGCTCTACCCGTTTAGGAACGGACTCTGATTATACTTTATGTTTTAGTAGCTGTCCGCCTGCGGCTACGCTCGCGTTATGTAAGATATTCCCGTGGGGATAATACTTTTCCCGTAAAAAGTATTCTATGTTGTTTATGTTATGTTATACCTATATAAATATATATGTGGTATGGTTAATCCTATATTATTATTTCCTACAGATTAAACAATCACTAATTTATGGAGATTCACGTATGTACCGATTTTCATCATCACATACATTTCATTTTGCAGCAATTTAACTTTTATTATTTCTTCCTATTTTATCTTAATTCTATTTTAGGTATCCTTATAGGAAGTCTTTTACACTTACCAATAAAATTATTGGTTGTGTGTGTTGTTCTGTAGCATATTTTCTCAGAGCCCTAGAGCTAACTACACACTAAAGCCAAGCCTATCTACAAAGCAACTTCGCCACAGAGAAATTCGTAACTAACGGTCACAGTACTTACTTAATACGTGATGGGCCGATTGTGAAGTGGTTGTAGAAGTTTTAAGGCAAACTATAAGCAAGGTTCTCCTAAACGTGGTTTTGTGGATGGAGTTTGTGTTTATAACTAAAAAGTAAAAGAGTAGGTACGTAGATAAAAAATGACTAATAATTGAATGGAAGGCGGTGAAAGCAGAGGATTCGGTGGAAAAATTTGTATGATCGATAATATGCAAAACAATATTTTTCTTGACCAATGAACACAACACGAAAACATTAAGATATGGAACAAAAGAATCAAAAATTGATCGAATTGTTAGAGTAGCAATCTCTTGAAAGCCTTTTTAGGGTACAGAAAACGCAAATATACATTTTCTATATACCTTCATACTCGGAAGAAATAGCCTTTATATGGCCCGTTTTCTACCATCCATAGCTACGATAGGTAAACACAGAAGCTGTAAAGAAACAACGGTTACATTGGCCAGTTCCAAGGAATCCTAGACGTGGTCTGCGTGACTGAGATTCCGTGGAATCAACCAGCTGACACAGACTGGAGAATGTCAGTATCAAATGATGAGACCTCTTGGCCGAGGACAGCCGGACCGTATTCTCTAGTTGTGTAATCTTATATTCCCTAAACAGGAAATTTCACCATCGTAAACCACCTTAGTTTAGGGCGTACTTTTCTTAATTTGCTAATCAAATTAGATTTGAACCCTACAGAGAAAAAAGTTTTTTTTTCGAACTCTTTAGTGAATTTAGAATTTTCTGCAAGATTTTTTTCTTATTTTATATTCAATGGAATAAAATGTTGTTGGAAAATTTTGTTGCATGTTTGTCCTTTTTGGGTATGTCAACTACGATTGAAAAATCATCAAATCTAGCAGTGTAGTTACTCTTACAAAGACTTCACGAACTAAAAAAACTACCTACACTTTGTGGTCACGTTGGCTGATTTCTAGGAATCCAACACAAGGAGAGTGTATCAAATGTTGGGACTATCAGATGCGGGAGATTGCACCGCACGCGCGGCGAGCAGCTATGCGGCCGCAACGCGACACCTGCGCCGGCGACGACGACGCCGCAAGGTCGGCTACTGCACTGCGCGTTTTTACACATATTACAAGCTTTTTAATTTATGCTCTTTTGGCACTGCATCTATTATTTTTAATTCATAAGCCACCGCAGAACTGGCCAGTTCGGCGAAGTTAGTTTTGTGTCTTGTTTATATTAACTTTCTTCGTGCTTCAAATGCCTACGACAATGTTAATACATTCTGGAGGCTCCTCCACAACCCGTGATTGAAACACTTTCACTATTCGTCTCTGACTTGAAACTCTACTAATTTCTTTTGAGAAATAGTTTTATTTACTTTTTATTTGATCAAAATAATTTATCTGAAGTTTAAACCATCTTTGATTACTACCGTTAATAAGGGTCGGTCTCAGATTGTTAACTGTAATACATCCTGGTTGATCGTTATTTAAGCTTGTTGCTTGTTGGTACCATACCAACTTTACCTGCTGTAACTTCTACTTCATTGATTTCATTTGGAAAACTAGTCACTTTAGTATATTGTATCTTATTAAACTGTCAAGCATACTCAGATTGTCAAGAAGGTCTCCTTCTTGCAGATGGTTCAGAAATCAGTGCATTACTGAGACATTCGTCCTTAACTCAGTTCGGTACGATGCCATGTCAAAGGTTATTAGGTATAGTGTTTGTAAACGTAATTTCAAATGAACCTAATGGTAAAGAATTTTAATTGACTGCAACGGACTTGACACAGCAGACAGTGCAAAGATGCCTAGCAAACCTTACAAATGTATGTAATTTATCTAAACCGATTGACTGCAATTAATTTGCTGTGTGTAAAGCAATATGCATTAACTTATTGATTTACTATAGAGTCGTAAATACTTATGTTAATAAGGAGTGGTGTGTACGCGTACACGTTGAAGTACTGAGTGTTACTGAGATTGTGTTGCAAGTAGAGTAGAGAGCTTCATGTTCTTATCGCACCTACCTATGGAGTACGAGGTGCCGCCCCGGGAGCATTTTCACAGCCACGTGCTTAGCAACTTATTTTTCTATATCGTTATAGAAGTACGTTAGAGGCCGTGCAACGTGTCATGTCATGAGCGCTGACCTTAAATTTGGCAATGTCTTTCTCTTCTAATCTCTCCGTAAATACCTTACTTAGACGCGAGACGTGAACATCTCACCATTTTAACTGTGTGGTCATAAGTATTGTGGAACTATACTTAGGAATAGTATCCCTGCGTCTATATTCCCGAAATTATGTTTACAATCTTGGTATCTTCAAGGGAATGATAAATTAATTTGCAATCTAGGTCATCGTTGTGATTTTCCATGAGGATAGGAGTGATATTGAGGACAAATCGTACACCCATCAAACATTCTTCTTCTTTTCCAGTCGATGAAACTTAAAAAAAAATAGAAATTACTGCGGCTGAGGTAACGCATTTTACCCAAGCAAGCGACGCGATTTCCTTGGCTCAGCTTATGTAAATGCCGCGAATTGACAAACAGTATACTTGGTAATATATGAAGTGGACACGGGTGACAGCGACTGGGTGCGTAAAGGCTTGGCCACATTGGACAGCATATCTTTCATAAAGAGGTTTTGACTTGGATGACTTAACTACGGGTGTTTATATTGAAACAATTTCCTTTGTGTATATTAAACGCAAGTCGTTAAAATCGATGGGTCGCGCTTTGACTGGCAAAATTTGGTGTAAAGTTTAAGTTGCCAACAATTTAATGGAATTAAATTGGCATATTTTAACGTCTGGTCTGACATTTGATTATCTTTGTTTATATGTAAAGTAAGTAAACAATTAAGCAAATAAGTTGACATCATGTGCATAACAAGTGGCACATTGTAGATGTTAGGAGAATAATAATGATAAGCGGCAAGTGGAGTGTGACGGTGATGCGCGTTGCCGTACTGCGTGCGCCCGCGCAGACTCGGTGACGGCCCGCCTTATCGACCGGCGAAGACCTTTGGCTCGGGCGCGCCACCTGCAACCGATAATGGCCCTCGTAATATCCCAGATTTATGTATTTATGTCGATGAATTGAAATCAAATGTCACTTAATTTAATCAACACTCCCCGCGGCGCGCAGATGCGAAAAGTATTCGCGGATGAATCACCTTGTTTTGCAGTGGTTTCTGAGAATCAATTAACAATTATAATAATTTATCTCGTCGATAAAGCAATAATTAACAGCGTCGGTAGTCATTTGAGATGTCGTATAAATTTCCTAATGTGAAACCTAGTGTGTAACGTGACACCTCGCCGACTGGTTGCCTGGCTGTCCACCTGGGGGGGCAGCCCTCGCTAGTAGACCATTCCGTTCTTATTTCCAAAAAATATTCAATCAAATCATAATTTGACTTAGAGAAAATACATACACACACAAAGTCACCGTCTTATCCTTCACACTAAGATCACATTCGGCAAAAAAATCGTAGCAACTGCTACGCCGCCGTTTTGACAATTGCGTAGACCTCACTTATCTCGTCAAATTGTTGACTGAAAGTTTTACAGCCTTTGTATTTTATAAAAAGAGACAATAAGCAATTTTTAATATACAAAAAACTTAAAAATGTATTAAGAAACATGTAAAAACTGGTGTTACCTCAAAATATGAACAGTAATTGTTCCGTAGACCCTCAAAATCAGACAATATTACTAAAAATAAATTAAATACTGAAATAAAAAAGACATGTCTTGCTGTGAGATATCCATATTAAGTTTTTTTGGAACCGAAACAAGTTGCAACAAGAAATCTTAACAATAGAACGCCCCTGATGACTCTGATGAGTCACGTTGATACGGTAATTAGTAATAATGACATGACTTAAATGATAATGCGTGCACCTTGAGCTTGCATTTTGTTTTGCAAAATAACACTGATATTGATAATCGATAACTGATACCTGGGGTTCCGTTTTTACATTTCCATTAAGTACGGACTTAGTGCTCATCATCATCATCAACAGATCCAGTAGATCCAGCAGGTATCATTCGAGGGGCTCGAGCTTTCCCTGAATTAGGGTAATCAGTTTGTCGACCACGCTGGCCCAGTGCGAATTAGTCGACTTCACACAACCTCAGAACTCCTTCACATAAGTGTGCTGTTTTCTTCACGATAATATTTTCCTTTACATAATTTAAGACCGTCAAATTATAGTATATGACTTCAAAATGAAAGCCGCGTCTCCGGCAGCAGCCCTACCATCGATGGTCTTACCTCGTGCTCATTTTTGATTAAAGGTAAGTTAACTAGAGAGTTGCATTTTTTTTAATGTTTGCCCAGTTCAATGCGCATGTAGTGAAAGATATAAGAGATGAACGTATGATGTTCATAATGTAGTTTAGAATAAACCCAAACCTTATGTAATAATAAAAAAAGAAATATGTGGGGACATCTCACACACGGCCATCTGATCCCAAACTAACCAAAGCTTGTACTATGGGTATCAGACAACTGATATACATTACTTAAATAGATATAGATAAACAACATCCAGGCACAAGGCAAATACAAGTGCTCATCACACGAATGTTTGCCCTGGGCGGGATTCAAACCCGATTAATTAATTAAAAGTAGCTGTATTTTTTTAATGTGTCTTTTATGTATGGGTTTAAAATTATGTTATGCATTTTATGTGTTCTTAAAAACTAAATTCTATATTCGTTTTCTATCCCTCTTTTTTCTTCAAAAAATCATTAGCTATACACTCCAAAAGATTAAACAAACAAGCGACCTTACTCGTATCGCTGGGATCTCAGGCTCAAACATTTGGTAGATACCGCAAAAACCTTAACACAAATATCAGACGTTTACGATTTAACGTATGTGCATAATGCAGTACCGTGCAGTACAACTGCACCCACGCTCGCACGCACCATGTCGCCTCGCTGGCTCCCCGGTCCCCAATAAGGGCAGCCTCCGGTCATTGCTCCCCCCTTTGTTCAAAAAATAACACTTGTCTCTCAAACACGCTCGCTACGCATGAGTAATGGAGAGAAGCCTCCACTGTCATCCATATGAATGTCTAAGAAAATGAAAGACCTTTGTAGCACTCCCTATTAATTCTACCATATTGTCGGCTCGAAACCTCCTTTGTTCTGTATGAAAATTAATATTTAAATGGGATTTGAAATTGCCCTCTAAAGTTTTATCGCTACGGGTATAATGATTGCTGTAAACTTGAAACCGTCTTACATTTCCCTCGGCGTATTATTTTCTGCTATTATGCCTAATATAGCTCATTTAATATTTTTCATATTTCATGTTTTCAATTAACTTGCAATATTTAAATTAACATTAAAATTTGAAGCTTGGTTTATTGTTTTAAAATCTTCGAGACAGGTGTACGACTCTGCCATTAATTTAAATAAACTTTTAATTTAACAAATATGTTTTTTTCTGAGTCACCGTCTAATAAAGCACGCTTAAGTCAATTTTCGGTGTTAAAATAATAGTGGCATAATGAGATGAATATGGAATGTATTTTTTGTAATTTAAATATGTTTTAAAGTGTAGGCGGGGTATCGAATGTCGCGTGTGGCAGGTGCCCAGGTGTGGCTAGATACCTGGACATTAATCGTCCTCTCCGTATAGATCACAATCAGAACCTGTTTTATTATTTTAACTTGTATATGACGCAAGTGCTGTGCACAGGTGGGTGCGTGTACAATGATACAACACACGGCTGCTAAAGACAGCCAGCAGATTGTGCGTGAAGTGATTATTTACAAACCTATCAACCGTGATATAAAATTCTTAAGTTTGGTTATATGACTATGAAGCATTGACTCGCGTTTGATCAACATTTAGCTGTCGTTTAGTTTGTAATTCTAAGCAGAAGTAGTAAAAAGTTAAAAATAAACGTTATAGTTAACAACAAGTTTCTGTTCTTGTCACCTATTTTAGCTTAGTTAGCACGAATTTGTGAAGACTGGTTGAACGCTAATAAGCGCCAAAACATAGTTACTTTATTAACACTAACAACCAGCATTATTAGGACAAGTACGTGTTGCGTTAAAATCCTGAAACAAGTATCATGTGGATACTCTATTTGGTACTTTATTGTGGGTTTCCTACGTCACTACAATAAAATTGTAGTTTGAAAAATTACGTCGTCTTATCCAATTAAGACTGCAATCCTAGCAAAATTTTACAACTTCACTTAAACAACATTAAGTTTTTCATTTACGTAGAGATAGGCAGAATTACCTATATAGATAAGATAAGTTAAAAAAAATGTTTGCGTACATTGGAATTTGTATGTTCCGTTCAATTCCGCCCCAGTTCGTTATGAATTAGGCCTTATGTTTTTTTAACTTTGCATTCTAATAAAAATATGTTTTTCGCGCACCAACATCGTTTTGTTTACACTAATAGTAGGTATTGAAGTATGAAATAATTTGTATTTTTCTGGTTATCTGGTTGCCAGTTCTTAATTTTAATTTTACATCATAACATAACCTCAAATAGTGTCATCCTTTATAACCCTCGTAAATTTTTCTTCCTGTTTTAAGCGAGAAATGTTTATGGAAGTTAGTGTTAAGCATTGTTAATACCTTAAGCTTCTTTATGTGCTATTGCGTATACGCTGATATCTGTGCTTTCTCCGAATAAATAAAATGAAAATAAAAGATAAAGATATGTGTGATACACGCTGCTATTCTGCAATCGTATGTAGCGTGCTGAAGGAGAAGTAAGTATGTTAGAAAGTTCAGGTGAGAAAACGTATTGTTTAAAGAATTTACAACAAACATTACATTACATTTACATTTACTGGGTAAGCTTTAATTAAATAAACACTCTAATATTACTGAAACTCACATGATGAGCCTAAAATAATTGCCGTAGTATGGAAAGAAATACACGCGTCAAATTGTTCGTACTTTTTGAAATGTTGTGAAAAAAAGTATTTCAGTTTCATGGTTTGACGTTACTAAGATAACACATGAATCTAACTACAAATAGTATACTATTGGACATGTGAGAGGCCTTTGGCGACTGCGTACTTCTGACACCAGGGATTGTGAGGTCGGTTGTTGACCTTATATCATCATCATTGACTTGCCCTTATCCCATCATTTGGGGTCGGCGCAGTATGTTTTCTTCCTCCATACATCCCTATCAGCCGTCATTTCAACACTCACATCCTTCCTGCACATATCATCTTTTACAAAATCCATCCAGCCATCTTTTCTTTGGTCGTATTGATGATTAGGACTATAGCAGTTGTTTGATATATCAAAATTTGCTTGATCTTGAAACTTTACGCCATCACGTGGCTTGTTACCTACCTACCATTATCATCGTTAAACTATAGAACAAGTTTATTTATTTCTTACTTTCTGTTGAATGTTTGTTGATAGTTTCGACGGTAAGTCGTGTGCGTGTAACTCGACCCGGGCAGGCAGCGCGGCGTCTCGCGGCGCCCTAGCGTCTCTGCCGCAATCATTACCGTCATACAAACACTCAAACAAAACGCCTTTCATAAAGGGTTCTCAAATTACGGAATCACTTCTCAGGACATTGGGAGAATTCTAAATTCCATTGTATATTGTCTGTTGCCTATTTACGTTAGCATCAGAACGACTAGTGATTGCGTAAATATTAATATACTACATCGTCTCAGATATTTTTTTAGTGATTTTAGCTTTGTCGCACAATGTGTTTGAATTAAAATATTGGAAATGAAATAAATCTAGTGATTATGCAATAATCCGATAATCAATCCTTACAGAAGCCCTATAAAATCGTCTCCTTTACGGTTTTTAATGTCTACTTGAAATTTTATTTACTTACGCGTTTAAAAACTCGTATCCATTACAATGATGTATGTATAAACTTTTTATGAAACATGATAGTCTTCAAGCAACTTCCTGCGCTGCTTTGAAATTCCGATGCCAGTTCCAGCATATGGGCGCTGTAAAAACCTGCAAGTGGTCGATACGTCGGTCTTCAATGCACTCGGCTGCAGAACGACCATCGGCCAGTTGGATCGAGATTCCACTTGTATCCGTCTCTGTTTTCCTGTCCCAAGTTATTTTGTGCTGCTCGCAGCGACCGTCGCGTCGCTATGCGGGAACTTACACCTTACGTTTGAAACTTTCCTCAAATAAATACTCAAGTTTATACTCGTTTTTATACTCAAGTAAGTTCTATTAACTATTAGGGGTCTTCCATAGCCTTCCAATCCACAAGCTTAGGTCAATTAAAAAGGTTAATAAGAGAGTTAAATTGTTTGCTACCGTCATCAAGTAACATTTATTGCTCGGGTTTGTATATCCTAAAACGCAAATTCAATTTTTTAACACTTACGAAGGGAAGCTCAGTAATTTGAGTTATTGTAAATAGACATGGAAAAGTTGATACGTAGAAATTCGGTAAAACGATCGGTTCCTTCTTCACCGAATTCCAAGCTCGTTGAGATGAACTAAAAAACTAAAAATAGTCTTGGTTGATCTTGGAGAAAACAAGGTTCTTCTCAGGCTATTTGGGCCAAACAATTGTCTTATGAACGTATTTTTTTATTTATTAACCGAGCGAGCGAAGCGTCTCTGCTTCAGCTTGGCCAAATTTGCTTTTGTATGTCCATCTGTTTGTGGATTTGTTTGTTTGTTTGTTTCACTCTACAGGTCGCGTTTCTCAACTGATTCTCGTGAAATTTTGTGAGCAGGTTCGATAAATTAATCGATTTTTTTTTATCGAGCCAGTTTTTGGAAATTTTAAAAAATGACGGAGTTATGTGCCTGTTTACAAGGTCTACCGCTGAGGCTGTTTTCCTCTACAGGTCACATTTCTTAACCAATAAAATAAAATAACATAAAAAAAAAAGTATAAAGAATAAAATAATAATAATAATAATAAAAATAAAAAAAAATATCAAGGGGTTGGGGATGTTTGTGGAGAAAAAATAAAAATAAATATGAAAAGATATACGAGGTCTACAGCTCACAGAGCCACTAGTTTAATAATTAGATATCATTATAATTTATACTTGCGATTGTCGGCACTTGGTCGGGTTCATTCAAATATAAATTATGTGGAACAAGTACAAGTGTTTGCATCATTAATAATTAAATATCATTATTTCAAATCAAAATCAACGGCCCGTTACAGTCCACTGCTGGACTACGAGCCTCCTCCACTTAAGTGGAGGGTTTTGCCATAATCTCCACGCTTAGCAGGCGGGTAGGAGATCGCAGATTAAAAGGTTACTGTATCAGAGAGCGCTGCTGCCCGTTCCCTGTCCAATGTGTAGTCCCTAAGTCGCCTCTTACGACACCCACGGGAAGAGTAGGGGTTGGTGACAAATGTATTCTACTCTGCCGTCACCACACAGCAATGTATCATATTTAAAACGTCTGAATGATGCGGGAATTTGGAAAGATCCAAATCCTGAAAATGCCGTAACCTAAGAAAAATGTCTTTTCCAACGTGTAAGAAGTGGATATTACGACACCTTAGGAGGTTGATAAACATGTTATATACCAGGAGTAAGTCGTGTCACGTTTTTCACCTCAACAATATCGACTGGCAGCACACCGATGGTCACTCGCCCGGGCGGTTCATCAAGTCTGATGCCTTAAATGGTTTCCCAATGATACAGGTAGAGTAAGCTTCGCTCGACCAGTGTAAGAAGATCTCTCACTTTGTATTTCGTTTCTCGCCCATATTGCTTTCAGATTTTTGTTTATTTTAATTCCCATGAGAAATAAGGAGTGCACTTCTCAGTTAAAAATGGATGTGGTCTAAATGAATTAATTTAAAAACTGTACTTTGGACGGAAATGTAACTAGAACGTAAATCAAAGAACGCAAATTACATAATTTAAATCAGAAATGTTGTTGCATTTGGTTACAAGCGTTACATTTTTCTGCAAGTAATATCGTAACTTAAGAACTAAGATTCAGAAGACCACATACAACATAGAGATGAAGTGAACCGAGAGATTAGAGGGGTATAACTAAAGTGGTCCTCAGAGAAGAACATGTTCGGCCAGGCCGTGCGCTGCGCCGCGGCAGATTCGCGGAAGCGCGGCGTCCAAGCGTCTGCTGCGCGCGCGCACCTGCCGCGCCGCGGGCTATTTATAAACCAGACCGTACCTCCGACATAGACTAACAGTATTCGATAACTCGCTGAGAATAATCAAGGAAATTCCTTTCACTGGTGGCTGCTGAAAATATCCAGCTCTAAGGAGTTATTTCGTAGACCTGGTCTGGTGGTCTTAGTGGTCCTGCAGTATTTATTTACTTGAGTTTTTCCCCACTTATTCACTTAACTAACAGCGTGCGCGTTTATACAATACAATACAAATATACTTAAAATATACACCTATACCAGGTGTTACAAAACTACAAATAAAGCCGAAAGGGTGTGAATCTGCTCGTAAAACTGAACAACTTTCCCCAAAGAACATAGGTCGAAAAACGATTTAAAAAAATCGCATTCCCATACAAAATGTAGATGGTCTCCATACAAAATTTACGGGTTTTTTTGTAACACCGTGTATATACTTACAATTTTTCTTAAAAAAATATAAATAAAATTTTTACCATATTTGAAAGGCGACGCGCGTTGATGTCATTTGTATGTCATTTTTAAACGAGAATCAGTTTTATTTAATATTGATCACTTGACTTTACTTATGTTATAGTCTATAAATAGGTATTTACTAAATTTGTTATTAATGCCCATAGGTTTACAACAGTTATGTAAATAGGAGCTAGGTACCATAAAAACCAAGTGTAAGTTCGTGACTGCGATGTTCACTCTTTGGCGTAAAGCTGTGCGGTGTACTTTACTCTCTAACTACAGTTCTATAGGGTCTCCATACCCAACCAGTATTTATTTATACGTTCTCAGCCTTAGCATTCCGACTCGGAGCAAAATACGTATTGTTTATAGCTTTTTGCGCAGCATCTTCGAGCCAGTCTCTACATAGGTAATAGATATTTTAGAGACCATACAAAAAAGACAGACATAAAAGTCATGATAGTGAAATCTAAAATACACTCGCCATAAAATGCTTGTTTTCAGTAATTGTCTTCGCGATGAAAATAAGTAGTATGAGGGCAATAAAATTGATCCCTTGATCCTTGTTCTCCGCTTCCTTGATGCTAGGACACGTTTGACAGTTATCGATGAATCAACAGGTAGCCCCGTCGAGAATCAATATTATTTTTACCGATCAGACGGCGGTGTTTGCGCCGTGTCCGACATGTTTACGTAACAGTGCGGACCGGGCACACAGCGGCTTCCGAACCACCGCGTGTTTGCTCACGTCCACGCCGAACCTCAAACACCGCTCCTACATCTGTGAAAACATTAGCCCCTAATTACTTACCCAAATCTTGTTCTCGACCACTTCACTCTCGACTAAAGGTAATAACTGCTTATCAATGTCATAAACACCGCTCAGACATTTTCAGAATGTATTTATAGGCTAGAACTTAAGTATTAAAGGAAGTAGTAAATTTTAATCTGTGTCTCTATAGATAACACGATATCACGCAACAGACGTGCGAGCTTTTTTTGAAGGAAGGGCGATCAGTTTGCAATCTCACCTCTAGAAAAGGACGTGGCTTCTCTAGAGGTGAGATTGCAAACTGGGGGCCGCCGTTTCACGAAGTTACAAGTTACAAATTACAAGTATAATTCGACGTACATTGCGAAGATGATTAGAGAAAACGATAAGGGTTTACAGTTTAGGCGAATTGGCTACGCAATGTATATCAAATTGTAACTTGTTATTAGTAACGTGTTGCTTCGTGAAACGGGGCCCTGGTCGCTTAAATGGCGGTTGTAAAAACTGAGCAAGGTGAACTGAACTGTTAGACAAAGGCTCATCACACTGGAGTAATTAGCGAGCGGTGCGGAATGCCCCGCCGGCACCGCGGAGATTGCGGAGCGGAGCCCGGCTGGCGGCTCGCGCCCCGCCCGCTACAACCAAGCTTTTGCCTCTATGATTTATTTACATCCGGAATCTCCAAGTAATGGCCGAGTTCAATTTTTGTAAT
This sequence comes from Carpatolechia fugitivella, assembly GCA_951230895.1. Taxonomy (NCBI): domain Eukaryota; kingdom Metazoa; phylum Arthropoda; class Insecta; order Lepidoptera; family Gelechiidae; genus Carpatolechia; species Carpatolechia fugitivella. The sequence continues at coordinate 10,200,139 of OX579655.1, read as the reverse complement.
TTAAATCAACTTACTTTACACTTTACGCAGCAAATTGATCAGGAATTGATTATTTCAATTATCTCGCGGTCGTGTTGCATCGCACACCCGTCACGGAGCGTCTCTCGCGATGCAATATCGGTGTCAAGTGGATTTACGTGTTATGTTGATTGTGACTCGTAGCATTTTTTGAGAGGTATAATTCGACAAATAAATTCTTTTGGAAAGTAACTGTAAGCCTCATTATGGGAAATGTTTCAAACAAACCTAACGTGAATTGAGGTCTTAGACCCAAGGGCTTTGCAAATAATCTCTATGTTTAAACAGATACCATAGCCGAGTTGTTTGCGGAACCGCGGATACAGAATCGTAGCATTGACTATAATTGCCTGCAATCCGTCTTGCAGCGGTAGCTAGTTGTACTATCATAAAAATCGAGTTAAGCCTTGAGTAATTATATCTTAGTATAAAATGAAACAGCAGCGATCGTTACAAGGCTGCTCAGCTGAAGAGATGATTACCCGTTCGCCTATTTTCTGTTCCGAGATCAACCAACCTACTTATATAGCAATGAACTTCACCCTACAATTTGATTTTATATTGAGGTCAGAAAATAATACGTCATAAAAATTGTTATTAGTATTTCTACATCCGTGAGTTAAATAATTTTATATTTTATTATTAGGCAACATGAAAGCTCTTCTTCTCTTTTTGTTTTTATTTTTTTGTAGTATTTTCATAATTATATAGCTTTCCAGCTGATATTCTTCGTTCCTTGTTCCGTAAATTTATGATTCATGATGATTCTTTGAGTTCAGCCGAATGCTTTGAGTTCTGATCGTAAGTAACAGTACGATTAATAGGGTTGATGATGACGACTTTATGTTTGCGAGAGTAGTACGTTGTAACATAGTTGTATTGCGAGGTAGTAAGGTGAGGTTTTTGGTGTAGATATTATTTACGCTATCGGACAGCGGTTGTGGTCGGCCTTCGCCGGCAAGAGGCTTGCAGCCACTTTCACTCCGGCATCGCAACGAACCACAAACATCTGTCAAAAACGTGGATACGGCATTCTTTTGTGCCTCCAGATCGTGTCACTACTACGTGTAAACCGTGTAGTGTTACTACGTGTTAACGAGATTAGCGCAAAACCTCTCGTGTTCCCCACTTTTTAAGTTTCATACAATTTGAGATTTGGGCAGCTGATCAGTTTACAATTACATACATGTGAAAAGTATTTTTATTTAAGAGATTTCGGAGAAATTCTAGAGGTTACATTATTTCGTTGACACGTTGTATAACCACCCTTGAGGTTGCATTATTTAGTTGACACGTTGTATAAACACCCTTGAAGTTGCATTATTTAGTTGACACGTTGTATAAACACCCTTGAGGATGCATTATTTAGTTGACACGTTGTATAAATACCCTTGAGGATGCATTATTTAGTTGACACGTTGTATAAACATCCTTGAGGATGCATTATTTAGTTGACACGTTGTATAAACACCCTTGAAGATGCGTTATCTAGTTGACACTTTGTATAAACACCCTTGAGGTTACATTATTTAGTTGACACTTTGTATAAACACCCTTGAGGTTACATAACGTAGTAGGAGATATTACTGTTATACATGTTTGTCTAAATGTTATGTACTACGTTAAATAAATGTTTTTCTGTTCTATTGTATATTTAGTTGACACGTTGTATAAACACGCTTGTAAAAAGTGCCTCTGGAACGTAGCAGGAGGAAAGTAATGCTACATGTGATACATCTTATCACTTTTGATGAAATATTTTCCGGGACTACTCCATGAACCCTTTTGCTGAAAATAGTGTCAGCTCAAAATTATACCGGAGTTTATAGTTTCAACACCAAACCGACCAATCTTATAAGAATCTTTAATTAATTAAAACGTACACGGACATATTAAACAGGTTGGAATAAAAAGGAATACTTATTTCTTAATAGATTACAACGACGTATTTTTTACAAGCATAACAATATACAGGTTGTTTCAATTTGCGGGACCGTATAGAAGGGCCTATATAAAAGGTTGTTGTAATCTTCAAGAACAGATTGAAACCCCTAGGTTCTCAATAACTAGCCAGTATTTACACATAGTAGATTACAAGCATAAATCTGTACGATTCGTTTCTTAGCTGAATGTAGTGCAGAGCTGGCGCTCTAAAAATGTGAGCACAAATAATATAATACAGACTTGCTTTTCCAGGTCTGTTATCCGCAATAACAAAAACAAGCTATTTTAAGATTTACCAATAACAAACGAAATCTAGGAACAAGCATGTTTTTTATTTATCATCTACCAAGTAGTTGATTCCTATTATTATTCCTTTCGAAGTACTTTTAACTAAAACAAACTTTGCTCTACTCTCATGATTACAAAATAAAGCTTTACTTACACACGTCAAATAAAGAGTAGGAGTGAGTATGTGCATATTTTTTATAGACATGTAATGTTTTTGTTGTTATAGAGACATACAAACTACTTATACGATACATAATAAATAACCTTTTATCCCACGAGGGTCAAGTATTAATCGGGTGTCAAATTAGAAGCGCGAGCGCACTACAGTAGCCGGCACACGCGGCTGGACAATTGTGTTGCGAATTCCGCCCCTACTACTACGGAGTAAAGGCGCTTTCAAGGTCAAAGTTTCCAGCCGTATGTGCTGGCTACTGTTACTACATAGAGAAGCGCGTGCGCATTTCCAAACCGGTGTTGCGCAATAAGGTCGGCGTCAAGGACGCGGGTTCGTTGCCAGAAATTAATTGATGTCTAGCGTACTCGCCGCAGGTCTTTTTTGCTTTTTGTTTACCTACATTAAAGCCCAAGTGGCTGTGTAGCCAGTAGGATATTTTATGTATATAATATTTGGAAGCAGAATGTTCACGCTCAGACTTCGGTTAGGGAAAGCATTGACCCGTCAAGAATCAGCAGACGTCATGGAGGTACGCTTAGCGAAACGAGTTATGAGCGCTGACCTTAGACGTGACGGTATCTTTCTCTCTCTCACTCACTTCGTTAACGCCGTATAAAGGCGCGAGGTGAATATCCCCCTCTTCTTTAACCAAGACCTCATAAACTGTTGCGGGGACTTTTTCTCACAAACTTGGGCATAAGCAAAGTCCACTTTAAACTATGTTATTTTATTTTACCCAGCCTGTGATATACCAGACAGCTCAATTTATAGGAGTTTATATTGGAAAAAGATTTTTAACTTTTACTTCCAACGCGTAGTACCTACTTTGTCGTTTTGTATACTCATTCAACCATACAAAGTTGCCTAGTAATAATAAACTCAATTTATCGCAAAATTATAGGAGTTGACTGACAAAAAATAACGATGCTTAAAACTCAAATATACATATCAACAAATGGTACAGGTTTCTTGTTTTTATCCTGTAATGTTGTGTTACGAAATAAACACGACGGCTGCTCAGAGATATTCAAATAGGTACAGTCAACTTGTACAAAAAGTATTTTTATTGATATGTAATATTGAGTACAAATTCTTGTAAATACAAAGCTTGATAGAAAAACAAGGTAGACGTAAATAAGATATCTTAAATTTATAAAATGTATACGTCATAATTATGATTTTCCTTTAATTTTTTACTTAATTTTTCATCAGCAAGAAAAATTCACGTTGATTTATAGTACAGGTCAAGTGGATACCAATTGTAGCAGTTCTAAAACTCGAATTCAAACTTAAATCTTATCTTCTTACTTAGCCTATGCTGTCCCACTGCTGGGCAAAGGCCTCTCTCTCTTCTTTCCACCTTTCTTTCTTTCAAACTTAAAACTAAGAAAAAAAAACACCAGTTGTTATATAGTTTTAAATACGTACTAAAAAAATAAGGATGAGCTCATATATCTAGCTAGCTAGTGTGACCTCTATTTTATATTTTTTTCAGACTTTAATTATTGCTATCATACTTTAAAAAAATATTGATCTCTATTATTTCCTATTTGCGTCAGACTAAACTCAAACCCCTAGGCGAGGTCATCCCTTATCTATATGTAACATCTTAGCAAAATAAAAGAACTCCTGCTATACCATAAATCCAAATACATCTGTATTGACAACCACTGACGTTTACATTTAATGTTCCGCGTATCGGAATTTGACCGACCAGCGTCACCCAATAATATGACACCGCCCTTAAGGTGAAAGTCGTCGTGATTGAGGCACGGGACAAACAAAACAGCATCGCGATATACCTACTGGTACAATCGGCATCGACGTTGACCCTCTGTCTTTAACTTACAGTTTATATTAAATGCACATTTGATTTGTTGACGACCGTACTTAAGGTCGTACGCGAAAAGTATTGAGTACACGTGGAAAGATTCACAATAACAAGTGTGATGTGAGGAATACATTATATTGGTGAGTGGAGATCAGATGCTGATTGCTGTTATAAACTCCCCTTTACCTTGTATAGTGGAGCTTTAAATCGTAGATAATTATGTCAATAATAAAGATCGTTATTGAAATTACAACTGAAAAAACGAACCCTAAAGTTCCAGTAAAGTTGTTGCCAGTAGCAAATATACTTATTCGATTTTATAATTTATATAGTTATGTTGTTTTAAAAAATAAATGAATTGGCTGACCATCCAAAATCCCATCAATAAAAGCATTTTTAGTTTTTCATAATGTTTTAAAATTTGTTTGGTTTTATTAAAGCGCCGTTTGTCCGCATTGGCGACATTTTGCATCCTTATGTCTTTCTTGGCTGAATTCACAATTAAGATTTAAATAAAATAAGTACTACGCATATTCAAACAAAAGAGTTACGCATCGGAGTTATGTCTTGAGTTCAAAAAAAAAGCTCTTATAGTTTCAAAATTTTCCAGGCAATTCTGATTTTTATTTCCCTAAGAACATATTAAAACAAACATGAAATGCTTATTAGTATTAAGCATTGGCTGTTAGAAAATGCTTGCTTTAAAATTAACATACTTAAATAGTTACAGTATATTATAATAGGGGATCGGACTGTTCACCATATTTTATGAATTTACCATATTTTATGAATTATTTTTAAAATATAGACCAGTAGCAGACGATTCGCGAAGAATAAAACAGAATCGGTTGAAAAACTAATTTATAGTGATTTTTTAAAGTTTCAATATGTCTGACTCTTTCAAAAACGATTTTTGTATGGAGATTATATGGCGTTACTAACAAATAACGTCACAAGTGGGTATGTGCCTCTCTGTCTAATCTTGAATTTCAAACCTTTATAATTCGGTTTTAAAGATAGAATTTTAAAGATAGAGCAAAAATTTTTTTAGTGTTCGATAGCAGAAGCTAAGAAGTTTGGATTTATAAAATAAAAAAAAAGTAGTCCGATTCCCTATTGCAATAAGTTTCATTTTTTTTTCATACGCTGTGCATACTCAGTTGGCTCTACAAAATATATTATTTAATAAATTTTACGTCATTCCTCAATAACATCATTTGAAGACTGTACTGTGTTATTCACACGTCTATTTAGAATTATCAAATTACCTACGACCAGAAAACTTGTTTTTTAATAACAATATCATATGGCAGGCAACAATAAGTTGGATTGAAAACAGTAGAGCACAGATCGTAAAGTTAATCCGAGGAGTTTCAAAATGGGAAATAGGAGTTATTTGTGTCTTAAAAAATACAAAAAAAGTGCCGAATCAAAAAATGTATAATATCTAGATTTGTGGAACTGTCTTGTCTGTGATGATGATGAACCACTGACAAAAAACATAGCCTTTAAATACTTAACTGTAGATTATATTTCAATTTTCGAATCTTTTGAGACAAGTACTTTTTTTACTGTGATATGATACTTACTCAAAAAAAAACTTCCCAATGGTTTAAATTCTCTAGTACATTTCTTTTATTCGAAGCACATTTGAGTCGTTAGAGCTTTTTTTTAATAAGTTAATTTTCCTATTAAAACTGCATTTTTCATGTCCTATTTTCAAGATTCCTTTTATTTGCCAGAAATTCATACAAAATATTTCTTAATACAATTTAATTTTCTTCTTCTTCAAAATATCACGAAAAAAACGGATCCAAGTCAAATAAAACAATTTGGCTTATACGAGTACGTAACGGAATTTAAAATTGAGTGACGTACCGCGGTAACCCGCCTCCTCATTGTTTGGTTTGTGAGGTCGGTTGTCGACCTTACAACCCCCACGATGATGATGACGATGATGATGATTGTTTAGTTTACAATGTTTTGATACAAAGGTGATACTTTATCATATGAAGAAAAAACCAGTTTAATTTGTGCATGCTTGGAATATTTGAGAGGAGGCGCGCGGTCAGTGCCCGGCCCGAAGCGGCTCCACTGCGGAGGTACTGCTGCAGTGACACGACGCAGATTGCGCTTGCACACAGCGTCGGCACACGCTCCACATGCATGCACCTTGCCCGCCAGAAACACTACGCTCCTCTAACTAGCAATTAAATTCTTTCTTAGATAAACCTGAAGTCTGGATTCCACTCAAAAGAGACTGTACCGCAGCGTCGACGTCAAACCTAACGGTCTACTCGGACCGGACTACGACGACTTAATGATCTCAACTGCTTGACAGAATTTATGGCTAAAACGGAATAGTATAATGGACGATTTACCTACATAAAACGGGCATAATACCCAATACAACCTCTAAACATGAAATTTATTTCAGCAAATGAGGTCAATAAATATTTTGCGACTCTACCTAATTATACATTTAAAGAGAATTCTTTAATAAATAATAAGTAATTATGTCATAATAAAGGTTTAAGTTACTTAAACGATGCAAGGTGCAATTGCGAGTGCAATGCAACACAAATAATGCGTGGCGAGGAGAGGCGGCGGCGGCGGCGGGGCGGGCGCGGGAGCTGGCCGGCGAGCGCGGGCGCAGGCTCGCTCCGATTCATTCGGAGCTTTTTGTCTCATGGGAATGCGAGTCGTCAGACTTTGGTCTGGACTGGAGGGCCGCAGTGCGGGGGGCCCACTCCTCGCCCTTTTGTTTTTATACCCGTGCAAGAATGCAAAACAATTATAATTCCCTCAGGGATAAGTCGCCGCTCCTTGGGAACCGAGCGCGAGTAAACGTGAACGACTCGCGTATCTTGTATCTTATTCGGCTTGCGGTTTTAAGAATATTTGCTTAATTGGACTGACAATCTCAGCAGCAAGATGCACAGCATAAGCGCTCGTCGGGTGGTGGTTAGTGTTTAGTGAACTGGGAGTGGCGAGCGAGGGCTGCGCCAGCGCAGGGGGCGGCCGGCCGCGCGGTCACTCACGGCCACCACTCCGGCCAATCCATTTACCTTAATTACACCAAGATGGGGATAAATCGGCGTCCAGCCGTCCACCGCCAAGTTACGAGCGAGCCGACTATAAAATAAATTATACCCACTTCGTTCGCCTCCACTCAGTTTTTTGTTGCGTCCACGGCGAATGAAATAAAAACAAAAGCGAAATCTCGAGAGGACGAAATACGAGGCAAAGACAAAGCTTAAATTTATCTACTGATAATATAGATGTACTACTTACGTATAGGGCGGCGGAGCGCGGCAGACGCGGAGTTGCCGGGTGGCCGAGTGGCGGCCAAATTATACTGCGGGAATTCCTGCGCCCGCGCCCCGGCAAAAACATGATATACAGCCGCCTGTGACGAACATTCGAACGTTCGGGGACCTGGCCTGCCAGCGCGCACACTCCCGGTGGAATCTACCGCCTGTAATATCGACGACTCTATAAAGCCTGCGTGATATTTTAAGAATCGATGTTTGGCTTGATTGGCCATACTCGATAAAATTTATTGTGAATTTCGTTCTGCCGATCGACGATATAACCGCTGAATATTTGTAATTTTTTGTTTAATATATTAATTAAGATATCTATTCATGGAAAGCCGTCTACAATATATGTCTATTAGATACATATGAACGCGAAAGTTGTTACTCTTATATGTTTGTTACTCTTTCATGCAAAAACTACTGAACGGATTGGGATGAAGTTTAGAATAGAGATAGTTTGTACCCTGGATTAACACATAGGATACAATTTACGGGAAAAGGTCTTATTCCCACGGGAACATCTTATACAACGCGAGCGTAGTCGCGGGCGGACCGATGTTATTTTTTCTGACTCATTTCTTTTTTCAGAACTTGTTTTAAAATTTTACTTTTGCTGCCTGCCTACATAAGTAACATATGTTGATTTTATATAGTTTATCTAAATATGATTATATAAAACATACTGCAAAACCTGTAGTTAAGACATCCATTAGGAAACTGTACGAAAAAGGTAGAGTCATAATGTACAAGTAGCTATAACTGTCACTTCCAACAATAGTCGGGAGTTATGAGTTCATTCATTAGGGTCATGAGCCAGTGACCTTGCCAGGTCAATGTGACATAGACCTTACGTTGGCAACCCAAAAGTTATTTTGTCTAACGCCTGAAAACTGTGGATCGTTAACTGATGTTATTTTTTAAACGTGCTTCCTAACCATAACAACACCGCCAAAAGTTTTGATTTTGACCTAGGCAACTCGGTTCGTGTTACGATGGATTTTCGGAGCAGCAATGAAATTGCCTGTTTATAAAAACTTTGGCGTTTGTTGGCGGTTGATTATTTTGTATTTGTCGTCATGTAAGATGAAGGTACTTACAGTTAACTTTTACTGGAGTCCTGATATACAGATTTTATCTAGTTGAGGCACTAGTTTCAATCAATCGAGAACATCTGTAAAGCATTTAGTTAGATGATAGGAAAAAAAGCCGCACCCCGCTTTTCTAACATATTTAAAGAGTTTTCCTAGAGGTGTTTGTTTCCACCTTGGAAGTTGGTACCCTTGCTCTCCCAGCATACCAGCATACCACCTTTAACACTTTGGTAAAAAAAATATTTGAGGTAAAATATAGCCTACGGAGTCAAGTTATTTACTTTTGAACCAACAATTTCACGTAGAAAAAAATTAAAAGATACACAACACAGAGTGTAGTATTTCATAAACATAAGTACTTACCAGTATTTTGTTATGACATACTGTAAAATGCCTTTAATCGAATTGTCAATAACACCTACAAATAGTAAGTCAGGCAGCCGACATAACTCACACTCTTGGTGAAAAAGACAATTTTTCAGCAATTTACCAAGTATTTCCTGGTTTAATTCCTTGTTTTTTTTAATGATAACTATAGGCATTTATTTCGTTGATTAAACAATTCATTTATTATTTTTATTATAAACCAGATAAGTGTTAACCCAAGTATTATATGAATGCTATATTGAAATTGCTATATTGATATTTCACATTTGCAATGATAATTCAGTGTATCTGTATAGTTAACATCAAGTGATAATTTAATACTTACATTTATAAAAATTCAAGAATAAAAAATAAAGTGTAGAGTTTACTAATGAAAAAAAATAGATAACAAAACTCACCTATTCCAGAAATCTTTCTAAAGTATTTACTTTGTTATCGTATTTACCCCTTTTTTTCCTCTTACTAACAACTCTGATATCTCCTTATCATTATCTCTACCTATATAGCCAAGAAGCTACGTTAGACTGTGAATCGGCTCATTATTTTGTGGGTTGGCTTGTTGAATCAGTAATGTTCCACTCTCGTGTAATGTAGGTAAGATCGCCAATGACATGAATTTCAACTAGATCGGTTACAACATTGATTGATGTGTTGATATACGAATTGCGAATCTCATGCCGCGCGTGTCTTGCCTCTTATCTCAACTCAACAACAACAGTGCGAGCTTATCTACATATTTATATCATCAAACATGCGTAGCTTTGTATTAATTTCATATGAATTGCAGTTTAATGATACATTTGTTAAACTTAATATGCAACATTTACACTTTATAAACGCTTGTACAAAAATGAAAATCAGAACATACAAAATTAATCTTTTATTATATCATCATCATTTTCAATAAAATAATAATTACACGAATATATACACAAACAGAGTATGTACAAGGGTCGGGGCCACTACTATATTTACACTGGGTCCACGAGATATCACTAGGTCCGCACTGGTTGGGGGGCGCGTGTCATCGGCAGCCACACCCTATTACCATCATATCTTGATAGTTTTTGAGCACCACATTGTTCACTTCGTCCATGTAGAGCATGGAAATGGCGGACAGTTGCGTCGGCACACAACACGCCTTCGGCACGGCTGCCGGGTTGACTGAGTTGACCAGCGTCTGCACGATCGCGTGGTTGGTACCGTTGAGGTGGTCCGCCAGCGGGAACGGGCAGTCGCCCTGGCAGTAATATGCGTCGTAGCCGGTAGGAGCCACGATCCAGTCGCTCCAACCCACGTCAGCGAAATCCACGAAGAGCGGTCGGCGCTGGCAGATCTCGCGCGCTTCCTTGCGGCGGTGGTGCGCGCGGTGGCCGCGCCGGGCCGTGCCGCGCTTGTTGCGCACCAGTCGCGTCTCGCCCCGCTCTCGCGCGGCGCGGGCGCGCGCGTCTTCCGTGTACAGCAGCAGCAGAGGCTGCAGCCCATGCCAGACGCTTTCCTCTTCACTGGCGCGTCTCCGTACCCGCACATGTGGCACTATAGCGTCTTTATTTTTATTTTGTTCACCTTCTTCTATCACTCGCACTAAAAGTCCATGATTTTGTTCAGGCTCTAGTAGCCATCGTCGTGCGGCGCTGAGCGCGTCGGCCGTGATGGTGCCGTCGCCGGGCCGCAGCGGCACCGAATCGAGGAGCCGCAGGATGGGCTGGCTCTTGCCTCGGCGGCCGGGCCGCACCACGTCGTACAGCAGCAGCCGCTGGGCGCCCGCGCCGGTAACGGCTAGCTCCCGCTGGAAGGTGACGTCGGCGCCGCGTGCGACTTCGTCGCCGGGCACGGCGCTTACGTTGAAGAAAAGGCGGAAGCGGTGCTCGCCGGGGAAGCGTTTGTCGAGCTCGCTGGGCGCGTGGTGGTAGGAGCGGACGGTGTTGGCGGCGCGCGCGGGGATAGCGCCGCGCGCCTCGTAGAGCAGGCGCATGGCGCGCGGCACGGGCGGCGGCGTGGCGGTGAGGCGCGCGGGCCGGCGCGGCAGTCCCAGCAGCGCCAGCAGCTGCTTCTCGGCGGCGGCGCGCGTCTCATCGTCCAGCCGCGACGCCGCGCACAGCGCCACCAACGCGCACACCACTGCGCATGCGCACGCCCCACGCATAATTTTCCTCGACCCACCTAGAAAGAAAAGAAAATTCATCATCAGCATTATAATTAACTCTTGATCACAGTTTGGAAATTATATAAAATAGGTCTGACATAATAATGCCGTCGGATTTACTGAATAATCATGGTTCATTCCCGATGTCCACGTCATTTTGTCCATATACCTCAGACTAATATCATATTTACTAAATTAGTAGGCTACTTGACAATATTAAACAAAAATGCCAATGTGACTTTATTTCGATAACAAAATTTTCTCACGGTCACAGGGTGAACTTTACTGGTTACGATTATGACGATACGACCAAAGCACTTCTTGGAATCAATAGAAATGGGACAGTAAAGTCTGTACCTATTGTGTTTGAACGGTCTCTATTCAAGTAAATAATTAGCATGAACGTTAATGTGACGGAATTGTAAGCGTGTAGTGTAAGTTGTGTTTCTAGTGAACTCCGAGCGATTCGAGCGACGACGGCGGACCACAGCCCCGGCCGTCACAAAGCTGACATTGTACAATACCGGTAGTGTTTATCTGTTTCTAATAAATGCGCCAATACAATGTAATAGTTGTAATTCAGTCCAAACAAACAGAGCAGAGCTATCCTATTTTTTATTAATATCTGAATGAATAAAGTAAAGTAATCAAATAGGATTGTACATAAACTTAGTGAACGAATTTGGTTGTACAAAATAATATTATGTCAATGTGAATGTGACTGCAGAGTAGAATACATTTGTCACCAACCCCTGCTCTTCCCGTGGGTGTCGTAAGAGGCGACTTAGGGACTACACATTGAACAGGGAACGGGCAGCAGCGCTCTCTGATACAGTAACCTTTTAATCTGCGATCTCCAACCCGCCTGCCAAGCGTGGAAATTATAGCAAAACCCTCCACTAAAGTGGGGGAGGCTCATAGTCCAGCAGTGGACTGTAACGGGCCGTTGATGATGTCGATGAATAGGGCCTGACCTTATTCGTGGTGTACATCAAAATAGCGTCATTTAGGAACAAACTAACTACTACTGTAACAAGTTGATGTACGTACGTGCCCGTAGTATTTTGATGAATTTATATTTAAACATTGTATATCAGTTCTACCAAAATTAAACTATGCGCAAATACGAATAACCATAAAAGAAACAACAACAAAAATAAGCTTTGATTGTACTTACTATAATTTTATTTGCACAATCAATTTTAATGCTTCTAACTTTAAAATCGTTTTACTTTTTAATTAGTTAGGTTAAGTTTCTACTATATATACACAACGCACTTTATCTTAAACATTATTTTAAAGAGGACGAGTTACTAATCAATCAAAACTTCGTGAAGTTATTAAATATTAGGTAACATATTTAACTATTACCTTCGTATTTCATGTTTATAACGTTTACATTGTACAAAATTAATCCCAACCAAATCAACCTAGGAACATTTAAGATGTTTAACACGAAGACGTTTAATTTGTTATAATTTGTTATATTCCCGTTGTCTATGTTATTTTGGCTCCTTTAACGTGGACAGCGGGAGGTCAATTATTTTCTGATCATTCAGGCTCAGAGCAATTATATGTTTTTATATGAATTAATATTTGAACTTCTATATTATATCGATGTTGAATTTAAAGTTATTTCCATTGACAAATGTAAAGGAGTCAAAACAATAATTTTATCCCAGGCTTACCATGGTATGTCCAGCTCATTTAGGTATGCTTATTGTGTCATTAATCTATTTAACATAGTTGAAGCATTCTAACTATTTTATACATTCACTCACAGTAACTAATTGTACTAACTAAAACCACAGCTAAGACTTAATAATGAGATCGACTTATATTACAAAGAATTTCATATTTATACCCAGTTGTGCATGTTATAAAAAGCTAAACTATGTTACCTTAGGTACTTTGCTTGCAATGTTTTCAAAAATCTATTTTTTAACAATAGTTAAATGTGGTTTTAAGCTTTTCTAGGCCAGTTGCAAAATACGCTTGCTTGTATGATGCGATGCGAGCTTTCATGTGCTTCTGATGCTTGATGTAGGTTGTACCTAAGTAATGTTATTGTTCTGTTTCTAATTATTGATTTACTTTGTCAATAAATGAATATATAAGTGCAAACTATAGCTTACCATTATCTATTTTTAATTTGAATTTGGTATGTAAAAATATTGTTTATAAATAATTCAACGTAATAAACAATTTTAGTTCCTCAAAGTTTTAACTCAAAAATACGTTGTTGACGTAAATATTTAATTGAATTCTTAAAAAATACTTGTACATAACAATCGAATAATTATCCACCATAAAGTAAAACTAACACACTAATAAACCCTGTGTTATGTTATGGAGTTACATAAACATGCAATATAAACATCTATTAAACGCGCGGAGACTTTCCAATACGCGGTGTAAAAGACATCAACGGGGTGCGCGCGCGCAGGCCGCCATCCACCGCCGTCGCCGCCGCGCCGCCGCTGCTGGTGCGACCAATACCACTCAACCATATCAGAAACCACTTCCAATGTTAATGAAAATAAACTTGTAATAGAAATTTTGATTATGAAACCTAACGAAAGAACCGAGCAGGTGCGTGAAATTTAATTTGCCGTCTAGATGGGAATCCACCTGTACACAAACAGGTTGATGTCGAATATAATATGTAAGTATGTATTTTGTTGTTATAATGTTTTGATCGCTCTAGCACGGTCGACCGGATCACAGCGTACGTATTTCGAAAATAATGCGGTCAAACCAGCCGCAGGCGCTGGGCACTCGACTCTCTCACTCACCCGAAATTTTAACGCATCCAACGTCGACAGGTGCACAAAATCCGCTATATCGCAAGCGCACTCAGAATCAACGCTTCGGGAACAGATGAAACCGCACTCGTTCACGATCTAACCGATGGCACAAAACAACAGAGCAGTCTGGGAACATGACTGGCGCGCGTGAGTTCGCGGGCGCGGGCGGCTGGCCGGTGTGAGCGCGGACAGAGTCTGGGCATGGCGTGCAAGCGGCGCGGCGCTCGCGGGCCGAGTGACGGAGCGGCCAGACGCGGCGGCGTCGCCCGCGCTGCCGCCGGTTGGCACCGCCCCCCGCCCCGCCCTGCCCTGCCCCGCGCCCCTCGCCCCCCACCCCGCCCCGCGCACCACCACCCCACACCTGACCAGACCACCCCCTTCGACATCAACAAGCCCAAACATGCCTCTCCAGTAATATGGTCCCCACAATCTATGAGCGAAAAGAGTAAGTAGTGGGGATATTTTGACAAATGTCATTACATTAAATGTTAGGCCTTATAGCTATAACTACGCGATCTATAAGTATATACATCTTATTATTAAGATGAACTAAAAATATCAATGTCTCTAGTAATTTTTCGATAAATATACTGCAATTAGTTATACGAATTATCTATTTACCTAAATAATAACTAGGTAACGTATTTAAAGTACATATAGGTTATTATACACAACCAACTAATTCTAAAACACCGAAAACATACGAATTCCTTATCGCTTCGCGTCGTCGTAGCCGTAGCGGAGAAACCACTGCTACGAGATGCTACGTTTGCTACGCCGCCGTAGCAGCAGTCGATATATGGATCACTAAAATATATTTTTATAAAGTTGGTAGGTAGGTGTGTATAAAAATATTTCCTCTACTATTCTGCTCTTCTATAAACCTTTTTCCAATCAGTATTTTTCAAGCTGTAGTCTCGGTAAAAACTTGTTTTTTTTTTAATATGCCCTCTACCTGCAGTATAAAATTCGTTTAGTAAAGTTTTTTTGCTGCGTCACAACCTCTATAATATATTACTCATAGGGCTGTTCATCTGCGAAGAATGCTGCGATAAGGAACGGACCTAACAGTTTTCCTTATCTTCTCTTTTTCGATACGTTTCGTTTTAATACCTTTGTCGTTACCTTCTTCACGTTTTGGTAGATAAAATTAAAATAAATCTGCCGACAAACAATCCACCTAAATGTAGCCACGTCATTTTTGATGTAACAATGTCGGTTTTTATATGTTGGCTTTCTTTAATGATTCGTCATTTTGATAATACTAATGATAAAATCGGTTTGTGTGTTTGTGATCCTACATACATGTAAACGGCTGAACGGATTTGTATAAAATTTTCTTGATTACTTTTCCGCGGGAAAACATAATATTATTTCGTAAGAAATACTTTTGTTAAATTTTGAATATATGTATTTTTTATAATATTGTAATTTCTATGTTTAAAGTCTATTTTTCTTAAGGCATAGATCAAGTAAAATCCAAAGATGTTCTGGGTAAGTAATTATGCCCAGATTTCGTTATATAAATTTATTTTCTTTCTTTCTTTTAAAAATACTTTTTATCGGCCGGGTTTCCTCTTTCTTTTTTACACTCATCTACGAGAACTTTCGGTCACTTTAAATTTTTGCCTTCAATTAGATAGATAGGTAAAACATTTATTAAGGGAAAGTACAATTACACAAACAGAAAAATAAACACAATACATAGGAACTTAATTGATTTTTAGAGTGGTTTTTCTCAAGAAGGAAACTTTCAACGCTTGAAATGTTTTGTCAAAGAATGTTTGTAGCGCGGAGGTCAACGAAGTTCGTTTGCGTACGGGTGCATGTATGTGTATTTGGAAATCACCGAAATCAAAGCATTAATAAAATTAAAATTCTGTCTAGCCAAATTCGTCTCCTGTCATGGCTTGAGTTTCTACTTGTAATGTCTTGGTCAGTATTTGAATTTAAACTCTGATCACTGACCTAGGCACACATAACATATTTCATTTGATTTATTAAATGTGTAGATTGTGGTTTCTACTTTAGAAAACAGTGGGTACACGTAACATTATTTTCATTCTTTTATAAGCACCTGTAGTTATGATTATGACAAACTCGGATAGTGTAAACAATACAGATGTGAGATGCTAACATTCTGCAGATGTCGGAACAAGCGCCCCATTCAGTTGGAGATCATTTTATTTTATTTTTATAGAACACTCACGACCAGATGGCGATGTGTAAACTATCACATTTTCAAAAAGATTCATTGTTCTATAATTGTAGAGTTTCTTAGCAGCTGGTTTGACTCCTTGTGAACATCCCAAAACATTTTCTTTCGAATCACAAACAACCTATAAAGTTACAAGAGGCTACGAAAAATTTTCCATCAATAAATCACTCAAACTTTAAACCAAATGGATAACAAAATTATTGCATCATTGATAGAGGCAATAATATCGTGTTTCCATGCGAGATTCGTAACGAAATGAGTTCACAGTTAGGCAAACAGCAACAGTGCTTCGGTTTTCGGGTGAATATCGCGCGCTGTTCCATTTTAAACTTTAACCGTATTCGCGTAACCTCTTTCTAAACCCGTTTGTTTTAGTAACATAACTCCAACTATTACCACCACACCTCTACTTGTAAAAGCGGCTGGCACTCCGCCAAGTCTCAATAACACCATTGTGAGAGGTGTTTAAAAATAAAGTCCAATCCTAATTATTTGAAGCTCGCATACATCAAGTTGAAATTACTGAGAGCTCGCTACCGTGCGCTCGCTGCTACCGGAGCCGTTACGCGCGAATTAAAAAACTGTTCTTGTTTTTTTTTTTGTTTTTTTGGCGCGTGTCTCTTGTGCGAGCCGTTATGCGCGAGATGTTGTTGGCAGCGAAAGTTAGAACTCGCCTGGCATTTAATAAGTACCAGTTTTTTTTTTGAGGATCCACGATTTCGATGGTCAACACGTGCAACTATACTTACTGTTCTGTGCAACTATAAAAAGGCAAAACATCCAATAACAGTAAACCTATTTTTTATTATTTTATCTAAATTAAAGAAATACGCAATAGATTTTATGTATAGTACAATAACTTTATAATCAAAGACAAAAAAAATGGTTTCATATTTCTGCAGAAAATACAAAATTTTAACTACCGCTTTATTTTAAACTATTGGATATTCCATACGTATATACTTTTTTCCTATATTTTCCTAAATAAAATTTAAACTAAGTGCGTTATTTACTCAAAAATTCTTGGCAAACAGAACAATGTATTTTCACGCAAGGCATTTTATAACTATCACTTCGAAATGCGCAAAGTAGTGAACCAAACATTGTGTCCCCTGTCCACACACAGAGAGAATGCACTGTTCTTTAGAAGTATATTTGTTTTTCGTTTCTAGGTAATTTTCACATAAAGTGTAAAAGTGATGAGTACGATACGATGACATCCAAAGCAGCGCGATTTTTGTGGAGTTAACAACTGACACATAGGCAGAAGTGCGATGGACATGAAAATTGACAACGTGTCGTCTCTGTATCTGTGTTTAAATCACGCTAAGTATAGGTGGAGTCAATCTCAGAGTATGCTCGGAGCCAAGCCGTCTACCTCCCACGGCTGGCGCGTCCTGCTTGACTCACCAATTCGCCGAGCGGCTCGCTGCTACCATAATTAGTCCATTAGCACGCACGCACGGCTCAAATGCTCAATTAGAGCAACGACCGGCGTGATTACGTCCTCCGTCCTCTCGTAAAAGGATCTTCCAATTGTCAGAGAGCTAGCTTTGAGGAATTCGTAGTCTTTGTCTTTTCGTTCAGATTCACAGAAGGCGCTGCTGGTGTAATAGTCGTGAATCATGATCTAATAACTAAGCAAGCACTGACTGACACTGATATGGTTACAGTCACAAAGCATGAAGAGATCCAGTGCAAATGTGAATTTTTAAAATGATGCACTCACACTCAATGACGTAGACACCAGCTTAGAAAAATCACCTTCTCAAGGTTTATAACTATTCAATCAACAGTTCATATTTTGTGCGTCCTTAGGTCTCGAGCCTACCATTTACGGCGATCAAGCCTCAGTCGCTGGCCCAGTGCGAATTGGTCGACTTTACCTTTGAATTTCTTTGCACGACCGTGCAGGTTTCCTCACGGTGTTTCTCTTCACTGTGAGAGTGAATTCGAAAACACATTGATACGAAGATGATTCAAGCCTGCGTCTTCATGTAGGAAGGGGTATAGTGTCTAAGGCCGCTGCCTCTTTTCCTATCGATCTAATTATGCCAATAATATAAATTTCCATCCATCGTATTTATTAGGTATCTGACGGCAAATACGTGTTTCAGCAACTACTACGCGGGCTCTTCTCCCACAGATATTCTGTACTAGGAAGCGGACCAATTAGTTCGCGCGCATCACGAGCGCCTAAGCCTCGAATTTCTACAAATTAAGATTCAATTTCACTTCCCTTTAATTAGGCTTCCTCTATCAACAGATTTTGGACTCTGAAATCAAGTTGGTAAGGTTGATATTAAGTTATGGAGAACTATAAGTGCATGCAAAGGTTCCGATTGCATTGGCAGAAGTACGAATGTGCTGATCGTGAGATACGCGGGTCGGATTGAAGGTTTGAAGGACGCCGCATTAGTACATGTAGGTATTATAGTACGTCTTTCTAATGGTGTAGCTACAGTTTGTCATAAATAATTAGAGTATAGATGAACTAGGCGCAATATATCGGGAAATAGGTGGTCTAGCACGTTCCTCTACTTACATTATAATACATTACTTGCGTTGCGTATCAGGATAATTTGGTAAGCCACGCCACCTCACACTTACTAATTTAGATAATTTTGTCAATTAGCCTTGCTAAAGTCTAACAACATTAGCAATGGAGAAGAGTGAATATAAAGTTTGTTATTTATGCTCCTCCAAATATTTAGGTTTAAGACAGCCATTTTGATATTGAAGAACAAGTTTAATAACATATTTTTTTAACCATATAATGTAATAATGTGTTGTGTGTATAATTTAGAACTGGGCCCCGTTTCACGAAGCAACAATTTACTAGTAACAAGTTACAATTTGATATTCATTGCGTAGCCAATTCGCCAAAACTGGAAGCCTTTATCGTTTTACTTCACTGACTACGCAATGTGCATCAAATTAATACTTGTAATTTGTAACTTGTAGCTTCGTGAAACGGCCCCCTGGAGGCATGTTTGCTGAAATGAAAGAAACTTTGCAAGTTATAATAATAATTAAAGGTAACTGCGTAAGTTTTAACGAATCCTTTCGTCCCGTCTCGTCCGTCTGTTTTCTATAATAGTTATTTTAAAAATGTTCAACGACTATTGTCACTGAATGCATGAAAATATTTTAGGAATAGCACTCTACATTTCACTTGACACGTGAAAAATTTTTTAACTGCTACACGATGGTGTTGTATTATGAGCTGTTGATGATGATGATGATACGATGGTATCATTTAATGTATTACTGAAATTAGGAAAACGTCAAAAAGAGAGGTGGCACTCTACTACATTTCACTAAACACGAGATTTTTTTTTATTTGTAACTACGGTACAATATATTATGCTAACTACACATTTATCCATAAATAAAATTAAAATCTCATATACCATCATATAGCCATCTAAAAAGAATCCTCCCCCTTGCTATACGATGGTGTAATGAAATTAGGAAAACGTTAAAATAAGGGGTAGCACTAGCGCTCATTATTTATGGATGGAAATGAACTCCAGAGCACAATTTTATCGGTGCTGATCTCCAGCAGATAAAAACTCTATTATTATAGCGTCTTCTTCATCGTGTGGGTTGTAAGGTCGACAACCGACCTCACAAACACTAGTGTCAGTATCATAATATAGAGCCGCCAAAGGCTTACATGGCTCGTGTAACGACTATAGATAGTAGCCGGGACCAACGGCTTAACGTGCCTTCCGAAGCACGGAATCATCTTTCTTTTCGGACAATCAGGTGATTCAGCTTGCAAAGTCTTAACCAAACTAGGGAAAGTCTCACAAAGAGATTTTTGCTTGTCAGTGTCCCCACCGGGAATCGAACCCGGAACCTCCGTATTGAGCGCCGAAATCTCGACTACTCGGCCACGGAGGCTGTTAGCGTGAGAACACTATATAAAAGCTATTGCATGTCATTGCTGGCAACACCGCCACTTGACACTTATTAACGAGGAAAACACTAGCTTGTGCTATGAACATTAATCTTTATTACCGTAATGTAATTTGCATCAATTAAATTAGCAACGAGGATAATAATTTATTCACCAGCCATTGTTCTGCTGCTTCTGATTGCATTACAAAATCAAAATTAATAATTTATGTTTTTATCCTAACAATTACTTTATGGCTTAAATTTGCACAATTTACCCAAAACCAACGGACTACGGAGTAGAACTGCTAAAGAAACTTCGAAATCTATTAATATTATATTCTATACTAGCTGTCCGCCCGCGGCTGCGCTCACGTTGTGTAAGATTTTCCCGTTGGAATAAAACTTTTTCCCACAAAAAGGGTACAAATTATCTTCACACCGAATTTCATCCAAATCCGTTCTGTAGTTTAGGCGTGAAAGCTGAACAAACATCCATATATCCAAACATACTTTCACATTTATAATTATTAGTGTGATAAGTACGTATTTTAATCAAATTTTTCAGTTGTTCGGCATATCTGACGAAATCTGAGTAGTTAAAATTAAAAATATAATTAATCTATTGTAGTCGGTGTTATGTAAATGTGTTGTAGCCTAATTTATAAAAGTTGTGATTTTTTTTTTGAAGCTTAAAATTAAATTAGCTTTCTTCATTGTTAAATAGTTACACGAAATAATTTATCTTGATATGATATAAATCAAATACGTAATTGAGCTAATAAGTATTTAGCTATAAATTACAGAAGAAACTGAGCAAAATAAACAAAACTGAATAACTTGAATAATGCGTTTTTTGTGTTGTTGAAATAGTAGTTGATGACGTTGTAAACATAGTCGGTAAATAGACTAATCAAGCATGTTTATGTGCTAGAATTTGTCGGTACACATTATTTTAATAATCAATTTCGAAATATTATTTGCAACTAACATTTAGCAACTAGTTTCTGTAGTGCCTAGGTACTGTAGCGTGCTGCCTGCGTGGCCCACTCGCTGCTTTTCTGTATGGCGCGGCGTTACTGGCCGTTGTTTTGTCGCAACTTTATGAAACATAATATTCGGTTTTGAATTTGGAAGAGACTTGACTGAGTCGGGCGCGAGCCGCCTCGCGCTCTGGTTCTCTACCACCAGCTAGAATCGTCTTTGTGAAAAGCCCCAAATAAATATTTAAAGTCATATATATACCGTTGTGTCATTCCTCTTAGTGTTGGCTCCACCATCGTTATAGTACTGCCAAAGAATACTAAGTATGTGATATAATTACGAGTATATATATTTATATTCCTATTTTAAAGATTTTTTTTTCTCTAACTGACCTAATTGCTATGTTATACCAAACTGGTAATATAGCTAGACGCGGACTTTCTAAATGCATCTTCTTTTCGCCAAACAGAAGAAAATCGAACAAGTAATTTTACTATACAGTAAAATATTGACCGCTAAAACTACATAGTTTTCAGCGATAGATGGCACTACCTATGGCCTGGCTAGAAAATGTAGAGTCGACAACACTGAGTGCTCTGAATGATAGGTCCATGCCGCGTGTACTAATACGACTCAACCTTGAGAAACTAGTTATGCTAAAACACAATATCACGACCGAAAATAAAAACCTATGCCAACACCATATTCAACAGCTAGAGAAATTTTAAATACTTAATTCAAATTATTATTTTCAACCAATTAGACGCCCGCCAGCTCAAGCGCAGATCTACGCAGTTATTAGAAGTCTCAAAGCTATTTATATGGCGTTGTCGTATTTTTTAGGCATTCAGTTATTTAGCATAATAAATCTGTCTCCTAGAAACCAGCTTTATACCCGAAATGATGAAATAACGAAAACAAGAAAATATGGTGCTGCGTTTGTTTCTATATATCCACTAATACCTACTCTAGACTGTGTCGTCTACATTTAAAGCTTAAAGTAAGCTGAACAGAAGATAAGCTGACAAGTAAAATTATTCATAACGAGTTGACCTGCTCGATGATCACTTTTTAAGTTTATAAATCTAGAATTAACACACAAAGTCGTCAGGTTTCGACCTTGTGTCAAAGATCGCTACATATTAATGACCTCAGCCTGAACCAGGTGCTAAAGGTCACGTGAACATTCGTTATCTAATTACCACCAATAATAATACTACTTACATATTTAAGGCTCAGATCCCTCGGGGACGTTATATGAGCTGTCGATGATGATGATGTTGATGAATTTTAGAAGTATTTAATTATTGACTTATGGTAAAATATTCTTTTTCACCCAACTAATCTATAAAATTGTATTGCATACCATAGTGGTTATTAGCAGACGCAGATTTTAATAAAAGACCTGCACATGTATGTGAGTTATTAAAAAGTTAGCCATGTTGACAAAATATTTTCGTGTATCGGTAAATTCGTCAACCATCTTGGATCTTCTAATTGAAATGCAGAAGCTTATGAAGTTTTGTCAAGTAGTGTATCTCCATAAGCAGACTTGTTTCAAATATTGGAACATTAACTTGTGTTTTAAATATAAATCAGGTTTCATACGCAAGCAGGCCCACATTATAAGAGCAACAAACTTGCTTAAACGAACCTCCCTTTGACGGCGGCCTTGACTAATAGCCATCAAAGTTTTGATTGCCAGCGAATTTAAAACGTTAATTACCCGTGTATGGTAGAAATTTGAAATCTCATCGAGAATCAATTAATACGAATCTTGTGTTGTGATGTCATCGCAATTTGCGGTCTGTCGCGTGTTGCTTATGGATTTTTTATTTTTTAGAACAAACTGTCGATAAAATTTGTTTTTGATACAAAATAATACTAGAGCAACTTGTCTACTTGAACGTGCACTCGTTATGAAGATCGGGATTTATCGAAAGTATTATGGTTATTACACTATAGTGTCCGCCACATGAGCCTGTAAGTAAATTCATTTAGTGGTTTCGTGTCTCGGTTGCTTTCTAATTACGTAACGGGCAAAGAAACGTAGTGTTCCGTCGGTCTTAACAGTTTTAATTGTGAAACGCAGCATGAGACTTAATCATTTATTTAAATTACTTGGTTATATCGAACGGTGGCTGGGGTCTATCGGACCGGTTCGCACACATCGGCCTTCGCACGCACTCACACATACTATAAACTTTTATATCGTGAGCCGTTCTGATGCTCACTGACTGGAAACTGCTAAAAATATAATACTTGGAGGTGGAACGTCAGAGTTCTACATTTAGTGGTCCGAAGGAGAAGCACGTTTGCCGCACGGCAACTCCGACGAGAACTCGTATTGATGTATCTTGCGACAAAGTCCAGCCTCTAAGGGCTCCTATCCGATGTAGGTATCAGCTTTGCATCAATAAGTTGATAATAGATAACCTTAGATCAAATCTAAGTAGATAACAGTTAAAGTTGAGGATCTATGTGCAAATCAAAACTGGATACGTAGAAAATTCTAATTCGTCTTGAGCGGACAAGTGTTTAATCATTATTTGGGTGAAAATGTCTATACACTAAATTTTCTGTTTATATGATAATCAATAAGGGCCATACATGAATATATTATGATTTATACGGAATTATACACTGAAAAAAAAAACTTACTTATATACAACCAAACTTTCGTTAACCTATAACACAAAAAAGTGACAACCTAACTTTTTGCAATATGTAACCAAACCCTTTGTCTTTTATAGACAAATCACTTATGTCAAATCAAGTTAACTTTATTTAAATCTTGTCAAACTTTGGTTATTCCTGAAATAGCCAAAGTAGTTAGGTTAAATATTTTTTTCAGTGTATGATTGACGGACGACCTAACTTTTCAGGATCAGTAAGTGGAGCAAGAAATCGTTACTATGTTTTAAACAGTTTTTCGCTCTTATAAAGGATCTTTTGATCAAACTTTCTGCATTGAAACTTCTATTTAAGTACATACCTAAATCATTTACTTCATATTCATAAATGAAGAAGTAAATACCCACGGAAAGGAATGGGCGGCGTCAGCGCCGGCAGCAGACCATGACGGAGGCCTTGTCTGCCACACCACGGCGCAACACGCTCCAGCAACCACCAATCCAACCTTGCTCATTCACTAATTACATGATATGATGTCATATATAAAAAAACAGTCAAGAAGTGTGAGAAAGACTCGCACATTAAAATATCTAGTTCAAAATTTTAAGGCGGATTAAAAAACAAAATGAACTTTGCAATTGAAAGACACGTCTCAACAAAATCAGCAACAGCTCACATATCAAGGGGCTCGAGCCTACCATAAATTAGAGCGCTCAGACCTTAGTTGACCACGCTGACAATAGCTCAATAGAGTCTGATATACTTGAAACTTAAAATTTATAGATGTTTCACTTTTATTTTGCTGTGAGATGTTGCTTCTTGGCAAATTCCACCATTCTAGGTTAACGGGAGCTTAGATTTAAATATTAGCGAGTGTCTAAACGTGCGACATAAAGTAGCTGCATTTTACTAGAAGCTTGATTCCTTTACAAATAAAGATTTATTATTATTATTATTATTTACAGCTCCAAGCAGAGTAGCACGGACGGACTAACAGACGTTTACAGCTCCAAGGTACAGAGTAGCACGGACGGACTAACAGACGTCTACAGCTCCAAGGTACAGAGTAGCACGGACGGACTAACAGACGTTTACAGCTCCAAGGTACAGAGTAGCACGGACGGACTAACAGACGTCTACAGCTCCAAGGTACAGAGTAGCACGGACGGACTAACAGACGTTTACAGCTCCAAGGTACAGAGTAGCACGGACGGACTAACAGGCGTTTCATATTAATTTCAAATTGATCCCTCTTCGCGCTCCAGAGAGAAAGGGTTTTGACAACAGAGTAATCGTATAAGAGTTCCTTTTTTTCCTTTTGAGGTGCGTACGGAACCCCAAAAATAGTTTTGAAAGTGGCAGACAGGTGAATAGATAGTTAACAAACAACGCTATACGTAAACCATGATTGTTCTGATTGGAAAATAGATTTCAATCCAAAGCAGAAGCTAAATTTCGATAAATTGTCATTAAGGTAGTTTTATGTCACACTTTATTCTCCTTCCTCAGATTTTTTTCCTCATAATTTGTGTGCCACAATCACAATAGGAGATCGGACTACTTTTTTTCAATTTTATAAATCCAAACTTCTTAGTTTCTGCTATCGAACACTAAAAGAATTTTTGCTCTATATTTAAAATTGACCGAGTTATAAATGTTTGAAATTCAAGATTAGACAGAGAGGCACATACCCACTTGTGACGTCATTTGTTAGTAACGCCATATAATCTTCTATAAAAAATTGTTTTTGAAAGAGACAGACATATTCAAAACTTTAAAAAATCACTATTAATTCGTTTTTCAACCAATTCTGTTTATTTCTTCGCGAATCGTCTGCTACTAATCTATATTTTAGAAATAATTCATAAAATATGGTGAACAGTCCGATCCCCTTATGCTTATTATGACGATTTATTCGATCTGGATATCCACAATTTTCAGTAGGGCCCTGGACATAACGAGACAACAGTAAATTCCGTTGCTTGGAGACTATTGGCACTTCATGTTTG
Source organism: Carpatolechia fugitivella (assembly GCA_951230895.1). Lineage (NCBI taxonomy): Eukaryota > Metazoa > Arthropoda > Insecta > Lepidoptera > Gelechiidae > Carpatolechia > Carpatolechia fugitivella. The sequence goes on along the minus strand of OX579655.1, from coordinate 10,174,384 downwards.
AAATTCGGTACAACAATGTATATGGTTAATGTATATATGATATATAACGTAACATTGCATAGTTTTCGTGGCGTAGATAGCAACATTGTCGGGTGGTTACTGCTGCCGTACTAATTTTGCTTCTGCCCTATAAAGGTCAGAAGGTAGGTGCTGGTCAATTTATAAGTATTTATACCAAAACGAAAACCAGAATTTCCGAAATCGTTTTTCATGTTCAATATAAATGTTCAATGTTTAATATAAATCCATCTCGCACTGCATCAAAATATAGGTATAAGCTACTTGCATAGTGTTTCTTATCTCTCACATTTTGTATACCTACTACAGATTTTTATCCTCCTCCTGTTTCTTTCCAAAAAACAAGAAAGAACGCTTTCTTTCACGCTTTTCTGGCACTATGTTTGCTTTGTTCTAAACTTAGTGACTTAACTGAGTCTAGAATCTGCATGACCTCTGCTCTATCTTCATGTAGCTATCATAGGCGCTTGCCGACAATCAGTAGTACACATTTTATCGACAGTAAATTGCACTCCGCGCACTCCTAATCAGCTGTTGTCTTTGTTCTGTAATACAATATTCATTGCTATTATTAGATCACAAGCTAGTCAGTAGGCAGAGCGACAATTTATGTCTCATGTCTTTGCACGTGGATTCACATAATTCTCAAGAAAACTTTGTCAGAGAGCTATGTTAGGCTCTCTGATAAAAATATCAAAAGCAAGAAAGTAACTAACTAAGAAAGAAAGAAAAAAATATTTACTATTATAAACAGCATTATTATTACTATTTATTAGAAACATGTATTTATTTATTACCAGGTATATATATTTCTTGACAGCATTTCCGTTTCCTTTTGCCGACTAACTTGGTCCACATTCATTAGGGCTAAATTCGACCTTTGTCAGAAAAGCTGTCTCTTTATAATTGGTATCATTTTATTGAAATGCAGATAGATATTCTGAACCAAAACTTTGTCGAAAATTGTTCTGATTTTCCTATCTGATCCGTGCCTTATTTAAAGTTATAATATTTTCTGGGGCGGTAAATTTTCCGGCAGCATTTTCAAAATTACTTGCCTGTGCTGTGCCTACCAGCTACCAGGTAAATTAGTATTTGGGAGGTATCTATCGTGCATGGAGGAGTTATCTTGTCCACCTAGGGTGTACAAGATGTTCCGCTACGTCAACGAATGGACCTCAGCCACCAGCATAGATTCGATCAAAACATCTCAATTATTATCAGCTGTTGATGTAAATAGGACGAGGAACATCTCCTTGTTTAACTACTACATTGTTATTTTCGCGGTTTATCTGGAATTTCTCGGAATTTGTTTAGCTGTTTACACATTGTATTTTATATGATAACTTAGTATTAAACGCTAATATTATTTGCTGCTAATATTTTTCGAATTTGGTTCCAAGACCATAGGACCGCTTCTAAAGTATTGGGAAAAAATACTCCATTGTGTTAGTAGAGTTGTCCAAAAAAAGGTAATGACGAAGTTCAAATAAGTATAAAAAACTTTAGTAAATAAAATTATTGAATTAGCCCTCCACAATTTCTACTTCCTCAAATCTCCCAGTTGAAGGTGCGCGTTATTGATCAAGCTTTTTTAAGAATTTATTAATTGTGTGTTGTTGCCACTTGACTAAAATTTTAATAAAATAATTACAAAAATGTTGTGTCAAGCGCATAAGGTCGTCTTTCATCTATATGTCGATGCCTTCAAAATGGCGCAGACTAGGTACAGTAGCCAGCACATTCAGCTGTACACTCGCATTACGAATACCGCCCCTACTGCTACGGGGTAAAGGTGCTCTCTTGGACGAAGTGTTTAGTCGCACGTGCTGACTACTGTACAATGCAGGAGCTTAAATTGCTAAAAATTGTCTATCAGTTAGATTCTAAATCTATTCAGCAGAAAAGTAACTGGTATAATAAAAGAACACCCAGGTATTCGAGAAGTAAGGCCAATCAACAAGCAAAGATAGGGCGTCAATGTCCTCAAGTTATGAGATCAACCGTTCTGTCTATAGGTTCTTTACCCTGTCGCTAGCCCGTCCAGTCAGTTTTTTCTCAAATTTGATATCATTAACTGAATGGAGAATGGCGATTGCTAGTGATAATAAGTGATTATTATATAGCTCAGGCAGAGATGATGCCATAAAGGAAGCTACGTTGACATTCAGTAAATAGCTGTTAGATGTTCCTATTACAACAAATAGCGTGAAACATAGCTGGTTTTTTTAAGAGTAGCTGTTTAGAAAGAAAGACAGATTCTATTGGTTATTACCTGTTTGGGTGCACAGAAGTTGAGCATCGAAACAGGTGCAATGGAAGTATCTCATCGCCTGTCCCTGTGGGCCACACACATGGAGGAGGGCTGGTGCAGGAGTTGGGTCAGGCTCAGGGCATCAGCCGCATGCGGCGCTCATGGCAGGCGGCGCAAGCGCTGGGGCGGCAGCGCGGGCGCTTCGGCCGGCTGGCGGGCCGACGCGGGCGCGGATCGAAAGTTCGACGCGAGAACGAGCGCGCATATGTAAATATCGGCACATTTACAAGCGAAAGGGTTCACCAGAGCGGCGCACTAACGCAGCGTTGCGCGGGAACCAGTTCGGCGAGATTCCTACGGCGCCCGATAGAAAAATGTCGAACAAGCTTCGGGTCCATAACTCGGCGCGGGTGTGTGGTTCGCGACGCGGCCGCCGCTCGACTGCGTCCCTCCTCTCGCCGCACTGCAGTGGGTACATTTATCGCTTAATTATTGAACTCGTCTGTGTAACAATTACGAAGAGTAGTGGCGGTGGTTGCTCGTTGAGTCGCGGCGGCGCTGAGCTGGCTGGGCGCGGTGCGCGTGCGGCGCTACTGCGTCTGCGGCGGCGCGGCGGCAGTGAGGGTTGCGTCACGCTCGGCCGCCTACCGACCGCACCCGCACCCGCCGAAGCCGCCGCGCTGCCGACCGCACGTGCAGCCTTCAGATTTTATCTCGAAGCACCAGCCAGTCCACTGCTCACCTGTTATTTTAACCTCCAACTATCACGATATCTTCCTGCGTTATGCTTCCGTGGTACATTCATCATGCATCATAATCATAACGCAATACCTTTTTTATAGTATTGATTATGGTACCAATTTGAATACGGTTTGATGAATACAATATAGGGAGTGCGTGCCGTAGGTATATCCAATATATTACCCAGTTTTTGGTACCAAGGTTTACTGAGAGGGGCAGGATAGATTTATCAAGGATTTGTCATTTAAGGGTTGAGAAAATAATAATAGTGCCTAATATGTTATTCTTATTATAGAAGCGAGTTCCCCACCAAATTACAGGTAGGTACCATGGTTGGTAGTGCCACAGGAATTTTCAATCTAATGACCAATAGGCTCAGCGCAGCATAATGCTGTAGATAAGTATAGCACCAACTTACAAAATTCCATCTACTGCTTCCATTCATCGACAATCGTCGCTTTTTGGTTCAAATCAAAGGCGGTAAATCTTTATGAACAAGGAAGCCCAATCCACATTTAGTTTACATAGAACGTAATTTATTTTGAGTTACAATGCTGTATTTATTTACTACTTTATTTGATAGGTACTCAACAAGCAATGGACTTGTAACAATCAGTGCGGAGTCTGTAGTGATCTGTCAAAATAAAGTGGGTTGCCAAAGTAACCAACTGTAGTACAAAATTCATCTTTTTGGCGATTGAGTGAAGGTAAAACTGCAACGTCAGAAATTAAGTGGTTTGCGCCTCCTATCCCATCTATGCGCTCTACCAGTGAAGTTTTATTCTAACTTCACCCAACTGCCAAAAATTTTCGTATTATATTCCGGCTTTTCCATTGAATTAATTATCTAGCTTGTTTTTTATCTAGCTGACTATTTTTTGTTCTCTGCATACATTCATACTATTTAGTAGTTCATACTTACCATTCTAAGTATTCTAGCAATCGTTTATTCATGACATGACTCGTTATTAACAAGTAGTTATTTGTGAACATTTTGTATAAATATAATAAAATAAAATGGCTCGGTACCTATTCAGATCTTATTAAATAACATGAGTGTAATTAATATATGTTTTTTTTACTATACAAGCCCAATTTTATTTCGTTCGCCTAAAATTTTGAAACTGAGCTGGCAACATTTTATCTGTCAAACAACGAATGTCAATCTGCACAGCTGACTGACTGATGCTGCACTAGGTCAAAAACACAGAAAATAATGTAATTTTTCTTCAATACATAGTAGTGCGCAAATGCAACAAATCTAGTGTGATGTACAAATAGCAAGACTTATTTAACCTAAAAATGTTTGCTCGGGTGCCGATAAAGTGAGTATAACCTAATAATATTTAATACTTCTTGAATTCTTGATACAGTAAACAACCAAAGACTGTTGTTTTTTGTACATGTTTAAACAATACACAAATACACGTTTTAACTCCCAAGACAACCTACAACATAGAAATCTTAATGTGTAAAGCCAATTAAATTTAAAGTAATTAAATCAGAATCACCAGTCCATGTAAATCCAATTACTACTTATACGTTTTACAAAAAATACCTAAAAAAATAATATTTTTTACCAAAGGTATTTCATTAAATATTCCCATCTCTAGTGATCAGCTGTGTGATATGTGATTTTAGGATAATGCGACTAATTTTACCGCTATGGTTAAATATGTTTACATACTTACTACTTACTAAACTTGTACCATAACATTCACAAACAATTTCGAAATGAAAAAAACTACAAATAAATAAAAAATGATTTGTTAAATAATTGTTATGAAATAATAAAAATGAACTAAATATTTAAAAATAATATCCATGTTTGTAAAGATGTTTTTAACTTAAAATTGATTTAAGTACTCTTTTAAAAATGTAGGCACAAATGGTGTACAAATAGTTCTGAGATTTGAGACAGAACTACTAATAGTTCTGAGATTTGATACATAGATTTGATACTTATTTTTTGTAACACATTGTATATTGCTTGTTGAGATTTGATACTTAGCCTATATTTTAGGTGTCAATCTCAGGTTGATTGACACAAAAGATGGGAATTTGATTAAATGCCTTTGATGAAAAATATTCTTTTTTTTTGGTATTTTTTGTAACACATTGTATGGATGGATTTTTTAATAATTTATTTTTAATTGTCGGAACTGACAAATAAGAACCCTTCATGCATTGTACATACTACATAGTTTTGTAATTCTTTTTATACTCAAATTGTCTACTTATCAGTGTGGGCGGTGGGTGCAGAGCGGGCGCTATATGTCGGTACCTGAGCTCAGCAGAGATCTCCACAGCACTGCGCCCGTTCTACTTCAGTGTGCACCCAGACCTATTTGGAAAATATCCGGAACAGAGGGTGTGTGAATATATGGTTTAATTTTAATGTAGTGTAATATTTCAAAAGTTATTTTACTTTTTCTTAGTCTTGTACTTTTTTTTAGAAAACCAATGAAAACTCACTTCAACAACTAAGTGCCTTATTGGAGGCACAACAATCTAGTCGCAGGATGTTGGTTCCTCCACTTCCATTTTACCTTAGGCAAAAAGACAAACCAGAAGGTATGTTTTAATCTTAAAAATAACTACTATAGCAAGTGCTAACAATTCAATTTATCTCAATTGTTCCAAATTAGCCCAGTGAAAGAACTATAAGCCCTCTATATTAGTTGACTACGCCGTGTTGCCTACGTAGTAATAAACGATTTATTATTCTTATTCTCTTATTCTGTGGTGACGGCAGAGTAGAATACATTGGTCACCAACCCCAACTCTTCCCGTGGGTGTCGTGAGAGGCCACTTAGGGACTACACATTGAACAGGGAACAGGCAGCAGCGCTCTCTAATACAGTTACCTTTTAATCTGCGATCTCCAATCGGCCTGCCAAGCGTGGAGATTATGGCAAAACCCTCCACTTAAGTGGAGGAGGCTCATATTCCAGCAGTGGACTGTAACGGGCCGTTGATTTTGATTTGATTAGTTGACTGTGTAATATTATGACTACCTAATGAATTGCTCACCAATTCTTACAGGAGATTTTAAACTTGTAAGAATCAAATTAAATAGTGGCAATGTAAGGGAAACTATTATCAATGTGTTAAAGTCCTGTGAAATGGAGACAACCTACATTGATAAAATACCTCAAAGCACTAGTGCACCTAGACCAGAATTTTCGTAAGTTACGTCACTATTTATTCCTATAATAGAAGAAAAACATTTCAAAACTATACCACCTACACTTATGTGCATAATATGGCGATTGTCTGATAAGACAGTACTTTATGATATGATATATTCTAAAATCACACCATACATTCCATTCCATTTCTACATCATAATACTTTAGTCCAATGGATTATTATCATAGTTTGTTTCATTTCAGTAAACAAGATTTTACATATGCATACGAAAGATATAACTCAGAATTTGAGAAAGTATCTCGAATGAAAAGAAAAGTTGAGGAACGAAAGGCTATCGATAATGTTGTGTAAGTAAATCACAGTACCTAATTGGTACTTTAAGCAATTGAAATGAAAAATATATTTAATTTAATATAAGCATCTTTTGTTTTTCGCAGAGATTGGATACATGTAAATAGTATGCCAGCAAAACATAAATATGAATCAACTAGCGCAACAAGAAATCAAGTTAACTCTCTAATAGATGACTTGTGCAAAACTTATGGAATAAAAAAAGTTGGTAACGACAAAACATAAGATGTTAAAATTTATCAACTCAATGAGATAAGCTTTTGCCTCAACTTTTCATATCTTTTATGGAAATATCGAAATTGAAAACAAGGCTTATAATATAAATGATTATGGGTAGCATCTTGAACCAACCAACTATTTTTAGGTAAAATACGACACTGGCTGGAACATCAGCCACATAAGGGGAGCTCTCCAGAGCTTGTTTTCATTAGCAACGCAGCATCCTAAAGCAATGAAAAATTTAGAAGGTAAGTAGTTATAGAAAGAATCAAAGCTTTAACCAACCCAATCATACTACCTTATTTTTTCTCAATTAAAGGAACGCACAATGACTCTCGCTCTGGGTGGTTCCTGGTGCAAAAGTTGGCCATTGCGACCCAGCGCGGTAACGCTGCCAGCGTTGTGGGCACCTTTGCGCCGGGAACGGTTAGGGGCGGGTTATTTGACTGATGTGACTCTGTTTTTTCTATTATTATTATTTATTTATTTTTGTAAACTCTTATTCAATTTAATTATTTGACACATGAATATGATTAAAATGTATGAACTATTCAACAAATACAAAATACGACATTCATGTTAACTTGTAGAGGTGGTAAAACATATGTCATTTCTTTATTCCAGGCAGAACTATTGCAATGGGTCAATTTACAGGTGTTAGTTTAGATGGAGACGTGTTCTTAAACATAATAGATGTTAGAAATGAGTGGCTTTCGGTAAGTACATAGAAAATTTACTATGGTTTTGACACTTTTTACCCACCAAGCTACTGGAATGTATGTGCAATTTATTTATTTAACCAATAGTTTAATTTAAGGGGGCCGTTTCACGAAGCTATACAAGTTACAAATTACAAGTACAATTCGACGTACATTGCGTAGAAGATTAGAGAAAACGATAAGGGTTTACAGTTTCGGCGAATTGGCTACGCAATGTATATCAAATTGTAACTTGTTACTAGTAATTTGTTGCTTCGTGAAACGGGGCCCAGATGAAATATAGTTATTTGACTAATTATTTTAAATTAGTGGTTCTTATTAGCTAAGATAAAAAGACATCGAACTGGATTGTCTAGTAAAATTGTCTTATCTATTTTATTTTTTTCTCGCCGAAATGACACTGCAAAGAAGATCGACAGATAGACCTAACAGAACTAAATCGCCACATCAATTATTTTAACACTTAATTAAGATGAGCCATAACGTTTTCATTTTAGCTTATCAAGAAAGTAAGCCAAGAAGACCACGCTTTAACAATGATACCGAATTACGAAAAAACATTGTCAAGCATTTTGAGGGACATCCATATCTGTAGACGGTAAGTTAAAAAACCTAAAACATAGCTTGGAATTATTGTAACCCAGAGGCGATATTTCGTGCAGCGGGGCTAATCCGCCGGTGGGGCAAATACGACGTTTCGCTTTAACTTCATCATCCTTTAAGTAATATCGCTAGTGACATCTATGAGTTTATAAATAAATTACTAATGCTTGTGTTAAAATATAGATGGCACTAGTGATATTACTTAAAGGATGATGAAGTTAAAGCAAAACGTCGCATATTTTGCCCCACCGGCGGATTAGCTCGCTGCACTTACTTCTTTATAATCACTGGTTTGTTTCAGAAAGTTCATGCCAAAAGTATCAGCTACGCAGTATTGCAGCCACCTTAGACGGCTGATCACATCAATCGGAGACTTCTACGGATATGGGAAGAAGATCCCGTCTAATGTACCCGAATCTCTTAAAAAATACGAAATCGTCGTTGAACCGTAAGTTAGCGCTATATTATTATAATTTATGTTGTTAGCTCCCTACTGAAAGGGTCAACCTTCCCTTGAATTAATTCAAGGCAGGGGTTCCCAATCTTTTTCAGCCCGCGGCGCAGTTACATATTTAGTATTTTGTCACGGCGGCGCCCTACCCTACCTAGCCTAGCTATTTGGAAAAGATACATTCGAAAGAAATAGGTACCTACTACCTACTATAATAGTACTTAGGTTAGGTAGATAGGAACAAAAATTAAAACATCTACAATGTAGATTCTACAATAAGAAATTGAGTTTTTTTTATGGCTTCTGCATTTAGCAATTTAGCCAGTGTCGAGTAATCAGCTTATTTTGTTATAAAAGAATTGAAACTGAAAACAACAGGATAGACTTAAGGAAAACAAAAATAAAATACGATAGTCACTCAGTCAAATTAATGTGATGTCAGTTTTTCATCGTGATTTCGGATAATGATAGAGGATCGACTCACGGCGCCCCTCTTTACTTTCTACGGCGCACACTTTGGGAACCCCTGAATTAAGGTGTTCACCAAATTTTCACTATCCTTTAATATTTCTAGCCTCACTAGATTTGACACTGCGTGACCGTTTTAGTTTATTGTCAAAATAAACCATGTTTACTTTGCTCCATAACGCAACCGAAGTTTTAGTCAGTATTACATATTGGGCATTAGTACAACAAATACTTTAATTTGAAACTAAAGTATTTCAGGCGCCATAACTAGACAACCCAACCATTTTGCGCAAGCAGACCATGATATTTGGCGTCAGGGAATGAGCGTTTTTGATATCCAACCATTTCGCTTATCGTTACGACATTTGTCGTGTAATATATAGGTAGGCATCATGATATGAACTGTTAAGAAATTCTTGTTTACACCGTGTCAGCAAAATAACGCAAAGCCTCTCGGGCCAGCCCATGAAACTGAACAATTTTTGTTCCGCAAGTTCCACAAAATCTAAAAAAAACTTTTCATACAAACTGATCAGTTGATCGAATCGATTTGTATCATCAATAGGTCCCCACCGAGGGGCTTGAGCCTACCCTGAATTAGGGCGATTAGGCCTTAGTCGACCACTCTGGCCCAGTGCGGGTTGGTCGACTTTACACACAACCTTTGATTTTCTTCGCAGGAGTGTGCAGGTTTCATCACGATGATGTTTCCCTTCACCGTAAGAAGCGTCGAATAAATACGTATTTGAATTCGAAAACACATTGGTACGTGGTGGGGATCGAACTCGCGTCTTCCCGCACAGAAGGCAGCGGCCCTAGCCACTAGACCACCGACGCTCTTTTTCAATTTGTATGAAAATTCAATTATTTTTTTTGCGAATTTTAAAATGTGGAACAAAAGTTTTTTTATATGACTTACAGCGAAGCTGGGCCGCTGATGCTGTCTCCGACCGGCCAGTTCATCACGCCGTCCTCGTGCCCCGCGGACGAGCTCATCATGTTCATCGCGGATCACCTCGACGACGCCACGCTACTCCTCACGGAATACAGCATGTGAGCTTTTCATATTTTTCGTTGAGTATCGGCCCTGAGACGTTAATTTGTTAGAAATTCTGCAACACAATAAAGAACTAGAAAAATATTGATTGATTATGTGGTAATAGATAATAATAATAATATTTATTTACTTCAAAAAACCTAACAACAAACATGGTAGGTTTGGTTGTGGTCGGTTTTTTTAAAGTATATTTTTATAATATGAAGTAGTTGGCAAACAAAACAGAAGGTAGGTACAGTCGCGTCGGCCGAAAAGTGGTATAAGTAGGTAGAGGACCATTCTTTATTTAGTTTCTTAGTTGTCAAAAATGTCAATAAGGTTTGTTCTTAGTATCTGACACATCGATTTGCAAACGAAAATATTCATTTTCGTTCTGTAATTTGTAAAATAATACTCAATCTTAGGGTGGTAAACCATTTTTTATGCCGACAGTACCTACCTACGTACGTAAGTACGCAAACCTCCATCCGCTATGCTGTTTTATGATCATGATTTGAACTAGGTTTCTAATCGCGATGTATTATCAATTGCATTTCAGTAACAAACACGTAGAGAAAGCATTATACAAAGAGGTGAAGCAGAGGTTTGGGCTGCTGGAACTACACAAGGACGACAGCATCACCCCGGCGCTCATGATCCTGTGTTGCCAGAGACTACTCACTCGCTTTGACAGGCTTGGCCAGGTGAGAACATCTCTACAAAAAACAACATCTATATTTTTCTGTTATCGAGTTCCGTTGTATAATACAGAACGAGGAATAAAACTTCCACTAAATGATGCCACATAACCAATTTATTGGTTTACACTAATGTAACATAGCCGTGTGGTGGCGGCAGAGTAGAATACATTTGTCACCAACCTCTATTCTTGCCGTGTGGTGACGGCAGAGTAGAATACATTTGTCACCAACCTCTACTCTTCCCGTGGGTGTCGTAAGAGGCGACTTAGGGACTGAACAGGGAACGGGCAGCAGCGCTCTCTGATACAGTAACCTTTTAATCTGCGATCTCCAACCCACCTGCCAAGCGTGGAGATTATGACAAAACCCTCCACTTAAGTGGAGGCTCATAGTCCAGCTGTGGACTGTAACGGGTCGTTGATGAATGTAACATATATTTGACGTTTGGTCATCCAATAGCGCCTTGGTTGGTACATACTCTTGTAGCGCCATTTAGTTCTAGTTTTATACTCCCTATTAAAAGTGAAGATTTGGTATCAATTTCTCTTACTTTTTTATCAAATTACAAAAATATAGGGCCCCAAAACTAAGTATAGGTACCTTAAAATTTATGTATCTTTGCTTATCCTTGACATATACACGCGGGCAGAGTTTTTATTTTGACTTGAAAATATGTTTGCTTAAGAATTTACCAAATTCATAAATCGTTTTTAAAATTCTTGTTTCAGAAGCTCCAAGGCAACATCTTATACATCACGCATTATTATTCAGTATTGTCGGAAGGTGCGCTTTGCATACCCTGGAACTTCAAATAAATAATGTTAACCAAAAATGACAAAAAAATTGAAAATATTTTGTAGATAAAATATACACTAATAACAAAAGCATTGTGTTTATGGTATTTTCGTAATAATAATGCCTTTTTAAAATAATTTGTATAATTTATTGAGATTCTTAAAAACAGTCTTTAAAAATTCTAAAAACAGTCTAAAAAATTTGATGAAAACTTGACACATAGGCTGGTTTTACAGCTAGGCGTGTGGCCGGCGCAGGCGACACGCGCGCGTTTTCAAACGCACTTTTTTTATTTAATTTTATTTATACCAGAGTGGTAATATAGTGGGCGCGGACTTGCGGGGGAGCAGAAGGCTCGTACCCCTTAGGAATTTTATGACAACGTATCTGGGGGCGCCCTCAGACGGGCTCGGACCGCGGCCCAGAACGTTGCCAGGGCGAGAAGCGCGTCGGAGAAGAATGACCCCTACCGGGTCTTACTGAATTTGTTCAAACGCACTAGTAGATAGTATGTACCGTTTTATAGCAACGCCGGCCGCCGGTCCACACGCGCAGGCGGTCTGCGCAGGCCGCACGCGCGCGTGCCAAGCTCTTCGGCTGGCTAGTCATCGTTACAGAGCGACGCCGGCCGCACGCGCCGGTCAGTACGATCGACAATGAACAACGACTACATAGATACGGGGCGTCTCATCGACGAAGTTCGCCTCAGGAGATGCCTGTGGGATTCGTCTGATGCAAATTATAAAAATAAGGACGCGAAAAATAAGGCGTGGGAGGAGATTGGTATAGAATTATTACAAGAAAATTATACACTCTAAAAGGTAAAAAATATTTAATAAAACATGTTTGTTTTACAATGAGTAAATGAGCGGTGACCTTGAATGTGCAGAAGCGATTTTTGCGAGAATGAACTTTATGCTTAGCGTTAAGCATGCGCAGGAACCGCCGCATTCAAGGTCAGCGCTCATAACTCGTTGCGCGAATTATACTATATAAACATTTTTACTGATGATTTATAGGTAAATATTATTAGTAGGTAAAAAGACCATTCGCTTAGATACCTACCTACTCGAAAAAAATTAAAAAATTGTTGGTACCTACTCAAAAGGAAAAAAAAAAAAAAAAATCGAGCCTGTAGGCGTCTTTTGAAATCTTCTACATCGCTGCTGCACTCTTTTTCATTAAAAAAATAAATAGCTAAAACGGTATACGTTTGCCCTGATGACGAGCGTACACTGCATTGACTCGCGCGCGCGCGCGATACAAATGTCGTTGCACAGCAACCCGGCGTGTGGCCCGCGCTGGCCACACGCCTAGCTGTAAAACCAGCCTTAAGTATTAAAAGTTTAATAAGTAATTATTTTAAACGTGACTTAATATTAACTTATTTACAGAATACAAATTGATGAATAGTACGGAAAAATTGTAAAAGACGAATAATTTTAACTCTACAAAAAGTTTAAATACAAAGACTAAACATTAAATTAGATCAATAGCTTTAAAATTACCAATATCATATTTATATAAAAGTGTAGTCTGCACATAACTGTCTGGAGACACTATACATTGGATCAATTTAAAGGCGGTATAAATGAGTAGGGCGTTGAACAGCAAAAGGAAAAGGAAGAGCCAATATCAGTGCTTCTTATTCTGCTGCACGATGACTAGTTTGTTCTTCTCCTTGGTGACCTTCGCGGCCGGCAGGTTGGTGGCCGGCATCAGCTGCCGCAAGTTCTGACTAGGTATCACTGGAACCTGCAACCAAAACACAATTAAATTTCGTGACTAGGGGCGCTGCCTTCCGTCCGGTTCTACAATACAATATACTCGACCTAGTTGTAGACTAGCGCAAACTCATAACCTATAAAGGAATCACAGCCAACATATCAGCTTCCAGTCCATCCACTAGAGCAGTGATGGGCAAAGTACGGCCCGCCTACGGTCCTTCGAAACCCCTGAATAGTATATGGCCCGCAATGATTATATTTTTGACATTCCAATAGTAAAAGATATTAATAGTATTATTAATAGTGATGCCGACTTACTGATGAACACCTTTTCTCCGGTTTGTGTACGTCAGAATGGCCGGTCACTCGGCGAACATTATAATGGTGTCCAAGAGTTGATTCCCTATTATTTCCGTCTAGTTCCTATCACTAAACAATTGGTTCCATGATATTTTAGAAGAATTTAAACATTTAAGGGTGACCGTTCATCCTGACGTCAGAATGGCCGGTCACCTAGGTACTGCGCGAAATCTCTGAAATTTTCATGTGCCAACAATTGATTCTCAGTTAGTCCGTCAAACTTTTTAAACGTACAGGCGTAAGTAGTACGAAACACAAGATATCGACAAATGTTAATTTAATATCATCCAGTGCCTGACGAAATTATAAGAACCAAAACGCTTATGTTTGAAATTGCTTTTATTTTATTTTTTTGATATATATTACAATGCAATGCGGTCTCGGCGTATTTAACGTTATAATGATGTTTAAAAGTTGGTTCTCTATTACTTCGGTCTAGTTCCTTTCACTAGACAATTTGTTCCATCACATTTTAGAAGAATTTAAACATTTAAGAGTGACCGTTCATCCTGACGTAAAAAGTGCCGGTCACCTAGGTGCTGTGTTCAAGCTGCGCGAAATCACTGAAATTTTCATTAGCCAACAATTGCTTCTCAGTTAGTTCTTTCAAACTTTTTAAACATACATGCGGTAGCTATCACAGAAATAAAAATATCAACCAAGGTCATTCTAGTGCCTGAGGGAATCACTAGAGCAAAGCAACGTTTACTGTTACTTATAAATTAACATTTGTCGATATCTTGTTTTTCGTACTACTTACGCCTGAACGTTTAAAAAGTTTGACGGAACTAATTGAGAACCAATTGTTAGCTCATGAAAATTTCTGAGATTTCGCGCAGTTTGAACACTGCACCTAGGCGACGGGCCATTCTGACTTCAGGATGAACGGTCACCCTTAAATGTTTAAATTCTTCTAAAATATGATGGAACCAATTGTCTAGTGATAGGAACTAGACGGAAATAATAGGGAACCAACTCTTGGACACCATTATAATGTTAAATACGCCGAGTGACCGGCCATTCTGACGCACACTACACACCTACTATGGCAGGGCCATCGAATAAAACTTAAATTATAATACGAGGGCTGCTATTTATGTATAACAAAAAATAATAAAAATATACTTTTATTGCTTTTCAAAATATTCCCCGTGATGATCGATGCATTTTTTCATACGTTGAAACCAACTTTCGTAGCATTTTTTCCATTCTGTATCTGGTATCTCCAAAACGTGCATTTTGAAAGCATCAACGGCTTCTTCCCGGGTCGAAAATCGGTGTCTACGTAATTTGTTCTTCACGCTTGGGAATAAATAAAAGTCGGATATATATACGGCGGATGACCCGTCAATTCGATCATTTGACTATTTAAATACTCCGTTGTTGCGGCCGAGGTGTGACAGCTGGCGTTATCGTGGTGAAGGATTATTCTTCGTTGTCGATTGTTCTTGCGTATTTCTCCAAAGACTTCTGGCAAGCAAATGGTGGTGTACCATTCAGAATTAACCGTTTTACGATTCTCTAGTGGTACTGTAGCCACATGTCCACTAATACCAAAAAAGCAGGCAACCATTTGCTTCAAAGTGCTTTTTGCATGAACAACTTTAGTTGGGTTTGGCTCATTTTGGAACACCCAAACCGTTGACTGCTGTTTAGTTTCGGGATCATACGCATATATCCAAAATTCGTCTCCTGTGTAGATATTATGAACAGCTTTTGATGTACCACATTTGTATTTTTCTATCATTTTTTTGCACCAATCAACACGAGCCTGTTTTTGTTCAACTGTTAAGTTGTGCGGGATCCAACGAGAACAATTTTTTTTTTTTACAGCCAAATGTTCGTGTAATATTTTATAAATACTCGTCATACTAATGGCCAGAAATGCCTCTATCTCGCGATATGTAACATGACGGTCTTGCATTATTAGTTCGCGCACAGCATCAATATTTTGTGGTACAACCCCTTATTTCTCTGTGGGTACAACAGCCGATTTAGGGCGACCTTCTTTAAAATCGTCCGCAAGCATACGACGACCACGATTAAACTCACTGAACCAGTGATACACAGTGGTTTTCGATGGGGCTTCCTCCCCAAAAGTCGACAAAAGTTGATCCATGCACTGTTTTTGAGTTAATCCACGCCGAAAGTCGTAATAAATCATAGCACGAAAATTTTCACGAGTCAAATCCATGGTGACAATGAATTTTAAAAATGGCGCCACAATGTAAAATCAATTGACAGATGAATGAAACAAACTTTATTTTACAGCCAAAGGGTTCTATTTTTAAATGTTATAATTTCTTTTTAAATATTGTTTATGTAAGTGGTCAGTTCCGGATACATAAATAGCAGCCCTTTAATTTGTAACTTACATATTTTTACAAGTGTGTTGTATAAATAAACATTTAAATGATTAAAAGTTTTCAAAACAAAATACATTTTAGCTATAATTTTGGCCCTCCTCTAATATTTATTAAACTTTCTGGCCCCCATTAAAAAAAATTTGCCCACCACTGCACTAGAGAGTAGAAAACAGGTTGATTGCCAGGTTTTATCGGAGGAGCGGTGTTTCTTAATACAGGCATGCACGCCTAAAAGGTATTCAAATCACCAAATTACTGTACCTTTTACTAATAAAATAATTTTGTATCTTAACAATGAGAGAAAACCGTCAAGACATAATGGCCTCGATTCGGGATGTCATGTTCTAATTCTAATTTTAAAATCCAGTCATCCTTTTCGTTCTTATGACCAATGAAAGAGAGGTGATGAACGAATGATATTAATTTGAACGAATGATTACTATAAGGGCATAGTTTATGAGATATTTAAGTTGCATATTTTAAGTGCTCTCTAAAATTGTGCAATCGACACGGCCATAAGGTTCAAATTCGATGTTTGACAGTTCTAATATAAGAATAACCATCTCCAGTCTCTTTTCAATATTTAAAAGGTAAAAAGAACAGACTAACTTAAATTAACGATTAGAACGTGACAGTGGCCTCGATTCGGGATGTCATGTTCTATTTCTAATTTTAAAATCCAGCTATCCTTTTCGTTTTTATTACCAATGAAAGAGAGGTGATGAACGAATTATATTAATTTGAACGAATGATAACCTAAAATAAGGGCATAGCTGTCAGTTTAAGAGATTTTTAAGTCGCATGTTTTAAGTGCTCTCTAAAATTGTGCAATCGACACAGCCATAAGGTTCAAATTCGATGTTTTACAGCTCTAATATTAGAATGGCCATCTCCTATCCCTTTTCAATCTTCAAAAAGTAAAAAAGACATACTAACTTAAATTAAGGATTAGAGCGTGACAGTGTGAATCGGGGCCAGTGTGAATCGGGACTAATATCGACATTTTTCAATGATACGAACGAAAAACCAAGATTTGCGGTACACGACGAACAATTAGCTCGCCTACTGTCCAAGTCTAGTAATTACGCATATGCATACCGGTGGGCATCTGGCGAGTTGCTTCATGCGGTCGACGAGCCGCATGGCGTCGTCCGACGTCTCCGAGTCGGTGGTCAGGCCAAGAGACAGCGCGCGCTCTGGGTTGCCGCCGTCCAAGTATCTGTGCACCGATTGGAAATGCCTGGAACAATTCAAACACTATTGTTAACAGGTCCAAATACTAGGCCCCAACGCTTGTTCGTTCAACTCGGAGGTTCCTAGTTAGAATGCAACAGGGTCAGCATGACAACGTAGATAAAATAAACCCGCGTGACGTAAGTGACCGCCAATAGCGACAAAAACTGCGTTACTATATTGGCGGTTACATTTTATGTCGCGCGGTTTATTTTTATCTACGGTGGTCATTCATGCAGCGGGGGCAGGCGGGGAAATAAAAATCTCTTCATGAGATTTTCCCCAGTTTGGTTAGGACATTGCAGGCTGAATCACCAGATTGTCTGAAAAGATAGCAGCCGAAACCCGGCTGAATCACCAGATTGTCTCAAAAGATAGCTAAACCCCGCGGTTTAGCAGCCGGAACCCGGCTGAACCACCAGATTGTCTCAAAAGATAGCTAAACCCCGCGGTTTAGCAGCCGGAACCCGGCTGAATCACCGGATTGTCTCAAAAGATAGCTAAACCCCGCGATTTAGCAGCCGGAACCCGGCTGAACCACCAGATTGTCTCAAAAGATAGCTAAACCCCGCGGTTTAGCAGCCGGAACCCGGCTGAATCACCAGATTGTCTCAAAAGATAGGTTTAGCAACTGGAACCCACGTTCCAGCTGCTATCTACCTAAGGAGTCGTTACACGAGCCGTGTCTGAGGTCTTTGGCAGCTCCACACAATTGTTTTTTCTTCTAATGCATACCAGTGGTAATATAGCAGGCGCGGACTTGAACCCGGTGAAGGTGGTAATTCTTCCAAAGTTAATTCCAAGCCGATAAGCATGTGTAAGCAGAAATTTTAAACAAGTAAGTTAATCAGTTAAAGCCCGTGCTGACCTGGTGTGCGCATGCGCGCGACTGCGCTGCGCGTGCCTCCAGGCAGCGGCTGCGCGCGCGCGCCACACGCCCGCCTCTTCGTACGCCGCCGCCGCGCCCGCCTCCAACGCGGCACACGCCCCTCGCAGATCTACCACCTACAATTTTAAACAGGAACAATGACCATTGGGAATTTACCATCCAAACAGTTTGAAAAAAAATCAACTCTAAATTATGCACTCGTATAATACAAACTCTGTCTTATCGTGCCCTTTTTCGCTGTCTACGTTATGATTTTGATAGCTATTTAAATTACAATATTTCTTCTCGTCGCCACTGCCGCAATGTCTGAAGAGCAGGGTGTATATAACCAGTGCGTCCTACCCGTTTTGACATATGGAGCCGAGACGTGGAACATAGAGATTGCAAACCGGGCCCGGTCACCGGTCCCGGTAGGTATGAAAATTAAACTTATTACTTGCTTAAACCCAGACCCAAAATTGTGCATGGCTAAAACGCCAAAAAAGTCCTCAGATTAACAAATCACCTAAACTAATAGACGCAAAAAAAATGCAATTGAACTGTATATATAACTCATTTTCGCCAATTTGGCGCTTTAATACTTTTACCTTTCCACTGACGATGTGTTGTGTGTATGTGCAAAATGTAAAGTGAATAAATGTATGAGCATTTTTCTTATGATGTCGAGGCAACAGTGTTGAAATTTTTTGATCTTGAATTATTAATCCCAAAATTACGCATGTTGCTAAAAATATTCTAAGATAATTTCCATATACTACACCATTTCAAAACCATGTCATTGTATTTTAAAATAAAAAGAAACCCTTGACAATTTGCAGTGAAACAAATGAATAAATGACTGCCGCGGCTTTTTACACGCTGTTCATCTCGATGAACAATGAATGATGACAGAGCTATGCCCGATGAAAGCGAACGGACGGATTTGACTTCAGTAATGAAAGATGAAACATCCTCATTTCATTTATGATGTTTCATCGATGAAAGCAAAAATTAACCGTCTAATACCGCCAACAGAAAGTATTTAAGTACTATTGGACAACTATGGAACCCTACACTTTGCATGGCCCGACACCTGCTTGGCTGGTTATTTAGAAAGTAGCTTAGGTAACAAATAAATGAAAATATCAGTGCTCCTTTTCTGTGTGAAACGCTTACCTTCTGAAAATACCTATACAGTAAAGTTTTCATCTCATCATGCGATAGTTTATCCAATCTAGCCATTAACATTTGCTCTCCTCGGCTCCTGGAGTCCTTGTTATCTTGGGAATCTGACAGAGATGCCGATGGTGATTTCCCACAAATCAGGCCATTTTTATATTCTATTGCCGTATCTATTGCTTCTATAGCCTCTTCACATTCGAGAAGCTTTCGTTCCTGAAAGAAACATTTAAATTATTAAGTTTTTAGTACAATTTATTGGGCTAAGCAATTGTTCATTTGTTTTTATCTATTACCTCAGAATCTGATAGTGATTTGTACATTTTTCGCTTATGACCTAAACTGCACCGCTGTTCATGCAAACATTCTCTGGTTTTCCTCAAATTTTTTATCTCTTTCCTCAACATCAGTTCCTTTTCTTTCGAGAGTTCCAAGTTCTCCAGATCATTGGTCTTTTCTTTTAAAATACTATCTAGTTGTGTGATTCTGTGTGTAAAATGTTTTATAGAATTTGTTTTTTTGTCTTTAACTTCAACTGAAGTTTCAGACAGCTCATCTAGTTTTAATTTGTCTTTGATAAGTTCTACATCCAAAGTATTTTTTCGCTTCTCATCTTTTTTTATTTGTCTTTTAATTTGTTCAATTTGTTTTTTGTATGTTTTAAGATTTGTTTCATGTCTTCTAATCTCTTTAATTGTGTCATGGTCCATATGACTGTATTCCACTCTGTCAGAGTAGTGTTTGTTTTGAGTACTATGACTCATTGCCCTCGAGAGGTCATCTATCACTCTTTCCTTAGCTATACATAGATTTATCAACTCCTTTAACTGAGTCTGACTGCTGCTTATTTCCTTAGATAACTTCCTTGCTAATATTTGTTTTTGTGTGTACTTTTCCTTTGTTATTTTGTACTTTTTACATATTTCTGTTGTTTTTGGTGAGTCTATCATTTTCAGTAACTCTCTTTCAATTAATTTTGGTTCAGGATCAACATCCTTTTTATGTGATTCTATCAGGATTTTCTGAGATTCAGGTGATATAGCTTTTGCTGCTACTTTCCTCAATAACTCTAGCTCAGCACCAGATAAACTCTCTCCAGGTTGAATGGTTCTTCTTCTTCCTGAGTTTGACTGTGATGTCATTATAGGCAGTGATTGTGAACCACTTGTTTCAGATATGGTAATATCATCAGAATCAATGTGGTTCAAATATTCTTCACATCTATCAGCAAATAACTGGTCATTCTTTTCCCTGAAGTATTCCATGAATTTTTCAACCTTATCTTGGAATACTGTATCTGAGTTACTGTCTTCAGAGTCTGTCTCTACATCAGATTCACTGGGTTCACTTGGTTCAGTGTCTTCAGCAATTCTGGGGAGTCCCTGTTTTGTGGCAGCTTCCTTATTATCTACCCCAACATCACTATTTAAACACTCGTCACATTCAGCCTTCAAAAATAGCCATTCGCTGACTTGGTTCACATCAGCTTCAGATAATGATTTGGACTGCAAGATTTTATTAAACAACCCTTCAGCATTTGATACCAACTTTATCCATTGGGCTGTAGCAAATTGTAGGTTAAAGTTGTTGTCACCGGGTTGTATACCAGCTTTGTCATTATAAACAGGAGTATTATTATCAGCAAATAGATTAATTGTAACAAAATTTTTAATGCCTCTGCAGCACAAACATAAATTGAGTATTTTTAATGTGTCTTGGTAATCCTCTGGTTCAGTGCTAATGCAGCCAATAACCCAAGTAAAGGCTCTGCCTCCAAATGAATCTCTGAGCATGGCAGTCAGTATACATTGGTCATAATTAATTTGTTTAGGTGGGTTTCCAGCCAATAACTCTTTAATTATATTCTCTAAGGCAAAAAGACCAGGTTCTGGATATGCTGCAAGATCACAGAAGCTTGCCGTAGACATTCTGTGATTGAGTTCACCATTTGTGCCCACCCACTTTTGTTCAACACTAACTGTAAATACTGTGTGGTTGTTTCCTTGGCATTTCTGTCTCCAACCTAGTTGTAAGTACTGGAAAGCCTCCTCAACATTGCAACATCGAACTAGGCCAGCACCCAACACATCAAATATGTTATTATTGACCACTTGCATCCATGTTATGTGCAATATAAATTCTCTTTCTGGCATCTGATTTAGTTTATGGAATATATCTGTTAGAAACCGTGGGATTATTCCTTGGTCGCACTCACTATGTATACATTCAAAACCTAAAAAATAATAATAGGGATTAAAATATTTATCAAATAAAATAATAATGAAGTTTATAATTTGAAGATATTTACCTGGTCCAAACAAAGTGTAAGTTTTCCCAGTTTTAGGCTGCCCAAAAACAACCACTGAAGTATCGCAACCATCAAGGAAGCAGTTGATTTGTGGAATCATGAAAGAGTTAAACAGATTTGCTTGTGTGCAGTCCACTGGGAGAGCTCTGTTCACATGAAAGGTTTGCCCACTTTCAGTAATCACAATTTGTGTCACTGGATTGCTAAAAATGCATTGGGTGGAATCTGCCAGACTCGGCGGCTTCAAACGCACGGCTATCTGCACCGGGATATCCATTGTTGGCACAACTCACATCAGATCAGAATATTATTTCTTGAAATGTATTTTTTTATTTGCTAGTGTTTCCAAATCTGAGCAGTTGATCAAGGACGTTTAGCTACTGTTTAAACGTCCTTGCTGTTGATCTTATGATCAGATACTCAAGAAGACATTTCACATACTACCGCTAAGCGTGATAAGGTGATAACATTAGTTTGAAAATAAAAAATAATAATTATTGTTGACAAAAATATAACAAGCCAGTTTAGTTTAGAATTAGACGTTTTCTTCCACTTTATCCGCAACGGAAAGGCAACGGAAACCAAGCCATACAGCCTCATCTATAGTAAATTAAAAAAAAAACAGACTGATTGACATGCTTGCGACTGACTTTTTTAGACGACTGGGTTGCAAGTAAGCTTCTTGGTTGCAAGTAATGAAATGGTACAACATACATTTCGTCAAATAAATTCAGATGTGTATACTTTTCTCTCTTTTGTAGCAATTTCTTCATCCATCGCTTTCTTTTTAATCGTTTGTTTAAAGGGCTACAATGCCTCCAATTATTGCCACATAAGCTCTAATTTTCCTCCGTAGGGTCCATCGCGTCTGCGTAGTGTATTATATCCTCTCTGGCGTCTGCCTCGTACAAAGAACGCTTCAGTACTGCCGCGATCCGTATTGATGGTGTAGGGTGTACTGTATCCGGCCCAAGATCCTTTTTTTTTTTTTTTTTTTTTTTTTTTTTGACGGACCTAATCACTATTTATACCAGAGTGGTAATATAGTGGGCGCGGACTTGCGGGGGAGCAGAAGGCTCGTACCCCTTAGGAATTTTATGACAACGTATCTGGGGGCGCCCTCAGACGGGCTCGGACCGCGGCCCAGAACGTTGCCAGGGCGAGAAGCGCGTCGGAGAAGAATGACCCCTACCGGGTCTTACTGAATTAATTCTACTATTAGTTCCGCGTCCCCGCCGGCGGGGGCGGTTTCTACCTGAAGGGCATTCTGTATTGGTGTGTGGCCTACACGCAATGGCAGCTTTAATCGCGACGGTGATCTCATCGTCCGGATCTGTGAGAGAGGCAGCTTTAATCGCGGCCCAAGATCCATCAGTAAATATCACGATATTTATCACGACATATATATATTGACGTGTAGGGTTCGCCTAATCGTCTACACAATATACGTCGAATTGTACTTGTAATTTGTAACTTGTAGCTTCGTGAAACGGCCCCCTAATCATCAAAGATGTATTATTTTATGTATATTTTAGAACTTTTTTCTTGTTATTATTATTATTATCGATTATGGCAACACTTTTATATTGCCTTTTTGAAGGTTCAAAAGACTCTGTACCCAAAAACGTAAAACCATTAAAAGTTTCATTTAATGTTGCTATACAAAAAAAATGCAGCACCGCCGTGCCTCCCAATATGGTCCAATCCTCGGAGTCCAATCCAACATTTTGTACTCCATGGACCATTAATAATTAATAATAATTATTATACGAATTATACGAATATTTAGCTAGTAAGAATATAACATGACGATTGAAGAAATATAATAGAAGTAAGTAGTAATTGTAATATGTAGAATGTGTTTGCATGAATAAAAAATAAAATAATGTATTAGTATAGCGAATTTAAAATAGGACATGTAGATTTAACATAGTAAAAATTTGCATGCTAGCTTGCTGGCTTCATATGTTGGAACTAAATGTATTTTAAATTAAGACCTTTTTGTGTACACATATTGATGCAAATAATTTTTTTCTTTCTTTCTTTCTTTCTCTTTCTTTCTATTATTACTGATTGGCCCATCGAGTGATTATCAGTATAATCACCAAATTATTTAATACTAGCGGCCCGCCCCGGCTTCGCACGGGTAGAAATAATTCATACACATTTTAACCAACTTCAAATAGGAAGAGGTTCTCAGTTCGCATTTCAGCAATACGCCCGCGACTGCGTTCTAGCGGTCCGCCCGCGGCTACGCTCGCGTTGTGTAAGACTTTCCCGTGGGAATAAAACTTTTTCCCGTAAAAAGTATGCTTTGTGTTATTCCAGGGTACAAACTACCTATATTCCAAATTTCATCCGCGC
Source organism: Carpatolechia fugitivella (assembly GCA_951230895.1). NCBI lineage: Eukaryota > Metazoa > Arthropoda > Insecta > Lepidoptera > Gelechiidae > Carpatolechia > Carpatolechia fugitivella. The sequence continues at coordinate 10,150,470 of OX579655.1, read as the reverse complement.
CCCGCACTTCGTGCCTACGCTACGGCTGTTTTGCGTGGGGCCACACTGGTCATTGCGCGGCGGCGGCGGCGGTGTTTATTCCTAAATTCGTAATATCTTCTGAATGGAATGTCCGATTTGAGTAATTTAAAAAGTTATCTACAGGTATTGAAACACTTTTGAATATGTAATGATTTATTTGGATAAGAATTAATACGAAGTTATGGTTATCATGGTCTGGTTTTGGTCAGCGTTTTTACTAACTTTCTTTTTTTAAAAAGTGGTTATAGTGACATAACTACAATAGTTGGAGATATAATATCGAAAAGTTATTTGTAAATATTGATATATTCTTTAATATTGTAGATCATTTTTTGTTCTATCATGAATAGTTTGCGTAGCGTATGCGTCGAAAAAATTTTTAAGCAATTTTTTTACACCTTGGTTCATGTTATTGAAGTTTTAGCAAGGCTCCTTTACTTTTTCTAGTAATAAATATAGCCTATGTTACTCAAAGATAATGTAGCATTCTAATAGGGAAAGAATTTTTAAAATCGGTTCAGTAGTTTTTGAGTTTATTCGTTACAAACATACAAAAATATAAAAATACAAATCTTTCCTCTTTATTATATTAGTATAGTATAGAAGTATATAGATATAGACTAGCGGCCCGCCCCGGCTTCGCGCGGGTAGATCAACGTAAAAAAAATCCTTTTTACATTATGAACTCTTTTAATTTACATACTACCTAGTCCAATCAAATGAAAAATATTGTCCTGCCATTTTTCCTACTCTACCTTACTCTACACCTACCCAACATCTACCCTGCACCTACCCTACACCAACCCTACACGTACCCTACACCACCCTACGCCTACCCTACACCTACCCTTCACCTACCCTACACTCACCTACATCTACCCTACACCTACACCTACACCTACACTACACTTACCCTACATCTACCCAACATCTACACTACACCTATCTAACACCTACCTAACACCTACCCTACACCTAACGAACACTATTACTCCTACCTAGGGGAGTTAGTAGGTCTTTATCGACCAGTGTAAAAACACTCGAGAGCGTAGTGATAATAAAAAGAAATATTGTTGTAAGCCCGCCAGTGACAAGTAAGACTGTGTGTGGCGGCAGTAAGTTGATCTTGTCCGTAAATCTCCGAGCATCGTCGTTGAATGTTGTGTGCGGTTGTGTTTGTGTGCGAGAATTTACGAATAAAAAAATGTTTAAATTATTTTTACTTATTCTCGGTAAGTGCTGCTTAGTTTATTTCTTGTAAAATATTTGTTATTTAATTTTTCATCATCATCCATGGGTTTCGAGTTACTTAAACTGATTGATACAGCAATCAGGTGTATTTGATTTTTTAATTTCGACGTATTTCCATATGTTTTGTGAGTAGATAAGTTAGGTATTGCTGCGGCGTGGTGCGAATTTTCTTTATTTTACTAATAATATTGTAATTTACAGCAGTGGCAACTTATATCTCGGGTGTGGTCGAAGGGCATTATTTAGACCATAAGTTTGATCGAACTCCTCTGGGGGGTGCCGTAGATCGTGCTTCTGTGAAACTTTTGAAGGTAATATATAATATCATCTGATTCATAGGCCGATATTCTTTCTTTTCATTATTAATATGTTTTTGATCGTGTAATAATTTCATTTATTAATTTACATATTCTACAGGAGGCCTTCTCTGCAACTGAAGATAAAAATGTGATTGCCTCCCCATTGGGCATCCTAATACTCCTGTCGTTGTATTCAGCAGGAGCTGGAAACAACGAAGGCATAAAAGAAGAGATTGTCAAGGCACTAGGATCTTCCAATTACGATGACGTAAAGATATAACCTGTTTTACTAACTATCAATCAGTATTAATTATTTAGTAAATTAGTAAAAAACGATAGACTATGACAATATGTACCCATTATTTTCAGCTTAACAAGTCTTATACTCGCCTTAGCAACAGGTTTTCATCGATGAATGCGGATTATCTGACACTTGCAAACAAATTATACGTTGATGAAAAGTATGAAATATCCAATGATTTTATAACCGAAGCTGTTCATTCTTATCACAGTGAGGTCGAGAAGATCAAATTTGGTGATCCGTCATCAGCTGCCACAACTATTAATCGTTGGGTAAGTTGAGTAGGTACCTTTAAAATTGATTGTCAAATGCAAAAAGTCGTTAGCGTTGGTCGTACTTAGGTACAAATGAAATTATGAGTATGCTTAGCTAAAATTTGGCTAAGCTTTGTCTCTGAATATCGACCTTAAACAGCAATTAAACGCAGCAAAGTAGTTATACCAAATCACTCACGAGATAATTGCTGCTTCAGTCTTATCGCTGCTGCTGCTTGCTAGGTACCTACTATAATCAACGAATTACAATATTCGTTGACCATAATGTATATAATTTAAATATTATCTCAATTAAATTTCAGTCTAACGAAAAAACCAAAGGTCATATCAAGAATCCAGTTTCAGAAGATGCTATAGATCGTTCTGCTGCTGCTGCCCTGGTCAACGTTATATTTTTTCAGGTGAAAAGAGATAGAATTAGATAGAATAGAACTATAAGGTATCACACCACACAGATAAAATTTAGAAATATTATTTTTTTATCCGTAAAGACTGAAATATTAATTTATGTATTTATTGAACTGTATGTCCTGTAAAATGATGCATGTGCAAATTCAGGGCCACTGGAACATACCATTCAACTCAAGTGAAACAGAAGAGAAAGATTTTAATTTAAATAGATCAGAAACTACCAAGAAGCCCATGATGCATTTGGTCCGACCCTTGTTCTACTGGGAAAGTTCTGAACTTGGTGCCAGGGTAAGTAGATTAAAGCACTCCTATAATCACCAATATCAGGTTGACCCAAATCGTTGGTCAAGTTCAAGAACATTATGTTCATTTGATGGAATCCGCCTTTGATTAGAGCTTCTTGACAAAGTTGAACGTTTAGAACCAATATCCGTTGCGTACGTGTGGATTCGTGCGAGAGCATTGTGGCTGTGTTTATTATACTGGAATAACATTTTTCTCATCATTTCAGATGGTTGAATTGCCATATAAAGAAAAGGGTTTTCGAATGGTAGTTATTCTGCCAAACGAAGTTGATGGTCTCGTATCCGTCTTAGAAAAAGTGAATGAAAGGGGTCTTTTGTCGGATATTTTCTCTTTGGAACCTTCTTACTCGGATGTTATTTTGGATATGCCTAAATTTGAAATAAAGAGCAGTTTGGACTTAAAAAGTCTTCTTCCGAAGGTAAGCTTATGTCTAGGCTTATAATAAATACCTACCTTTTTTATGAAAATATCATATTAAAATTTTAATGTGAAATAATCTTAAAATTTTGAATCACTTGCTTATTATTGATCGTTCTGCGTGCTATGTACCATTCTCTGTCTACGTATGTACCTTATTCTATTCCTCGCAAGAAATGTAACAGTGTATGTAAGTATAGCAAGAAACTTGTACCCGACGACAACCTTGATTTGTGGTAATAATGTATTGTGTAGGTAGATACGTAAACCACATTCATCGTACAATTTAATTCATTTGATGCACTGTGTTGGTTGAAGCATTGTTGATGTTACTCAGTTTTCAGTGATTCAAGAGTAGGAAGTAGGCACGGTCACGTTCATAAGTGGATACAATCAAATGTTTTGATACTTACTTCGAAATACAAGTTTTTTAGGGTTCCGAACCTCAAAAGGAATAAAGGAACCCTAATAGGATCACTTTGTTGTCTGTCTGTAAGACCGTTTTTCTTAAGAATACGTGGAGATATTATTAAATTGAAATGAATACCAAATATTAAAGTCTACGGTGCCTTAGACTTTATAAACATCAAGCTTCTAAATTAGCGCAATCAAAAGATACAACCATGTAAAGTCACATTTTCATTTCACTTACAAAACGTATTAACCCACCCGTTGACTTCTGGCAAGAAGCAAGCTCTTATAAGCACAGTAAAGGAAAAATCTGAAGGTTGGGTATTTTGTGCTTATTTACAATAATAATAGTGTACGGGACGGCCTCTAATTAACTGCTAGCATAAGACTTAGCCTTATAGATATTGTAGATTAAGTTTATTGATTTAAACTCTTTTTTCCTACTAGAATAGTATTTTATAGGTTTATAGGGAAGAACTTTAGTGTCCTAAGTAGTTATAGATATTTAATAGCTTACAGTTTTATATTCTCGAACTTTACCCACCTTTTCGCTTAATCTAGTCGGGTAAAGAATAGTATAGAGCCGATGTTTTTTATGTTGTTTACGATGTTGTTTACATTCGTCATAGTTAGCTAGAAAATTCTAGAAAATAATAGGTAAACAACCCATTGTTATTTGTTGTAAACAACTATTGTTTAATAAACAAACATCGGTCCCTCGCCCCGCTCACTCCGCCTTCACCTCCCCTTACCCTAACGGGTAGGAGTATAAATACGGAGCACTGCCCGCTGCACAGTCAGTGTGTTTTAAGCAGTGGTTCACAGTACAGTAAACAGTTCGGAAGCCTCAAGAGGAAAACAGAAAGAGGAACGGTAGCAGCGGCAGTGCAAATAGTACCTCAACGGTGTAGTGTGGTACAGCGGACCGAGGAAGCGATCCTGCACAGAATACTGGTGTTTCTTTTCGACGACCCTCAACCGGACGGCCCAATCCCAGCAATAGTCCTGTGCGGCACTTATCCTATGTTTCAGTCCACGCGATCGCACCAACAGTTATAGTAGTGCCACACATTTTGGTCCTTCGAGCCGGATTGCGGTCAATACAGAAGAATGGTCGTCACCAGAAGCGGAAAAGGCAGCCACACCGATCACCGTCACACCGGTGAAATCGCAACATTAGGAGGCAACAGCATCGAAGACACCGACGCACACGCGGAACAGACTACGTCAACGTCCGAGCCATCCGTCAAGGACGCACCCATTAAGGTCGCCCCCCACCACTCCACTGCAAGCGGAATCATGAAACAGACGCCCCTCTGCCCGACGTTACTGGGCAACCAGGGCACCACAGAAGCTGTCCAGCGAGCCAGCAACACAGACGGGGCCACAATGAAAGAGCCCTACCCGACAGAAGACGGTCGGGGTGTAACTGCCGCACACTCCGACCGCCCCTCCGCCGCCGCCGTTCAGGCGCACCTCCCCGCGCGCCACGCTGCAGCATCCCGAGCATCAACATCGACGAAAGCAAGATCAATGCGAGCACGGGAGCTAGCAATACGAAAAGAAGAACTCCTCCGCCTGAAGATAGAATATGAACTCGCCCGCATTGAAGCAGAGAGCTCTGAGGAAGAGGAGGACATACAGGAAGACAACGGCGGTAACGAGTCACAACGCCGCGTCGCCGATTGGGTCGACCAGAGTCTACAGCATCAACTTACAGCCCTATCGAAGAAAGAGCTGCCACCTCTGCCTCAAAACGAGAAGGCAGAAACACGGAAGATGCCACACCCCCCCGGCGCTCCCGCAGCAGCAAAACCGGAGTGCGGGGAGTGTTCCCCCCCTGTCTGTGTACCGGCGGGAGCGCGGGAAATGACAGTCAAACAGCAGAGCCTCGACATCTCCGAGCTCGCGCAAGCCATCACACTCGCTGCGCAATCAACACGTCCGACGTCACGTAACTTCTTCGAGTTACCGAGCTACAGCGGGTCACATCAAGAGTGGCTATCATTCAACGCAGCCTACACTGCAACAGCGCCCTCTTACAACGACGTCGAGAATCTCGCCCGCCTACGCAAGAGCCTCAAGGGAACAGCAAGGGAAGCGGTCGAAAACCTGCTTATGTACAACGCGGACCCGCATGACGTCATGAAGACACTACAGTCCCGCTTCGGCCGCCCCGACGCCATCGCACAGGCCGAACTCGATCGTCTGCGAGCCCTACCGCGACTCACCGACTCCGCCAGAGATGTCTGCATGTTTGCCACAAAGGTGAACAACATCGTGGCCACCCTCCGCGCATTGAAGAAGCAACACTACTTGTACAACCCGGAGATTACGAAGCTCACCATAGAAAAATTTACACCGGTGCTGCGTTACAGATGGTACGACTTCGCCGCCTTCCAGCCAGAGGACGACGACGCCGAGCTATTGAAGTTGTCTCGCTTCTTGGAACGCGAAGCCCAACGCTGCGCCCCGTACGCTCAACCCGAGCAACCTACAATGGCCGCGCCCACTCAACGCGTGGCAACCCACAGCACACTCCCACGGCGGCCACCACAGAAGACGTACGCCGCCACAGTGGAGCCCACAGCTACAGTTACAGCAACAGAAAAGCTGTGCCCGGTATGCCAGAAGCCCGGACACACTGCAGCGACGAAGTGTCCGCAATACATCGACGCAGGGGTCGATGAACGATGGGACATAGCCAAGGACAAAGGGCTATGCTTCAGATGCCTCAAATATAGGACGCGGAAGCACAGTTGCAAGCCACTGCGATGCAAAGTCGACGACTGCGACCGCACGCATCACCCGCTGCTACACTTCGTCAAGAAAGGCGAAAACGAAACAGAAGTCGTGAGCACCGCCAGGACAACAGAGAAGACGCACAGCTTCTTGAAGATTCTTCCAGTCACCGTCACCGGACCGCGGGGCGACTACAGTACTTACGCCCTACTCGACGACGGGTCTACAGTCACGCTCATCGACGCCGCCATCGCTAGAAAGATCGGCGCAAAGGGGCCGATCGACCCACTACACATCGAAGCCCTATCGAACAAAATGGGCGAAGCTAAGTCTCAACGCGTGAAGATCACAGTACAGGGGACATCGAGCAAAGTCAGCATTCAAGCGCGAACCATCAACAGCCTGCGTCTCTCACCACAGCGAGTCGAAAGGAGTGACGTCATCAACTGCCTGCATCTGGCGGGCATTAGCGCGCGCTTGATTCACGACGCCGTTCCGAAGATTCTCATCGGTCAAGATAATTGGGAGTTGCTGTTGGCTACAGAGACGAAGCGGGGAGAGCGGCACCAACCCGTCGCGTCCCTCACCCCCCTCGGCTGGGTACTACACGGGGCACATACACGCACGCTCGGAAAGCGCGTACACTACGTGAACCACATCGTCACCCAGGAAGAGAACATGGATGAACAGCTCCGCCAATACTTCGCCATCGAGTCAATCGCCATAACACCGAAAAGACCACACAGCGATCCGGAACAACGTGCGCTCAACATATTAGCAGAGCGCACAGTACGACGCGATGACGGCCGCTATGAAACGTCCCTCCTCTGGCGCATCGATGATGCACCGATGCCCAACAACTACGACAACGCATTGAAGAGACTTCAAACTACAGAAAAGAAGATAGACAAGGACCCTCTCATCAAGAAAAAATACGAAGAACAGATGGAAGCGAACACACACAGCGAAGCACACTACGAGCTACGACAATGGAAATCGAACTCGGCAGAGATTGTCGCCGCCCTCGCCGAGACGACTACAGCGTCTCAACCGGTCACCTTGGACGGCGGGACTACGACGGAACGCGTGCTCGGGCTCGTATGGAAGCCACACACAGACGAGCTCGCCTTCAATCTCGACCTTGCCCGCCTACCGCAAGACATCTTACAGAACACGCGCCCCACCAAGCGAGAAGCACTGAAAATCGTCATGTCCCTCTTCGACCCACTGGGCTTCGCATCACCGGTCATATCACGAGCGAAGCAATTGCTACAGGAAGTGTGGCGAAGGGGAACCGACTGGGACCAACGCATCGACGACGACCTCGCAGCACAGTGGACAGAATGGACGGGGTACCTACAGAAGCTAGCCGGCATCACTATGCCGCGCTGCCACCCATACTACAGCGACGCATCGGATCTACAACTACACGTGTTCGTCGACGCCAGCGAGGCCGCCTTCGCCGCCGCACTATACTGGCGCATCACCGCACCGGACGGCCACGTCATCACTTCCCTGGTCATGGGAAAGTCAAAGGTCGCACCACTCAAAGTGACCTCTATACCACGCCTCGAGCTACAAGCCGCCGTTATGGGAAGTCGCATGGCCGCGACAGTCATCGACGAACACGATCGCAAACCCGACTCCGTCACGTACTGGACAGACAGCCGAACAGTACTCACATGGTTGAAGACAGGCGCGCGCTCATACAAGCCCTACGTCGCCCACCGCATTGCAGCCATAGAAGAAAACAGCAAGCTCAGCCAGTGGCGTTGGGTACCTACCAAGCTCAACGTCGCCGACGACGCCACCCGCAACGTACCGGGCGACTTCGACGCACAGCACAGATGGTTCCGGGGACCACCCTTCTTACTCGAAGATCCGACAACATGGCCTGAAGACAAACAGAAAACGTCCGAGGAGAAAACTGGGGAAGAGAGGACTAACTACGTTCGACAGCAGGCAACATCGAAACTTACAGACGCGATCCCCGATAGCAACCGATTTTCGAAGTGGGAACGCTTACTTCGAGCCACAGCGCGCGTGCTTCAATTCATAGCACTCTGTCGTCCGAAAATAGAAAGAATAAACTACAAGCGCACGAAAAAGAATAGAGAAGCTGATCCAGCCTGGGGACGAAAACAAACAGGCAAGCCGAAGCCGCAGGTGACCATGAAGCCAACAGAAGCTGATCGCAGCTACAGAATAATAGAAGCCGGGCTCATGGTCAAGGCAGAGAAGCTGCTCATCATAGCGAGTCAGCGAGATTCGTTCCCAGAAGAGATAGCAGCGCTACAGCAAGGATGTGATATCGCGACGAACAGCCGCCTACGCCCACTTGCAGTTCAATTGGTCGACGGCGTCATCAAGATCGTCTCCCGTATCGCCGCGACAACTGGCATCCAGGAAGAGGTGAAGACCCCAGCGATTATCGACGGAAACCATACGACGGCAAAGCTTTACATCGACTTCACACATAGGCAGCTGCACCACACCAATGTCGAGACGACAATCAACGAATGCCGCCAGCATTATTGGATACTTCGACTGCGGCCAACAGCACGCATGGTGATCCACAGATGCCTGCCATGTCGACTGAGGAAGACAGCTCCGCCTCAACCATCGACAGGGAACCATCCGCTGGCGCGCCTAGCACACCATCAGCGCCCCAAAGTCAAAGTCAAAGTCAAAGTCAAAATAATTTATTTCCATAGGATGTTATTACATCACTTAGATCCGTCATTACATTTTTTTTGGGTGAGTTCACTTCCTTCCACCTTCACCTATACTGGGTTGGACTACTTCGGTCCTCTCACAGTCACTGTGGGCCGGAGTAAACAGAAAAGATACGTCGCACTATTCACTTGCCTGACCACGCGAGCCGTCCACTTGGAGATCGCCGCCTCACTCACAACAGATTCAGCCATCATGGCGCTTCGTCGAATGATAGCGCGCCGCGGCTGCCCAACAGAGATATGGTCCGACAACGGAACAAATCTACAAGGCGCGGACAAGGAACTACGCCGAGCAATCGATCAAGCAACAGAACAAGAGGCGACGAACAAGAAGATCAGCTGGCGTTTTATACCCCCTGCAGCACCATTTATGGGCGGGGCCTGGGAACGCCTAGTACGGAGCGTCAAGAATGCACTCTACGTCGCTTTGAAAGAAACAAACCCGACAGAAGAGGTCCTCAACACACTACTCGCTGAAGTCGAATATACAGTCAACAGTCGACCACTCACCCACGTATCGACAGACCCAAACGATCCAGAGGCAATAACACCGAATCACTTCCTGCTGGGCGGATCTGCTCGAGTAGTAACACCAGGGACGTTCGACGACTCTGACCTGATAGGACGAACACACTGGAGAGCATCTCAACGTCTCGCTGACATCTTCTGGTCCCGGTGGATTCGTGAATACCTTCCCGAACTTCAACACCGGCGGGAGCCTCGAAGCAAGGGACCAGCACTTCGCATCGGAGACGTCGTCCTAATCGCCGACAACACTCTGCCGCGTAATACATGGCCACGCGGACTGATCGTCGCAACCTACCCTGGCACAGATGGGATCGTCAGAACAGCAGACGTGAAGACCAAAGGAGGCATTCTACGCAGACCGACCAAGAAGCTCGTCGTGCTACAATCAACAGAAGAGGCGTCCCTTCCACGGAACAAGGATGCGTCGACCGAGGCGACGGACGACGCACGGCGGGAGAAATGTACGGGACGGCCTCTAATTAACTGCTAGCATAAGACTTAGCCTTATAGATATTGTAGATTAAGTTTATTGATTTAAACTCTTTTTTCCTACTAGAATAGTATTTTATAGGTTTATAGGGAAGAACTTTAGTGTCCTAAGTAGTTATAGATATTTAATAGCTTACAGTTTTATATTCTCGAACTTTACCCACCTTTTCGCTTAATCTAGTCGGGTAAAGAATAGTATAGAGCCGATGTTTTTTATGTTGTTTACGATGTTGTTTACATTCGTCATAGTTAGCTAGAAAATTCTAGAAAATAATAGGTAAACAACCCATTGTTATTTGTTGTAAACAACTATTGTTTAATAAACAAACATCGGTCCCTCGCCCCGCTCACTCCGCCTTCACCTCCCCTTACCCTAACGGGTAGGAGTATAAATACGGAGCACTGCCCGCTGCACAGTCAGTGTGTTTTAAGCAGTGGTTCACAGTACAGTAAACAGTTCGGAAGCCTCAAGAGGAAAACAGAAAGAGGAACGGTAGCAGCGGCAGTGCAAATAGTACCTCAACGGTGTAGTGTGGTACAGCGGACCGAGGAAGCGATCCTGCACAGAATACTGGTGTTTCTTTTCGACGACCCTCAACCGGACGGCCAAATCCCAGCAATAGTCCTGTGCGGCACTTATCCTATGTTTCAGTCCACGCGATCGCACCAACAGTTATAGTAGTGCCACACAAATAGATTGTTAACCAAGGGGTGAAAACAATCAATTACACCCTAAGTATTTTGGTGCATAAGCGTAGCGAGGGCGCTTAATGTGAGGGTGGAATTGATCTTTCCCATGTGGTGAACATTCTGCTTTACATCTAGATTGCGAGGAAAGTAAACAAAATAGTTTGAAAAAAAAATACATATAATATGGGCTACATACCATTACGCGCCATATTAGTGCGCCGCACACCCTATGAATAAAAAAGTTCTTATTCGTAGGCCGCACCGCACCCTATTTGACACATAAACTTGTAAATTTTCAGTTGGTTTTATTGAAATCACTGCGTATTGATTTTTGAAATTCCCGCACAAGCCTAAATCAACTTATTTCTACTATTTCATGATTAAAATAAACATAAAATATAAGATAATTTATCAAAACTTTGATTAAAACCACAGATAACAATATTTTTTCACTAACATTTTTTTCCCACCTTTTTTTAAAGGTTTGCGTTCGTGTCATTTTTGACAAAATTTAAAAGAATAGGTCATTGTTTGTTTTATAATTACTAATGTTTTAATGATATTTCTAGGTAAATTAAATACGCGAATTTCCTTGCCTAAGTATATTCAAGCAAAAATATTTATTTTTTATCGGAATGAAATTAATTGTAAAGTTATCCAGGCTGTAGGTACGTGTACGTACACGTCTCTTCCTTTGCCATTTATTGTGTACAAATTTATATGCAAATAGTAAAAAGAAAGATTCTAATTTCAAAGTTACTTACATCCCTTGGGATGTATGTTGGACTTACATCCTTTCTTTAGGGTCATTATTGAACTACTTTCAAAGCATAGAGAGATGAGAAAATACATTTTTCACAATTTCAACCCTATTGTACAAAATATTGCTAAAGATGGCACCACGTGTGAAATAAAATAAGAAATGAGTAAAGTTAGTCTTTTTCCAATCAACTCGCCTTTTCTTTCTTGGTTTTTGCTATTATCATAAGATCGCGTGGCACTTACGACTCGATCGTGACAGTACCTGTCAACATAACGATGTTGCGCTTGACCGCTGTAATTTTGTCACAAATTAAATTACCTACAAATTATCGATTTGATACAGGTAGGAGTAACTAAAATATTTTCGGAGTCAGCTACAGGCATCGTTAAACATGACGCAGTAAGAGTAGATAAAGCTTTCCAAAAGGCATTCGTTAAGGTCGACGAAGAAGGTGCCACTGCTGGAGCGTTTACAGGTAGGTTGTAGTTACATACTTACTTATCATCGTTAGAAAAAAAAATGCTTTAGATACCTAAAGACGTGCCTGTCTGAACCGTTTTGTTCACCTGAAACTAAGATTTCTGGCGCGCGTCGTTGCCTCGCAAGGGAGCGAAGCAATCTTCTTTTGTTTCTCTGGGGCCTTAAACCAAAACTGGCTGAAACTATAAGGTTTTTTTTGCCAAAACCAAAACCGAATCATCGGTTGATTGATTGTTAATAAAACGACTTCACTGGCAATCTTTGTGGGCAGCTTCTTTTTATTTGAATAATTTGAGTGCCATAATACGTTGTAGTTTATCATAGTGTTTTTTTTACAGGGTTCGTGATGGTACCAATGTCATCAAATTCAAAGCCACCGCCAGCCAAGGAGTTCAAAGTAAACCACCCGTTCCTCTTCGCTATTTTGCATGAGGATATGTTGCTTTTTGCAGGAACGTACACTCATTGAAATTATAAAAATAAGTAGGATCTACCTATTTATGGATACAGAATTAAAATCTCTTGGTAAAATCTACTCCATTATTGTAATATTTGATAACTTTTTATATGTATTAGAATTAAATATTTTTTTAATTCACATAAGTACCTAATTATGAAACTTGTATCAAATTAATTAATTATTAATCTTTTTTTAATGAACAATTAAATAAAATACCTACTTTTTGTTCTTGATTTTACTATCACCGAGTCTAAAACAAAATATTTCTAATAAATATACCTATAACATGCCTCTAAAATTTGAGAAAGACCATGAAATAAAAGCTTAGGAACAATTTAGTAGATTTTAAAATTACAGCCCCTGTAGCCGAGAGGTAGTGTGTTCAGCTCTCATTGAGGAGGTTCTGGGTTCAAATCCCGGTGAAGATACTGCGGTTAAACAAAAACCACTTTGATTTACATTCTGTTCTGTAACATAAGCCATGTCAGAGGCTGCGCTAACGCACTCCCTTAACTCTACTCTAGGGTTCACGAGGTAGGTCGTTGATATACAGCTACCTCGGTGATGATCATGTGGCGAGCCAAGCGAATTTAGTACCTACTTTACTCACCTCAATAGGGGATCGGACTACTTTTTTAAATTTTATAAATCTGAACTACTTAGTTTCTGCTATCGAACACTAAAAGAATTTTTGCTCTATCTTTAAAACTGACCGAGTTAGGTTTGAAATTCAAGATTAGACAGATAGGCACATTCCCACTTGTGACGTCATATTTTGTTAGTAACGCCCTTGGACACTTAACGCCATATAATCTCCATACAAAAAATAGTTTTTGAAAGAGACAGGCATTTTGAAACTTTAAAAAATCACTGTTAATTCGTTTTTCAACCAATTCTGTTTTTTTCTTCGCGTATTGTCAACTACTAATCTATATTTTAAAAATCATTCATAAAATATGGTAAATTCATTAAATATGGTGAGTCCGATCCCCTATTAAAATCCTTACCTGATTTCTGCAGAACTAGGGTTAACATTTTGAAAGGCGATGTTTATTATTTTTTTTACTTTTTAGTCTATGTAGCCACCACTTAAGATAGTCCACTTATGTGTGGTGGCGAGTCGCATATAAAATAAGAACAATTTTGATAGGCAAAAGAGTAAAAATGAATTGAAATGCATTTCCAGAAATGTTATTAAGCAGAATAACCCTCTTGTTGTGAATAGATAAAATAAAGTAAATAAATGTATATAAGGACGTACACACACGGCCATCTGATCCCAAACTAAGCCAAGCTTGTACTATGGGTACCAGGCAGCTGATATATAATACATAAATATATAAATACACCCTTATATAGCAAAACAACAACCAGACACAAGGCAAACACAAGTGCTCCTCACACGAATGTTTGCCCTGGGCGGGATTCGAACCCGCGACCCTGTGCGTCGGGGGAAGATACACTACTACCTGGGCTACAGAGTCGTCAATTTTTTTTGTTTTTGTTTGCCAAATGCAAGTAAATTTACCTATTTAGATTCCGTTTTTATTGAGTCATAAAAGTATTCCTTAATTTTATGTGAAGCCTCTTTCTGTGACAGGTATGTATCAAGAATGTTGTCTGGAAGTTCATTTAGAATATTTGGAAACATGTATTCTAGAATTCTTTATCCATAAAGGTTATTTGATTTAGGTACGTGATATTTTGTTTTATTAGACAATGTTCTTAAATTTTCTGGTCTTTTTAAAATACATAGTTCAGTTATCATATTTGTATTTTCTTTTATGATTAAGAATTTTGTTTTATTAAATACATCTATAACTTTACAATATTTAAATAATGTTATGTAATCATTTTTTTTATGAATAGTATTTTTTTAGGTACTATTGTTTTGAGCAGTTTTAATTGTAGTTTATATATTTCCTCTAGATATGTTTTATACGTTCTCCCATAGCAATCTAAACCGTAGCTGATTATGGAGTCAGCTAACGCAGTATACAGAGTTCTCCTTATAGAATAAGGTAACTTAAATTTTAATATAGACATTCTACTTAAAATAGCCCTTAGTTTGTTACATAAGTATAATATATGTGCTTTCCAGTTAATTCTCTTATCTATTATCAAACCAAGGTAAGTATGCGTCTCAACTAAATCTAGGCCCTCACATCTGCAGTCTTGATATTTTTGGTGCTGACATTCGTGATTATGTGCAATAATTTTAGGATCAACTGGTGAGATGTTATGCGACGAGTGAATATGCATCATTTTCGTTTTTTGATAGTTAATGACTAATCCGAGATCGTGTGCCCATGCACATAGGCTATTAAAGCACGATTGCATTTGTTCTATCGCATGGGTAACGTATTTGTGGGATGTGACAAGTATTATCGCCAAATTGGTAAATTTGTCCATCTTTTAGAATGTTAGGCATATCATTAACGTACAGCAAGTACTCTGTCGGCGCTAAGTTTGAACCTTGTGCTGTGCCTACGCTACAGGGAACGAGGTCGCTGAGCTGGTTATCAATTTTTACCGTGGTATACCTATTACTGTGATAGTTTTTAAACCAATCTAATAGCGGGCCTTGTATCCCATTTTGATACAATTTTGAGTATAAAGTTGTCAAGTCCAAAGTTTCGAAAGCTTTGCTAAAATCAATAAATATAGCTATTACGTGTTGTTTATCATTAAGGAGTTTATTTATGTCATTGTTAAATTTTGATAATTATTGCGTTGTGTACTGTATTGGAATAAAAATAATTCTAAATTTTAACCAGGCTATAAGTTGGTATTTAGTAAAGAGCTCTCAAAATCTAGACTGTCTGAAGTAATAAATAAAATTAAAGTGCCTGCATTTCCCAGAAAATATATAAAAGTTTTGAATGGCATGTAACGTAAAACGGAACGTTTCTTGTTTAGATTAGGCTGTATGGGCTTTGATCCCTTTGCCTAACTAATTATAAAAAAAATACGTTGACAGATCGAATGTCAAAGTCATTGATAATTGTTTTCTTTCAGCGAGATTTTGATTATAAAATCATGATCACATCATTTTTTTTTATATCATCATTTTCACCATGTCGCGCGTTCATCAGAGAGTGGCGCTCTCAAAGCCAGCCCTGCCTGACTGAGAGTAGTCTTCACAAATATTTAAAGGCTTCTCCAACGCGAAGTCTGACTGAAAGCTTATGAAGTTACGCCGCAAACCAGTGACGATATTTTTTTTGAGAAAGCAAAACACCCAAAGAGCGTACGAAACCAGCAACGTGGAACGAACGACTGCGCAAGATTCGGTTAGATTCGATTCAATTCAACTTACTGACATTGTGGCGCGCTTTTGTAATAACAAAACCCGATTTACATGACGGAGATGCCAGCCCATGGCCTTTGTAGAAGTGCTATCTCACTTAATTTGTTGTCCCGTGTTTATGCGTTACAGTGTTGCTGCTTTTTGAACGTGTAAAGAATCAGTGTTGCTGCTAATTAGTTAAATACTCCTATATAATTAAAATGCAGGGTCCTATAATTTATTTAAGGGTTTCGTTGAGCTATGTAAATTCATACTTATATTTAGAATAAAAAATCAGCGTGGTTAAATTTTTCTGCGAATTTAATACCAAGCTCTATATGAATCTGGTACAAGTCCTTTAGTCCGGACCAAAAGCCGGACTGCTCCATAAAAATTCGGACATTATATTCACAAAATACAAATACTGCGAACGTAGTATCAGACGCGAAAAGCGAAACTGATTTGTATTTTGTTTGTATAATGTTATTACTCGTATCGTATTCTAACTAAGCTAAAAAAATCCGGACAAATAACAAAGCCGGACAAAGTGCAGACAGAAGCCGGACGGTTGGTTACCCTATTTTTCAGTTTGAAATTTTATTGTAATCAAAAATTTGTTGAGAAATATTTTACCCAAACAAACGACAGTAATGTTAAAACCATGTAAATCGACTGGTAGAGTAAAAATTGAACCAATACTGTGTATTTTTTTTTATAGTTTTTATTTTGTCTTTGAACACACTCACAAGATCCATTGGCATTATTATCGATCTATCTATTGTGCCGTCATATTTCTTCCAAGATCGTTAAAAAAAGCGTGCATTGACACAAGGACAATCATCATCCATTTGGGCCATGATGGTATCGGTTGTAGCCAAATCGTGACCAACTAATTAGAATAGCAGCGTTGTATTCTTTGCGTTATATTTTTAGCGTTGGCAATACTGGTCTATTTCTTTTTCCGGCTCGCTGTGTCACAGAAAGTGAGCGATTTTGTGAATTATAGTGTTAATCCATTAAAATCTCATGTTTTATTGCATATATTTCGTAAATATTGTATTGTTAGCCGGTGCTGTGAAATACAGAATACGCTCCCAGTTATATTTCTCTTAGAAAATCTGGATTTACAATGAAGTTCTAGGTTGTCAAATGTCTTGTATAGGTTAGGTTGTTGATACTGATAAATTCGTTCTTGGTTTTAGGCCCCGGCATGAAGACGATAGTTGCGAACCAAAAGGTGAAGATCCCCGAGGGTCTCACCGTTCACGTGAAGTCGCGGTTGGTGACGGTGAAAGGGCCCCGCGGTGTATTGAAGAGGAACTTCAAACACTTGGCCGTAGACATTCGCATGGTGCACCCTCGTCTGCTGCAAGTAGAGAAATGGTTCGGTACTAAGAAAGAGCTCGCCGCTGTAAGGACAGTATGCTCGCACGTCGAGAACATGATCAAAGGTGAGTGTTTGTTTACACATGCTATTTTCGTAGGCAGCACTGTTGAAAGAGTATAATTTTGGTTATTTACTTGCTTCTAGGCGTTTAGAGACCACGTAAGACACTAAAAAAACCTAGATGATTAATTTATTTGACTCTTGAGTATTTCCTTTGATCAGTTGGATTTTTTATTTCTTTGAACATATTTCTATTACCTATGTTAGTACCAAGACCAAGTGGAGTAATTTAACCTATAAACTTATTGTCTAGCTTACAATTTGTTGTATAACCAGGTTTGGTTACCCATATTCCTCAACAGGGCAGGCAGGCACAAAGAATGTAGATAGTTTGTTTTTAAGACTTGTAGGTATTATTATATACAAAATATTTGCATGTCTATTTTTGTACATGTATTACATGTAATTATTAAATACTAGCCATCTGTCTACAGCTACGTTCATATTGTCTTAAGATTTTTCCCATAAAAAAGTATCCTATCTATGATGTGTTAATCCAGGGTACAAATTATCTCCAAATCTATTTAGTAGCATTAGCATGAAAGCAGAACAAACATTGAAACATCCATACATTGATTCACATTTAGAATATTAGTGTGATTTTGTGACTAACTTAAGCTTTGCTAACACCTTCAGTGATAGGAATGGGATCTTATGTATGTAAGCATGTTGTAGCAAATTTTATTTGCTTACTCTCAAAATCTTACGAGACAAAATTGTTTCAATATTATTTAATTACTTAATCACTGTCTACATTATTTAATTACTGTCTACACAGTTGTCTGTAGTCCGGAGAATGCATCCTGTGTGACAAATCCTTTACTGTTACTTGTGATCACAGGGCTATTGAATTAAAATTAAAATAGTAAAATGAGTTACACAACTTTACGGGAGAACCTATAGGCCTTGGGTGCCCAATAAAGTAGACATACCTAAATAAAATTTTTGAACCATATCTTTGAGCATTAGAAAATGAATAGAAAAAAAAACAAAAAATCCTGTGATGTGATATAACTCCTAACAAAACTTGCTACTGGAAGTGTAAATTCAGCTTTAAAACCCCCTTTTACCCTTTCTTCTGTTATTATATTTTTAATGCTGACAGTTTTTTTTTTCAATGGCTTTGTTATCATGGTTAGAGGCAAAACTACTATGTTGATGATATGTAATTTTTAAATAAATGATACACTATTTTCTATTTCAGGTGTAACAAAGGGATTCCAGTACAAGATGCGTGCCGTATATGCCCATTTCCCCATTAACTGTGTCACTATTGAAGGAAACTCAGTTATTGAAATCCGTAATTTCTTGGGAGAGAAGTTCATCAGGAGGGTGAAGATGGCTTCTGGTGTAACAGTTGTCAACTCCCCCAAACAAAAAGATGAGCTGATCATTGAAGGCAACTCACTTGAGGATGTCTCCAGCTCAGCTGCCCTCATCCAGCAGTCCACAACTGTCAAAAACAAGGACATCCGAAAATTCTTAGACGGTCTCTATGTTTCTGAGAAGACTACTGTTCTATTGGATGAAATATAAGAACATTGATTAAGAATTTACTTTTTGTTTTATTTCACAAAAACACTGAAACTCAAAGTTATTCTGAAACATTCTCAAGAATTCCCAAGTATTCAAATGTTGACCCTGTTTTTTGGCAGTCCCATTAAAATGCGTTTTTAGTTATTTTCACCATTCGAAGGTCCTCAGGACTACCTGGGGGCCATTTCACGAAGTTACAAGTACAATTTGATTTACATTGCGTAGACAACGAGGTAAAACGATAAGGGCTTCCAATTTTGGCGAATTGGCTACGCAATGAATATCAAATTGTTACTTCGTGAAACTGGGGCCCTGAGATACTTTGTTGCTGGCACAACTGACGTCGTCGAGAATAGGACGTTTTGCGACAGCAGCGTGAAAAATTTCTGAATAGGAGAACCTGCTACAAAAAAAGGAAAGGAAAGCCGCTCATTATCTTTCGTCGCAAATATTATAATAAAAAAAATTAAAATTAAATATATTAAAAAATATTATAATGTAACATAGGCGGATTCCGCGGCACAGTCAGCAGAATGGTGTACCTACCTATTTTAGTACCAACATACTATCAATAATTTACATTTTCACAGGTCATACAGTAGGACTTTTAAATTTTAAATAAATGAATGTTATGTCACGAAGAAACCGACTTTTGCCGCCGCCGCCGCACAGTGACGCGTTCGGCAAGTTGAGACGCAAACAAATATTATTGCTCATGTATTGGTTTTCATAGGTCAATATAATAGTAGGTATTTTGTTATATATTGCAGTACAACGATATAAAGTTAAACATAAGTTTACATTCTATTTATTAAATAAAACTACATATTCAAAGAACAGTTTTATATTAAGCGAAATGTAAAAAAAACAGTGGTTGTGATAAAACAAAGTAAAAACATAAACTAAATGTACTAATCTTCATCGGATTCCGAAGAGTTACCAGAAGAATCTGGGTTGTACATCATCATCGCGTGGGTTGTAAGGTCAACAACCGACCTCACAAACCCTGGTGTCAGTGTTATAGAGCCACCAAAGGCCACTTTCTTGGCTCGTGTAGCGACTAAAGCACGGAATCATCTTTCTTTTCAGACAATTAGGTAATTCAGTCTGCAAAGTCCTAATCAAACTGGGAAAAATCTCACAAAGAGATTTTTGCTTGATAGTGTCCCCACCGGGAATCGAACCCAGAACCTCCGTAATGGGCGTCGAAATCTCGCTCGACCACTCAGCTACGGAGGCTGTTATAATTCAATCTAATACTTGTTGCTGATTCTTGTAAGAGGGCTCAATTAAAAAAGCCGTTCAATCAATCAGCCTATTGCAGTCCACTGCTGGACTAGGCCTCCCCAAGAGCACACCAAAGCGCACGAAAAAGTCGTTACCTCTGATGAAATATTACGAGGGGTTTCCCTGTAAGAATGAATTACTGGGTCAGATGACAACTAGAGCACGTTGAGAAGATCGTCATGACATATTGTTGAAAAATTAATAACTTCTTCTAGCCAATATTTGTATTTCAGCAAGAATCTGAAAAATGAAAGTAAAAAACGTAAGTAAGTAAAACTACTATATACGACCGACGACCTGACCCCCCGACCCGTCCTTTCTTTACGACTACCAGCAGACTTCCATTTTCTTCTCAATTTTCGCACACAGTAATTTTATTTTTGCCTTGATAGGTTTCAAAGGTATATTATTATTAGCGCTGCGATGAAATTTGTCTAAAATGAAAGACGATATGGCTTCACTGCGACTGTTTTTTGGTGCCAATGCCCATTTTTCGAAAAATTCCATCCGAGTCAAACAATACCGATCCCCTAAAAAAATAAAAATGATGTAACCTTGTGCGAAATGTAATGATGACTGTATCTGAAAGTTAACAATACAAGCTATCATTTAATGTGACTTAGGCTGGCTGGACAATTCTTCCAAATGAGCCGGGTTTAAGTAGGTCAATACATAATTTTAGGTGACGGCTAATCACGCTTATTTCAGTTTATGTGACGCTAGAGAACCCGAGATAATCGAACGCAAACGTGTCCAGCCAGCTTGAAAACCGCTTTTCGCATGGTCTCTCAATCTCCGAACAGAAGGGATTCTATTTCTTGCTTATTAATACTGCGTCACCTAAAATTGTGACAGGCATCCAGTTTGAATTTTTGAGATACGTATGGCCATTTAGCTAAAAAACAACGGAAAGCGTGGCCAGCCAGCCTGAACTTACGTATTAAACTTCTGGCTGGCACCTCTGAATCTCGACAACGAAAGCGTTTTCGTACAAGGTTTTTTTACTAGCATTTAGTGACGGAATTTGTGACAGTCAGCGTTTGTGCAAAACAAAGTAAAACAACAATAGAATTTTCAACGTAAATAATTTTATTCAAACTAGTCTATTGAACATCACTAACTGATAAACATTGTACATCTGCAAATATGGGTGACCGATAAACATAGTTAACTAGTTGTTAGACATAAAGTTACACTTAATTTACACAGAATAACACACTCAATTAATTAAATCGATTACCTATAGACGACAATAAATTACTATTTAAATAAAATATTCTCTTAAAATTGTTAAATTAATACATCATCAAGAACTTAAAAATAATTAAAATATTTGTTATATTTACATAAAATTCTTACAATAAAAGAACTACGACCACCTTAAGTTGGTTATTTTAAGTAGAATAAGGTCATATCCAATATTAGTTCAAAATAATATATTGCCAATATTACATATTATTAATATCTTTGGTAACTAGTTTTGATGACGAGGATAAAAATGTAATGAGCTAAGTACGAGTATACAATCATTGCATGGTCAGTCGTAATTCTTTCGTCAAATTCTCTAAAATAAAAATAGTGTGTAATTTGTCATGCAGAAGAATTAATTAAATAAAAATCTTTCATACTAATTGCATATTTATCAGTAATATAATTAAGTACAGTGGGAATAATGTCATAAAATAATAAAATCTTTACATTGCAATATAATACGCACTTACTAAACAGTAATAACGAGTAATTAAAAAACAACTCGCACAACGTTATATTGCGTGCGAGAGCCGCGGCTCTCGCGTCTGGCGCCATATTTGCAGAGGCACTCTATTATTCCGTAAGAAAATAAAATTCTCAATAAATAAATGTCAAACACTATTTAATTGGTGAGACATTTCACACCATAATAACACAATTGCTTACTATAAAAATGATCAACAAACAACTTGCACCTCGTCTAAGTGTCAAGGGGACATCGGTGTGCAGAAATGTCATGAGATTCAATGGCTACGATACAGATTGCTGCTTGAGCAAATAATCCCGAATACGTACTCCTAGCCGAGCCATGCGGGTCGCGAGGCGGGGTGACTACAGCGGCCTAAAGTACACAACTAGAGTATCGTTACAGATAAACGTTGATAGCATCACCGGCGTGCACCGTGATCGTCGCACAATAACTTCACTATTATAATATAGTTAACTCTTAACGCTGACGAAGTTTCAAAAGTATCTAGCAACCTGAGTAAATTAACATGAATAATACCATTTTAAAAATTTATTAATATACAATAAATTTACAGTTAATTGAAGCATAATTATTATTGAGTTTGTCAAATAATTAAAATTATATTTGATATAGACATCGTATTCGACGAAATATCTCGCACAATAAACAAGCGTATAGTGTAAACTTCTACAGTGAAGGCTATTAATAACGCGTTCTTGGTCAACAATTTATGCACGAGTGATAGATTTATAATACATTAAAGTTAAAACAAACTTACGCTAAATGAACTCGGATAGGGTGTCTATCAAGCGGTGATTTAAGTCTGATGTAAAATACGCAACCGTCTCGAACCTGGGGACGGACGATGCAGCTGCTCGCGCGCGGCGGGCGCGGCGTGTTGCTTCTGCGTGCGCGGGGGCGCCCTGCCGCAAGGCGCGCGACCCGCCGGCGGGGACCTTTGTGACCAAGAGGAGATTCCGACCTAACGACGCCGAGCCCGCTCGCCACTTCAGTCCTCTACACGCGCGGGGCTCGGCTTAAGATTAATCTACGTTAGAAATTAAATAAATATTAAGTAAGACGTCGATATCTCGCCGCAGGGCGGGGTCAGCCGGGGCTGGTGGAGGCACGTTCGTAAGGTACTAGGGGCGGTATGGCACGCGGGCGGGCGGGGGGCGGAGGCCGGGGCTCACAGCGGCTCGCGGCGCGGCACCCACACGGTGGGCCCGCTCTCCGCCTCGATCACCGTCTTCACCTTCGAGTAGATCTCCTCCGGCGTGTCGCCCGTCACTACCGCTGCACGGGAACGAATACAGAAAATTTAGCATTAAACACTTCTGCCAATGAGGAATACAATTGGAACTAAACGGCGTCACAAGCAGACAGACCTCCCGACTTATCTGTGAAATGAAAAGCGTCGCTAGTAATAATACAAAATTGCATTTCAACCAATCGTTACAGCTGTTCTAAATGTCATTATTTCCATACTAATCGCCGTAGTTCTAATTATGGCCATTTCTGTACCCAAAGGTTTGGTTAAGGAAATGTCAGATATTTTTTTTACATTTTGTCAGATTTTCCGACAGCCAATTAAAAAATGAAACTGTTCATGAAACTGCGATAGATGGCGTTGACGATTCGTGGATCCGAAGAAATCCTGCGAGTCACCCAGGACTATAAAAGGATAAAAAAGAAAGAATCCACGAAGTAGGTACACCTGGCGCCATCTATCGTCTTAATTAGAACCATTATATTTATTTTTTAAAGAATTGTCAGAAAATCCCCCATTGCACTCATTGGTACATGCGCTTGTGGCGCCATTTAGTTCCAAATATATTTCCTAATGGCTTTCTTTAGCATGTTTATAACTCTGGTTTAGTCCTGTTTCACTTTGTCTGATGTTGTCTCTAACTTACCGGTGAAGTACTCAGCGAACTCTTGTTCCATTTTTAATGCTCGTTCGAATGTTTTTTTCGCTTGTTCTTCAGTCATTCGCTTATTCATTTCCCTGTAATAAGCATAGTCGTTAATAAAGGTGCTTCAGTGGAAGTATAGTATACAACCAATTTAAATTAAATGCATAAGTACATAACTATAATACTATAAATATCTAAAGATACTCCGTTTTTTTCAGTGGGATAAGAAATAAAAAATAAATATAACTTGCATACTTACATAATAGATTCTACACTCTTTGGTTTGATAAATATGGCAATAGGATAAAGTTGCGCCACTTGTAATCTTTTAATTGCGTTGCCGCTCACGTCCAAAATGCAATGTTTGCCCTGAAAAACAAAGAAGCGGTCAGGACTAGATTTACAAAGCAAGCAATTATTCAAAGCGCTCACAAATCAAAGCGCGTAACGGTTTTTAAGCATTTCATGAAGTCAGTAGGGGCTATTGCACGTTGGTGGTGTAGTGGCTAGGGCCTCGTACCACCCGAGAGACGAGGGTTCGATCCCACCACGTACCAGTGATTTTGAATTCATGTTATTCGACGCTCTTTCGATGAAGGAAAACATCGTGATGAAACCTGCACAATCCTGCGAAGAAATTCAAATGTGCGTGTGTAGTCGATCAATCCGCACTGGGCCAGCGTGGTCGACTACGGCCTAATCGCCCTGATCCTGGGTAGGCTCGAGCCCTTCTTTGGGGGACGTATATGAGCTGTTGATGATGAATGTCGTTTACCTTTTCGGCCACCTCGCGCACGGAGGCCACAGAGGTGCCGTAGAGGTTGTCATTATACTGGCCCGCCTCAATGAATAGGTGGTTCTGTATGTCGCGCTCCATCTGCTCGCGCGATTCCACGAAATGGTAGTCGCGGGCGTCGACTTCGTATTCGCGTCGCGGTCGCGTCGTGTCTGGAATGTCAACGACAAATCTAGTCAAACTTTCGCGTAAATTAAGTGTTGTGAAAATATTTGTAGATTATTAAGTGAAGAATTATTAAAGGGGTTAGTAGCAAATCGTCATGCCAACACAGCGTGCTGACGAAAATACTCCCATTCATTCTCAGTTTGTCATATTCGCGGACGAAAAAGTGTATAAAAATAACAATTTGACAAAGTGATTTTATTAAGTAGGTAATTGATGTCCTTCGAACGAACTGCGAAGAGGGATATTCTGCGAATGGGACGATCTGCGTCAACATGATGACGAATTTGCATGATTGCATGATTTTAAAAAGGAACTGGGGCGGCGGTTTCGACAAAATGGAGCTGACCCCCGCGCCGAGTCGTATCTGGTACAGCACATCTCGCTGGCATCCAACGAGGCAATGCCGCCAGCGTGATGGGCACATTCCTGCCGGGCACGATTCGGGGTGGTTTGTTTGATTAAGTAGGTAGTTTTAAGTTTTAATTTTGACTTCGATCATATTGACATGTTTTACGTATTTATTGACTATTTTTATTGATTTGCATGACGATCTGCTACTAATCCAATTCAAATAAATTGATGCACTATATAATAGGTTTATAAGAAAAAAGAAATACTCACTCGATTTAATATTGTACGAAAGTATTTTATAAACAAGTGTCAGTTTACAAGTACCTATATTACAAAATCCTATCGCCTTCTCAACATGGCATTTTTTTTCTCTAAAATAAATGATGTGATATCCAAATTATGATACTTACGCGGTACACAGCTGCCGAACTTGTCGGGGAATTCTGATATGAGGTCGTCGTTGATGCGGTCCTTCAGCGGCCCGAGGATGATCACGGGCCGCGTGTAGCTGATGGTGAGTTGTTGCACCGACTCGTAGGACAGCACGCACTCGTCCTGGCCTGCAAACCGGACGCATTGAACGAGCTGGACCACTTACGGACATCGACGGTGCAATCGGAGTTCACTCAATATTCAACTGATTTTGTTTAAATTTTACGTTACAGTTAAATGAGCATTGTTTTAGGTCTAATCACGGATCAGGGCTTCGAAAGGTTCCTCTATTAGTAAGAGAATAAAGACGGTAAGAACCCTAATTTTTTTTTTATTTTTTATCTTTCGTCTATACTTAGATTAAAATAATTAAAAAAAAACATTAGATATTGATTGAACTCCAAATCAGGGATCTGTATGAAACCGACTAATTTTGAAGCTATTGGATAGTTATTAGTGACTAATGTAACTAAATATATTAGGTAGACTAATTCTCGTGTAAGAGTTGAAAATGGCGATAAAATTCACTTAAAATAGCACTATACACCTAAGTTACTTAATCGATAGCAATACACAATCAGGAAAATGATTTCTTTACTCAGAACTAAAGCTATAATATGGTATTGTAAATTCATGCTTTTGATATAAAGTTATACCTACATTAGGCGAACTATTTGTTTGTCCAAAGGAAAAGTTACAACTGAATTGATCATTAACAAGTAAAAAAGATGCAACTGTATCATTTCAGGCTTCTTTTTATTTGCATCAATGTTCTATGTCTTCAAGTTCATTCGTAAGATTATGTTAGCTATTTATATATTCAGTGCAATACGTGCGCGATGTGTGCTACATACAACACTATTTTTAATAGTCAGATATCTCAAGGTAATAAAAATGTGTACAAAATGAAATCTATCGCCCTCAAAACACAATTCTAAGCGCCACTAGGTCTACACTTAAAATTAAGTCTTGCAACAATCTATTTATTTGATAATTTACTGTGTACCGTAGGTAATATCCACAAAAACTAGTTTTGTCTTTTGCAAGCAACATACTTCGCCTGTTAATGCAAAATAAAATATAGAATTATAGCTCGCAGACGAAGTTGCTTGGAATAGACCTTACAAAATGTTCCTTTTACATGCTTTATACGTTTATCGTAGGAAACATGAATATAAGGTTTCAAAAACCGCTCAGATTCAAATATCTCCTAAGAGTTATAAGCCATGGTTCACCGATATTTGAACCTGAGGTGATACTAATTAAAAGTAAAAAGAAAACTGCCTAAAACACAAAGCAAATTTACAACATTGTAGTACAAAATACAACGTCAGCGACTGCTAGGCTAATAAAATAATTACAGCGTCCCTATCACGAAGCGACAAAAACTAACTCTAAAAATAAACCAGCACTGCATAAGTCTGAAAACTGAAAACAAGCTCGAATGAGGTATGTCGTGTTCGTAGTGTCGTATCGGCATGCTGTGGCGTGGCGCGGGTGTGGCAAGCGCGAGTCATGCGCCAAGCGTGCCCCAGTGTGCTCCCAGTGGCCCGGTGATCGCTCCCTCCGCGGCCGCGAGATGCTACTCTACTGCGAACTCACACGAGCGCACCGTCGCGATCGCAATTTTGAAAATGATCTTGTTTCGTGATGGTTTCGGGTGCGGAGAGGCTATTAGAGTCGACGCGTAGTATGATAAAAGAAAATAACTGAACATAAAGAAAGAATGACAACATAATAAAACTGGAGTGTTATTGAAATGAAAACTACGTCTCTAATTGATGATCATAACCAGAATGCGGGAGGTAAGGTTTTGGCTACGGCACTCGCAAGCTACGCCTCACTCCCAAAACTTACTCTCGTCCTCGAGATATATGAGCGTTATCTCCTCCATCATGGGAAGTTCCACTCGGTACAAGATTTCCCCTACACGTAGAAAAATTAACGTTACAAACATTTAAATAATAGTCTGCAGTAGGCACCGCCTGCAGCGGACGCGGAACTAGGTTGGGGAATCTGATAGAAGCCACCGGTTAACAAAGCATGGAGAAGTCATCACATTCCGATGTTAACGCTTGTTATTGGGTGGCTGTAAGTAGCAGTCTAGTACATGAGTAGCTTATAGAAACATAAAGAGCAAATAAAGTGACGTAAGAGTGGGGTTGATGTTAGAAGTCTACGCGTCGCCGAGAGGCAACTAGAAGCACGGGGCTGCTGTGTAGCGGGCGACTGCGATACTCCACGATATAACGGTGCCACCACACTCAGTGTTCACAAACGTTTACAAGCAAGACAACAGTTAATTTCACGACCTTTTAACAAAATTATAACACATATACGTTTACTCAAAATTAAAAAGCATATAGATATTTTTTACATACAATTGACGAATATTTATAACGTAATTATATTAAAACTGTTGACAAAGAAATGTTAAGATTTTTATAGCATGTTTTGCGTATTTTACTATATCTACTATTTATATTCTTAGGATATATTGTGTACAAACACACAAGTCATAAATCCCTAATTTCGAAAGTAGGAACAGGGTTTATGTTATAACATAAACATTTGTGAACAGCTCGTGGAAACATAGAGAAGAAACTACGGGTCAGAACATCGCCGCGTAGTAGAACACTTGATGTAATTTTTTTCGACTATGCAATCGATACCAATATAGTTTCTTAGTTAAAACCTGAATAATTCGTAACATGGAGTTTGAAATACAAACTTCGTCGATTTTTTGTAAACACACAGACGGATTTATTTAATTTATTAGTAAAAAATTATTGTGGTTGAAAAGTTCATACCCTAACTTCTAAGCTCAAATTTCAATAGTTACTTTGCTAGTTGGCACTTTTTTCTTAGCCTTAAAAACAAACATTAGAAACAAGTTATATTTTTAATGTAATTATTATTAAAAGAGACCGAGAAAAAAGTAAGTACTTATAAATATTGCAAGATTTTAAATTCACGGTTTTGACCGCGAATATTTCAAAATGCGCATGTGTCGAACGAGGATTTAAAAAAAATACCCGTCACATAACTCGCAGCTCCCGCCACACACCCGTGTTTATAATATTAATTACTATAACCAACTATTACTTGTAGATCCACCAATAAGAAAACAACAAAATAAACAAAACTATATTATCGCACAGATTTTATAAGAACATTTTTATTGTATTAGCATTTAGCATCCGTTAGATTTGTTTATACTATAAAGTCGTCATTATCTCTTAAGGAATTTTAAATATATATATATCACCGTAAGCTTGAGAACGCCGCGCCGTTAGTTTATAATCTGACTCGCGATATTATAAACTTACGGAAAATTTTGAACTGAAACCGAACATTTACAATTTAACGTATTTTTTTCGTTAGTTATCGATGTCAATTCGTCAAATTGTGAACTGATAAAAAATTGGTATGCGTGCGACAGAACGCACCTTGCACGTTTGACGTGTCCAACGCGGCTATTCTTGGCTGTCATGTAGTCGTTGAAGTGCGTTGAACCAATCAGCGTGAAAGATGCGTTCCGTCGCATGCCAATTTTTAATCAGTTCACAATTTGACGATTTGACATCGATATATTATAAACTAACGAAAAATAACACGTTAAATTGTTAATGGTTGGTTTCAGTACACAATTTTCCGTAAGTTTATAATATCGCGAGTCAGATTATAAACTAACGGCGTTCACAATTTTACGGTGACATAATACATATTTTTTAAACAGTTATATAGTGTTTCCTTTATGAATGAAGGCGATAAGCACGTTCAAAAAAAGGTGAAATTAAAATATTCTGCGAAAAACAATTTTACAATAATATTCATACCAAATCATGAAGCTTTTAGAATGGTTAAAATTTCACCCTTTAAATATTTTAATAGCATAATTTAAGAAAACAAACCCAAACACAGTTATGTGACCAGGGAGCTGTCGACCATAAATAAAAACTATCTAACACATCAAAACAATAAGATATCTTGTCTTTGGATCGCCTACTATTGGTACGTGGTATACAAGCGATAGCATAGAATATACGGTCAGAGGCCGACACATCGCTAAACCTAAGGATATTACCATAAGCACCACCATGCTCCTCCATATACACTACAAGCAATAGAATTACTCACACAGATCCGGTACAAATAGAACATGGTTATTGCAATAATAAATCAAGTCACCAAGGTACACTATTTCATTAAACGACAGGTTTTTCTAGATCATACAAACACTGCCTCAAAAGAAAATACTTATCCACACTTTTGAGTAACATTACCTACTGTGTAAAGTCAAGGTAGCATTACTAAGAATATAAAAAATACAAGGTATACAATACTCTAATACTATGATGGTTAGAAGTCGAAGCTGTCAGGTGCGGACGTGCGTCCGTTTGTGGAAAGAGAAAGCGAGTAGCTTCAATATGTTTGTACCTATATAGGACCTAATAATTCAAAATATTTAAGTGCTAATTAGCAGCCGCATTAAATACTGCATATGAGTACATAGATACATCTTTTCGCCTTAATATTTACTGGCTTAGTCAGCGCAACATACAAATATACAAAATTAAAAGTTACTTCTCAGACTCGAATAATGTTTCAAGAAAAGGTTAAATATACACGCCATCAATGCTTTAATGAGCGAGGCTACTAGATTTTTTCATACCTCACATCACATATATAAGAAATTGATGACTATTAACAGCACAAAAAAATAAATTTCCGTTGCTGAGATAATTGTTTTTTTTAACTATATCAATATACCAATTTAAGTAACAGAGTTTGAACTTATACTCTAACTAAGCCAGCGTATAGTCATAATACTTTGAGCGGCAATGCCCTAAAAACGACAGCTAGGTAGCGAAATAGTATGTGATGTTGAGTGCACTTACCGTCCGCGTTAGTGTCCTCTTGCGTGTAACAAAGCATGAAAGCTGGAACAAAATGGACACGTTAGCTCGGTTAGCTATCCCAGTGCTCGGGTGCTCCCGCTACTTTACTTAGCTATCTCCAGATTATAGCGTTATTGTGTTACAGAATTATAACATGAATTACTGTTCTTTGTTGCAGATCGTGCCAAATATCTAGTTCGATCTGAAGTTGAATCGTTGCGAGTCACTGCAATACAGGGTGTAAATTAATTAGCACACAATATTCTAACAGAGGAACCTATTCTAAACTCAATAATTTTCCCCAAGGAACGTAGGCTGAAATAGAAAAAAAAACTATTTGAACCTTGATTTTTAATTCTGTGGAATTCTGACAGATAGAGTGTTGCCAGGCAGAAAACAGGTTACCAAAATTACAGGTATCACATTTTGATGAATAAAAATAATACAGTGAATTATTTTAAAGTCATACTTTATGCAGCCTTCATTATATTTTATTTTTCAATTGTTGGATGACTATAATATTTTTAAGTTGTAATCTGTTCAAGTTACTACATTCAATGTGGGAGAATATTTATTAAGGCCGGGTATCATTTTCAAATAACCACAGATTGCAAACAGTTGGTTAATATTTCTAATTCTAATGCAAAAAGGCTTTTAAAAATGCATGGAACCAAAAATAGCAATACTATTAAAATAACAATTCTTCCATGCAAACTTCACTTTAATTTCGTATTGTATGGCCACAGATATTTAGTATTGTAAGATTTGTAAGCACAGCGTAAACCATACAAGATTCAAATAGAGTTTGCACAAGCCACTGGAATTGCTATTTTAATTGCATTGTATGTAAATTATGATTTGCCTGTCTTGTTATAATAGTGATAACAGAAATGTACATGTAAAAAAAGGTTTGCGACAAGCGACCTGAGAACTGTCAGAATTCCACGGAATTAAAAAACAAGGTATACATGAACGCGTGCGGGGCGACACAAAGGACGGAGTCAAGATTACGCACAGAAATAGTATTTTTTTTAAATTGATAGACATGTCTTTTTTTTTCTGATCAGTTTTTTTTTTCATATTTCAGCCTACATTCCTTGGGGAAAATTGTTCAGTTTCATGGGTAGGTTCCTCCGTTAAAATATTGTGCGCTAATTAATTTACACCCTATATTAGCGGATGGAGCTAGATGTTTGGTCTGATCAATACAAGTTGTGAATTTAAATCCGATTTATTTTTATACAGGGTGGCCCATTTAGATGACATTTGAAACTATAGGACATAGAAAGATCTGTTTTAAGGAACCATGTCATCGATTTTAGTGATAAGAAAAACTGTTTTCATATTTAAAAAAAAACTCATAATTAGTTCGGGAATACTAAAGCTACTAAACGGGCTATCCTGTATAGTTAAAAATCGAGAATGAAACATGGCAACTTTAAAATATGACAGTCAGTGTTGCTAGTTTTTACCAATAATTATTCATAAATTTGAAATTAAATTCACAAAAAATTCACATTTAATCAAAAATGATTGTTTGATGTAAGGGATCCCTAGCATATTTTGATCAAGCTAGCGTATGACTGGTGCAATAGTGTATGGTACTTACGTTCTTGGTCCGAACCGTCCTCAGATTTGCCGTCCTCTCGGCTCTTCATAAAAGGAAATCTTCTGCTGAACGAGAGAGTCTTCTTTTTCCTTTCAAGAGTTGATTGGCTCTGAAATGTATTTCTTAGTTTATGAGTAAATGCTGACAATAGTGTTCGTGTCGGTCGGTTGTCGATTTACAACCATACAAGATGAAGAGGTTTGTAAGAATACATAATAGGCTTGTGTCAACTAACAATGAAATCAATGGATGAATGTTTCTAGACGTAAATTGTAATATTTAAACAGGGAAAACCGAAATAATTCCACATAAAAATTAATGATTATTGTTATTTTTACAAATTAAAATCAAATAAATACCCCCCCTGGCCCCTCCGCTGTGTACGTCAATCAGAACGTATTACGTCACATAGTGGTATGCCGCCATTGTTGTTTTGACGCTTGGTTAACTTTTTCATACAACAGCACAAGTGAACACAATCGTTTGCCACTATGTGACGTCATTCACGACGCCATGACACTTTCTTGTGTTTTTACGCCAGATTAAAAATATTTTCTTAAAACTTAAAATATGTGTTTTAAATATAATTTTTACCATGAAATATTTTTATTTTTTTTAAATTTACGACACAGGCCTATTCTGAATGGAAAATAAACTATTGTGGTGTACAAAAAAAAAGTAGTGAAAGATAACACAAGTCATGGCATGGTTGAAGTATTGCAATCAGAACTTATACCAAAATTACTTCTTCATAAAAGCCAAATGAATTTACGCTCCTGCCAGCTGTAGTAACTTTAGGCCAGTCGTGTAAAAAACGATCAAAGCGATATGTGACGTCGTACGTGTTATTTGTCCTGATTTTCCCACGACGGAATGATGCCTATCGCTGGGTAGTACTGACCGCGCTAACGGGCGTGCCCTGTCCCTGGAACTTGACCTGCCTTGGACGGGATGATGCCTATGGCTATCGGTCCACGTCCGTCCTGTAGCTCTACTCGCTGGGTAGTACTGACCGCGCTAACGGGCGTGCCCTGTCCCTGGAACTTGACCTGCCTTGGACGGGATGATGCCTATGGCTATCGGTCCACGTCCGTCCTGTAGCTCTACTCGCTGGGTAGTACTGACCGCGCTAACGGGCGTGCCCTGTCCCTGGAACTTGACCTGCCTTGGACGGGATGATGCCTATGGCTATCGGTCCACGTCCGTCCTGTAGCTCTACTCGCTGGGTAGTACTGACCGCGCTAACGGGCGTGCCCTGTCCCTGGAACTTGACCCGCCTTGGACAGGATGATGCCTATGGCTATCGGTCCACGTCCGTCCTGTAGCTCTACTCGCTGTGTAGTACTGACCGCGCTAACGGGCGTGCCCTGTCCCTGGAACTTGACCCGCCTTGGACGGGATGATGCCTATGGCTATCGGTCCACGTCCGTCCTGTAGCTCTACTCGCTGGGTAGTACTGACCGCGCTAACGGGCGTGCCCTGTCCCTGGAACTTGACCCGCCTTGGACGGGATGATGCCTATGGCTATCGGTCCACGTCCGTCCTGTAGCTCTACTCTCTGGGTAGTACTGACCGCGCTAACGGGCGTGCCCTGTCCCTGGAACTTGACCCGCCTTGGACGGGATGATGCCTATGGCTATCGGTCCACGTCCGTCCTGTAGCTCTACTCGCTGGGTAGTACTGACCGCGCTAACGGGCGTGCCCTGTCCCTGGAACTTGACCTGCCTTGGACGGGATGATGCCTATGGCTATCGGTCCACGTCCGTCCTGTAGCTCTACTCGCTGGGTAGTACTGACCGCGCTAACGGGCGTGCCCTGTCCCTGGAACTTGACCCGCCTTGGACGGGATGATGCCTATGGCTATCGGTCCACGTCCGTCCTGTAGCTCTACTCGCTGGGTAGTACTGACCGCGCTAACGGGCGTGCCCTGTCCCTGGAACTTGACCCGCCTTGGACGGGATGATGCCTATGGCTATCGGTCCACGTCCGTCCTGTAGCTCTATTCGCTGGGTAGTACTGACCGCGCTAACGGGCGTGCCCTGTCCCTGGAACTTGACCCGCCTTGGACGGGATGATGCCTATGGCTATCGGTCCACGTCCGTCCTGTAGCTCTACTCGCTGGGTAGTACTGACCGCGCTAACGGGCGTGCCCTGTCCCTGGAACTTGACCCGCCTTGGACGGGATGATGCCTATGGCTATCGGTCCACGTCCGTCCTGTAGCTCTACTCGCTGGGTAGTACTGACCGCGCTAACGGGCGTGCCCTGTCCCTGGAACTTGACCCGCCTTGGACGGGATGATGCCTATGGCTATCGGTCCACGTCCGTCCTGTAGCTCTACTCGCTGGGTAGTACTGACCGCGCTAACGGGCGTGCCCTGTCCCTGGAACTTGACCTGCCTTGGACGGGATGATGCCTATGGCTATCGGTCCACGTCCGTCCTGTAGCTCTACTCGCTGGGTAGTACTGACCGCGCTAACGGGCGTGCCCTGTCCCTGGAACTTGACCTGCCTTGGACGGGATGATGCCTATGGCTATCGGTCCACGTCCGTCCTGTAGCTCTACTCGCTGGGTAGTACTGACCGCGCTAACGGGCGTGCCCTGTCCCTGGAACTTGACCCGCCTTGGACGGGATGATGCCTATGGCTATCGGTCCACGTCCGTCCTGTAGCTCTACTCGCTGGGTAGTACTGACCGCGCTAACGGGCGTGCCCTGTCCCTGGAACTTGACCTGCCTTGGACGGGATGATGCCTATGGCTATCGGTCCACGTCCGTCCTGTAGCTCTACTCGCTGGGTAGTACTGACCGCGCTAACGGGCGTGCCCTGTCCCTGGAACTTGACCTGCCTTGGACGGGATGATGCCTATGGCTATCGGTCCACGTCCGTCCTGTAGCTCTACTCGCTGGGTAGTACTGACCGCGCTAACGGGCGTGCCCTGTCCCTGGAACTTGACCTGCCTTGGACGGGATGATGCCTATGGCTATCGGTCCACGTCCGTCCTGTAGCTCTACTCGCTGGGTAGTACTGACCGCGCTAACGGGCGTGCCCTGTCCCTGGAACTTGACCCGCCTTGGACGGGATGATGCCTATGGCTATCGGTCCACGTCCGTCCTGTAGCTCTACTCGCTGGGTAGTACTGACCGCGCTAACGGGCGTGCCCTGTCCCTGGAACTTGACCTGCCTTGGACGGGATGATGCCTATGGCTATCGGTCCACGTCCGTCCTGTAGCTCTACTCGCTGGGTAGTACTGACCGCGCTAACGGGCGTGCCCTGTCCCTGGAACTTGACCTGCCTTGGACGGGATGATGCCTATGGCTATCGGTCCACGTCCGTCCTGTAGCTCTACTCGCTGGGTAGTACTGACCGCGCTAACGGGCGTGCCCTGTCCCTGGAACTTGACCTGCCTTGGACGGGATGATGCCTATGGCTATCGGTCCACGTCCGTCCTGTAGCTCTACTCGCTGGGTAGTACTGACCGCGCTAACGGGCGTGCCCTGTCCCTGGAACTTGACCTGCCTTGGACGGGATGATGCCTATGGCTATCGGTCCACGTCCGTCCTGTAGCTCTACTCGCTGGGTAGTACTGACCGCGCTAACGGGCGTGCCCTGTCCCTGGAACTTGACCTGCCTTGGACGGGATGATGCCTATGGCTATCGGTCCACGTCCGTCCTGTAGCTCTACTCGCTGGGTAGTACTGACCGCGCTAACGGGCGTGCCCTGTCCCTGGAACTTGACCTGCCTTGGACGGGATGATGCCTATGGCTATCGGTCCACGTCCGTCCTGTAGCTCTACTCGCTGGGTAGTACTGACCGCGCTAACGGGCGTGCCCTGTCCCTGGAACTTGACCTGCCTTGGACGGGATGATGCCTATGGCTATCGGTCCACGTCCGTCCTGTAGCTCTACTCGCTGGGTAGTACTGACCGCGCTAACGGGCGTGCCCTGTCCCTGGAACTTGACCTGCCTTGGACGGGATGATGCCTATGGCTATCGGTCCACGTCCGTCCTGTAGCTCTACTCGCTGGGTAGTACTGACCGCGCTAACGGGCGTGCCCTGTCCCTGGAACTTGACCTGCCTTGGACGGGATGATGCCTATGGCTATCGGTCCACGTCCGTCCTGTAGCTCTACTCGCTGGGTAGTACTGACCGCGCTAACGGGCGTGCCCTGTCCCTGGAACTTGACCTGCCTTGGACGGGATGATGCCTATGGCTATCGGTCCACGTCCGTCCTGTAGCTCTACTCGCTGGGTAGTACTGACCGCGCTAACGGGCGTGCCCTGTCCCTGGAACTTGACCTGCCTTGGACGGGATGATGCCTATGGCTATCGGTCCACGTCCGTCCTGTAGCTCTACTCGCTGGGTAGTACTGACCGCGCTAACGGGCGTGCCCTGTCCCTGGAACTTGACCTGCCGGTCCCTGGCGCGCTGTTTGCGCTCCCAGCGCTTCTTGGACGGGATGATGCCTATCGCGTCCGCGTCCGTCGTGTCTATCCGCCTGGAACAACGGTTCAGTTAGAACATTGTGGGTGATTCAAACAAAATCGTATAATATATAAAATGTTAACTTTGTTTGGTCTAAGGAAAAGTCGAATATTCTGACACAGGCAAATATTTGTTTAAAAGAAGATTCTGGCATCTGGTACAAACTGTACATTTTATTGAATAAACATATTTTGTGATATTTGTATTCTCACTTTCGCTCTCTAATCCTTAATTTAAGTTCGTCGTTTTAAAAAGAGAACTCTGATACTATAAGACATGGAAAGATCTGTTCTAAGGAACCATGTCATCGATTTTAGTGACAAGAAAAACAGCATTCATAGATATAAAAAAACATATATTCTTAGTTTGGGAATCGAACCCGGACATATTGAAGAAAAAAATTATATTATTAAATTTCTATGTCGACATTGATCATAAGCAGTAAATGTTACTATGAAATATGATATTTAAAATGATTAATATGCATTGTACTTCACACTTTTTTCACTTTGTGTTTCCTCAATACGACTGGGTTTGGTGCCCGAACTGAGCATACTGAGGTATTTTTTTATTTTTTTACTTGTCACTAAAATCGATGACATGGTTCTTTAGAACAGATCTCTCTGTGTCTTATGTCTCTGAGTTACGCATACTGACTGACCCATCCAAATGGACCACCTTATAGAACTCACTTGGCCTGCCACCACTCGCCGTACCGGACCGGCGGCAGCCCGTCGACACAGAATTAATATAGTACTACCGTACAGAACGGCAACTCTTCCCCTCCCGCCAATCGGCACTATTCCCCCCGCCCCGCATTGTGGAGGGCGAGTTAGGAGTATCGAATCAAGATGGCGGCGCCGCGTCGCCGCCGCGCGCGCTGTCAGTCGTACAGCGTACCTAGCATCGATAACCCTAGTAGCATCGCATGTATTTTACTAGTAAATCGATAAGTAGGCATTTTAAATGCGGTGGTTGTGTAGAGTGGCCAAGGTGTGACGTCGCCTCTGATAGGGCCGTAGTGGAAGCAGGCCTTGTGTAGAACTCACTTGGCCTGCCACCACTCGTCGTCGGAGGCGTTGGTGACGTGCAGGATGTCGCCGTAGCGGAACGGCAGCCCTCGCGACGGCAGCCCGTCGTCCCTGACCGGGTCGTAGTCGAACAAGGCCCTGGAATTAGGTTAATGTGATTATAAGTTGGTATACGTCATCATCGCTGGATCGCCTAAGCCAAAATTACGAAGTTGAATGTGACAGACAAGCGTCAGGATACACAAAATATGGACAATTTCAAGTATACAAATTATTTATTTAAAAAACTGTACTGGAAGGAAATACTACGATTTCATAAAGTTGCGTTAAAACAGGAAAATAACTTCACAAATAAATATTTCCTTTGTCATGTAGATTTAAAATTTAGAAGCTACATAAATTATAATTAAAACTCTTTAAGATAAAATACATTTCAGAATTCGATTTTTAAAATTGTATGCTACAAGACTTTAAAAAGTAAGGAAATATAAATATAATTAATAAAAATATAAGTAGGTTGGAAATATAACCATATTAGACAGTACCTGACGTAAAGGGAGCGTTTTTGCGATGTCCTCAAGAGTGTATGATGCTGTTTCAGTTCATTGATGCGCGCTTCGAACTTGTTGTATTCCTGTGGCCTGTACACGACTGTCAGCTTCACATTCTGCCCTGTACTCTGTAAATAATAAAAAGTTCATCATTGGCTATAAGAAATCTGATAAGAATGATCGCTTGTCGTTTTTAAGCACAGTAATGATTATGCGCACTGGGCCAACGAGGTCGTCTAAGGCCTGCTCGCCCTAGTTCAGGGTAGGCTCGAGCCTCTTAGGGGCGACGTATATGTGCTGTTCATGATGACGATGAATGATCTTGACTTGACAGCCTTTAATATCAAGCTTCTTCGCTACATATATGTTCATAAAAGATCTGAGCCAGCAGGCAATCTGCTCAAGCTTCTTTTCATTGCCACTTGGCTAAATGAGCTTTGCTTTATATTAGACACCTTAGTGACTTATTCGTTCGAGCCAGCAGGCGATTCCGCGAGCTCGAATATATCTGTACTTGGTCGTTCATTACATGTTTTATCTTGAGCGATCAGGAGCGGTTATCGCGAAGAAGCTGACCTGAATGGGGGATTTTTTGATTGTTCGTAAAAATAAATAAAAATAGTACAACCAAGACGCGCAAAGAAATCGTGGCTATTTTGAGGAAGGAATCAGAGGAACTAGAGGTATAAGTGCATCGAAGGAGTTTTTAAGCCGAAATAACCAAAGACAGTGGAAAATATTCAGATCCATTATTTTGTTAACGATCTACCGCATATTTTTTTTTATTAGCTGTCGGAAAACTCTTCATCGCTCCTTATTGCGACGCAGTAAGACAGTTACCTTGAGCGCCTTAGCAGCTTGTTCGTGCGTAGAATGCGTGATATCCGTATCATTGACGGCTAGCAGGCGGTCGCCGCGCCTCAGCTCCCCGGAGCGCTCAGCCGGCCCGCCCGCCAATAGGAACGACACGTAAATGCCGTGGCCATCTTCTCCGCCCACGATGTTGAACCCGAGACCTTGCTGCCCCTTTTCCAATTCGACCACGCGCTGTTCCTCAGCACTGTCGGTTGCGTCTTCGCGCCGGAGGGAATTCGCAGCGCTTGAAGCTGCAAATAAAGTTTACATATATTATAAATTGCACAATAATCATCACTTCCTTTGTAAATTTGGAAAGGGAAGGCCAAGGCGAACGTTCCACGACCAGATCGGGGATTTTCTGGAAAAAGGCAAGGTCAAGAGTACCCTGAACCGACGAGCATGCATGAAGAGATTGATGCGAATGTGGATGAAGCGAAAGAAATATGTCTGGATCGTAGCAAGTGGAAGGACGCGGTCTCTGCCTACCCCTCCGGGAAAGAGGCGTAACTTTATGTATGTATGTAATAATAATCCAAAAATTAAAAACACGACTGCGCCGCCAATAAATTTATAGCCAGTGACACTAGGGCTCATGTAAGTCAAGGCATTTAGAAGTTATGGTGGAATAAAGAAACTCACATACATAACACTTCTTTTTTTGGACAGTGTAAAAATAAACTTAACTTAATAACAGTTGGTACTGGCTATTATCTACGGAATTATTAGCAACATCAATAGGCGGGTCCAGACCAAGCGAGCAGCCTCGCGCGAGGCTGCTCGCTTGGTCTGGACCCGCCTATTGTGATGTCAGAGGCTTTCGTCGGTTCAATAACACTGACAGGCCCTGTTGTAGTACATGGTATGAAGATCATCATAAACCCGTGTGGTCATAACTGTATTACTCACGGGTGTAGCTGTAATACTCACGGGTGCAGCTGTAATACTCACCGGTGTGGCTGAAATAATCACGAGTGCAGGTGTAAGTACCTGTAATACTCACGAGTATAGCTGTAAGCACCTGTAATAATCACGAGTGCAGCTGTAAGTAATACTCACAAGTGCAGCTTTAATACTTACGAGTGTAGTAACGGGGACCAGCACTAGCTGCACGCGCTCGCCCGTCGCCTTGAGCGCCGCCACCGCGTCTTCGTGAGTCACGTTGTAGCTGTGATACTCACTATTACAACTGTAAGTAGCTGTGATACTCACGCGTGTTGGCGCGGCTGGTCCTCGGGCTGGGCTGGCCGTGTCGCGGGCCGGGGACCAGCACTAGCTGCACGCGCTCGCCCGTCGCTTTGAGCGCCGCCACCGCGTCTTCATGAGTCACGTTGTCTAGATCCACGTCGCCACGCTAAGAACAACAGCGATACGTTAGTGGTTATAAAGCGCATTCATTATTAATAAGCAGACGAGCGGCAATTTACCTACGCCAGGCAATCCCGGATTCGGGGGTCACTTCATACAAATTAGAAGAAAGGATGGAAGGCCATTGTATAAAAAAGGTTACTATAGGATATCTGATTACTTAGAGGACAGTGATGTCCATGGGAATAGATTGTTTGAGTAGCAGGCTGTTTCGATATATAATTAGCATTAATTTAGTAATTGAAAATATTTTATTTAAAAAAGGAAACGCCTGTGGAGTTTCTTTGGTGAGCTCTTCTCCACAAATTCCGCCATTGTGTTAGTGAACTCACCCAAAAAAATGTAATGATGGATCTAAGTGATGCAATAACATCCTATGGAAATAAATATTTTTTGATTTTTTGGCTAAAATGGATTTTGATTTATTACAAGCGCTGCAACGCTCGGTAGGCTTATTAAAAGTTTTGTTGGTTTAGAAAGGGTTCATCTTCCAGGCTTGAAACAATAGGGGATCGGACTACTTTTTTTTATTTTATAAATCCAAATTTCTTAGTTTCTGCTATCGAACACTAAAATAATTTTTGCTCTATCTTTAAAATT
Organism: Carpatolechia fugitivella; assembly: GCA_951230895.1. NCBI lineage: Eukaryota > Metazoa > Arthropoda > Insecta > Lepidoptera > Gelechiidae > Carpatolechia > Carpatolechia fugitivella. Next base: position 10,109,550 of record OX579655.1, on the reverse strand, counting down.
GACTGAGTTACAAAGGTTTGAAATTCAAGATTAGACAGAGAGGCACATACCCACTTGTGACGTAATTTGTTGGTAACGAACGCCATATAATCTCCATACAAAAAATCGTTTTTGAAAGAGACAGACATATTGAAACTTTAAAAAATCACCGTAAATTCGTTTTTCAACCGATTTTGTTTTTTTCTTCGCGAATACTAATCTATATTTTAAAAATAATTCATAAAATATGGTGAACAGTCCGATCCCTATTGCATTTTCCAGCTATGCTATAGAAACTCTAGACAGGTCAATGAGATTCGTCATAGCTTTTTTCTTATTTAGAGGCATTACTATAATTTAATTACATTTTATTTGAATTTTAATGTAGAACTTATTATTTTAAAAAAGTGGCTATTTAATCCTTGTTGAATTATAGCTCTAGCGCTGAGTAGGTACCTAACTACAAGATTTTATTTGAATATAGACGGAACTAGTATGTTTAACCTCGCTTACCGGACTAAAGACTTCCTATGAAAACTCAATTACGTATTTACTTTAAAACGCTTTGCCTAGCTAGCGACTTTTACGTAATAATATTTATTTATTATATACTGTTGTTAAGTACACAGTTTTATTTACTTTTGCAATAGGGTTATCATACAAACGAGACGAAGGAGCGAGGAAACGCAAATAGTTGTACAAATCGTACGATGAGTCAACATTTCGATGTCGACATAGTCTCGAAAAATTTAAACAATGCTCGGTATTGCTCAATACTGTTTAGTCACGGAAGTTCGCAATTCAAATTGATTCGCGGTGTCGTCGTTACGTACGGGACATGAGTTACGAAAATTGCCTAACTGGGAATAATGTTAGTTTAATATTAATCATTTATTGATCGCAATGTTTTTTTTTAAATATTTATTTAGTAACAAAGGCCTGTGCCTGGGTGAAACAAGTGTCACTTAAAAAAATGTTGCTATCTCCTTTTACTGGGGTTTTTGTGTATTGAATACTTTATGTACTACCTAAATAGTTATCGATTTGATATAAAACAATTTCGTTGAACGGTTTTACAGACCAGAAAAATAGAATACATAACATTGAAAAACATAAAAAAGCGGTGTAAAGGTAGGCGGCCTTTTTGAAAGATAGCAATTATAATAATCTTTATCCATCTCAGCTGTAAGACATCCCCACTGATCTACGAATAAGGAAGCTATAGAAGTCGCATTCCGTTCAAAAAATGGCCCCACGCAAAGGGCAACACAGAAGGCGGGGCTTAAAAAGGGCAACACACGCGCTAGTTAGTCTGTCACGCACTGAATGATGGACTGCCGCTTCCGATAAAAAACAAAAATACAATATAATTCAGACAAACATAGGTAATAAAATTACCTCCGGCGAGGTAAAATGGTGCAGGAGACCCAAAAAGCCAGCGAAAAAGAAACTGGGGTAACAAATCACAAGTAAATACATTTATTTTCAGTATTCTAAATACTTGACATAAAATAATGATGGATGGGATTATGCAAGCAATAGTCAGTCAATGTCTATGGCTTATATTAAGGTATAATGTCATTATACTTATATCCTATAAAAATACTTAAATAATCTCCATAATACGTATTACTTAAATAATCTTGAATAGAAACTGTTATTTTCCGTTAGTTACCCCACTAAGTAAATTTTGAAATTATATTGATTGTGCCTTATTATTAACATAATATGATGAAGTTTTCTCTATAACCCAAAGTGAAAGACAATGTCAGTAAACCATACATCTGAAGTTGCCAATTTTCTTTGTTATTTTCTTTTAAAAGGCACAAGGCCAAGTCTTCTATAATAGTGGCTCTGTGAGCTGTAGACCTCGCGAGTCGTTGTATATCTCTTTATATTTGCCAGAGAAGAATAATGTAATCTCTCCTTAGTTCAGGCTTGTATTTCAACGTTAGTAAAATCACAACTCGAAAATAACAATTGATTGGCAAGATTTTAATGGATACAAAATACAATACGGAAACGTGAGAAGTTTGACACAGAGTAATGGCCTTTTCCCAAAAACAATCACACATTTAAATAATATATATATAAGGTGATTTTAGTAAATAATTACAAAGCAATCTGATTGATATCAGTAATGCAAAAGTACGATAATTTTTAATTTGACTTGTTCTATCACACTTAAGGGTTGCATAACACATCCACTGCACAAGTGACGCGATCCAATCACCGTTATCCGTCATGCCGTGAACCAATCACTGCGCTTGTCGGAATATGACGTGATGCGTGAACGCATCCAATTGGTCCGTCTACAGTGACGTTTCTCGTTTAAGTACTCAAGATTTGGGGCCATATTTTTCTTGGGTTTTGTTTACAATTACACTTCCATAGCTTCCTTATTCGTAGCCACTGATGGATAAGGCAAAAAATAAATAAGTGTAAAACAACATAACCGGCCACGCACGTGTCAAGCCACGCAAAGTGTACGGTTCCGTAGTTGTCCAATACTACTTAGGTAGGTACCTACAGGGCCCCGTTTCACGAAGCAACAAGTTACTAGTAACAAGTTACAATTTTATATACATTGCGTAGCCAATTCGCCTAAACTGTAAACCCTTATCGTTTTCTCTAATCGTCTCATGAATCGTCTACGCAAGGTACGTTAAATTGTACTTGTAATTTGTAACTTGTAGCTTCGTGAAACGGCCCCCAGGTGATTAAGACAGATAATATGCCATCAAAAAAATTACTTGTAAAAAAACCAAGTGTCGCACGCAACTTAGTCTACCGTAAAAAGTTGGTGATCCATGTAATAAGTCGGTTAATTTTTTCAGTCCCTACTTAAGAGTCCTTCTGTCTTAAGTTATTACGTAATTAGCTAACCTAACAAAATCTTATAGTGACCATATCAATATTAAAAATCTCTCATGTTTTAAATAAATACATGGATTGACCTGGCCCCCAGATTCATCAAAATAATTTTCTATGATATTTGTAGTACTACTTACTTGTATAGGTACATTTTAAAAGTTGGTCTCTTATTCGATAACCTGTAAAGACTACTTGAAGTTGATAATTTTCCTTTTAAATTCATCATATTATACACAACTACCGTGATATTTTTCACATTCCAAAATACAACGGTTCCGCTGGTAGGGGGCGACAATTGACTTTAACAAAAATAAGCACTTTAAAACGAAATATTTCTGAAACGAACACTAGCAGCGAAAAATGGTTTTAATGGTGGACCAGAGGAACCCTAAAAAATATTTCTTAAGGATTTTATTCTTCAGCTTTGTCCTAGTTAAATTACAACCTTCTAGTACTAAGAGTCTCCGAAATAAACCGCGGACGGACAGACAGACGCAAAACTATAAGGGTTCCTTTTTGACTACGGAACCCTAAAAACAGCAACGAATATAACGTAACAATAAGCATAATCTTCTTAAAACAGGTTACATTTAGCATTCATTCATTGTACTCAGTCAAGCATACAATCATAGGCTTTGAAGTGGCAGGTATACAATAGCGATTAGATTACATGGTATATTATGTCGTGGCCATTTCGTAGAATTGCCCACATCATGAAATGCTTGAGAATTTCATGAAGTGGTCGCATTTCATGAAATCTTTCACTGTCCATTGGCCACATCATGATGTGCCTTGGCCAGATTAATGATAAGAAATAGTTTGTCGATATGTTCAACTAAAAACGCAGCTTCAACTGAAATGGTTAAGATTATTTGATCATATCGTAAAATTATTACATTAATTGCCGATTCCAGCGCCTCTAGCTGGAAGCGCTTTATTTATGTACCAACATGGCGGCCGTATTATTTCTGGCAGTAAATAATTAATTATTAAATGAGGAGAGTTTACGATGAAAAGGTATTCTGAAAATGTCTGTCGGACTTAGAGAACAATAAGTTCTTAACATATTCTAGATTGTTATTAAACATTTTATGGACACTATTTTCACGATATGACCAATCGATTTTGCCATCCATGATTTTCAGAGTACCTTTTCATCTTAAAACTCTCTACATTTAATAATTAATTATTCACTTTTTTATTTTATACAACTTGTATCATACAACTCAAAAAGATACTGCATTTGATAATATAAATGTTAATACATGACCCGGTTTGTAGCAGTACAGGTACATTAATAAATAGAACAAAAAATAATAGTTATTTTTTCCTAAGATTCCTAGCCTTTAGTTGTCGACATTTGTCGAATACCACATTTCAAGGGATTATCCCTACAAGCAGTTCGTGTTTTTTTTTTTATTTAGTCTGATGTGACCCCTTATTTGGGACAATTATATTCATCAGCCTAAATACGTTCACTGCTGGACAAAGGTTTCCCTAAGGATCTTCACAACGTCCGGTCTTGTGCTGCCCGCACGCACTTAGCGGCTTCCCGCTACCTTGCTATCATGTGGGTCTGCCCAGCTGCGTGTTTTTGCATTTTGGTTGTTCTAGAACTTGTAACTTTACAAGATTATTATAAAAACTCACCGAAGTATTCTTGACCATAAGTAGTTTGTCTCCGACCCTCAATCTTCCGTCCTTATGCGCTGCGCCTCCCGCCATGATCTTAGTTACGTAGATGCCGTTGTCCCCTGGGATATGTTGATTACCTACGCCTCCTGCTATGCTGAACCCTAACCCTGCGCCACCCTTGGAAAGTTCTATCTCAACAGACTCCTCTTGCTTTGGTTGTGATACGGTTAGTGTGTCTTCTGTTGCGCGACGTTTTACTTTCTGCAAATAAGTTCGTATTTTATTTCATTTCCTTTTTCTAGTTCAGTTCGTTTATTATTAAACATCTTAATAGTATTGTAATTACATATTTTTATTTATGGCTTGCATTTCCTTTTCCTTTCAGATAAAGCAAAATTAATTTCCGAAATTGAAGTCCGAACGTAGGATGCGAATGTAATAAAATAATATCATTTATGAGATAAAAAACATGAGTAATTAATTGTTACTGTTACTTTATGTTACAACAGTTTACGAAATCGTCCTTGTAAACTACCTGTAAATTAGGATGAAATCGCATTACCTAATGAGATCAAATACGGATTTTAACAACTCATCAGATTTTTTTTATCTTGGCAACAAAGTCTACGGAAACGCTTAGTTAAAAATAGAGCACACTTTAATCTAGGTCACAATTTAACTGTTTGATTGTACTAGAGTGCCGGCGCTAAACACAAGCAAAAGCATTATAATAAGTTATAATATTTTCTATTTAACGCAACTTTCTTAAGTTCAGAAAAATAAAAGCAAAAAGGATATATGTAACAATGCAGGAGGCTTACCAGTCTGACGGTGTTTCCTGCTTTTTTCAGTGCGTCCACCGCTTCGGCGTGTGTCACATTTTCGACTGTTGTATCGTTTACCTGAACAATACAAATCAGGCCTTTACATACAAATTAAAGAGGTTGAAAAACATATTTGTGTTATTGTCAAGGTGGACCAATCTCGCGAGTCTTGATTCAACTAATCCACGTCCAGCTTCAACTGCGTAGTTCGATTTAATGGGATAATAATGTTAATATTTTAAGCTCTAACCAGTAATACGCCACATTATTTGCAGCACAAGAAACGCGTCTGTGAATTATTTATCAGTCATTGTTATGGGTTCATTAATAGAGTTCTCTGTCATTTATCTGAGATGCATAATAGATGAGCCCTAATGCAAGTCCTTGCTGCTATGTGTACTAAAGGTTGAGTATGTATTGACATCATCACAAATTATAATCATCTTTTGCAAGTATTAACTTCCTCATCTAATAATTTGTTATGATTGTAATATTCATGTTCAACCAGCTAGGTGAGATTTGACCTAGCAACAGTTGCTTGTGTTTCTACTAAACAAGGTAATGTGCCCAAAAAATCTTAATGGTTTCTATTTTTGGATTGCTTTATCAATTGAAAACTTATTTGGTAAAGTTGATGGCTTCTGCTCAAAATCCATTGTGTGTGTCCAAGGAACATTATATAGCGTGTCAAAGTAAGATTAACATATTATCAGTAAATCGAAAACTTTAGAGGACATCGCGTGATATAATAATACTATAAAATAATGAAAGTTTATTTGCTCACCACAATACATATAACCACGTTGTTATTGTTTGTTGTCTAGTTTAGTATATAGCTAGTTATATACCATAGTGGTTTGGAATAGTTTAAGAAGACTAGCCGTTTGATAAGTTATCTTTATTATGAATTACTGGTCGTTTCTCCCGAGATCCGTTCATCTGAACAACGGGGGAAACGACTGTATAGTGAGTTTTTATATGTAAAAACAAATCATATGAAAGCTAATGATAAAATAAACAATTCAACTAGCATTTGAACAAACTGTACAGATAAATCTTTTGGGATAAGGGTGAAGTTGGAACTGTAAACTCAGACCTTACTAAATGTATGGTTATTGACAAATGCTGTAAGATGCTGACGCCCGAAAACAACCACGATGTTTACATAACATGTGTGTTTTCTTGATTAGAAAAGCAATAACCACAAGGTCTGCGCTTTATCCACTTGACCATTTCAGCCGAAACTCATCCACTGACAAAAGACTTCAGCATAGACGTTTACAAAAGCCAATCTTTGGCTGCCCGAATTTAGCGGCTTTCCGCGACCTAGCAGACTTACGATCAATGTGCTAAATGTCTCAGTTTTGGGGAATCTTTCAGGCTACAGATCACGTAAAACATCTAGTCTGCTTCACTTTTAGTCAGAGCGTACCATACTATAAGTATGGTGACAGTATAAGAATAAGAAAACATTTATTTACGGCACATAAAACAAAACACACATAGTTACAAACAAAAAAGTATCGCTAAATATTGTCCGATATATTACAGTGATTAGCAAGGGATTAAGTTTAGGGCTAGATGTTCAGCGCGATTAGCAAAAGTGCCTACTCATGATACAATCAGTTGTAGAACAGAAAGGGATGCAGTTTTTTTTTATACGTAACTAGATTGGATCATTAGTGGGCACTGGAACTTGGATTAGCCACAGCGTCTCTTACTTGTAATATGGCGTCATTGATTTGCAGTTGGCTGGCGGCGGCGGCTCCACCCGGGATGAGTTTGGTGACGTATATATGGGTGTCCCCGGCCACGTGAGGGTTGTCGGCGCCTCCAGCGATGCTGAACCCGAGCCCCGCGCCACCCGCTCGAGACAACACCACAGTTAAGTGCAAATACCCGTCTTCTACCGTGCGGTCGCCACCGCCACCCTCTATGCCATTTATCTGTAACTTTATAGTTATTTCATTTGACAATTATTTTTCTTGAATTAAAAAAGAAACAAAACTAAACAAATTTAATTTGTTTTTTATTTTTTTTATTTTGATATATACAAGTTTAATTTATCATAATAATCTTTATGTACTTTTTACACAATCGTTTGTATGCACCTTTTTCAGTTCTATGAAATCTTTTCTAGTGGATAGATTCTACATCTTGTAATTTGGGATATAGGTATAACAGATAATTCTTAAATATAAACTTAATTTACTTGCATGAGGTAAACAAACAATTCTGTAAGTACTCTAAATAAGTTTTTGTGTCAAGTTGGTATTTAAACTAAATATTGTTTATAAGAAACCAATAATCTAATAGTGTATTTCAAAACATAATATAAATTAATTCCTGCCAAGAATTAATTACCTGCTTCATTTCTGGTGATGCAACGTGAACCTGGAATGTATAAGGAATGAATCAGTGTTAAAAGTTAGGACAGAATTCCCAACATTCCTCATTAATGGCTTAATCCATTTCACTACCCACTCATGGTTTTTTAGTGTATTGGGATAAAAATAGTCTTTAGGTCAGAAATAGCAGTAGACCAGTATGAATGAAAGTTTTTTTTTATTTCCTGAACAATAATAAGGTAAATTCCTTAAACTTCCTAGTTTGGGATCATGAATTTCAGTGTTATTTTCACTTTTGAGTAAATTGATTTAAAAGGTAATATGTTTTTGAGATAAAATCTGATAATTCATAGCATAATATGCTGTTTGTACCTTAATTAATAGCATAATTTAACCTTGTTCAAAACTTTCACTAGAAAGAGGTATAGTATACTAGTCTGAAATACTAATACTTATTAAAGATTGAGTTCATGGGCAAATAAACAGTAGGTGGTTATGTAAAAAAAAACATATTTATATTAGTGCATACAACATTAACATTCAATAACAATGGTGAAATTCTTTTCTGTTTGAAAAGTTCTGGATTATTTGTGGTAAATAAATCTTTTTATTATTATTTAATTTTGAATTTATAAATTTTATCTTTTTTTATTAATAGGATAAACTGCAAACCTACTCACCGTGTCAAGATTAAACAAGGAAGACACTTTCCGTAGGAATCCATTATGGGTCTTTTTCTTCCTTCTTTCAGTCATTTTGGAGAACCAGTGCGCATAGCCCTCTTAATGGATCTCCAGATTATACTATGTACACCGCATGCATGTTAGTTACACTCGTGTCCTTGTCAGCACCATAGACGACGACGGTCGGCATGCACCATTCTACCTAGAACCCAGTTCTAACTTGCACCAAAACATTTCAAATGTAGATGGCCTGATTTACAAGTATGTGACCTCTTTTCATGTTTGCATGTTGTCCCATAACATAAGCTGATTATCATGTTAGCTCAGGATTTGTAACTTCTGCATTTCTTATCTAATGATCGCATAATTCAGGCCGAGCCCTTGTCTGATAGTGATTTTAGTAGATATATGTATGAATGGCAAATTATTAGGCGTGTTACCAACTTGTGATCAATGATAGGATGGCATGAATGTCAAAGCGATGAACTTTAATTAGAATGTCCGTGTTACGTTACTTATTAGTGTGCAATTCATGATCATTCGGAATTATATGGATAGGTAGAATCGTCAGCGAGCAACAGAGCGGTTGTTACAAGCAAAACTAGCTCAGAACTCGCATTAGTCTCACCAGAATCGAAACGATCCCAAAGTGTAAAGAAATTACTAAACGTTTAAAAATAGATTAGTGTTTATTAAATGGCCTTACTTGCGACGAATACGAAATATCAGCGGTGTGAATGTCAAAATTTTGTGTGCAATATCATTTCACTGATAATCATTTACGAGTATTCCTTCCTTCAGTCGATGTACTCGTACGTCATTGGCACAATTGTAAAATTTAACGGCACCAATCCACACAACGAAGAAACGTAAGCGCACATATCGCCGAAAACTTGTACTATATTTTAGGTTATAAATAGTACTACGAGACGCGAAACAACACCATCCGCCATTACCGATCACTGTTGTATATGAGGCGTTCCGTTTAACCATCGCCGACGTCAAGTCACGTCATCAAAATATAAAAATTCAACATACAAAACGGAACGGAACCGAGATTGAGGATTTTCATTGAATACTTGTCTTGCTTCATGCATCTACTAGCAGATGGCGCCACTCCACAAAAGTTTTGAAAACTTTTGCGCGCCTGCGCCTTTTGTAATGTATCGTTATTATATGTTGCTGGTTTTTTTTTATTGGTCACTACGGCAAGTTTTAGTAGTAATAACACTTATTTAAACGAAAATCACCATTGTTATTGAAAGATTATAGATACTAGTAGAATTAGGTACCTTCTTTTCTTCGATTTCGACGCTTGGCGCGACGATTTGAATAGGAGGCACCTGTAAATTAACAAACATCAAGTGTATTAGGTAAAGATGCCTGTAGTTTAGTATTGCAACAGCAATAACTTGTAGTTAACACTCTTTTTTTAGACAAAGTCGGTTTAAGTGTTTACTATTATTACAAACTTTTTAATACAAACAATTTCCTTTAGTAAAACGTAAGCGAACCTTAGTTGAATCTGGTGTTTCATTGCGAGGTGTTTCGGAGTTTCTGTTGTTGTCTTGGAGGAAGGCATCCGATACCGTTCTGTAGCCACTTTCCTCAGTCAATATCTGCTGAAAAAAGAAATGGAAGCTTTGTGTATTATTACATTTTATTTACTTAGCTAGTCAGGTTGCCGACCTAAAATGCAACCCATAAGATCGAGGAAGTCATAGAGTAGGTAAAAACGCTATGCACGCTATAACGTGTCAAGTGGTTTTAATAAAGGTGACGTCATAACTTCATAGAAAACAAGAAAGAACGAATTTCGGCGCTGCTGCCACTATGCCCTCCGTGGTGTAGTTGGTAAGCACGTTGGCTGCGTATATATAGGCCGAAGGTCGTGGGTTCAAGTCCCACCGGAAGGTTTACGTTTTTGGTTGTTTACTATGAATCTAAAATATTTCATAGAGTAGGTAATAAATAAAAACCGGGCAGGCACGTGTCAGGCCACGCAAAGTGTAAGGTTCCGTAGTTGTCCAATACTATTACTACTTAGGTACCTGTTTAAGACAGTTAACGTTCATCAATATAATTTTCTATGATATTTGTACCAAATTTCTTATTTGTACAAGTACGTTTTATAAACACTTTTAGGTTTTCGCGCTTGTTAAAATTAATAACACACATATCTACCGGGTTATTACCACCATTTTGGTTTAAAATAATCTTCTTCTTTGCGTGTCGATGACAAATTTTATTTTATTTATTTTTATTTTATCTTTCTAGCCCAGAACTTAGCCACTTCGACTGCACTATTTGTGGCGTCCAGTAAGTCCTGCTGCCAACAGGTGACAGGGCAGGCAGGATAGGAAACGAAATGAGCCATGGACTGCACCGCTACACACACACAGTCTATGTTTGGGTTTTCCGAGAATCCCCACCTGAACATATTTTCCTTGCTCCGGCCGACCTGAGTCCGAAGTTGATATAAAGACTTCCAGATTGGCCATGGTAATCTTATGTCCAGCCGGTAGACTCTGAGGAAGTGAGACAAAGGGATCCTGAAGCGGTCTTCGAGCACGCCACATGTCGCATCTCGCTTGAGAGGGCTCAGCTGTGAGGGGTTGGACGTATTTTAAAAAAGCTTTTTCGACTTTTCAGTCTTTGCGCGGCGGTAGCTAGGTTAAAATAATATAACCCGGTAATAACCTGGCAGATACATTTTATAAGTTGGTCCATTATTCGTTAACCTGTAAAGCCTACTTGATGTTGATAATTTCCCTTTTATATATAATTGGTACAAGTACAACACAACACTTAACAGTTTAGGTTTTCGCGGGTGTCTACCGGGTTATTACCACGATCTTGGTTTAAATTAATATAACTCGGTAGATACATTTTATAAGTGTAAAGCCTACTTGATGTTGTTCCTTTTAAATTATACTTTTCACATTTCAAAATACAACGGTTTCGCTGGTAGACAGTTGACTCTAACAAAAATGACTACTTTATAAGGAAATATTTCTGAAACGTACACTAGCATCGAAAAATGGATTTATCAAACCCCCATTACCTCACACTATAAGGTAGTCAAGAATTTAAAAAAATGCTCCCACTTCTCTTCCAATATTTTTTAAAAGATATTCGGAATTTAATGAATGAGGCTATACCTGTACGCACTAGTGACGGTACTTTCATCTTCTGTCAAACAGCGTATAGTCACATCTCCTTTAACACGTTTCACCGAGCCAATATTGGATGCTTAAATACATAAAAAATCTACTATGAACTTTTGACAAACACTCCGTATTGAAAACTGAAACAAAGGATTTAAAAAGCGGCATGAGCCAGTCTGGCCGAATTTATTTTATTTTTTACACAAGAGCAACTCAGCAGTGCATTGTTAATTAATAAATAACTGGAACTCGTTTCCACGTTGGAACTGTTTGTGAACAAAGCTTTCATTGTTTGTTTTGTGGTTTCCTTGCGCAATGGAAATAGTCTATCTGGGCGGCGGCGGCGGCCGAAGCGTACCTATTATAGTGAGCGTAGTAATTGGGAGTAATTCGTGGCTTTTCATCTTATGTGTGATAAAATAACTCCATATTTGATCCAAACTTTGTGTACGTGCGTATTTATTAGGGCTAGGCATAGCTATTTGATAAAAAGCTAAACCCTTTTATTTCGTCCTGTCCTTATGTCAAAAGTATGACGTTACTCGAATTTATAGATAAATTATGTAGATACCTATCTAAATAAAGCAAGCAAGCAGCTTGGCTTTCAATTATAGGCGTCACTTAAACGGTGGAGTTTCTTCGGTGAGCCCTTCTCCACAGATTCCGACATTGTGTTAGTGAACTCACCCAAAAAAATGTAATGACGGATCTAAGTGATGATTTAACATCCTATGGAAATAAATAATTTTGACTTTGACTAAGACTTTGGTAACATTTTCCGTCTTTGTACTACTGCACTAACGCAAATAGTACCTAATATTTAAAAATATAGAATAGTATTATAATACCCTCCGAGATAATACCTTACTAACCTCCCGACGGGCAGCGTTGTCTGCCTCCCATTTGTTGGCAATACGAATGGTCTCAACTGTTTTCTGCTGGGTCGATTTCGTGTCATCGAGAAGAGTGAGCTCGTAGAACTCCTGGATATCTGGAAATACACCAATTTTCACGTCGTTTATATCATATTTTCTAGTGAAAAGAATGGAAAATAATAAGTTTATATTTTATGAACGGAAACTTAGATGGCGCCATCCGATTACCTGCTAGAGTGATCAGGTAGGTACTCTACTGCTTTGATGTAGCTAATGTCTTTATTTATAAACTGGAAAGACTTAGTCGTTATTTTCTACTTTACAAATCTTGTATTAAAATAATACGGTGTTCTATTTGCGAAAGGTTAATATAGTTTTAATGTTAGTTGGTGTTGTTGGTTATGCCGATGCCGTAGATCGCGTGAGCTGTGTACTACAGTCGATATCGACCACTCGCGGCCACCGACCCTTACCCTCAATGTTTCTGTATAGTTAGGAAATCCATAGACTATTTCAAGAACACAAAAAGTCAAAAATGTTACGTTGTAATAGGAAATTAAGGTTTACGTTGAAAAGCGTTTTAAAATATTGCGGTAAGGGTTGCATTACGAGTACATTAATAATATTAACAAAGGCGTCATTTAGCATTCTTAAATCTACTGTGCTTTCAGCACTTGAAAACCTCTGAAAGAAAATAAAAGGCATTCTTAGATTTTAAACCAGTTAGCTTGAGTTGCGTACAAAAAACAGAACGGTTATGTAATTAATTTTGGTCGTCAGGGTATTTGTATGAAAATGAACACCACGTTACTACGTTCACTGAACAACGAGCACACATCTTGTCAATTTGCTTCACAGTTCATGAAACACTTTACCCATCCGTCCACAGTTTCAGTAATATTATAACATCAGAATTGGAACAGCCATAACTGCATTACTACGCCGCCGTAGTCCGTAGCAGAGGCCATCGATAATTATTGAGTTTAAAACTATGACAACTCAGAGAGCAGACAAGTTGGTGGATATCCTGAGGGCGGCGGCGGCGGCGGCGGCGGCGCGGCGGAGCAGTGTTAACATGATTATGAAATATTGCAGATTTTTAATCAATAAATGTTTAAAAAATGGGTTGGTGAAGTTAAAGTTCAATACCTACGTGATATTGACATCTACTTTGATTACCACCTGATTTTCCTCTCATCTACACTAATTAGAATATCAGCGCTTTATAAAAATTCTTTTTATTTCTTTTCAACACACCTTGCTCGAAAATTTTAACTTACTAAGGCATTAAACTGTGCAGTAAATGCGTTTTACCGCACTAGTGCGTTTTTTTTTATTTCTATGGTCTCCAAAATTGTTATTTAGCCCGGATCATTTCATTATTTTTTTTATTTATTATATTAACAATAGTTTCGCAAAACTGCGCATCAGTTTGTCTGCAGAATCGGAGTCTCTTTAGGTACACAATTTAAACTATAGTTAGTTATAAAACGAACGACTAGTGTTACATTATTATTTTAATAAACTTATTTAAATGATATTTTAGCTCTTATTATTCTAACGAATTTAATAAATGTTTATTTTAAAGTAACTTTAAATAGACTTTTTTTTATTATTATAAAACGAAGAACGACGAAGACCTTTTTTTAATGTCCTATCTTCAATAATACATTACGAGACAAGGATCGTAGGTGGCATATTACAAACAAAGTGACTTACTGATATAAGTGATAATGTCACGAGTTTGTTATAAAACCTAAGATCCGTGTGTTGTACGACGTTTTTCAAAACACTTGTGAGAAAACTGATAGTAAATAATTAAATTGAAATGGTTAAGAAAGGTACATAGTACCCTACAAAAGCATGTAGAAATTGTAAAAACTAACCTCTATTATATTTTATACTTAATCACTATTAATAGTGTTGATATTTAATGATAAATGTGAATAGTAAGGATATTTAAACTGCGCGCGATACCTGTTAGCTTTTGTAGGGTACTATGTACCTTTCTTACCTTTACCAGTACCTTTCTTAAGTTTTATGAGTGCTTTCTTAACTATTTTATTTTAATTATTTATTATCAGTTTTCTCACAAGTGTATTGAAAAACGTCGTACACCACACGGATCTTAGGTTTTATGACAAACTCGTGTCGTGACATTTTAAACCCTCGCCTGGGGCTCGGGCTTACAAAGGTCACCTCGTTTGTAAATTGCCCTACGATCCTCGTATCGCATCGTAATGTACTATTTCATGATCTGGTATAGGGTTGAAATGTAAATACAATACAAAAGTGATTTTTTACTGACTGAAAGGTTATGCACCCTTATTTATATACTAGCGGCCCGCCCCGGCTTCGCACGGGTAGATTAATTCATACTTTAACACATTTTAACCAACTTCAAAATGGAGGAGGCTAATTTTTTATATTTTTTTTACATACCTACTCTAAGGAGGGGGACCCTTTAAGTCAGGATTTCAAAAACATTTTTGAACTGGAACCGAATAATTCAGTCTTATTATACAATTTTATAAGTTCTTAACTTTAAAAATGGCTGACATTCCATACAAAATTTAATCCCTACTTCCCTTTTCAAATAGGGATTTCGAAAAAATCCTAAAAGACGTGTCAAATCATTTACTAATCTTAGCCTAAATCCAAATTTTCAATTTACTAACTTTAGAACTGGACTTTCCATAGAAACATTTAACCCTACTTTCCCCCTCAAAATAGGAAATTTGATAAAATGCTAAAACATGTATCAAATGAATTATTAATCTCAGTCTAACTCCAATGTTTTAAGTTTTTACCGTTAAGAAATTACAGACTTTCTATACAAACATTTAATCTCTGCTTCCTCCTCAAAATAGGAATTTCGTAAAAAGCTTAAACATGTATCAAATGATTTATTAATCTCAGTCTTAATCCAAATTTTCAATATCCTACCTTTAGAAATGACAAACTTTCCATAACAAAATTTTATCCCTACTTCCCCTTCAAAATAGGAATTTCAAGAAAATGAGAAACATGTCAAACGATTATTTTTTCTTAGTCTAAATCACAATTTTTAAGTTCTTGCCTTAGAAATGACAAACTTTCCATGAATCCCTACTTTCCCTATAAAATAGGGATTTCGAAAGTATACTTCAATACGTGTTAAAATATTTATTAATCTTAGCCTAAATCCAAATTTTCAAGTTCCTACCTTTAGAAATGACCGACTTTCCATACAAACATTTTAATCCCAACTTTCCCCCTCGAAATAGGGAATTTGATAAAATACACGTATCAAATAATTTATTAATCTCAGCTAAATTTTCAAGTTCCTACCTTTAGAAATGACCGACTTTCCATACAAACATTTTAATCCCAACTTTCCCCCTCGAAATAGGGAATTTGATAAAATACACGTATCAAATAATTTATTAATCTCAGCCAAATTTTCAAGTTCCTACCTTTAGAAATGACGGACTCGCCATACAAACATTTAATCCCTGCTTCCCCTTTAAAATAGGGATTTCGAAAAAATACCTGAGCACATGTCAAATGATTTGTTAATTTTAGTCTTAATCAAAATTTCCAAGTTCTTACCTTTAGAAATGACAGACTCTCTATAACAATATTTATCCCTACTTTCCCTTTAAAATAGTGATTTCTAAAAAGTGCTAAAATATGTGTCAAATTATTTAATAATCTCTGCCTAAATCCAAATTTTCAAGTTCCTACTTTAGAATGACAGACTTTCCATACAAACCTTTAATCCCTACTCTCCCCCTTAAAATAGGGATTTTGATAAAATTCTAAAGCACGTGTCAAATGATTTATTAATCGCAGTCTAAATCAAAATTTGTATGATCCCAAATGACGGACTTTCCATACAAACATTTAATCCCTGCTTCCACTTTAAAATAGGGATTTCGAAAAAGTACCTAAATACGTGTCAAATGATTTATTTATCTCAGTCTGCATCCAAATTTTTAAGTTCTTATCTTTTAGAAATGACAGTTTTTCCACACAAATATTTAATCCCTACTTTCCCTTTAAAATAGGGATTTTGAAAAAAATCAAAAATATGTGTCAAATTATTAATCTCTGTCTAAATCCAAATTTTCAAGTTCCTACCTTTAGAAATGACAGACTTTACATACAAACCTTTAATCCCTACTCTGCCCCCCAAAATAGGGATTTTGATAAAATGCTAAAACACGTGTCAAATGATTTATTAATCTCAGCCTAAATCCAAATTTTCAAGTTCCTACCTTTAGAAATGACAGACTTTCTATACAAACATTTAATCCCTACTTTTCCCCTCAAAATAGGGATTTTGATAAAATGCTAAAACACGTGTCAAATGATTCGTTAATTTTAGTCTAAATCCAAATTTTCAAGTTCTTACCTTTAGAAATGACAGTCTTTCTATCACAACATTTATCCCTACTTTCCCTTTAAAATAGGGATTTCGAAAAAATGCTAAAATATGTGTCAAATTATTTAATAATCTCTGCCTAAATCAAAATTTTCAAGTTCCTACCTTTAGAAATGACAGACTTTACATACAAACCTTTAATCCCTACTCTGCC
Source organism: Carpatolechia fugitivella (assembly GCA_951230895.1). Taxonomy (NCBI): domain Eukaryota; kingdom Metazoa; phylum Arthropoda; class Insecta; order Lepidoptera; family Gelechiidae; genus Carpatolechia; species Carpatolechia fugitivella. The sequence continues at coordinate 10,092,585 of OX579655.1, read as the reverse complement.
CCTCAAAATAGGAATTTTGATAAAATGTTCGAACACGTGTCAAATGATTTATTAATCTCAGCCTAAATCCAAATTTTCATGATCCCAACTTTTAAAATGACGGACTTTCACACAAACTTGAATCCCCCTTTTCCCCCCTTACAGGGGGAATTTTCCAAAATCCCTTCTTATTGCTTGCCTACGTTATAAATTTAACCTACTGTGTAAATTTGGTATTTCTAGCTTCAGTAGTTTCGGCTGTGCGTTGATGAGTTAGTCAGTCAGTACGGACTTCTCTCTTTATAATAATTTATCCCTACTTTCCCTTTAAAATAGGGATTTCGAAAAAAATGCTAAAACACGTGTCAAATTATTTAATAATCTCTGCCTAAATCCAAATTTTCAAGTTCCTATCTTTAGAAATGACAGACTTTACATACAAAACCTTTAATCCCTACTCTGCCCCTCAAAATAGGGATTTTGATAAAATGCTCAAACACGTGTCAAATGATTTATTAATCTCAGCCTAAATCCAAATTTTCAAGTTCCTACCTTTAGAAATGACAGACTTTCCATACAAACATTTAACCCCTACTTTTCCCCTCAAAATAAGGATTTTGATAAAATGCTAAAACACGTGTCAAATGATTTATTAATCGCAGTCTAAATCCAAATTTTCATGATCCCAACTTTTAAAATGACGGACTTTCATACAAACTTGAATCCCCCTTTTTCCCCCCTTAGAGGGGTAATTTTCCAAAATCCCTTCTTATTGCTTGCCTATGTTATAAATGTAACCTACTGAGGAAATTTGGTATTTCTAGCTTCAGTAGTTTCGGCTGTGCGTTGATGAGTCAGTCAGTCAGTACGGACTTCTCTCTTTATAATAATAGTATAGATAGTACATATAGATAATAGTATAGATATTTTCTCCGACATGCTCGAAAATGTGATCATTACTGTAAAAAAACAGTACGCGAAGTGACTCATTTTTGGACGAAACATTGCCCCATACAAAACAGCGGCCGGCAATGTGCCCTCAAACGGCCTAGGCCGGCAAAGTAACTTTCGTTCAGAAATTTCAATGTAATTGAGTCTTTTATAGCATACTCTTAATAAATTTAATGTTTAAATTTTATATGAATCGTACACGACTCGTAGTAATTTGAGTTGGCTTATGCTCTGTATGACACTAGCACAAAACAAAAAAAAAAAGTGTGCAATATGGCAGTTTGTTTGTAATTTTCGCCGCTTTTATTTTTATCGTACATGTATTTATTTTGTTACTTATTTTTCATGATGGCGTTCACTAATCATTGAATTGGGGAAATATTATGAATGGTTCAAGAAATCAAAGTAGAAAGTGATAAAGATTAGAACTTATAAGTTTAGTGCGATACAAGTAGACATCTAAATTCAAGGTACCACAATATTATTTTGTAATTTCCTCGCATATTTCAGAGAAAAGCACTATACAAGTCTCGGCCGCAATAACTCTTGCTGGACTCGTACACAATAAAAGTCCTCGCCTGCGGCTCAGCCTTTAAACGTGCCCTCGTCCAGCTATAACTAATTTTGCGGCCGCGGCACTAATGTACTATTATTTGTAATAGCAGCTGAAGTCGTATTTTTTCATTTACGTTTACAGTGTTATATGACGGCAAGTTCAAATTCTTCCTAAGTTTTTAAGACTTCCAGTCCGGTTACAGTATAGCTATGTTCAGGCGAAAGATTTACAAAGGGAAATTAATTTGCACCAAGGTTGCATCCCACTTGCAAAGACTCGCATGAAGTTTTCATGAAGACAGTCTCAGATAGAGACTCATTGTAATAGGGGATAGGACTGTTTACCATATTTTATGAATTTACCATATTTTATGACTTATTTTTAAAATACAAATTAGTAGCAGCTCATTTGCGAAGAAAAAAACAGAATCGGTTGAAAAACAAATTTACAGTGATTTTTTAAAGTTTCAATATGTCTGTCTCTTTTAAAAACGATGGAGATTATATGGCGTTACTAACAAATGACGTCACAAGTGGGTATGTACCTCTCTGTCTCATCTTGAATTTCAAACCTTTATAACTCGGTCAATTTTAAAGAAATTCTTTTAGTGTTCGATAGCAGAAACTAAGAAGTTTGGATTTATATATAAAAAAAAAGTAGTCCGATCCCCTATTACGAAGCTCAGTTTCTCGACATAGGTACAACTTCTAACAAGAGCTTCCAACTTCTTAGTTAGGTTTAAAGCTATACTTAGTATAGAACTAAAAACCGAGTATAATACAAAGGGTATAAGCGGGTATAGATATTTTAATAGCATAGGTAGGTATACGAGTATAAAGTTGCTAACTTGGTTGATAAGGGTCTCAGTTTTTAACTATTAGCACTATAATAAGGTAGTATCAATAGAACGTTAGGAGCTTTGATATAACATTTAAAGGAAATTCGAGCCAGAACAACCGTTGTTGGATCAAACCTTTCATGTTTGATCAAACCGTTTGAAGGCCCGTCAAAAAGGCCTATACGTAGTTAGTTTGAACACCATCTAATTTAGTAAAATTCTTACGAAATTCGATACGAAAAATAGAAAAAAACTACAAAGAAAAGTTAACTGCCAACAAAAATGTAACGAAACGGTTACGTCCAAGGCGACGATGAAATTTTAGTTTGATCATGTTTTGATTTAACCCGTAATTTTGTATTTCACTCAAAATAATTGTATCGTCTCCCTTGACAGAGAATTTTCAAATGCACCTAAATATGGATTATGGTGTGTTTGCTATAACGAGTCTAACAGCTTGCCTACTACGATTTACGAAGTGGAACGCAAGTGCCTAAAATAAAGCACCAATAAGAATTTAACTTAGGGTGTGTTTTACTTTTGCTATGCCGCGCTGCCATAGCAAGCGTAGCAGTTTGCCTACGGACTACGAAGCCGTGGTAAGCGTAGCGGTTGGTCTACGGACTACGAAGCCGTAGCAAGCGTAGCGGTTAGACAACGGTCTACAAAGAGGTGTTTTATTTTGCTACGCCGTAGCAAGCGTAGCAGTTTGCATAGGGACTACGAGACCGAAAGAAGCGTAGCCAATTGCCACGAATTAGCATTTTAATTTTGCTACGCCGTAGCTAGTTTAGCAGTTTGTTTACGTTCTATAGGTACTCAGTGAAACTCTAGCGTCTATTAACTAAGTAGTTTTATTTTTCTACGCCGTAGCAAGGCGTAGCAATTTGCCCACGGGCTACGCCGACGATGAAGTAATATACATTTCTGAAAAGAATAACTTTATTTTCAGTCATTAAAAGCCTTCGGTTATATTTGAACGAATTTGCACAACTAAATAAAAAAAGACTTCCGTTTAATCTTCCAGCCGCCGCCACGCAATAAAGCCAAATCAGCTTATCAGCTATTGCGGACTGTTTTAATAAATATTTTATTCAATTGACTAATAACAATACTAAATCTAATTATAATAATATGAAAATTAATATCGATAATCGTAAGAACAGCATATTTTTGACTCCTACTACTGACAAAGAAATATTTAATATTATAATTTCGTTGAAAGATACTAATTCTGTCGGAAGTGATGAAGTTTCTACAAAAATATTAAAGCGAGTATCTAATGTTATTGCACCAGTTCTTTGTTATTTAATAAATCTTTCTTTCAGCCAGGGTATATTCCCGGACCGGCTTAAAACTACCGTTATTAAGCCACTTTTCAAAAAGGGTAACCAATGCGATATGGGTAGTTACCGACCCATAGCACTTATACCAATATTTGCTAAAATTTTCGAAACAGCTATGCGTATAAGACTTGATAACTACATAAATAAATTTGATATTATTAGACATGAACAATTTGGATTTCAAAAGGGTAAATCTACGACATTGGCAGCTTATACTCTGATTTCAAATGTTACTAAATTTGTAGACAAAAAAATACCAGTATCTGTATTGTTCTTCGACATGAGTAGAGCTTTTGACTTCGTCAGCCATGAATTATTGATACGTAAGTGCGAAACATATGGTATACGTGGACAGGCAGTTAATTGGCTAAAAAGCTATTTACAAGACCGATCGCAATATGTCGAAATAAATAATTTGGATATTTACCACAGAGAACATATTTATAAATCTTGCACTGACTTCAACAGAGTTGGTGTTCCGCAGGGTAGTGTGCTGGGTCCTCTGTTGTTCTTGTTGTATATCAACGACCTTCCTACTACCATCAAACACCAGTGTATCCTATTTGCTGACGACATATCTGTGGTGGTTCCGTGTAAAGATACTGATAGTTATGCTTCTGACACTAATAGTACGGTTAAAGATGTGGTTGCTTGGCTTAATCATAATAACTTACATGTTAATCTTAATAAAACTACTTTCATTCAATTTAACAACCGACGTCAGAAGAGTAACATCCATATTACGTACAACCAAATTGACATAAAGGAAAGTAAATGTGTTCCTTTCCTAGGTATTACCTTGGATGACCTTTGCTCATGGAAAGAACATATCGAAAAAGTTTGCGGGAAAATTAATAGGTTTGCATTTGTTTTATGGCGAATTGGTAAAACTGTTAACCGTAAGTCAGCCCTGCAGACTTACCACGGTTATGTCGCATCAGTCCTTAGATACGGCATCGTCATTTGGGGCAATTCCGTGCATCTAAATAGAGCATTCATAGCACAAAAGCAATGCGTTCGGGCCATTTGCAATGTAAAGCCTAGAGTCAGCTGCAAACCCCTCTTTAGGAAATTAAAACTATTAACCTTGCCTTCTTTATACATTTACGAGGCCTGCAATTTTGTCAAATCAAATTCAGTTCTTTTTGAGAGAAATGACGCTGACCCTAGGTATGACAGAAGGCACCCTAGTAAACTTATAATTCCTTCGGCACATACTAAATTGTTCAGCAACAACTGTCATGCCATGTGTGTGAGAATATTCAATAAACTGCCAGAAAAAATGAGAGTGTTACCAATCAGATTGTTTAAAACAAAGTTGCACAATTGGCTCATTGAACAAGCATTCTACTCTGTCAAGGAGTTTATTGACATGAATGACATAATAATTGAATAATATTAATAGATACTCTGACATTGAATTAATTTGATTGTAATTAATTAACTGTGATGCATTATTATTATTATTGTTTAAATTCATGATTCAATTCAATTTTATTGTTCATTAAGTTATGTTTAATATTAAGTGTTTGTGATATGACATATACTGTAGAATTGTAAGTAGACTTTTATAATCATGCATGTATTATTTAGGTATGTTTAACATTCGTATGCCTCAGTCAGGCGAAATATGTGATATTTATGCTCTTTATGTACAACCTTTCATGTTACCATATTTCAAACGAATAAAGAAATTACTATTACAAAATAAACGACTGTGGAAATCAAGTTCCAACACCAACTATTCTTCTTGTTACTGCCGACGATGCTTAATCAATATTGTCAGAGCTAACGATGAAGATACATATCTACCTGTTGATACACCCCACTCTTTATTGTTTTGTTAGCTAAGCTAATCAATATTATATTGTTTCACTAGTCCTTTTTATAAAGACTGTGGTAAGTGAGACACCAAAGAGTGTTAAATATTATGACATGCGTGAATCTTTAACTAAATACTAATGGAAGTGAAAACATGAATTTCAATTTTAAGTGTCCGAAGAACTTTAATAATGTCCGCATTTTTTGACCTAGTATTTTGCATGCAACATTATTTAGACACGATTGTTCTTACTTTTTAACCGATTTCAAAAAAAGTAGGGTTCTCAATTCGACTTTATGTTTTATATGTTTGTTACGCGATTACTCGGCCAAATATGGATGGATTTTTATGATTATTTTTGAAAAACTCAAATATATTTACGGATATATATTTTTAACTTTTAGTTAAAGTTTGTACAAGGTATAGTCTAAAAGTAGGTTTTAGTATTTTTGTCATAAAAAATAGTTATTTATATTACCGTATATAAGGCAAATGGTTGAATAGACGTAGACGCTGAGTTCAGCCATCCCGAAGGCTAAGTTAATCAATGGGAAAGATCGGTCGGTTGCTCGCCTTTGTCTAGACTAGACTAACTTAGAATCAGCCTTATTTAAGTATATAGTTATAGTTTGAACAAGCTCTTAAAAAATATGTAGCCTTCATTTTAAAGCCATGGATACAAAATCCACTTTTTATTTTACCGATAAAAGTGAGTTCGTCGGAAAAATTGCTTTAACACCCTTTGTAAAGCGTATGGACGCGGTGGCAATGGATTGCCCATCAATATGAAATTACGTTTATTCAATAGAGTGGTTTGTACGAGTATTATAATTACAAGGACGAAGGTGTTGATGTTTTATTTCGTTATTTTTCGAATGAACACATGAATACGTTTTTTTTATGTTTAACCTGTTCGCCCGTTGTGTAAGACTTTTCCTGTAGGACGAAGACTTTGTCCCGTAAAAAGTATTCTGTTTGTTAAACCAGGGCATAAATTATCTCCATTGCAATGATTTAAATCCATTTTAGGCAAGAAAGCGAAATAAACGTCTAAACGTCCAATTATACTTTCATCATCAACAACATCAACGGCCCGTTACAGTCCACTGCTGGACTATGAGCCTCCTTCACTTAAGTGGAGGGTTTTGCCATAATCTCCACGCTTGGCAGGCGGGTTGGAGATCGCAGATTAAAAGGTTACTGTATCAGAGAGCGCTGCTGCCCGTTCCCTGTTCAATGTGTAGTCCCTAAGTCGCCTCTTACGACACCCACGGGAAGAGCAGGGGTTGGTGACAAATGTATTCTACTCTGCCGTCACCACACGGCGACTTTGCTTTCACATTTATAATATTAGTATGATCGTCTTCTATTACCTACCCCAAGCCAAGTCAGTGGCCTTTGGCGGCCCTATCGGCCTTATCACACTGACACTAGTCCTAGTACACTGGTAGTAGTAGTAGTAGAGCGGGTTTGTGAGGTCGCTTGTTGACCTTACAACCCACACGATGATAATGATGACCTACTCCTCTGTTCATTTCACTATCGTTATCTTTCCAGCCGTAAGACGTCCTCTACTGGATAAAGACCTAAACCTAAGAGTAGGTTAACTCATTTCGCTCGCTTTGTTTAAGTTTTTTTTATTGTTGTTACGCATGTACAAGACGGAAATCCAATGGAAATATTATTGTTATGCTAATCTATGGTTAATCAGTATGGTTTAAGTAATACAGAACTTATACGATAAACAATTATTTACGGTTACAATTCTGACAACCGTAGGGACTTGAACTAGTTCGTTGTATCGTTTCAATTCAACGTTATTTTTATTTTAAAAGACCTTGTGGTCATGGGAGTTTTTACAAAAAAAATTGTTAATAGATGTGTTATTAAAAAAACGGAGAGACTGATGCAGACATCATTAATAATCACCCAGCACGAGCGTAAACTTTTTTGGCTACGTAATGTTTTGATTTGTTGAGTTTCTCGTACACCCTGCAAATTAGTATTTGTTATAAATAAGCAATGAGTCGTCGGTTGTGTAGTGGCAAAGGCCGCTAAGGTGTTCTCGAACTTCGAATCTGCACGTTTATCCGACGCTCTTACGTTGAAGAAAAACATCGCGAGGAAACCTACACACTTCTGCGAAGATATTCAAAGGTTGTGTGTGAACTCTACCAATCTGTACTGGGCCAGCGTGGTTGACTAAGGCCTGATTGCCTTCACGGTAAGCTCAAGCCCCTCGGTGGGGACGTATATGAGCTGCTGATAATTTGTCATTTAGAAATATTCGTTGAGAATAGTTAAAACGTTGCATGGTGTCAACAAAAAGTAAAGTTCCTCTTTGATTGCTTTTCGCAACTCCAATTATTCGATGCCACGTTAACTATGAGGGATATATCGTCAGCTAACGTCAGAGCCAGGTACACCCACTGACCCGTGTCCCCAGATATGGGTCAAGCGGACCACCGAGCATGTCTATATTGGATATACAAATCTGGTATTGAGTAAATTAAATACTACTTATTATCATGTAAGTTTTTACATAGTAGAACGTTGGTAACCCAAATTGTGACAAGGACAATCGTTTATGTTGGACAGTACTTGTCGTGTATATCTTCTTTGGCTATTTCTGGGTAAACAAACACAGGCGAATTTTCGCTGTACGATAATATCAATTAAACACAGTGGAAGATAAAATACAAAAATAGAACTGAAACCGATAACAAAAAAGTACTATAGTTTTTATTCGTCTTCAGCTTGATTGTTTTCTATTTTTTCATCGTTGTGGGTAGTAAGGTCGACCGTCCTCACAAACCCTAGTGGCAGTGTTACAGAGCCGCCAAAGGCCACTGACATGGCTCGTGTATAACGGCTAGATAAGATAGTAGCCGGGACCAACGGCTTAACGTGTCTTCCGAAGCACGGAATCATCTTTATTTTCGGACAGTCAGGTGATTCAGCCTGCAAGGCTGTAAATACGAGTAATAGTACATTACTGCCGCGGCCGCAAAATTAGTTATTGATGGACGAGGGCACGTTTAAACTTTTATTGTGTACAAATCCAGCAAGAGTTATTGCGGCCGAGGCTTGTATAGTGCTTTTCTCTGAAATATGCGAGGAAATTATAAAATACTAAAAATATTGTGGTGGATAAGTACCTTGGATTTAGATGTCTTCTTGTATCGTACTAAACTTTATAAGTTCTTATTGTTATCACTTTAACCTTTACTTTCACTTGTTGAACCATTCATTATTATAATATTTCCCTAATTCAATGATTAGTGAACTTCATCATGATAAATTGATAAATAAGTAAGAAAATAGTACGATAAAAATAAAAGAGACGAAAATAACAAACCGCCATATTGCATACTTTCATTTTTTTTTGTTCTATGCCAGTGTCATACAGAGCATACAGCCAATTCCAATCCCTACGATTCGTGTACGATTCATATAAAATTTGAATTTAGAACATAAGAGTATGCTGTAAAAAGACTCAAATACATTGAATTTTCTAGACGAAAGTTACTTTGCTGGCCTAGGCCATTTGAGGGCACATTGCTGGCCGCTGTTTTGTATGGGGAAATGTTTCGTCCAAAAATGAGTTACTTCGCGTACTGTTTTTTGGCAGTAATGGTCACATTTTCGAGCGTGTCGGAGAAAATGATTTTTTCATTTTTCATGTTCTGAAAGTTGTCATTGGACTAATAGAATGTTAAATGACCCCAAAGAAAGGAAGTAAGTTCCAAGGGATGTAAGCAACTTTGAAATTTGAACCTTTCTTTTTACTATTTGCATAGAAAGTTGCACTGCGTATTGGCTGATATACGTCTGCCATTTATTGTGTGCAATTTTCTATGCAAATAGTAAAAATAAAGGTTCGAATTTCAAAGTTGCTTACATCCCTTGGGATGTAAATTGGACTTACATCCTTTCTTTAGGGTCATTATTGGACTATTTTCAGAGCATGAGAGATGAAAAAGAGTTACGTAGTTATTTAGCACGTGTATTTAAGTACCTATACCTATCTATATACTTTTTTTATAGAACAAAATTATTTTAAATATCTTAAAAGGTACATAAACTACCGCAAATTCCGAGTTACTAAACTAAATCACGTGTTTGTAATTACAATCAGGAAAGACGGGCTAAAATAATATTATTATTGTTTCCTGATAACTTTGATAACAGAGTTGAGAAATAATCAATTCATTTGTTTAAATAACAAGATTTGTTTATTTTTACTTTAACTAAGAGATTTTCTAAGAAAGGGAGTTTGTTCAATGGTTTATACTTATTATTACAAATAAAAACAAAAAAAATACAGTGGCCCAAGGAGAGGCTTTTGATACTGCAGATACAGTACTGTAGTGTAAGGTATAATGATTAAGGCGAAAAATATAGTGATAAATTATAATAGTGATAATGCTATCTCTCCGTAGCTCACTATATACGTATAGTGGCTGTAGCATTTACGACTCTTACTTAATCAAGCACCTAAAATAAATGGCGTAGTTCCGGATCTTAATATTTATAAAAAGTAAGCAGGCAAGATTTTTTCTTAATCCAGATCCGCTGGCTTCGGCTTAACTTTCTGAGGCCGCTGCGAAACTGCAAAGACTGTAATATAAAAGTTGAAATCCCATTAAATCGCGTGTTTGGAACGAAACTGTTTGCGTCCAAGTTCTGTTTTATCGCAGTCACCTACTTCCAGTTCAGTGGCGGATAAGCTTAGCCGCGTCGATAATGTGTAGTAGATCGTCAAAGCAAGTTGAAGGCCGCTTGACCTATTTTTATGTGTAAAATCTGGTATAGTGTAGTTTGATTTTACAATGTTACATTTCATAACATGTATCATACTTACTTTTTTAAGTCAACACAATACTTTGTTCTGTATTTAACAGAAACAAAAACTCACCAGCGTAGGAAATGTGTAAAATCGTTTCAAGGAAAAGCAGACAGCCTCTATGGCCGAGCAGTGAAGCATCTAGCTTTGGGTTCGAATCCCAGTGGAATATAGATAAATAGATGACATGTTTAATGTGAAAACAAAAATCTATTTGTGAGACCAGTTTGGCTAAAATTGCAATGCTTTTGTCTTGTCTGAACAGTAAGATGATTTATTTTTTCATATTGGTAGGCACGTAGACTTATTCGTAGTACTGTCCACGAAAATAGTTGTATGATAAAGGTCACGTCAACGGCCTTTGGCAGCATCAGGGTTTTTAGGGTCAGCCGTTGGCCCTATAACCCAGATGACAAGAAGAAAAACTATTGATGAATTGACATATACTATTGACTTTACAAAAGATGTGTAAGGATAACATCTTAAAAGGAAGACTAGAAGAAGGAATCAGGAATCTTAGAAGGATAACATGAAGTATAGATAGACATCTTACAGGCAGTATATGGTAAATATCGAATCAGGTCAAAGGTCGTAAGCGCTTTAACTGCCAATGGCGCTGGCGGTTTGGATATTGGCTGCTCAAAATAGACCAAAGCACTTTAGACACAAATGAAGAGGGATTCGAAGACAGACATATTGGATGTGAAATTTTCGGAAAAGGAAATGTTTTTTCTGTCGCTCTTTATTTAGACCAACACAAAAAATGCTTTCGAAAATTATTATTTTTTAGCTGGCTTAGCGTTAAAGTTGTGTAAGATCGTAATTTTAAGTAAAATAAATATTCCTGACTAACATCAAATAGTTGTGTACTTTGGAAATAAAAATAGTTGATCAGATTCAGTTGGTAAGTAGGAGTGGAAGTAGAGATGTTTTTATCTCTGATTAGCACTCAATGAATCCATCTTATTCTGATTTAATAAATATATTATAATAAACCAGTTATTAGATTGAAGTTTCGTCGTTAAATTTTTTTGGTGAGTTCACTACACGATGGAGAAGAACTCATCGAAGAAACTTCACATGCGTCGCATCTTTTACTGCAGTTTATAGTTACGGCACTTGACACATTACAAAAACTACATAAACTGTGTAATTATTTACGTACATGTTCTCGCAATATTATGTAGTATATCAGTTATTGTGTCCAAATCGTGTAATACCTTCGTATGCGGTATAGTATTAGAAGAGTCTTTTTATCAATTGCGTAGCTAAAAAAATAACATCTTCATGAAATCTGACGCAATGTGAGGCGACAACATTCAGTTACTATTGACTTGCCTACGAGCATATTAATAGTAAACAATCAACGTACCCAAAATACATAATACGTTGTGTTCCTGTCGATTAAACCGCTTAAAAATAACGTAATGCGTGCGTGCAGGAGTGTCAGTGGAAAGCGTTTGTTTGATAATAGTTCTCATTCTAAACTAGCAAGAGCTATGTATATGTGTTGAAGTAAGTGTATAAAGTTGCATTGCAGTGCAGTGAAGCCCAGATGACGCGACCTATCAGCTGCAATCAAGTACGTACGACCGCGGCGCAAGGTTAATCCAATGTAGCGCGTATCTCAGTGTCTGTATATAATATATAGATAATTCTGACACTTGTATCATAATTTGAAATTCATACTGTGAATTAGCTAAAAAGGCAATTAGCGAACTAAGAAATACAACTAGTGGCTCTGTGAGCTGTAGACCTCGCGAGTTTGTATAAACTTTTCATATTTTTTTTTTTTTTTTCCACGAACATCCCCGAATCATTCATTTTTTTATTTTTAAATGTTTTAATTTTTAAACTTAATTTTTTAATTTTTTTTTTTCATACCTATTTTTTTTTTATCTTATTTTATATAATTTTAAACTTTCGCGGTCATTATCGCGGTAAGCCTGTTTACAACAAACAGGCCGGCACAGCAGTGAACACTGTTATAATTTTTCTCATTTCTCGACCATTATTTTATACATATTTAATATTTATGCAAATTAAATTTGAACTGGTGCATCGAAATGCAATTTGTTTTGTATATAGAGCAGATTGGTTTAACAACTTGTGTCCGTTTATGTAACACAAAAGTATGTTTCTGCACTATAATATCTGTTTGTCTCATCTGGTGGCAGGTGACGACGACGTGGTAAGCGTCCATTCACTCTTGCTTTGAATACACTGCAAGGCACAAAATTAATATACGAAGGTATCAAAGGACGTTTTTTTTTAAATCCCTTTGCATCTTCGCTTTTCCATGAAATATCGTCCGTGGTCGTGGAGCACAACAGTAAACTTTTTGTTCTGCGTAGCACTGGTCTACGCTTGTTAGAAAAATACTTATTCAAATATTTTCATAGTGTATAAATATACATAACCTACATATTAATTTTTATTCTTTTTTTCTTGTAATATAAGGATTGAGGAAGTTCTTTACAATCGCCACCTACTTTTCTCGATTGCGCACTGTAGATAAAAAATCGCCTCAAATTATAGCCAAAGTAGGTTACAGAATAAAGAAACTGCATTATGATGACTGACGTCGTTCAGTGTACAATTCTGAGACTTGTTTATAACTTAGTAATCTATCTAGGTCGCATGAGCGATACCACGTAGGTAATGCAGGCATTAATGATCATTCATAGAATATTAGTTCTACCTTTTAGTATAGGTTCTACGAATCTAAGCCCTACGGTTTCTAGAAAAAGAATCGAGCCAACTGACCCATGCCTTTCCGAGGGTGTAGTATAAGACTAATATAAGGGATTTGAGTATAATGTCAGGCTGATCAGTCACTGGAAGCCAACTAAAGGTCTATCCACACAGCTCAGTGCCGTGTCAGGGACGGGGCCTGAACGTGGCAAATGTCATAGAAAATGTATGTACCGATATTTTTTTAGACTCGTGACGATGACGATTTTCTATGACATTTGCCACGTTCCGGCCCCGTCCCTGACACAGCACTGAGCTGTGTTGATAGACCTTAAATCTCTCCTCACCTCTTTGGAGATAAATGCGTGACTATGTATTGCAGTAAAAGAAATGCTGCGTGTTCAGAAAATAACAAAATGAAGATTTACAAACACATTTTAAGCTTTTTAAAAATCAGGGTGGCATATTAGTTATATAAACGATGACAGAAGAACAATGTAAGATTATAACATTTATGAGACATTTTACGGGCTTACCGCGAAAAAATATTATCGCGGTAAGCCCGTAAAATGTCTCGTAAATGTTATGATAGCCATTTAAAAAAAAAAATGACCGCGAAAGTTTAAAACTATATAATGTAAGATTAGTTTCTTTCTACTTTTCATTCCTCAGGCATCAGATTTTAAATACCGGAATAATGAAGTTGGACGTACATTTGTATTCTTGGGATCCAAACAGGACCGGACCAGAAAATTATATAATGTGTAAACTATAATATATTTTGATTTGTAAAAAACATACCAATTAAAAAAAAAACATTTAATCATTTATTTTATCTTTGGGTTTCTGTCCTACTTCCACGTTTTATATTGTTATTTTTGTCTGATATTGTGTATAATGGCTACGAATTTTACAAGTGAAGCAATCCTTTATCTATCCCGCTTTCAATTGACGCACTGCACTGGCATGTTTTCGGTTTATCTTAATAATCAAGTACCTACGTCAGTGCTACATTACATTGCAATCGGCTAAATATAATGCGAATCACAATGGCAGTGTCGTGGCCGCTATACGGCGGGTTTCAAGAGCACTGCGCCCGCGCCGCCGCCGCCGCCGCTGCTGCTGGTGACGCGAGTAGTGGTCACGCGCGGACTTATTTATAGCGCGTCTGATTGAATCGAATCCCTATGGTTATTGAACTGTCAAAACAAGAGATCGATCATTGATATTGAAGAAAACCACCCTTGTTGCAGAATCGCAATTCCAAAAATAAAACAAATATTGAAAGATGAGGTCGATTGTTTGAACAATACTAATATTTTTGTAAGTTAATCATCAATCTTACACATTGGCTTTATTTTTAAAAACTAAATATCTAAGTAACAAATTGTTTAAGTCTACGTAATAGTACATTTTATCTGTTTAGTTTAAAAATGTGTAAGAAAAAAATGTGTAAGGTTTAGTTTAAAAATGTGTAAGAAGAAATGTGTGTGAAGCCCAACTTTTTTTGTATCATTCATGAATAAAGTAATGAAATAAGACGCCAATAAGGATAGTAGAGGTACTGAAAACTATCTATCATGAACCTGCTGTACAATAAGTAGTACAAAAAAAGAAATGAAATATTTGCCTAACTTGCAAGGTAGCACATTTGAAATTACACATTCACAATTCCAATTTACTTAAGACATTACAATCTCCACCATAAAGTGATGTTTAAATAATATACTTATAAGAAACGTTGTTTGTTTTTGCGTATATACAATTATATACAGCGTGTTACAAAAACTACCAAAAAAATAATATTCTTCATCACAGGCATTTAATTAAAATTTTCCCATTTCTAGTGTCAATTGACATTTAAAATATAGACTATCGATTGTCAGAACGGAAAAGTATTTGTACAGTACACCATTTGTGCCTACATTTTAAAAAAAGATGTACTTAAATCAATTTATGATAGAAAGCTTTTTCTTTTTTGCCTTAATTATCTTGTTTAGGTATTTAGAAACATAAATATTATTTTGAAATATTTAGTTCATTATAAATAAGCACATTGACCTATAATTACATATCTGGTCTGAATTTTCTTTGACACAGCTGATCACTAGAGATGGGAAAATTTCAATTAAATGCCTTTGATAAAAATATTTTTTTTTGGTATTTTTTGTAACACGTTGTATAAGGTACTATAGTATGTCTTGTACTTAAATTCGTACAATGGCACTTTGATTTATTTAAGTCGTGCGTCGTGCGTGATGTCCCTGCGCAAAACTACTCAAGAACAACGCTCTAACCATAAAAAAGTTTTACGAATGTAATGACTACATCACGTTCTAATGATCATAAGAGACAGACATAATGAACATATTCATTATTTATTAACACGACGACGAAGTGAATAAAATACAATTTTGACAAATTGAAAAATGGAGTCTCGTTGTGGTTAACTTACCAAGTAAAGCCTGAAAGAGTCGTGACTTGAAAATTCTGATGACTCTCTCGATCGCCAGGCGTAGCTGCCGATCTTGAGGCTTCACAAGCTTGCTGTGATAGTCTTCCAGCAGTTCTAAAGCTCGGTGGGCCTCTGTTTGCAAAAGAAAAATAAAACTGTACTATTCATAAGTGGTCATACCTAACACTGAATAAGTTATTAACACCATTGTTAATGGTAATGGTAAAGTGGGAAGTTCAGCAACAAAAATGACATAGTTTCCTTTCTGAAGAAAAACCTTGAAAGGACTCTCTCTAGATGTCGCATTAAAAAAAAAGTTAAGATGAATGCATCTTAAATTAAGTTATGATTAATGAAGATGGTCCAATCATACCCCTAAATAACGGTTTTAATGGGAAAATATCCATCTGCGTGTTCGTATCAGCCATTTGGCGTATATACATAACACAAACTGTGGTCTAAATAAATTTAGAATATCCAACGACTAACACCTATTCGTCGATGGATGTGTTCAGCATGAATTGTTTATAAATTGAAATTCTCGGCTGATCGATATAGGACTAATATCAGAACAGGTATTATAATAGCAGAACAGGTATGCATAGATTGCCTATTGTATGTTACTCGATGAATAACGTAAAAAATACGAAATTAACTTGTAAGTGAATAAGAATAGGTAATACGATATGATTGTAAGTCATAATAAGCACGCAGTTTCATTGACCCAAAACATTAGGTACGTTATAAATAACGATAGCATGTTTATGGGCGTATAATGCTTAGAATAGTAAGTAAATAAATGTTCTAACAACAAAATCAATTAGTCCAAACCGTTGTTGTTTAAAGAATCTTGTTGAAAAAAAAACCTATTATAGTATACGGTCGAGGGGACTTGTCTTCCAGCTCAACGCGCATCATATTAAATGAAAGGGGAGCTACCTAAAGAAGTGAGCCCTTGCTTATATCATCGATAATTCGCCTATATTAGCTTTCACAAAAAAAATTCCATCGTTTAAGGAACATTTGTATAATAAATTCACCTTGCTTACGAACTGGCATCACGGCACCACCCCCTATAACTTTAGAAACCTGTAAGACACTTTTGCACAAAATAAATAAGAAAAATTATTTCACAGTGACGTAGACACAATATTGTTCATCTTAAACGATTTTAATCACAGACACATTTTTGAACGGCACATTTTCACAAAAACATTAGAAGGTACGAAGTGTGCGCGGTAGTGATTCCACTGGTGAGGGCCATCGACTACTGTACCTCATAGGATTGGTCGATTTCCACTGTGACGTCAGGGGGTGGCGACATAGACAAGGGGTGTGCGACGTGTCGAGCTCCGAGGGTGAGGGATAGAGCTGGCTGGTCTGCAACACGTTTTTAATATCAAGTTTTGAATAGATTTAGTAGAGACGCGCTAAAAAAATTATGCATTCTCTAAACTCAATCTTTTTCGGAGGAAAATCATATAGGTAGGTTTCCCAAAACTTGCAGTACCAAAGTTGCTAGATATTTGTACTTACACATCATTGAGAGGGAATTTGAATTGAAATAATTTATTTATTTAACCATTTATTGTACACATTAAACAAGAAAATGACAATAACACAAAGAAAAACGACACAACAGACCTACTTATTTCTAAAGAAATATCTTCCAGCAGACCTACATAATATTATTATTATGACGTGTAGTTGCGTAAGTCTAAGTAAGTACCTACCTACCATACGTAATTATTTATTTTAGTAAGATGTTTGATGCAACATACGATAAAGTAATAAGGTTAAACTTTTACGTAAAAAATAATAAAAAAGATATTAGAAATAAAATAAGTGGCATATACATTTTAGGTATATTACTTTTGTGTTGTTGTTACCTATCCTTTAACTTGTTATGTGTGCTATGATGCTATGAAAGCGAATCAATTATTATTATATTCATTTAATTATTTATCAAATTGGACAGTTTGTTAGTAAGTACTTTCTACCCACCTCTATCTATTCGAAACAGATTCGAAATAAAGTTTTGCTTAGCGCCGTCTTTGATAATAGTTAAATAGTTTTTTCGTTAGATGGCGCTGTTCCTTATAATTTGATTGGTACATTCCATTTCACGAAATATTATTTAAAGAAGTCAAAAATCAAATTTCTGTGTAAGTTTTGAATAAGAATTTTAATAAACAAAAGAAAAACGTTACTCAATGGATACAAAATGTGTATACTTACTAATTACTTGTCGACTTCTCTTTGTTTCAAAAATACACAAAAAAGAGCTTTGTTTCTTTTGTGTTAATAGTAACAAGTACTAATGTAGAACGAATCGTGACGAATTTTTGACAAATGGCCTGACCTTGGGTGCCCTGCCTGCGCATTTCGTTCGTATCCAATCCATCCGTGAAGTGAAGGAAGCCCGAGTTTATTTTTCTGTCTGTGGGTCAGCCAGTCTCGATTCGATATAGCTACGTAGCACGTAGATAATTTAGATAAGTAGTGGTTCAAATCTGTAAACGTGGGGCTCCAAGATGCCTCTATTTGGTAAAAAAGATTTCGGGAGAAAATCTAAGAAGGAAAGTAAAGATTCAGAGAAACAGCCGTCCATCGAGGACAGGTACGTTGTCAAAGACCTGCTGGGCACTGGAGCCTTCTCTGAGGTGCGTCTCATCGAGAGAAAAGAAGATGGTCAGTTGTTTGCAGTCAAGATTATCGACAAGAAGGCTCTCAAAGGGAAAGAGGACTCGTTAGAGAATGAAATTAGAGTGTTGAAGAGATTTAGTGAACAGGCGAAGGCCGAAGGTGGTGAAAAGAATAAAATGTTTTCGCACCCTAACATTGTTCAGTTGTTAGAGACATACGAAGATAAAAGCAAAGTGTATCTGGTGATGGAGCTGGTGACAGGAGGGGAACTGTTCGACCGCATTGTTGAGAAGGGTTCGTACACGGAGAAAGACGCATCTAACTTGATCAGGCAGGTGTTGGAGGCTGTACACTACATGCACTGTCAAGGGGTAGTGCACAGAGACCTCAAGCCTGAAAACTTGCTGTATTACAGTGCTGATGAAGACAGTAAAATCATGATCAGTGATTTTGGTTTGTCCAAGATAGAGGACTCTGGAATTATGGCAACAGCTTGCGGAACACCAGGCTATGTAGCACCTGAGGTTTTAGCACAGAAGCCTTATGGCAAGGCAGTAGATGTTTGGAGTATAGGAGTAATTTCATACATCCTGCTGTGTGGGTACCCACCATTTTATGATGAGAATGATGCTAACCTGTTCGCACAGATACTGAAGGGGGATTTTGAATTTGACTCGCCTTACTGGGATGACATTAGTGATTCAGCTAAAGATTTCATTCGTCATTTGATGTGTGTTGATGTGGAGAAGAGATACACATGCAAGTAAGTAAATTTCAGAATATTATATTAGTTTGTAAGATAATACTTACTAAAAAAAGTTACTGCTATAAGTAAATTAATTTTCCTTTATATTTTTGTCAGTTGAATATGCTAAATATTTATTTTTTGGTTTAATAAAAATATAGTTATCTACATTCCCCAAAACTGCTTTACTGCCAAATTCACCAAGCTTCAATTATTATTCTCTTTTCAAAATATGGTATCATTTTCCACTGTAGCAAATAACATGCCTAAATTATGTAGAAACCAGGTTCAGCAAAATTCCATTCCATTGTGACAGCTGGGAAATTCTAACTCCTTTTTGCTCAAACTTCAAGGAATTTCTTCTTATCTATTAAATATAACCAGTTATACAGTAATGCTATAATGAAACCAGATATTTTTTTCATATACCTATATATTCAATAAAATAAAGACATCATTTATACCTGAAAATTGCCCTTTTCCAAGTGTGACGGGTGGGACACTCGAGAGACCCACCTGCCTGAGTTGATGGCTTATCTGGGTCGATCAACTATTTTTTGTCCATCCAGAAATATTTTGGCAAAAGTTGTGAGTGATTATTTTTGGGCATTCATTAAAATAAGACAATAGATAATTTACCAGAGTTTAAAATATAAAAACGAGCAGTGCACTTTTTATAACCATTACTAGATATTTCACCAAAAACTCAGGATGTTGAGAGAAAAATCTGTCCCTTGGACAACCAAACTAATATTATTTTGAAGATGACACCATAATAAAAAGTAAAAGCAAACTGTTTTGTTGTATAATAATTTGAGTATATATTTATTTATAATAGCTATACCAAAGTTCGTAGTTATTGTTTTCGGCTTATTTCCAATAACAGTGTCTCTTGGACAACCGTTGACTTTTAATTGTTGAAAATATAATATTAATGACCTGTGGTTTGACACATTGTTTGAAGTACTTTATTGACTAGAATATTACAATTAATAACTCGAATCTATGAGAACTTAATTTAGTCCAACCCACCATTGGGACAGGTGGGTATGTATGTATGTATTGGGACATGCCTTCAAAACCCCATATTTCCATACATATTTACTCGAGCAACATCCTAACAAGCCAAAACTTTTAGTCTTGGCATAATTGTTACTTTCATAACATCTTTAGATGATAGGGTATATATTTTTTAATTAATCGTAAAAAAAGGGACGTTTTACAGTGACGGGTGGGACAGACTATAAGCATATTGTTGTTGAGCCTCTACAAATCTTTAACATGTTTGTGTTTTTTTACCTCTGTTTTGATATACATGAATTGCTTCATCTTTTAAAGTTATCAGTTCTTTAAAACGGCTCTTGGATTGCCGTGAAAAGAAATGCTAATATAAAGAAAAATACTGTGCCGTAGATTAGCTGTACAAAAGTAAGCTTCAATGTACAGCAGCAACATCATAATATGCCTGTTTGTCGTCGTCTGTTAAAATTAATTAGGTGGCTGTTAGATGGTTACTCTTCTAGACTATAGATAATTCGTTGGAGCATCAAAAAAAAAAGTCATGAATTCAGTTCGATTCTAGATGTGGTTTGCAATGTATTGGGCCAACTTTGAGTTTAAAAATTATTACTAGTGATTTAGAAGAGTGATTTTTGAACTTAAAATTGTTTCAATACATAGTGGTTAATTAGTCCAAGTACATAGCTAATTATGCTTCGAATTTTATTGATATGCAATTCATTCTTATTTATTTCAATTTGTCCCAAATTAATTAAAAAATAATAATTATATAGTTTATAAGGCTAATTTTATTAATTAATAATTAATTTTATTATTAGTAATTCATTATTAATTAAAGATGATAATTCATTATAATTGTATGGTGACCTGACTATCATGATACAACAAAAATTAATAAATTAAAAAGTTGTTATTATAGAAGCATTAGCAGGTAGCCTGTATTTATCCGGTATATAGCCGGTATAATGATTAATTATTTATTCTATGAAAGAAATATTTTGAAGACAGAATAGTTACATATTTATTTTGTATTTCACATTGACATTGATAGCAAAATAAATATATTTTTTTATTACTAATTTATTATAGGTAAAAATTTGATTAATTTTGCATGACTAAACACTTTGCAGATTTCTTTAAAATATTTCAATTTCCAGCATCTATGTACAGTACACTATGAATCTGTGCATATAATTATTATTATTATGGTGTGAAAGGTTTTTTGTCTTCCTCATGACTAATTATATATTATGTAACTACTTACTCACTACTATCTTCATAGTAGTAGTTATTTCTTTCTAATAAAGTAGGTAATGAATTAATTTAGTCTAATTTACGAGCACTTATTCACTGGATATAAATTCAGGGCAGTCATTTCAACTAAAACTATATTATAATAATCTACAAAACTATCATAAAATTAAATATTGCATTATATTCAATATAAAAATACAACATACAATAAGCAAATAAATAAAAAAATTGTAAATGTTATTTAATAGATAGGAAACATGCGTAAAAATATAATATATTTATATATTATAGTTTTTATCATAGTTTGTCTGAAAGTACAAAAATAAAGTACTGACAGTCAAAACAGAATCGAAATTGATTGAAAAACAAATTAGATACAATACAACATATTAAACAAATATATCTGTCCCTCTTAAGAAAACAACATTTTATATAGCCTTATGGCGGATGTATGGCCCGCGTGAACTATGACGTCACAAAATACGTCGGACCTCTCTGTCTAAACATCAACTTTGAATATATAACTCACTTTGTATCTGAGAAAGATAAAAAAAAAACTTAAGTGTTTATCTGAGGCTTGAAATATTTATATAAATAAATATTGTATGAAGAACATATCAAAATGAGTTACTTGTAGGTTTTTATAAATTTAATATACCTATAATATCCCTTTGGTAAATAATTTATTTTTTTAATAATTAAATTTATATACATAGCTGTCTTTGCGCGATTTACTTGCATGAACAAAGATTTTTAGCACCTTAAATAGGTACTAACTTTTACCACATATCCTGGGCCTAACTGAAATATCAAATAATCCCATCTAAATATGTGCAAAAAATATATTTATTACAAAATATCAGGCACATATTAATATTTATACATATTACAACACTATTCGATTCGCCAGGTGGCGCTGATTGTATAAACAGTGTGTTTTATAAAACAAAATATCTAATGATTATAAAAAAAACAGTGCAAATCAGTTGTAACCTGTATAATATTGTTTGTGACTATTTTTATGAATTAACTATGAACTTATAAATCTCTAATTCAAAAGACAACTTAAAAGTGAAATAAACAACAATTGTAATATAAATAACTATCCTACTTAAAATAAGAAAGAAATTTTATACATAAAAAACAAAGTGTGAAGGCGGAATTTTATAGCATTTTCTATTTAAAAAACTTTAACTGAATACAATAAAACCTTCATAGCAAAAAGTATTACATTTACTATGACTCATAAATTATGAGCGTGATGATATACATGTATGTATATATATTTATAAATTAATAACCATATTTTTTAAATTAATTTGTTTATATAAATATTGTATATTTAACATTTCTTTTTACTTTGTTTATTTAGGTAAATTTATCTTTTGTTTTTGAATTTTCAAATCCTTATATTTGGTCTACAACATGAACTCTACTTAATGATTTGACTTTAGCTAATTAATTATTGAACTTGTTGTTTTATGACCCTTATTTAAATATTTTCAGGCAAGCTCTGGCGCACCCATGGATTTCTGGTAATGCTGCAAGTAACAAGAATATCCATGGAACCGTTTCTGAACAGCTCAAAAAGAACTTTGCGAAGTCTCGCTGGAAACAGGCGTATCATGCCACCACAGTCATCAGACAGATGCAGAAGATGGCTCTGAGCAGCAGCAGCTCCAGTCGCAGCTCGTCCAATGTCAACCCAGACACCAAGCAATAGCTGATTCAACAAACGATTACAAGCACATTCTATTCCTGACTGCTGCCACAAGTTTATTAAGGTACTTAAGTTCTCTTTGTTCATGACATAATAAGATCTGATTTACGTCTCAGTTCGTTCACCATGTGGTGCGACACTTTTATTAGGCATATCTGTTGAACCGTTGCACTAGCTAATTGAAATTCATTGCTGAATGAAGGCAATTTGTAACCAGACACAGCAAAAGTTTGTGTCATCAATTTTGTAGCCATGTTATTCAATTGAAATAAGCCTGATAATTTAACAGCGCTTAAAGTAATAAATTAACATGTTTAGGTAATGATTGAAAATCAACGAACTGTTAAATAAGATATCGCTAGTCATTATCATTTCTGCTTCTAAATATAAAGTTTAAAAATTTAAAAAAGATAAAATTAATTGAATATTGTAATGTCATATATAGTAAGTTACAAAATATTGCATATTAATGTTTCGTGAAATTCTTACTTGTGTCTTTTATTTTATATATTAAGTGCTGTGCTGGAAATAATGACCTGACCGATTAAATCCACATCACTATATATGACTTTGTATCTCGCTCTTGACTTTTATGCATTTGTTTTACAAATATTTTTAAATACCTATCCTTGAATAATAAGTAGGTAGGTAACTAATAATGTTCTCTTTAACTGACTAACGGTGAAGTATGGTGATAATCACTTATTAAATATAAATAATAAGATCTGTTGCAAAATAATATAGTGTTAAAATAAGTAGTATACAGTGATAATATTTCAAAATAAATAAATTTGTATGATATCCTAAAATGTAAGGCACAGTTAAAGGAATGAAGAGAAGAATGTTCAAATTGGGAACTAAGCTCGTTTTAAAAAAGTTTGCAGGTAAAAACGAATTTATTTTTTAAAGTTTTTGTATTATTTAAGAGATTACAGGAAAAACATCAAAATATTGCACCTAACACAGTTATCCACTGGCTTTTTGAGATTTGAATTTCAGCATAATTAGTACATGCATAAAGTTCTTAAATATTATTTTAAATTTTAGCGTAAAGAACTATTTTTGACACGAGTTCTAGATAGTTCAAGGTAGAGATGTTATGTCAGTACACAGTCCCTGACTGTAGTGAAGGAGTAGACCACCTTAGTGCTCTGACTGGCCCTCGCGGGATTGTTATCTCCAGTTTATATATTTAAACCTATAATCTATTATAATATCCTATTTAACCCCTTCAAAGTAGTTGTTTTTAAAATTTATGAGTCATAATAATATGATATATTATACCTACCTAGCGTAAGTTGTATGATTCTGAAGTTAAAACCTTCCTATCTCTGTTACCTTTTAAATACCTAAAAGTTAATTAGCGGTTAAACTTATATTGCACTGTTGAAATCAATGTTATCTTATAATAATACTCTGTAACTGTGACTAAAATAGATGATAGTGCATATTTATAAAAATAAATAATAATTGGTATAGTCACGTCGTAATACGGGCCTAACTTTTGGAACTTTCATAGTTGAGACGATTGCTTTGATTGTTGGCTTGATGTGCTATATTTGCCTGAATGCTGTGTTCAAAGCATGTCTGCAAAATGTCAGTACTTATAAAACAAAATTCTGAACTGAAGTTTCAATAAGTAGGTTTTACAAATCAATGTGTATGTATAAGTAATAATGAACGGTAATTCGATTAGGACTGGAGTGTAAAAGAAATCATTAGAAAGACATCAGTTCCGTTGCTGTATGAATCAATCAACGCTCCACTGTGTTAAACGATTGCATATGCTTGATTTATGGACGGTCAAATGCATCAATCAGCGATAAATGCAGCTGCCTGCTTGTAAACTTGAGCATTAGTGTTCAGTACGTTAAATCACATGTGTTTGTTCCACACTTTATGACTATTATTCAATTTTATTGTATGCATGTTAAACGCTTTTCAGTTTTAAGACATTTACTATACATATTAATAACAATTAATTTCATTTTGTACACTAATATTATACAGTAAGTTTGACAATATTTAATTTTCTAATATCTAGATACTTACCTACATTTCTACAGTCTTTAATGACTTTTTAACTGTGTAAGATAAGAGTAATACTATTTTTCGTTAATATACAATTACATTTTTATATTATGATAAAAATCATATCAAAATTTTTACATTCCGTTTTGGATAACAAATTTTATTTTTAAATTTTTTATTGAAATCAACATTCCACTTCTCAGTATTGCAATGCCATTATATTGAAGTAAGCATGTATTTACAGAGTAATTGAATTTAATTCGTATTACCTGTCAGAATACCTAATAATTTATCTTTTGCCACAATAACTTTAATAACATTACCACATTACATGAAAAAAGTATCGTAGTACATTCCACGTATTGGTTTATAAGGATCATTTTGTAAGTCAAAAATGAAATTATTTCGATGTTTAATATTATGTATTTTTTTCAACAATTTTATCTAGGTATGCATTGTTTTTTATTTTTTTTTACGTGCACTGCAAATACTTATCTTCCGTCCATCACAATATGTAAGAGTATATTTTGAAATCGAGGTTTTGATTTTCTAACTAGAAGGACATCTAATATTTAATTTGATGGCAGGTCAGGAATTCATGATTTATATTATAAACGAGTCATCTTAAAAACTTATTATGACTTCATGAAAATCAAAACGGAATTGATTTTAATAGGTGTTCAATAGGTACTTACATTATTCCTTTTAATTGATGTTGGTTTTCATATCGCATACATACAACTTTATTCTTCCATTTATGTATTTATAAACAAAAACATGAATAATTTAATAGTAGATACTATAATTTAGTATCTACTACTAAATTATTCATGATGAAATGATTCACAGTCTTCTGTGACGTACCTTTCGTACGAATCAAGTATATTTATCATGATGATGATCAACAGGAAATATAATATAGACAACGTCGAACCCTCGATTGCACCGCTGCTTAATATGATTTTATATTTATTACAATTTTTTATGCATTAGAATTTATTGTTTTTATAACCAGAGATTCATTCCTTTGAAGCATTATTAGTATTGCTTCAAATCTGCATCGTCAACCTTGAAAAATTATGTCGCTATCATATAATGGTTATCAACATAACGTAACACACTTATTATGTTTAAACTAGAAAGAAAATCATAAAACCTAACCATTATCTGCAATATGACGAGCTATTAATGCGCCTTAATTATGTGTATAATTAATTAATTATAATATAAACTGCATAGTTCTTTTAATTACTTTTAGTCATAATTGTCGCCAAGTTATCATAATATTTTTATTTTTACTTTAGAGGCTTCCAGAATTCTCAAATAATATCTATCGTTAAACGATAGCATAATTCGTATAAGTGCCATTTTTTGCACCAACATACAATTTCATAAGTTTTATCTAAAATATTTCCCATTATTGTTTGTCTATTTGGAATTTTAAGGAATTATAATGTAGCATTTTAATAAGTATAATAATTACGATATTTTGATTACAACTGTACCTATAGCTACGCACAATATTAAGTTAATTATTTTATATGTATTAAATATAGTATAAATGATATAGTTTCATAGGAGTGGCACTGGCATTTTACGTGATATTTCAGTGATTAAAATGTAAGCATCACATTACCTTAAGTGTGGTCTAGTAGTCGGATTTGAAATAGTTACCTTGATTTTTTAAATATAATTTACTTGTATTTCTAGAATATTAGTTCCGAACTAAACAGCATGTAATCTACAAAAATACAAAATTCAAATCAAAGTTGTGATAAAATTACCTGTTACCATTGATTTATTTATAAGCCTAACTGACTAGAATTTGAAGTTGGCACTTATACATTTTTTCACCTCTGTAAATAAAACATGCCATTCTTTCTCCCGGATCTTGTAACCCGCTGTACTTGTTCTGCCCTCCTCAGTTTGTTTTACTTGTACCAAGCTGAAGTCTTCCAATATGATCGCCTAATGGGGGATATTCCGACAGCCAATTAAAAAAAAAATGTTGATAAATCTTCGATAGATGGCGTTGGCGATTCATGGATCCAAAGAAATCCGGCGAATCCACGAAGTACACCTGGCGCCATCTATCGTCTTAATTAGAACTATTATTTTTATTCTTTAAAGAGCTGTCAGAAGTCAGAAGCTGAGAGCTGTAGTTGACTACGATTATCCTTTTTAAGTATGCTTAAAAATTATTTTAGAACTGAAAAATTGCTGAAATTTCCTAAAAATGCCAGAGCTATTAAATTATTAGTTGTGTTGTACGTGTTTATATTCTATGTGTACCTATTTATTAATCTTAATCTCATTGTTGCACAAATACAGTTGGTCCAATGATCTATTATAGCGATCTTGCCATACTAACGCCATACCTTTAATATTCTTATATTGCTCTCTTATACTTATACCCCACTTGTTGAGTTATTCACTGTGCCAAAACCATATCATGATCAGTGATAGATGTTGTATTGTAAAGTAAGAGTTCTTATATTTGTTAGCTATAACATGAAGATTAACTTATATCGCAAAGTAGCCGTGTGCTATATGAGTCGGAGCGTTAAACTTTCGTGATTTTTGCCGATAAACTTTCATGATTTAAAAATAATACCTAAACAGACACACGTCCACTTCAGTTAGCGCACGGCCTATCTCTATGTCTTGTCCACAGTGTCATGCAGTGCTAACATAAACGTAAGATGTTCAAGTTCCTTGTCACTTAAAAACTATTAATGACTTTGACATTACCTATCTATCCTTTAATCATTTAAATTGTATCTTAAATGTAAATCATATTGCTATTTTTCGAGGGTTATTTAAGTAATTACATACGTTGTTTTAACTAAAATTAATGTACACAATTTAGTTTTTTTAAGCACAATAGTGTAAGGGGTGGGTAAAAATATCAACAAGTTTGTTTTCATGTTATCAAGTTGGTAACATTGATATGAGTTTATACCCTTGGTTGTGAAGTTATTTTCATTCATTGGACAATCTCACATGACAGAATAGGAGACGGGTATAACTGTTGGCAAAGATCTGATTACTATTGAATTACTAATCTTGTGATTTAGATTTTATACTTCTTGTTCAAAACAATCAAAATTTATTAGTAGATTGTTAGATGTTAGCTATATTTTCAATGTAAATAAATGCCAACTTGTTGATATGTTTCTTTCATTTTATCTTCTCTGTTTATAATAATTTATTATTTACTATTAGGCTTATCGAGCTGACCGAATATTTCCATCGCGGATTATCGTCTAAACATAACAGAAAGCCGCCAAAAATAAGATTCAAATAAAATTAAATATATATAATTTATTTATTATTCATTATTTATAATTACACCGTGCACATAAAACCGATAGGAATGTTTTTATTGTATCTCTTCGCCGAGAAGTGAGAGTTGTTTGAGGAATTGGCCAGCGTTGGGCAGAGTAGTCGCGCCGTAGATGAGTTTTCTAGAGGTGCCACTGGTGGCTTGTTGCTGAAAAAAAATAATAAGGGTCAAAAGACTTAGAAATAACACCAAAAAGAGTGGCGGCGTACAGTGGCCAATATTATCTACTAGAGAGAAGTTCGGCCACGCAACCGTTTTCCACTGGAAGATAACATTCAAAAGGCTATAATGCAAATGATCATCAGACCCTGTTATGCGAAACTGCACTTCAGATAATATCGTCATACTTTTTTTTCTCGCCCCGTACAGGACAAGGCTGCAATAGGATTTCTTTAGCAAAATATGAGGATCACAAAACTTGCCCGTAGCATCGAAGCTTTATGTATGACGTGTATATATATTTTATAAGTTTATAGATATTTAAAAGAAAAGTACAAAAGATACAATTCCTGTGGAGTTTCTTCTGACCGTTCTTCTCCACAGAGGGCGTACACTGGTAGTGAACGTGCCATCCATGATAGCTTTGACGTCGAAAAATGATTCGAATAAAAAAATTTGACTTTGACGTTAAGAATAAAGAACAGAATTACATAAAGTCAAAACGCGGTATTTGTGTTTTGTAAACGAAATCCCTCTACGACCTGCTTTCGAGAGACGAAGAGGTAAATATAAGAAAAAAAAACAGCTATTTATGTACGCCTATTAATTCTCGGAATTAATATTTACAAGCCGCTTTGAGTCTACGGCACCAGAAACAACTTTCTTTTCGAATATCATATTCTGTCCAGATCAGTTTTTTAGGTCAGGCCTCTGACGCACAGGGTCGCGGGTTCGAATCCCGCCCAGGGCAAACATTCGTGTGATGAGCACTTGTGTTTGCCTTGTGTCTGATTGTTGTTTATCTACAACGTGTTACAAAAAATGACAAAAAAAAGAATATTCTTCATCACAGGCATTTAATTAAAATTTTCCCATCTCTAGTGTCAATTGACACCTAAAATATAGACTCGATTCTCAGAACGGAAAAGTATTTGTACACCATTTGTGCCTACATTTTTAAAAGATATGTACTTTTATCAATTTATGTTAGAAAATATTTTCTTTTTTGCCTTAATTATCTTGTTTATATTATTTAATTCATTATTTCATTACTGTAATTTTTCATTAAAATTATTTAACAAAGCTTTTTTTATTTATTTGTAGTTTTTTCATTTTGAAATTAATTGTTCTAATGTGAATGTTATGGTACAAGTAGTACGTAAACATTTTAAGCATAGCGGTAAAAATAGGCACATTGACCTAAAATTACATATCTGGTCCGAATATTCTTTGACACAGCTGATCACCAGAGATGGGAAAATTTTAATTAAATGCCTTTGATAATTGATAATTTTTTTGGTAATAGATAATTTTTTTGGTATTTTTTGTAACACGTTGTATGAAGAACTTATCTATTTATGTAATGTATGTCAGCTGTCTGGTACCCATAGTACAAGCTCTGCTTAGTTTGGGACCAGAGGGCCGGGTGTGAAGATGTCCCCACATAGTGTATGTACGTACTCCGTATTCGGCCGAGTAAAATGTTGAGATAGTGGACCCTGTGTGCGTGGTCTAAACCAGTGACGGAAAGAGACTTTGTTTTTACCCGACTACGGCGAAGCAAAAAGGAGGGTTATGATTTACTATGTAGAGAAGAGATTAATAAATACCAGCTCACCTTAGCGAAGTCGATTAGGTTGTGGTACTCGATGTAGTTGCCGCCGCCGACGACGAAGACGACGGCGTCGGTGGGGGGCGGGGTGCGGGCGGCCCGCGCGCGCGCCGCTCCGTCCGTGCGCGCCGCTTTCGGGTCCAGCCACGTCAGCTCCGACGCACCTTCGCCACCGCCTAGGGCCGATTCCACCGCGCGACTCACTGGCAGTTTCTAGATAGGAAAGAAATCATCATCAACAGCTCATAATCCCATCGAGGGGAATTCGGGCGATCAGGCCTTAGACCACGCCGGCCCAGTGCAGGTTGGTCGACTTCACACACAACCTTTGAATTTCTTCGCAAGACTGTACACTGCAGGTTTCCTCACGATGTTTTCCTTCACCGTAAGAGCGTCGGAAAAATGTACATAATTACTACGATTGGGTAATGAACCAGCGTCCCCTGAACGGAAGACAACGGTCCAAGCCACTACCTTCGATCACAGAAGGGCTACACCATCGACGCACACCAGTAAAAAATAAGAGCAAACATTTAAAATAAATTTTTTGTGCAATAGTGGGGCTTGGTTCGTCCGTCCTTTTGGCCATATTATAAAGGAAATGAGAATCCTAATATTAGAGCTGTCGAATTTTAAACTTATGTACGCGTTGACTATTTAAAGATGACGTAAATCATCCGACTTGAAAATTCATAATTTGACAGTGGTAGTGGTGACTCTCACGTCAGTCCTATTTACCTTTTAAAGATTAGAAAGGGACAGGAGTTGGCCATCCTAATATTAGCTGTCAAACATAGAATTTGAACCTTATGGGAACGTCGATTGCACAATTTTAATGTGACTCAGGCTGGCTGGACACTTCTTCCAAATGAGCCGCGTTTAAGTAGTAGCTTGAAATATTTCGATTAATGAATCCAAAAAAATTGTGCATGTTTGCATGTGCATTGACTATTTATTATTGTTTACGAAAATAGTCGTCAGTAGACAAAGATCTTTGGTGTTTCAATAACTTTAACACCAGGGTAAGTGTTCGTTTTTTATAAGAATGCCGTCCTGACAGCTGTCATACACGTACAATTTTTCTTCTGTCTCTTTTGCACCCATTTGGTTTTCATATTTCCTGCCTGCTGTCAGGACGGCGTTCTTATGATGCGATTACTATAGCTAGAAAATCCTTACTCGTTTTTATACTTGTAATATAAAAGACGTCTGGCTATCGGGCTTGAAACAAAATAGTTTCATTATTACTCACATGTTTCTTAACGACTAAATTCTTCACACCCTCCATGACGAATGAAGACCCCTGGGACACTAGTTTGGAGAACATGGATACTGTTTTGGTACCCCCACCTTCATATTGACTGGACATTTTTGTGAAACCTCTGAAAATTACACAAATTAAGTAGTTAATAGATTGTATAGATACTGATGATATGGCAAGGCGTAATTGGTAGTACAGAAATATACCTAAAAATGGCGCCGCTTGTAGGATACACTTAATATTGGTGAGACTGATTTAAGAGAAAAAAATATCGCACAGAAGATGGCAAGTTTGTAGCCAGCACAATAATTATTAATTTTATAAGGCTTGATTTAGCGATCACTAAAGCTAGTAAGCGCTTCATTACGTGACGAAAATATTTTTTTTCTCCGACATGCTCGAAAATGTGAACATTACTGTAAAAAAACAGTACGCGAAGTAACTCATTTTTGGACGAAACATTGCGTGCCCCCAAACGGCCTAGGCCGGCAAAGTATCTTCGTCCAGAAATTTCAATGTTTTTTAATCTTTTTACAGCATATACTCTTATGTTCTAAATTCAAATTTTATATGAATCGTAGTGATTTGAGTTCGCTGTATGATACTGGCACAGAACAAAAAAAAGAAAAGCGCGCAATATTACGGTTTGTAATTTTCGTCACTTCTATTTTTATTGTACCAACCAAGTAGGTACATACTTATTTGGTTACTTATTTTTCATGATGGAGTCAACTTATAATTGAATTAGAGAAATATTATAAAACGAATGGTTCAAGAATCCGAAGTACAGGTTAAAGTGATAAAGATTAGAACTTATAAGTTTAGTACGATATAAGTAGACATCTAAATCCAAGGTTCCACAATCTTTTTAGTTTTTTATAATTTCATCGCATATTTCAGGGAAAAGCACTATATACAAGCCTCGGTCGCAATAAATTTAGTGGACTCTTATATAATAAAACGTGCCCTCGTCCAGCAATAACTAATTTTGCGGCCTCGTCAGTAATGTACTAATACTAACTTCCACCGCTTCATATACGCCATCGGGTTGACATCACATTCAGCAGTCGTCAAAGCCGCTTCAAACTTCTTATACTCTTCTTCAGGTACCTGCCCGGAGCACAGGTAGTATATAATGAACAGCCTCATCTTGTCTTCAGGAGTTCCAGCACTGGGGTCGGAGATTAGGTCCAAAACAGTTTTGCTTTCCACGGCACTGCTTTTACTCATGATCTTTTCTTCTAACTCGAAGAAGGAGTCAAGCCGTCTTGATTTTATTGAATTTAGAATTGCTGGAATGATGAACAATTTTAAGTAAGTATTTAGTCGTGGTAAATAAGGGCCTTATTACACTGGCACAATTGCTAGTTCGTTTTTATGCACATAATGCATACTATGTAGTAATAGGGTTGCGCCAGATTAGAAGGCGTCATCGTGTTAGACAGTAAAAAAGTATTTATCCACACCGGCAACATTGCTATCACCTTTCACTTACGTCAAAAAGGTTTCACACCCAGAGCCGTAAATCATTATT
The DNA here is from genome assembly GCA_951230895.1 of Carpatolechia fugitivella. NCBI lineage: Eukaryota > Metazoa > Arthropoda > Insecta > Lepidoptera > Gelechiidae > Carpatolechia > Carpatolechia fugitivella. The sequence continues at coordinate 10,059,770 of OX579655.1, read as the reverse complement.
TAAAAAAACTGCCAATCACGTCATATTTAAGTGGCGCCTCTAGCGGGAGAAAAAGATAGACATTGAGAATGTGTTTTTGATTTTGAATTTCAAAGGGCCAACACAGGTGACAATAAAATTATATATCTACCTTAATATCAATTCATTACCTACATTTAATCTGAAGAACAGGTTTGTATGGTCAAAGAAAATATTTCATTTATCTATGGTATGGTGATTTACATACCAGTTGCAATGGTGGTGTGCATGTCAATGAGGCGTTTCTTCTCCATGAGTTGGGGCAATGAATTTACAGCGCTGGTTAGCCTTTGTGTGTTGTCGCTCACCAAACTAAGAGCTAGGTCGCTTTCTGCATCCAGGCCCATGGAACTTTTTAGCTTCTTTACTTCTGCTTCTGAACTCCTGTAAAATACATGTTTTACTTGTTTATTCATTGTTTTTAGTATTTAAAAACATTTATCGTCAAGTGCTTAATGATGATTAATGGATCAATGAATACGTCTTTATATTACCGATATTTGTCCAAATCCTCCTGTATGGCTTCTGCAACAGTTGGGAAAGGACTGCCTTTGTGTTCTGACCACAGTGGATCCCTGGAGTCAAGGTCACAGATGCGCGTTTTTGACTTCTGGCCTGGTATAGGCGCGCCAGAATTCTCTGGTACGACTGCTCTGAAAATACCAACATTTTTCTATTAGTATGTTTATAAATTGATCATGATGTAGAAAATTAGTATGTTAAAAAAAAATATTGTTATAAAAAAGAACACAAACCTATTTAAAGACAAGTCTAAGACATCATGAGCCAAGGCCTGGTATGTCCATGTGTGATGTAAAGGTGTTGCCATATCAATATTTCTGTCCAGCAGGATAAGCATAGGGCGAGTGTAGCTGAAGGTGCCTGTCTGTCCAGTGTTGCCATGAAATAAGTTGTTTCGGGCATCCCAGAGATTTTCTCGTAACTTTTTATCTAGTTTTTTAGCAACCATCTCTGCTGCATTCCCTTTGTTGCTTCTTATGATAGGAACATTGCCTGTAAGATGTAAATGGATAATTTATAAATGTCTGAAGAACATGATAGATGATACTCTTATTTACCTATATACTGAATTGAATACTGATAATGATTAAAGGTTTTATGCTTTTTTTATTGTTTTGGTTTTGCATTCGTAATATTATCTGATACATCATTATGTAATATTCTAATAATTCTATGAATCTACTTAATCATAACTTCGATCACTTTAATCATAACTTTGATCACATCTTTTTGTGATCTTTGTACAATGCATAATATTTTTATAATAATAAACTGTGTTTTTTGTACAATGCATGATATTTTTCTGGTGGGAAAATTCTCCATAAATAAGTTATACTTTTTTATATCAAAAAAATATTTTATCTACAGATTGTAAAATTGCTTACCAAGAGTTACAAAAACTGAGAACAGGCTTTCAACAATAGTGTCCATGATTGCTTCCATTTCTGTATCTTTAGTGTCACCCTTATTTATGGCTGAAATTAAAATGCACATAAAAAAAAGAAGTCAATTTGATGATGCAATGCAATCTTTCAACATCATTAAAATTATTATTTGTATCTATAGGACAAAATTGAGCCCATACAGCCCAGCCATTACATTATTATTTGTATCTATAGGACAAAATTGAGCACTTACATAGCTATTAGCTATGTAAGTGTGTGGATGGATACTATTAATTTATATAATTTTATTTCATAAAAGTAATCTAAACCTGATTCATAAGTTACAATAAAATTAATGTCAGCTGACAGACAGATTAATTTATTCAAGACTTTTTGTTATTAAAAACACAACTTTAATTACCATAATAAGACAGAGCATCCGACTGTTGATGTTTCATTATAAACAAATCATCTTCCAAGCAGATGAAGTTCAAATACTGATCATAAACTTTATGAATATTCATGACCGAGTTAGACTGGATGGCTGATGCAGCTAGGTCTTCAAGTTTTTGTCGAGATATTGGGGATATAAAGTTGAGGTGATACTGATCATAGATCCCATTGTCCAAGTCTTGACAGATGCGGCCAAGGTTCTCTTCAGTGGGGGCACAGAAGTAAACTGCTGGTACCTCTGGTATTGCATCTCGGTCTGAATGCAGCTGGCTGGAATAGGTACATTAGTGCATTAAAATACCTTGTGCAAAGATATTTTACAAAAGATTCTATGCAATAACACAATCCTAACTATCTACAATGTAAATAAAGGTTAATAGGTTAACACTTACACATGAAGAGTCACGCCTAGCTCTCGCAACTCCTTGATAGAAATAAGTGGTGAAATTATGTCTTGGCCTACTCTGTCATAAATTAACACTTTCCAGGTGGGTTCTGTGGCTATACTCTTTGTCAAAGCCTGATTTAAGTTTAGCATCTGCTTCAGAGCATCTGTAATGTATAAAATTCAGTTTAAACGCTGAAATGTTAACTTCAAACCAATGCACACTAAGAACATAAACTCACTGAGTTGGCGTTCACGTAAAGTCGTCATTGTGCTCTAATAAATAAAATGCCATAAAATCACAATACTGAGCTATAAATATAACTAAGATATAAGCTTAATTTAAAAATTAAAGTGGAAATTAGCACTGATTCCGAATATAACATGAATACGTCGAAATGTCAATTTGACGTTTAAGTGACAGTTGACACGTAGCCGATTATTCGTTTTGTTATAGCGCAAAAAATCTAGACTATAAAAAAATATTAAAAATTATGATCTAATAGAAACAAAAATTTCACCATATATATAAAAAAATAAACAAAATGTTTAACAAAAATGTATAAGAGCAAAGTATATTATTCTGTAAATTTATTTAACAATGAAACGATTATCTAATTCTCGTCAGGTTCGAGTCGGATTTGTTTCCGAGGAGGGTTCTGTACTTTGAAGGAAGCGTGACGTGTAAAGTAGGTTTTATTTGGGAATAAAGTTCGATTGTAATCTAAGATTGTAAGTTAATGAATTTTGCTAACTTGGTTCAGATCTCGCCAAACTTCTAGTCCGCTCTGAACACGGCACGATTCGCGTCGCAGTAGCAAAATATAGGTAAAAGCGACAACGCGCAATGCGCGAAGCAACTTCAGAGCGGACTAGATAGAAGTTTGGCGCGATCTGTAACTAGCAAAACACAATGGCATATGGCAGCTCGAAACATCGTTTTTTTTCTTGAGTAATTTTTTCGCCATTTAGCAAGTAAAATTATTTTTCATTTCACTAGCCCTTGATAGTATTTTCAACGCCCTTGCAAATTAATCGAAATAATACAGTATCCTGATTAAATAGTTTTTCCAATAGTCATTCTAGGACAAAAGACCAAATAAGTATAAATCAAGTTCTACGATACGAGTATGAGTTGGATGGATAAGTAGTAGCTTCGAAGGGTCTATACTGAGTTCAAACCAACTTAGATTCCATTGCCTAGTTAGTTACACGGAGGAATCATTTAAACCTTGACCGTTTCTATATAGGTAGTTTTACTCTTCTATAACCCATCCTATTGCGGACTAGGACATAAGCAAATAAAGAGTTAGTGACAATAAGTGCAGCTAACCCGTGGTTAATGTTTTTGCCGGCGCTGAGCAAATAAAAAGCTGTGGATTGTCCGGTTTGAGAGTCAAGAGTCTCGCCAGAGAGTATAATGTTCTTTGGTCAAGCAAGAGGCTTTGGGAGGAGAAAGCCGCTGCTGGAGGTCGGTTGGTCGGTGCTGCGCGCGCGCCGGCCGCAGTGCACACGCGGCGGTGAAAGGCACCATGTCGCGGATATCGGCCCACACACGGACGTCCATGGCCGGCAACATGCGAATATTTATCATTTGTGCCATTTTCTTCAGCGGTTTGTTTTTATTTTTTTTATTATTTTTACATATATTAAGATTTTCTTTGTGTTGTGGTAATATGTGTTTGAACATTGTTTGTTCGTGGTTATGTAAAGAAAATTAAGCAGTTATGTGTAATTCGTAATATTATGCAAGTGGTTCAACGTAGCGATTATTATTAGCGCGTAATGTAGGCTATGTTAAGTTGTAAAACAAAGCTAAGCCTCCTTGTGCAGTGCAGTACCCTATAATGATAACTTATCAATCTCAACAAAAAATACATTTAAAATTAACTGTATCCTCGGACCAATTGGTCCGAGACTGTATCGCACATGCAAAAGATCTACTTACAAGTCTATGGCTCGGTAAGCTTGCTACGTAACGGTTACATCGAAATGATACAGTGAAAGCTATTACAGCCAGATTCTCTATTTGGACAAATTAGGTATAAAAGTGCATGTTGTGAAAGTATTATTATTGGGAAGTTTTTTTTATTAATCGGAAGTAGAGGAAGATTATCTGGAAGAATAGCTATAAGGCCACCCATCTGTACACTATTCGTCTGAACTTTACCTCTATATTATTTCTTTTTTGTGTTTCTTGTGTGATTTAAAGTTTATTTCTTTTTTTTTTTTGAGATTGTCAGTACAGTTTTATTGCCAAATATAAACTCAAACCAATAAACAAAAAAAAAACTAAACTAATGAATAAATATTTTCCTTTATTGCACCCAAGAAACACAAGTACTACAGAAAATAAATACAGACTAGAGGTGTAAGAAGAATTAAAAAGTTATTTATTCCAGCAATTAAAAACCTAAGAAGTAATTTTTTGCAAATTGTTTTTCATTTTGTTTTAATATTTTAAGTGAATGTTGAATACGTGGCAGCTTCTCTATTATTTTCTCAGGGGTAAATATTTAGAAAGTGTCCAAGTACGGCACGTCGTCGTCGTCGGCAAATTTACAATTCGTTGTGCATTTATTTCTTTCACTTGACATTGAGACATGTGACCGAAAGAGCTCTAGGATATTGACTCCACTACCTTCTTGGTTACCTCGGTAAATTAAAAAAATAAATAACAATAGGTGATCGAATTTCATGCTAAGTGGTCGGGGTTATGTCTTCTCATCGACTGTTCCGGCTTATGTATTTATACGACTAAAAGCTCACTTACGTCTTGCGTTATAGGCACATTTTTGCTCAGTGGTAACGATTAAAAATAACTATTTAGTTTTAAATTAGAACGCCGCCAATTTGTTGTCATCATTCTCGGGATTGCAATCTTGAATCTTGCAAGGCAATTACTCTAATGCAACATCGGAGGCTGGAATGGGATCTACGGCCTTTTTTGAACTTTTTTCCAAGAATCTTACATTTACTTGCATTTTTAACTCTGCCTTAGTGACCAATGATTAATATATAGGTAGAATTTGAAGTTAACTAGAATATATTTTCGCCATACGATTTAATAGTAAAATTGATTTTATTTATTTAATTTATTAAACCATCATCTAACAGCTTACGTGTTTGTATAGATGGAGGAGATTGACTTTCTTCGTATATGCTTATGTTATAATATAATTCTTTATTAATTTATTGACTTCCTTGCGCAGATAATATGTATCAACATTTGGTTATATTTCTTACTGTATTATCTACATTTTCCTAAATCTTTGCTAAACAAAACTAACTAAATTGTATCTTGTAAAAACCTATTCAGGATATTAAAACGGTATAGAGACATTGTATTGAATGGTATTGAATTGAGACTACTTGAATTGAATTGAGGAGACCACTGATGTTAAACTTTAAGTTCTTAATAACCTTTATAATTTAAATTCAATTAACATATTCCAATTACTTTTACTTACATATAAATAAATCATTAAAATTGTTAGGTAATGATGATGTGATTTATTCCAATCTGGCTTTGATGTGCGTTGCTATCGTTCATATTATTTGCGCAACTTACTTTCACTTCCCATTAAAAATATGGATGCTTTATTGAGCCAGTTCGGCAATAAAATAATTAAAGTAGTTACAAAATAAATGACAGCCTACCGTCATAACAACTGAAGAAAGTAATAAATTTTAATAGCTGTTTATATTTACTTCATAAAATATCTTATAACAATATTTTATCGAGTAGAAAAGGAAATTTTTACCCATGTGGCAGATATAATAAGGCTTTTCATGTGACAATATTCGTAAATTATGTAAGTATATAATATATAGGCAGGTATACTACGAGTAATAACAATTGATTTTAATGTTGTGGTACCGTACGGCATGTTTTTGCAAAGAATCAAGCAAGAAAAAGGTTTGAGTTTAACCGAGTGGATGATACCTAGCGCACGCACAAATAAATGTGTAACATTACCAGGGAAACAGGTTAAACATCTACATAACTTGTTTGAAAGTGAAACAAAATGTCGCAAAATCATGCTCAATGCCGTAACGTAACATTTACTGTCTGAACTTTGTAAGGAAATACCTATACGTATTTTAGAATATTCAATAATATACACCATGTCTAAACTGAACTAAAAGTTCTTAAGCAAAAATAAGAGTTATTGTCTCCTGTCTCTTTCTTATTTATTTCTGAAAGGTTTTAGATCGTTTCCAAATATAAGTATAATAATTTTCAATCCTAATCGAATAAACAGACAGAATTGAGTAGATGAGCAGAGTACGGTGAAGAGTATCTTCAATCTTTACCTATTTTATTGTGTTTCAGTGAGCTGCCAGCAGAAGGATAAGGAGGCAGAAGAGTTCATCTGCCCAGAAGGAACGGAGGGAAATGGAAATTTCGCAGACCCTGCTACATGCAGACGCTTCTATCAGGTGAGTTGATGTTTTTTGTATCAAGCGTATAGCGTCATGTTGACCTATATTTACCAACCAGGTTAAACTGTAAATTCAGAAGCACCTTCACAAACGTCATTTTTGCCAACAACATTTTATTAACAACCTTAAAAGCATCGTCGTTTTCCATACAAGGAATTTATTACAAAGTATCAAAAGTTTTACAATGGGAATATTTAACCTTCGCTGTTCAAACACGTAGAGGTCGAGAACACAATACACCAAAATCATATGGGAAATCTCACAAATATGCATTAACAAAACTTTCATGTCAAAACTATTTCTGAATAATATAATACTGGATGGATGAATATCGAGTAGATTTTTTTTGTCTAGTGGCAAGATCAAACTGAAATTTTGCCGCCAAATGGTTTCGGTCTCTAGATATAAAATGCATTTATTTTGCAATGATATCACACGAAAAGCTATCAGCTGTGTTCGCAAAATTTTCCATATCCCAGATAAGGGAAAATTAAAACGCGAAATCCAATTTTAAACCTTGTAGATAGAATTGGGTGTATCATAAAAATAATATTCAAAAATAAAAATATGCAATGATGCGAGAATCGAGTCATAATTGGCCTGTTCGTATCGGAAGTAGGTATTAGCCAATGATAACCTTACCTATATAATCGGTAACGTTTTGGACATACTTCCCATCTGACCGGTTTAAAATTCAACGACACCGCCTGGGACATGCAAACGTGTTTGACCGAAAATACCCAGTATATTGATTTTCCTTCTTTGTATTCACGACAAATACTTACTTACCTACCAGTACAACGTGTTTTATTATTCAGACATCGTGTCACCGTTCGAATATTAAAATGGTTTTCGATTAACAGAAAGAAATTTAAAAACATCTTTCGTACAATTTAATAAAAAAGGAGCAAGGATTTGGCTTCTAAAGAGGACTTTTATATACGGATCGAGTTGACTGAAGCTTAACTAACGTAGCTAGTACCTAGCTAGTAACTAGCGTAGTAAAAAAAACTAAACGCTTTAAAACATTGTAATTGTACCTACAGATAAAATATGTATTTTTCTAAAAAGAAGAAGTACATAGACACAACCGCATTTTATAAAAATATAGAATAATATGAGTAAAATGAGCGGTTTATTAAAGAAAAACTTGAATATTATTTTCTTACATCTTTATTCTAAGTTTTGGTTTTGTTATTGTCTGATGTTTATGGCAGGCATTTTAATTTGAATTTGTTAGACGTATTCAAAATTTAGACGAAAATAATAAAATGAAATAATTTAATTATTTCTAGTACGCAGTATTTGCTTTTGTATTTATTACTGACCTTAGTAACCGCCATTGATTTATTTATTGTTTGCAGTGTGTCGATGGCTATCCGTACATGAATAGATGTCCTTCGGGACTCTACTTTGACGACATCAGCAAGTTTTGTACCTTCAAAGATGAGGCCAGATGTGGACCTATTGCTACTAGTAAGTACACATATTTTTTTAATTAGTTGAGTTTCATGTCAATACGCCAACGACAATGACCTTAGCGTCATAAGAAAATGATAATCATAAAATATTTTGAGAAAAATATTGCTTAACTTTTTTATTAGTCACTTTAAGCAGAGCCTCGCTTTGGTAAAAAAACACTTTTTCAGTGTGATATGTTAAACAATTTTGCCACTCATTAGTACGTATAATATAATGTCGTTGAGAGGGCGTTATTGTATTCAAGACTCTGAGAAACAAAAGACGATCGCTTCGCTTAGCGCGAGGCGACGCGCGTCGGAAATCTTTGAGATTTCCATCTTTGATTCAAGACAAGAATATCTGTCGCCGTTACCATAGTACCCTTTAAAAGACATCAACGTGCTCTATTTTATTTTCGATCGATACCTACATAGACTGAGGGCCTCTAATTTAATACGATCTCATTGGAAAATGTTTTATTTATTCAATATCGGTTTACCAAAATGAACATTCATTTTCTTGGCTCCAATATTTGTAGTCCTGATATGTTTGACCTTTCGTGTCTTAATTAAATGAAACGAGATAGGTATTCTCACAGTCCCACAGGTAATTATATCCCTGGCATAATTTAATAGCTGTCAAATATGTGAAAATATTATATGGAGGGTCTGATCGGGGTTTAGCCCTTCGTCAAGTGGGTCCATTATCACAAGTACTCAAGTTTCACACATTTGTATTTATGTGGTTTCACGTGATGAAGGTTATGCTTTATTGTATGCCAATTTACTTTCTAACAAAGGTTGTGTTGGTGATGTAATGTGTCATGTAATCGTTGTCTACCTATTATGTTTAGTAAATATTTGATTTTAAAAATAGGGTACACCAATAACGTTTTTTCGGTGTTTTTTTTTATCTAGTGGGTTGCAAGGTCGACCACACAAACCCTGCCTGCCACGGCTCATGCAATAACTACTTCCGTAGATAGCAGTCGGGATCCACGACTTAACGTGCTTTACGAAGCACGAAACTATCTTTCTTTTTAGACAATCAGGTGATTCAGTCTGCAATGTCCTACTGTCCTTAACTAAATTGGGAAAATCTTACAAAGAGATTTTTGTTCGTCAATGGCACCACCGAGATTCGAACCCGGAACCTCCGTAATGAGAGTAGAACGCTCGACCGCTCGGCCATCGAGGCTGACGACTATTACATTCCTGTGTCTACTGCGCTCCGGGAAGGAGTTTTTAATCCGAGGTCTACTACTCGAAGTCTTGTGTGTCTCTAACCTAGCCTATAGTTATCATCATCAACAGCTTATATACGTCTCCTCCGAGGGTCTTGAGCTTACTTAGATGATAAAAACGTCTGGTCAACTGTTGTTCCATATCAGCGGAGTAGATTGTAATTATGACTCATGTATGATTCTTTGTATATTTAAAAGAAAAGTACTGTAGCGTTAATAAGTTAACTGCTACAATATTATAGTTTTGTCAATACGTATATCTAATTACCAAAAATAAAAATTAATAGGGACTAAATATTTACAAATTTATTTAAATAAAATAAACCATAACAACTATAACTACTGCCTAATTAATTAAACCTACGTTATACAAAATAATAAATAAACTAAACCTAAAAATATTTACTAATTACTTATACGGAACCTTTCTTAATATAAATCCTTGTACTTGACGCTCGGCGCGTTTAACTATAGTAGGCCAAATTCGCGCATGCGCGGATCGAACCCCGACCAGGTGCGCGGACGCAAGGTCAAGATGCGGGCACTCTTTGACATTTCGTCTCCTACGAGAGAACGTCTCAGCTGTTCTTATCTAACTTTAAAAAGAACTAATTATTTAAAAAAATTATAGTGCTAGTGTCGTGAATATCCCTCTAGGGTGAGTTTTCATTAATTAATTATTTATTATATTTTAACTTCGTTGTCCGCAATATTATTTAAAAGCCTATCAGCTGTTTGGCTATTTTAACGGTCACTGGACTTGGTACCTACGGCGCCACGCAGCTGAAGGTCTACTGTGCCTTCCTTACACTGGATCTCTACGATTCCAGGATTCCACCTCCACCCTTTCACCCTACTGCTAAGGGTTGGTTTGATTGTTGGCTGCGAGCTGAACTGAGCCGCTTGAGAGATTTGGCTATTATTGGAAGACTTCTACCGGTTACCCTCCTGCTGCTGCGCTGCTGCCGATTGCCCCTAAGGCCAGTGTACTTACTCTTAACGGACAGTGAAACGAAAGTGCAAGGTTTATTTTGGCAAATATACCCACCTAAATTATTCTCTGGTTTAATTTCTTTTCCTGTAGCGCATAGAGCCTAGAATACCTAGGTACTCTAGGTTCTACCAATCTAATACGTTACAGTACAAAAGATACAATTCCTGTGGAGTTTCTTCTGGCCGTTCTTCTCCACAGAGGGCGTACACTGGTAGTGAACGTGCCATCCATGATAGCTTTGACGTCGAAAAATGATTTGTAAAAATCTTAATTCGAATAAAAAATTTTGACTTTGACTTGACTTTGACTTTGACTTTACCCTGGACTAGGGCAATTAGGCCTTAGTCGACCACGCCGGCTCAGTGTGGCTTGGTCGACTTCACAGGCAATTTTTGAATTTCTTTGCTGGAGTATGCAGGTTTCATCGCGATGGTTTCCTTCACCGTAAGAGCGTAGAATAAACGTACATATGAATTCAAAATTTGAATACACATTGGTACATAGTGGGGATCGAACCTGCTCCCGAACGCAAGACAGCAGTCCTAGCCACTAGACACCGAAGCCTATAGTACTCGTATGTAATATTTATTTTTCATTGCCGTAGCGCCCGCACCTATAACGGAGGCGCCTACAGACCTGGCGACTAGATGCGAACCTTCGGAGTGCGCACTGCCTTACTGCTTCTGCTCCAAAGATGGCACGCTCATACCAGGCGGCCTTGATCCTGAGGATGTAAGTTTGTTTTTAAAATTTAAAAAAGTTTGAATCGAAAAAAAAAAAAACAACGTGTTAGCTCAAACCTCTCAGTCGAGGCCCAGCTCATGAAACTGAAGTTCCACAAAATCTCTTTTTTTTATTACTTTTTTTTTAAACTGATCAGCTGTTCGAGTCAATTTATATGTAATAATAAAAAACCTGCACACTCCTGCGAAGAAATTCAAAGGTTGTGTGTGAAGTTGACCAACCCACACTGGGCCAGCGTGGTCGACTAAGGTCTCATCACCCTAATTCAGGGTAAGCTCGAGCACCTCGGAGGGGACGTATATTAGCTGTAGATAATAAAAAAAATAAGAATTTAAAAAAGTTTTGGGACAAAAGTTGTTTAGCTTCATGGGCTGACCTACCCGAGAGGTAAGTATTGCGTTATTTACATTGATATACTAGGTAAAAGGGCGTACATAAGTCATACGCGCTCAAAAAGCGGCACATCAAAAGTTGGCTAATTAGCCAACCTGAACTTACTCACGCGTCGCTTTGTCTCTTTTTCGCACTAATGCTTAGACTTGCCGTCCTTGTGTAAGTTTTGTGCCATGTTAACACACCGTTTGCCTTGTAAGTGACCTATCTACGCCTTTTTACTTATAATATCATTGGTTATTTAGCTAACCTAACACGTCGTATTGTAGCGTGTTTATGTAGCTTTGATATTCGAAGATATGCATGTTCGAGTCCTGTTTAAGATCGTTTTATTATAATTTTTCATTCCGATTAAAAAGCATAATAAAATAAACATTTACATAAAATTTAATGAAATGATCAAAAAGATAGAAAAAGTGGTGAACTAATTATATTGAGAGTTAACAGTTAGTTTAATTTTGTGGAATTACGCAGGCTGGTTAATTGGAAAAGTCGTAACCTTATATTGAATGATTAAGCTTTTAACTTCATCAAATTTTAAAGCCTGAACAGGGGATCTTGTCAAGATGGAAGGTAATTAAGTAAAAATAATCTGTACTTTAACCCAGCAATATGAAGAATACAATAAAACTATTTTGGTGAGCAGCATGAGCTTTATATGACATACAGCCTTTTACGATTTACGTATTTTTTTCAAAACCGTCCTCATTTCTATTTCTACCAAACTAGTAATTAGCGGGCGCGGACGTACTCGTACGATAGAAACAGTAACTTAAACATTTTTTATTCTAAAACTAAGTAAGTTCATCTGTGCTTTTAGTTATATTTTTAAAAGGAAATAAACTTTTAGTAGCTACATACAGATCTAATCAGAATAAAAATAATAAAACGGCCTAGCACGTGTCGGGCTACGCAAAAGTGTAGGGTTCCGTAGTTGTCCAATACTACTTAGATACCTGTTTAAGACAGTTAACGTTCATCTAAATAATTTTCTATGATATTTGTACCGAATTTCTTACTAATACAAGTACATTTTATAAGTTGGTCTATTATTCGTTAACCTGTAAAGCTGTGTGTGTGTGATGTTGATAATTTTCCTTTTAAATGATGAATTTAAAATGCACTACTACCATGAATTTTTTCACATTTCTAAATACAATAGTTTTGTTGGTAGGGGGGGGGGACACTTGACTCTAATAAAAATAAGCATTTTAAAAATTTCTCAAACGTACGCTAGAATCAAAAAATGGTTTTCAGAATCCCCTAATATTTTTAAGAACCTGTTCAACGATACCTCAACTATTATGAACCCTAAAATAAATATTTTTTTAAGATTTTATCCTACAGCTTTGTCGGCATGATCAATATGTATATCCATGCCAAATTACAGCCTTCTAGTACTAAGAGTCTTTGAGCTAAACCGCGGACGGGCAGACAGACGGACATGGCTAAACTATACGGGTTCCTTGTTGACTACCGAACCCTAAAAACACCTAAAATTTAAATATTAACCTTTAATTTAGTAAAAAGACAAGTCTAGCTTTGTTTTTGGTTTATTGGGGCAACTACGAACGTTATATTGTAAGAACGTTACGGTAGGACAGACTCGTAGTAATTTCATATTTGGTTTGCTTTCGTCTTTAGGCACTACTGCGGGGCACTACCAGCAACATTATATATAATTTTGATTAAAATTTTGAAGTGTACGAGTATTTATTTATTATAAGAGTACTATTAATAATCTACTAGAATTTGTTATCTGGTTGCAGACTCCACAAATGATCATACTTACTTTCGACGGCGCTGTCAACCTGAATAACTTCGACCTGTACAAGAAAGTTTTCAATGGCAAGATAAAGAACCCCAACGGGTGCGCCATACGAGGCACTTTCTTCCTATCGCACGAGTACAGGTAACGTACCTAATTTATCGTATTCGTATCGTATTTAGTTTATTTACAATCCATAATTTTATGCTGCAGCTTGTAGATCGATGAAACAAACAAAAGTAATAGTTATCTGACGGCCCCGTAGCCAATTTGATAGTATGCCTGCCTGCGAAGCACGGGTCACGGGTTCAAATCCCGCCCAGGGCAAACATTCGTATGATGAGCACTTGTGTTTGCCTTGTGTCTGGATGTTGTTTATAGATATATGTATGTATTTATCTATTTAAGTAATGTATATATGTATATCAGCTGTCTGATACCCATAGTACAAGCTTTGCTTAGTTTGGGATCACATGGCCGTGTGTGAATTGTCCCCACATATTAATTTATTTGTAGTTTTTTTTTTCTACTTGTCATGTTAAAAAATCAATGTCCGACCTCAAAAACTCTGGACTCAAAGTTATGGAATGGCATCTGACATGACACATAATTATAACGACCACTACCGCAGATAGCAGTCGATCGAAACCCACGGCTCAACATACCTTTCGAAGCACGGAATCATCTTACTTTTCGGACAACCGGACTATTCATTCAGCCTGCAATGTCAAACTGAGGACAGTCTCATAAATAGATTTTTGCTTGTCGTCATCGGGATTCGAACCTAAAACTTCCGGAATGAGAGCCGAATGCTCTACCGATCAGCCACGGAGGCTGTTACAAAAATGAGTTCCAGAGGGAGACAAGCAGAGTGCATTATCCTGCTCACACAACTTCTGCCATCCTACTCTTGTACCCTGTATCATTGCGGGCGTGGACTCATTTTATTTTGTGTGCAATAAAATTATCACTTCTATGACAGCTACGGCGTAGCGAGCGTAGCAAGTTGCTACGACGTGGCGTGACGTATAACGCGTGTATATTTTAAACGCGTAGTAAACAGTCACGCGTAGTACAAAAAATGATGTATGAACATAATCATCATCACCAACAGCTCATATACGTCCCCACCGAGGGGCTCGAGCCTACCAAGCCGAACATAATACAAGTACTAAATATGAAATATAAAAATTTTAAAGTTTATATTGCTTTATGATGAAACTGCGCTTTTTATAACTAAAATACATTCCGATCTTGATTATATTAAAAAGTTATTATTTATTACGATATTTAATCAAGAGACAGCTATTTTCTTTCAATTTAGGTTTAATAAAGTTAAGCTAGATATTCGTTGTTCCAAATTATGTAAATAAAAATAACTCAACATAAAGTTATGCTTGAGATGAAATAAATTTGTATCTCGTAAGTACGCGCGTATTGAACCTTCAGGTTTATGAATTCTACCTCATTCATAAATAAATTATAGGCAAATATCATTTGCATTGGTTATACTCGGAGAAAAGTAATAACATTCTGGCAATATTTGAACGTTGAGTGCGTGGTTCTCATGTGAGAGTGCTACGAAATAACTTATGACTTTATTATTATTTACAGCAATTACGCCATGGTTGAAGCTCTGGCTCATGATGGACATGAAGTAAGTAGAGAATTGTATCTATTTTTTATTGTTTCATTTATCTAGTAAAAAGTATGCGAATTGACCAAATCGCCTGAACTAGGTACTAGTAGTAGACTTTAACTTATAGTTAAGCCTTTCAAAGCTTCTTGAGTAATTGTGGCTCAAAAAGCATACACGGTTTTTCATCAAGACCGAGAAAAATATTTTTGTAACGATGTCTTCAAGTTATTTATAATAATAGTTATAATAATAAAAAATCTTTATTTTGGCAACTAAGACCCAATTGTTAGTAAAAAAAGTGAAATTAAAGTTTAAGAATTGTTAGTAGTACATGAAATGGTAAAATCAAAGTTCAAACAACTACATTCATAATATGGTTCAGTATCACCGAGTCCACTTTACATGATAACATCTTCAGAATGCTGTTGGGGTTTGACCGCATCCTGACAAGAATAGAAGCGGCCTTCTTTATCATCAGTGCATAGCTGGAAGTCATCGACTCTTTCCCGCGCGAACATTGTCGATGTACTGGTAGTCTTATGATTTTAAACTTTTAGCTGTGTGGTGACGGCAGAGTAGAATGCATTTGTCACCAACCCCTACACTTCCCGTAGGTGTCGTAAGAGGCGACTTAGGGACTACACATTGAACAGGGAACGGGCAGCAGCGCTCTCTGATACAGTAACCTTTTAATCTGCGTTCTCCAACCCGCCTGCCAAGCGTGGAGATTATGGCAAAACCCTCCATTTAAGTGGAGGAGGCTCATAGTCCAGCAGTGGACTGTAACGGGCCGTTGATGAAACTTTTACGGGCTAACCACGATACCACGATTTTAAATAATTTTTGAGCAGACACGATATTTGGGCGCTGCTGTTGCACGCTCCAAAAACACACACGTACATTACATTACGTTTAGACAGTCAGTCTAATTTATCGTGGTAAGCGCGTAAAATAATGTCTTATTTAGTTTATTTTGCTAGGTAATCTATGTCCAAAATGGCCGCATGTTATTCTTGTTACTAAATCAATAGTAGTGTAGTGAATTATTATTTGTCGCATAAATAAGTACTTATACGAGTACTCTATACAAATTCTCACCATGTTTTATAGTACAACCAAAGTATTCCTAGCATGTACCTTTTTGTAATAATAAACCACATGCGGCGTAAACAGGTTCATATAACTTGATTGACTGGACCACTATGGCACTATATTACTTGATTAATAGAATAATTTACAAATCCAACCAGCTTATGCGGTCTAATTTGTATGAATCATTGAAAATAATACCATCATAACTCGTTAATCATTCATGATTGTAAATGTTGGTTATATTAGCCACAGAATATTAGAGAATGAAACGACTACCGCGTATAGGTAAATATCATTCAAGAGCTTAGTCCAAGTTCAAGAGATATGATTTCAGTAGATTACAATAAATTATATATTAAGGTCAATAACACCTATCTAAATACTGCGTTTAGATTAGACTTGTACCTAACTCCACAAGGAAAACCAGCAATCAGACCCCGTATTCACAAAGTCTGTTTGTCAAGAAATATCAGCATATTTTATTATTGAACGTTGGAAGACATAGTTTCCATTTTTATGTGGCATTTTAGTATATTCGGTACAAAAAAATTGATTTACATAAGATAAATGTGGTACATAAGTTAAAGCTTCTAAGGTTTAGTGACGTCGTATCTTTAGGATCGATTATTTATAAAAACAGAAACTAGTGATGGTAGCGGAAAACATCGAAACGGGTACTAGTGTAGGTCCTCAAAGAAGACCTCATTCTAACGTTTTTCAGCTGCTATGTTGTCAGCTGTCAGCTAGGGGCTCAAGTTACCCTGAATTAAGGTGATTATGGCCCTTCTTGACCACCCCTTATGGGTTGATTGACTTCACACACAACCTTTGAATTTCCTCGCAGGCGTGTGCAGGTTTCCTCACGTTTCCCTTCTCAAAATTCGAAACACATTGATACGTTGAGTTCAAACCCTAGCCACCGACGATGACGATGATAATAATGAAACTAATTCTTAATTTAAATAACAGATTGCGTCAGGCACAGTATCTCAACAGCAAGGCTTACAAGACAAGGGCTATGAGGAGTGGGCGGGAGAGCTCATTGGAATGAGAGAGATCTTGAAGCGGTTCGCGAACGTCTCCCGGACAGAAGTGGTCGGCGCCCGCGCGCCTTACCTGAAACCTGGAAGAAATACTCAGTACAAGGTAATTTATTTTTCTTCTTTTCGTACTTTTATGGTAATTTCGTGTGCGTAAGATTGATCGCTGAAAGTGCAGTACGACGCGACGTAGTACTACGTTATATTAATTCTGTGGTATGGTATCACATTAATCACACTAATATTATAAATGTGAAAATAGTACTCATATATTTGATGTTTAGATATTTAGATATTTGTTTACGCTTTAACTACTGAACGGATATGGATGAAATTTGGAATGTAGATAGATACCCTGATTTGTAATGATGTACCCTGGATTAACAGATAGAATACTTCAGAAAAAGGTTTTATACGTGAAAAACTTACGTAGCCGCTAGGGCGGACAGCTTAGTACGTAATAAAAGAGAGTGATAAAAGTATTGTACCTAAGGTATATATTTATGTGTAGAGTAGAGAGTAGTATTTTTATTTTATAAGCATCAACAGGCATTGTGAGTAGCGAACTGCAAAAAAATGACTGAACATTACAGCTGACTTCAGCGTGGCGATGATATATCGTTTTTTCCATTTAAACGATACGACATGAAACACGTGTATCTATCAACTTTTTTAATCGAATAGAGACCAGTAACTGGATTAATCAAACTACACCAGTCAATAAAAACGAGCATAGCATAGTGTGCGATCTTGTGTAACAGATAGTTTACTAATATTTTCTTTTGTAAACTGAAATTTTAAATTAGAACACGCACAAAGTGGTCCGAAGTGATAGTCGCCCTCTTCTTTGCAATGCTTATAATTATGAAGACCATTAAAGTCTCCTTAAAGGTGAATGTCGGTTGAGGTACTACGCGAGTATACCTATTACGAGTACTTAGGCTATGCTAAGAATGAGCCTCTTTGACACTTACTTAAATGATTAAAATGGAATTACTGTAAAACGTGTAGGGCAATAAAGAATAATGATGATAAAAAATCCTATTATAATTATTATAACATCCAAAGCTAAACTATACAAAAAAATGAAGAAAATTGAATAGAGATATATTCTTAATGCCGGTCTTATAAAACAATAGGAATAAATGAGAATACGCTTCATTTTATGAAAGTACAGGTTCATATGTGCATACATATCTCGTGCGTCTATACTTTAAAATAACTATTTTTTATAAAAGATGAAGTGTACGGGACTGTATCCACAAAGAAAAAAAAATACGAAAAGGGTTATATATTAGAAATATATTTCAAAGTATAGACGCACGTGATATCGATGCACTTATGAATTCGACTGTACGCAATAAGGTTTTCACTATAAAATGAATAACTCATTTTATAAAAAAACTTTCGCAATAATATTAAAAAAATAATATTATATAACATTATGTTTTTAAATATATATATATATATTTGTAAACAGATTAACGTATAATGAGAAAAAAAAATCAGTAAAACATATTTTTACGATAATTTGACCGAAATACGCCCGTTTTTTTTTGTGAAAGAACATACTCTTTTTTTTGCCATGGTGGCACATAATATGAGTTTTCAAATATGCTTATTATATCTATCTCTGTCTTACTTAAGACTTGTACCATATATATTTAAGGGACTTTTTTTAATAAAGCATCTTTAACTTATTTTTTTATATCCCCTACATCCGCATAAAATAAATAATATCCTAAAATAAAACCATAATTTTTAACCATGAAAGATGCAAACTCAGAATTAAATAAAACCACTGTGGTAGTAGTCCACGTGAAAAATTCCTAAATACGTCGGAAGTTCGTTTATCACAGTCTGAAATAATTCCAACCACCGCTAAACCACAAATAAATTCTTGGAAAATTTGGCTTCTGTAATATGAAACAAAGTTGCGGTTTCATCCGAGCAGTAATAGACACTTCGGCGGCGTACTACAATGTGGAACCGTCTACTCCACATTCTAAAATAAATTGATGTGATACAACTTGATGTAAAAGATAGAAAAAAAAATTATATATATTTTTTGGTTTGATTTGAGGGGCTGATGACCTGAGGAAGGTCGCTGGTGGTGGCTGGATGAGGAAAGCGGGTGATCGTGGGCTTTGGCGTGCTCTTGGGTTGGGGAGCAGTGGACCGCAATAGGCTGATTGATTGATTGATATTCCATTTCGAGGTTTTCAACAAGTGTGCCTTCTTTAATTTGGTGTTTCATCTTATGATTTTGTTTTACTACCTGTTTTTTGAGAAACTTACATACAACCATTATCAGAAACGGCTCAGATATATTCAAAATTATATCCTTTCCAATTTTTTAAATTAAAATAATAATTATTGTTACAATGCACGTTGTTCGAGCAGAGTGAATGAGCCGGTAAGACAGCCTTCATTATACAAATAGAACATTTCAATTCCCTCATAATAAAAACATAGTTTTAAAAAACACACACACACACACACACACACAAACACACACACGTTTTTGTTTTTATCTAAGTTCCGGTCCATGTGAAAAGGAGGATTCGTATAAATAATAATAGTTTAGTATTCTATACCTATCTTTAACTCTGATGAAGAGTTATCTATGCGAGAAATTACTCTACTAAGATCAAGGATGTTTACCAAAACAAATCTTCATTACCGTAGGTTAAATTCCTCGCAACTTGATATGCGCCGCGAAGCTCAGCATAACCACCCACCTAAGCGATTTCAAACTTGCTGGAAACTCACACATTTTGCTCTCCCAGACCTTGAGACTCACATACATAGCGAGTACCTAGCTAGTTTATCTCTATAAAATAAGGGCCAAATTGGATTAATTAAAGGTTTTATATTGATGAAAATTAATAGTTATCATATATATTTTATGGATGTAAAACATACACACTAAAATTGTTCTCTGAAACAGGTTGTTAGACATAATTTTAACCTGACCCAACATACAAGGTCTAAACATTAGTCCGTTCATGCGTTTGAATTGTCATTTTCGTTGGATTCATGTTCTATTCTCTCCTGCAATGAGTTGGCGTTGTCCATCGTTTGCCACTCTACAGTCTGCTATACAATTTTATATCTTTATCATATTATTAGCTGGACTACGTTACCTACATAAAAATTAAAATATGTTCACATAGCTAAATATGTTCACATAGTTTTTGCTAGACTTTCAAAGGGGCGAACTCATCCTAAAAATTATATTTGTTAGTTATTTGGTTTAAAAATACCTTCTTTACTAGTTGTTCTTTGTCCTGTGTTTCTATACGTTTATTAGCGGGTATTTTCAAATAAATTCTAAACGAAAAGAAAGCGAAGACAAACAGAAACAGCTGTGTTTCTATATCGTAGTTGGTTTGCTTTGTGTTTCAGACTATACAGAGGAGAAAACTATCCGAAGAGACTTTGTAAACATCCTCTCCTGAAGCACTTTCTTGATGTTGTTCATATTACATTAACCCTATAAATTGGCCCCGGCATAGCTATTTAAAACATGTATTTTTATTACTAATTCTAGGTACTAGAAGATTTCGGCTACATCTACGATAGTTCAGTGGGAGTGCCCCCGCAGCCGATCCCAGTGTGGCCTTATACATTGGACTATAAAATTGCTCACGAGTGCAAGTCTGGGACTTGCCCTGAAAAATCTTTCCCAGGTAAGTTGAATTTAACTTTACAAAAGTTACAACGTCAGTAACAGTCCACTGCTAGACAGAAGCTTATCCCCTTTTGCAAGTTCCTAATTAACGGAACTTTGGATCTTCTCATCAAATTGGTACTAACTACCTCAACATAGCGAAAACGAACTATTGATTTCAAGCCCCAACCAACAATATTTTTTATTCTCGTAAGTCCGATGGGACACTTAAGCATAATGGTAGCGATTCACACAGTCACGCTCTAATCCTTAATTTAAATTCGTCAGTCCTTTTCACCTTTAAAAGATTCTAATCGGGGCCAATATTGTTATATTGGTATTTGGTATATGAATATTGGTATATTTAATTTATTAATAAATTTTAATAATAAAATGAAGGTAGAAATTATTTAATTGATTGTATAAATTGGCTGAATAGAGCCTTTCAAATTGCAACAATACTAAAATCGAACCATCGTAGGTTGTGTAATTGGTAATTTGTCAATTAGTAGATACATAGCTCTGGTAATTGATGGATTTCCAATTAGAGTGGTTTTTCAATAATTGCTGTAACTTGAGCACACAGCAGCAGCTCAGCTAGTGCTCACAGCTGCAACGCTCATCTATTTTAATTAAACTCGGTTACTTTGTCTCCTTCAATAAGGCTCAAAGGCATCCAGGCAAACTCATTGACATTTACAGCCTTAGTTTGAAAGCAGGAGTAAACTTTATAGACGTACAATATTAGTTTTTGCTTTGGTGTCCAAGTTCCCTGGGAGCTGTTCGTCGCTACCGCGAAACGTCTGTCAAGTTACAAAGGTAACTTGTAGTTTCTGTTTGGGTGATTTCTTTGTCTTTGTTCGTCGTATAACAAAACCAAATTCAGGCAAAATAATAAATCACACTATCAATGTGAAAGTATGTTTAGATGTATGTTCCACTTTCACGCCTAAAATGCGAAAAGGATTTATATAAAATTTGGAATGGAGATAGTTTGTACCCTGATTTAACACATAGGTTACTTTATGGGATAAAGTTTTAATCCCACGGGAAAATCTCAAACAATTCGTGCGTAGCCGCCGGTGGACAGCATAGTTGTATATAAAATTGTAGTAAGCGCCGCGTTTTATTTTACATGGACCGGGTTCGATTCCAGAACTTATTCGGGTTTGTTTTTCTTGCCACTAAAATCGATGACATAGTTCCTTAAAAAAGATCTTTCTATGTCTTATAGTTTCAGAGTAACCTATAATAATACCTAAATGGGCCATTCTGTATAAGAATTTTCATATAAATGATTCGCTGAAAACTTTATTTAAATAGAGTATGATTATAAAATTAGCTAAAAATTAAGAAAGTATAACACAGATCAAGCCATATTTGCGAAAAATATTTTATTTCCACGTTAAAATTCAAAACTTAAGAGGATGAAGTTGCAGTTGGACAGCTATTTAGTCAGTAAACATTTAAAAATAAATGCAACTAAGTACTAAAGGAGCTTTGGGAACAAAGAATGGAGTTTTTCATCAGAGCATTTGTTTTTTTGACGTAACTTTAACGATGTTCCATATTTTCAGGGCTTTGGGAAGTTCCATTCAACGCTCACTATGTAGAAACATACGAAGGTGGGCATTGTCCGTATTTGGACCAGTGTGTTCTCCACAACCACGACTCTGATGACGTCCTCGAATGGCTGAAGGAGGACTTCCTGCGGTACTACGATCAGAATAGGGCTCCGTACATGATGCCCTTCCACACCAACTGGTTCCAGATTAAGGCCTTGGAGCGGGGGTTGCACAAATTCCTGCATTGGGCTGCTGAACAGTAAGTTATATTTTGTTGTCTATATCGAAACCTTAAAAAAATGTAAACAAATAAAAAATAAGTATCTCTATAAAATATTTTTATTTTGTTAAGGTTGGCACTCATGATAAAATAATTTATTCGAGTTAAAATATAATTATGATAATACAAATATTTGCTTGTTTCCACGAAGTCCATTATCAGAGGTGGCTTTTGCGGATTTGGATTATGCAATTTCATTAATTAAACTATCAATATCGCTCGAAAAGCCTGACTCATTAATATGCAGATGAAATTTGTTTCTAACTTCTATGGAATATCGTTAAATCCTGTTTGCATAATATATTTAAGCAGGTATAATATTTCTCACCAACGGTGGGTATAATAAAAGTCCAACTGTGTTACATGTAAAGTTTTTAAACTATAGCAATCGTATTGTGAGAAGAGTTTCTGTAGTCTACCCCGCAGTGTATGCATAAAAGATAGCCCCGGTATTGGCTCACAAAGAACTGTGCAGTATACCCAATATGCGATCGTGAAACGTGGCGGAACTGTAAAGAGGTTTTTGAATTTATAAAGTTTTTTGTTTTTATAAAAAAATACCACCTGCTTTTTATCAGGTTGGCCGTAAGTTTTTTTCCGCCTAAGAGAATTGAAATGCCAGGTTTTGGGGAATACTACATTTAGGTCTTCAACATCAACGGTCCGTTACAGTCCACTGCTGGACTATGAGCCTCCTCCACTTAAATGGAGGGTTTTGCCATAATCTCCACGCTTGGCAGGCGGGTTGGAGATCGCAGATTAAAAGGTTACTGTATCAGAGAGCGCTGCTGCCCGTTCCCTGTTCAATGTGTAGTCCCTAAGTCGCCTCTTACGACACCCACGGGAAGAGTATATAGGGGTTGGTGACAAATGTACTCCGCCGTCACCACACATTTAGGTCAGTTATGTTTTATTCACCAAAAATCCTGTTTTTCATTCGTTTCAAAATGCGACTCTTCAAAATCTGTGTAGCTCATTCAATGATGGCTAATTTGTATCATTCCAGAAACGACGTATGGTTTGTGACAATAACTCAAGCCCTCACCTGGATAACGGATCCGAAGCCCATCAAGGCCCTTACCAACTACGACCCTTGGCGGTGCGATAAGAAGGACCTGCCCCCGGCACCATGCAACCTGCCAAACAAATGCGCGTTGTCCTTCAAGAACCCCAGCAGTAACTTCACTGACACGCGCTATATGGAAACTTGCACCGAATGTCCTAAAAAGTAAGTATCATCATCATATTTTCAGCTGAGAGACTTCTACTGCTGGATAAAGGCCTTTCCAAGATATCCACAATGACTGGTCCTAGGGTGCTTGCAACCAGCGGCTTCCAGCTAACTACTTCTATAGTGTGTGGTCTGTGATCCATATTTACCCTATATCTATTATCTGCTGATCACATCACATCACATTAATATTATAAATATAAACATATATTTGGATGTTTAGATGTTTGTTCCGCTCCGTTCCGTTAACTACTAAGCAGATTCGGATGAAATTTGGAATGGAGATAGTTTGTACCCTGGATTAACACGTACGATATCGGATTTTTACGTAAAATTTTTATTCCCACGGGAAAATCTTATATAACGCGAGCGTAGCTGCGAGCGGAAAGCTAGTAATAAATAAAATTACTAGCTACATGAACGCATATCGCACAATTTGCGACGATATAGTTAATATAAACGAAATGCCAACTACGGTAAATTATTGATATAAATTACTCTGTCTATTATCTTTTCACTTCCCTTTACACGGCTCAATGACTTGATCGATCTTGATTAAAGGCCAGAAGATAGTTCGTACGAGAAGTATTTCGTATCATCATTGGAATAATGTCATTATTAATTCATTCATTCATATGATCACGCTCCAATCCCCGAAAGGGTGAGCAAAGCTTAGTGGTCATTATTTCTGATATTAATTAATCCTTATTGTTTCTTCTAGGTACCCATGGCTAGGAGATTCTGGCGGTACAGGCATACCCGGGAAAGATAGCTACATTCCCGATAACCTCAGGAGGAAGTAGATAATCTTCATACACATATCCATAATCTATTCAGCATACACGATAAAAAGCCTGGCTGACTTGAAAAGCCACGCAAGATCGATCTTTCTTATGAAAAGCTCCTTTATGCCGTAATACTCTTGATTGCTTTATAGCTCTGTAGACAGTCTTAAAGTAGTATTGTAAAATAGCCTGCTAAGTTACGTTTTAAACTGTTAAAGTACGCCACTGTTCATTGAAAGTTTAGCATATTTAAAAATATTTTTTTTATTGATCAACGGCGGGTATTATAGGTATTTTTTTTTTTAAATTTATGTATAAAATGTTTTTTGGGTTTTAAGAATTTAGTTTTAAAAACATTGTATTTTGTAACTACTTACCTTTAATTGTACAGTACTTTTTATAAACAATGAAGTAGATTAACAACTATTATTAACATTAGATAGGGTTTTTAAAGATTTTAAGCAATCTTTGTAACATTTACCTACCTCACACAGTTTTTTATCATACTCTGGATTATATAACTCGACTGGCTACAGGGCTAACAGTCAAATTATCAGAATGTAGGGTAGAAATGCTGAAGGACGCATATATATTATTATATAAAAAGTCTATATTACGAGTATGTCATGAAATAATTTTGGGGTTTAGGGAGCCTGCTATGAAATACCATTTGTATGGATTTAGATTATGCAGAAAATGGCTCCCGGCTCCCAAGGCACTTGTTGAATTTACCTTTGATTGAGAATGTTGACGTCAAAATTATACTAATTGCGACGTCAAACGCCTAATAATTATTACGGGAATCTCTCCACGATCTTACACGCTAAGTAGTTATTTGCATTGATAAACTGAATAGATTATTATGCTTGTATATAAAGTTATATGTATAGATTTAAATTAAAGGTGACTAGTCGTCGTATGATACCTTAATGATGATTGAGTCCTAGGCTTAAGAATTTTGTTACAAATAAAGAAAATATTGAAAATCGAAGTCCAGATTTATCATAAATTTTATATTCCCTCTCAATAAATCTAAACATATTACATAAAAAAAAATAATAATAAAGGAGACCGATTTTATTTTTTAAATCGCCGCTGACATCAATCCAGACACCATAATTAAAACTAACTTTTTAAAACACTTCTAATTGTTTATTTCCTAAAATTTTATATTTTATCACATAGTTAGGATTGGATTTGGGAGTTTGCTCATTGACTTTTAAGATTATGATTTTGTTAGAAGAGTATTATGTATAAATTGTGGACAGCATGACTCATATAGGGTGTAAATTAATTAGCGCACAATATTTTAACGGAGGAATCTACCCATGAAACTGAATAATTTTCCCCAAGGAACGTAGGCTGAAATATGAAAAAAAAAAATCTGATCAGAAAAAAACATGACATGTCTATCAATTAAAAAAAATTACCATTTCTGTGCGTAATCTTGACTCCGTCCTTTGTGTTGCCCCGCACGCGTTCATGTAGTAGTAGTATAAGTGTGTACACACGTGAAGGGATAGCGAGCGCGCACAGAAATAATGACTAAAGTAGAATCGTCAGGCGCGGTGATGTGATCAGCAGATTTTTTTTTTTTCATATTTTAGCCTACGTTCCTTGGGGAAAATTATTCGGTTTCTCTGTTAAAATATTGTGCACTAATTTATTTACACTCTGTATTAATCATAAACTTATAAAATATCATACCAACCAAACAAAGCCAAAGTCAAACTCAATATCTTTATTCGTTTACCTGCAATAAGACCGCTATCTGTACACTTTTGTTTGTTGTTTTCAACGTTTTGTATACTTGTTTTTCTGTGTGTAAAATATACCTATAGTATACTCTATTCTACATTTATATAGTACTGACGTTTTCCAATGTCCTCTTTCTTAATCGTATTTTATATAAAGCGTATTGACTACGACTCCTATTTGCAAATTAATAATTAAACCCAACAGTCAAAAAAGGGAACATACAAATATAAGTTAAGATTAAAAAGATATTGTAATACCCTACTTTTTACCTGAGAATTCTAGCTACGGCGTAGCCACGCGTAGCGCTTCCGTAGCACTAACATTCTACGAAAAGTAGCCATGAATGATGTTGCGATTTAAGCGTACCTTTGTCAAGTGCGTGGGTCTTTTTTGTATGCCCATCAATTTATTTATGATAGTAAAGTTATTATTCTGTAATATTTTCTAAACATATTTGTAATTTGTAGTTTAACAATTTTGTCTTTATCGGTGTAATTGACATCTTGATGATCACAAAACTTTAAGTATAATACAAAAAACTTAAACATTGTTCTAATTATTTCGCAAAAATATTTACGAAGAAATCCAGTAAGGCGATCCTCACACGCAATCGGGCGGTGTACGTGTGTTAGGCATCAACGGATTACACACAAGCCAATGCGACATGAGATCCGCTTCACCGCCTGCCGCGGCGTCGTCGGTGCGCGGCGTCGTGTGATAACCATCTAACACAAACAAAAACAGAGCTAACTTTTGATTTATTTAGAAAACAAGTTTTTCTGTTGTTTTATTAGAGTACCTACTTATACTTTGTATCCATTTGAAAAATAAGAAACACATACAATGATACAGACTAAACAAAATAATATTTTCCAAAACAAAAAATGTTATGAAGTATTAAACAAAATCTCTTTTGGCTAAAATGATTTGAGTTTTAAACTCGATCCGTGAAAGTTTCCATTGCTTGTAGAACTGGAAGTAAATATTTTTACTTAAAAGCCTGACCTATCCAAATATCAAGGATTTAATGTTGTTTGCGAACACATTACAATTCTAATTGCATATCCAATCGAACCCTTAAAAGGTTGCCACTTAAGTCTATTTAATCATAGGATTATGGTGTTGTAGGAAATGGTGCGAAATATCGGACGCCAGAATGGTCTTAGCTGCGGCCTTTGTGGCTATGACCTTTGACGCAGCAAATTAAGATTTTGTAGGGGAACTTATTGATTATCTACTCATATAAATAAAATTTCTAACAACTTACCAACATGACATTTTATAAATACCTGGATGACTGACTGTTACACCCTGACATGCGATCTACTTATATATACCGTACTTAGTAAGGCTTGTACTTGTGTAAAAACTACGACCCAATGTCATCTCACAACACTTTCTGATATTCACTATTGATTTAATTAATTATAATTTAATACGCAAATTACTTCTACAAAGATAAATGATTTAACCCAGTTGGAGCCTGAAAGGTTTGCCTTTTTTTTCTGTATGAGTTCGCATGACCGACTTTTCTTTTCTGTCTTCATTTTATAAACTTCTCACTGTCGTCAAAACTTTTCAAATTTTATAAATATTAAAAGTCCATGCATGCAGCGCATGATAATATTTCATCACGCTATTCTGTGTTCAGCATATAGTTTTGCATTGCAATAGAACTTCCAAAACTGCGCGTTGCAGGTTGTGGGTAGTAAGTTTCATATTTTATACGTGAGACCCCGCGCCTGAATCGGAGTCGGAGGCGAGATTTAATTTGAGATTGCACCCTGAATGGTGGGAACTTTCTACATACTCATATAGTCCCCAATAGTACAAGGAACCCTAATTTAGGGCTAGAAACCGATTTGTAATTAAGTATTTTGGGGCATGCTGCAGGGTTGCGAATATCGTATGCGATCCGTTAAGTTTATGTTATGTAGTAAGTATATTGTATTCAGTACAGTACAGTATTAAGCCGCAACGCACAGATTTGTACTACAGTAAGTTGTTGCTTCCAGTTCATTTAGCTTTAAAATGCGCTGCGGTCTCTTGAAAAATCAATTCTCGAATCGATATATGTTAGATAACTCAGAGGTATATAAGACGTCAGGTCATGTATGATAAAATATTATGAGATTTAGATGATGTATAAGGAAATTGGTATATTTTTTTTCATGGAAACGTTAAGTTAGCGATATTTTTACACGTTGACCTTTGCTGTAAGCGTGGAACACTAAACAGGTTTCAATTCAAGTTATGATAGCTTTGGGAAGTCGCACTGGCATGGACCGCCTTTGATCTACTAAAGGTCAAAGGCAAAGTTTACGGGAAGCTGCTTAATGCGACCGTACAAGAACAAGGCTGAAGAACATTTATTTCTACTGATTTCTAATGATATTAATTAACCTTTCAGCGTATCATCCACGTAACTGATCATTTACTTAAGAGCAATTTCATAAATAAAATCTTCCAAAAGGATTATGATGAAGGAGAGGAAAATGAAACATTTATTCCGGAGGACCTTTGATGTTTTACATTCTGAAGTTTTGAAAGGCTTTGAATTATAATACCCCTTGCCTTTCTTTCACGAATTTTTTTTTGTTAGTGAAATAAGCGAGAACTGAAGTAAACATATCATTTATAGTTTATTGACATTCTCTAAAGTACCAAACGCTGATGTCTGCTCAGATTGCTTTTGAAAGAATCAAACTTAACTTCTTTAATGATTAACGTAAAAGAGTGTGTTCTCGTTTCACAAAGAAGCGTGTAATCTCGAGAGCGATGCTGTTCCTGTAACTGTGAACAGCGGAGTGAGCGGATGAGCAGCGGCGCGTGAAGACAACTAGTTGCAAGTGGACCGGGTTAGACGACGATATACCGACTTCAAAGGAGGCGCCCTCTCTCGGAGCTAAGAAAGCTTCATGGTGGGAAACTTCGCTAAAACGTTCTTCATTCCATTTGTTGCTTTCGTTCGTTCTGAATTAATAAAAGGTTTTTAGAGTAAGACGTATATTCATGAGAAGAGAGATAATTTAATTAATTGAAGGTCAGTATAAGTCGATATTTTCATCAATAACTAAGTTCTTTTACCTAAACTGAAATATGTGACTTTATTTCAATAAGTTACACAATCACCTATGTGATAAAACGAAAAATACCTTACATCACGGCACAAAAACGACAGTAATACCTTGTTAATTGCACGCTAGAACCATTTTCTATTTGCATTAATTTTGTTCGTTTAAAGTTTAAGACTAGCTGACCCCGAAGTCATAGTTTAAATTATTAAAACATACACGTGGGTAAACATACCTACCTAGTTGAGAAAACTAAAAGACCTACGGGTCTACTCTAATGGGTCAAACGTAATTTTCATTGGAACTGAAATTTCCCCCTGCAAAAAGAGAAGCAAGATGTTAGCAGATAGCTTGGCTTGTACAGAAGTAGGTTAAATTCACTTCCCAGATTTGATATAGTTAATAAAAGCATGTTAAAAAGATACCCGTTCGTAATGTCTGTGAAGATTAAGTGGTGTGTGTGGATAGTCCTTGGTGTCAATAAAGAATATTTATATTGAACTATACAATGCAACTACTCAATGGGACCTTCTATGCTATTCAGAAAACCATGCTTGCTTTTCCGATTCATATGTAGCCAGAGAGCACTCGGATAGTGTATGCAGGGCACCACGTACGGCTTTGCTACGAAATATGGAGCCGATCCCTCTACATATTTCCAACTTTATTAGCATTTTGTAGCTCTGGCTTGCATTTTCGTAAGCACCTGGAGACATCTCGCATTCGTATAGCTTTGAAGCTTAGACGAGTTAGGAAACTCGGTAGACTTTTGTTTTATACCACGAATACGAATAATATATTAATTAAGTAATTATAGGTGTATTATTTAACGAATATGACGGATTTTTGTTTAAGACTGTGGCCCAACAGTCGCCACGGAACTGCTGGGCACTACACGAAGAATGTTGTAGAGGATAATATTATAAAGCGTGGCAAAAACCAGGGTTAAGTCCGAAGAAAAGGTATAGGTATGTGCTTTCGGAGATTAGGACATGAAGTGAAGAATTTGGCAGAAAAAAGACAAAATCGAAACGTAAGAAATCTAAATTTGAAAATGAATTTAAAATGAAAGATAAAACTGCCAGCAAGAAAGGTTGCCAATCATAAAACAGGAAAGAGGACAAATACCTCGTTACAAGACATTCTTATGAATTGTAATGTAAATATAGGTATACTTGATGACAGAAGGTGAGGTATCAAATAGATTTTTAATAAATTAAAACGGTCAACTCACGCGTCTAACAATTTGAACAAATTAAGACTTATTCGACCACAATATCTTCAAGTCTTTTTTCATAGTCTTGGTGATT
The DNA here is from genome assembly GCA_951230895.1 of Carpatolechia fugitivella. NCBI lineage: Eukaryota > Metazoa > Arthropoda > Insecta > Lepidoptera > Gelechiidae > Carpatolechia > Carpatolechia fugitivella. The sequence goes on along the minus strand of OX579655.1, from coordinate 10,029,012 downwards.
ATCGCCCCTATGTTTGGAATTTTGTTTAAATCATAGTTTAATGATACTAGTTTTTTTTTTTGCTCTAGGCTTTTCATTTCAGAAAAAGAGATAGACTTGTTTCTGCTCTATCAACATCCCAGCCCATTACTTATACCGTCTGCGCGCGCTGTCTACCTCTAAGCACCTACGAGAATTGAGACGAATTTTTTGGACAAACTGCTCTTTTCGCCATCCGCAAGATTAGATTCAACAAGATAAATCTCTCCCCCCCACTCGTGTCGCCCGTTTTGTGTGAAGGCTTTAGTCCGGATTATTTACACAGAACATTTCGCTCGCTTGACATACTGAATATCCTTAGCTTAATCTCCCCGCGTCAGAATAGTAAGCAGTCACCTTGTGAGAAGCTTTCAGCTGAGATACAAAAATATACTACGAATGAAATGGAGCTAAGACCTTTCCTTTCATAGCTCTCTTCTTTATATGAGTTTACCGGAAAATCGTTATTCCAGTTATATTCTGTTATTCCAGTAAGTAAGAATATACGTTCTAAGTATATAATTTTCCGCAAACGTATTTTTGGAAAATATATATTGATCTTATTTAATCCGATTTTAATTGGAGCTTACGTCCTATTTAAAATAACGCAAATACAAATACTAACATCTTCCAAGTACCTGCAATTGAACTTATTAAGAAGAACGTTCCACGGCTGTGTCCAGGAACAATAACTTAATGATATGTAGATAGGGAATATTCAAAGAAGACTTGTGATGGTACCGAACGCGCCATTGAGATCTGCACATTTGGCAGCAATAAAAATTAAAACTGCCAGGGATATTTTGTCCGTAAGTAATAAAACGATATTTTTAAACGGAAATATTTTGCACCACGTGGTACGCGTGACCAGCATCTAGAACGTTGTGTGTTTTTATTAAAGAACCAGGCACCGACCAACACAATTAGAAATGTTTTTCCGTTGTTTAAACTAATGTTACCATTGTCATCCACGACACCGCTATTAGCAGCGCCGTGTACGCAATCTATTAGGAAATAAAACTTGAGAGAATATTTTGGCCCTGAATTACAATAACTATGCTAACTACGCTTTCTCCGCCAAAAAGGTTTACGTTGGCTATACTAGCCAAATGCATGCAATGCGCAACGACACTGCAAATATTTGCGAAGAGAGCACAGTCTCTGCAAACCGGCCCTGAATCGCAAATGTTTGGAAATATACAAAAAAATTTAAAAATGTACCATACCTTAGTTGACACAAGCTTCACGACGCGAGCTTTTTGTATTGTTGAAACACAATATACATACATGTTTTATTCATTTTTTTATTTATTCATACTCATGATAGTATCATATATATACTAGCGGTCCGCCTGCCGCTACGCTCGCTTTGTGTAAGATTTTCCCGTGGGAATAAGACATTTTTCCGTAAAAAGTACCTTATGTGTTAATCCAAGTTACAAACTATCTCCATTCCAAATTTCATCCAAATCCGTTGAGTACTTTAAGCGTGAAGGCGGAACAAACATCCAAACATCTAACGCGAGCGTAGCCGTGGGCAGACAGCTAGTTTATAATATTTGTGTGATTAGTTTGAGTGTGATAGAAAACATTAGTTCATAAGCTTGTTTTCTCATTTTACAAATCCGTGGTATTAACTTCTCCAGTTCGACAGAAGAAAAAAGGGTAAAATAGGATAAACGGATCGATAGAATACTCGGCGAGTCCATTTCTATTTTTCAAATTCACTGAACGTAATCAGATAATGTTGGTATTGAATTAAATATTTGCAGCAGCTATAGTTTTATTAGTATATTATATCGAATATTGTGAGGTAGAAGTATTTCGTCGTGGTATAATTACTGTGTAGGAACTTTGTAGCAGCGATTACTATGACTTTCCCAAAAGAGTAATACTTGTAGATTTTCCTTGGACTCATTCTTACTAAATGTAACGACGAAAAGATGTAACTTCCAAAAGTTAATAAACCATTCATTCATTATATTCATTCATTCACATTGACAGTGAGTTCACTCGGGTGGCCGGACTACAGAAACTGGAGAACACACATACATTTACATAAAGCAGGTAGTTTGATGAAATATGATAGAAAAAAAACCTGTAACTGGTAAAAACCTATAATTTGGTGGTTGTTTGTTGTTTTTTATTTTTTTGCGAAATTCATACTTATGTATCAAAAACAGTAAAAACACTAGAAAAATTAAAAGCTATATTTTTACCACGAAATAAACCATGGACAAATGCAATTCATTCTATAGAATAATCTTGAACTAACTCATAAAATAAAATAAAATACAATTGCAAGACTGGAGTTGATTGGAATTGGAACGTATAAAATGAAATGAAATAATATCACCTATATATTCCTAGAAATATGAGATAAGCAGAAAGTTACAAAAATTTGATACGAACGTAAAAAGGAAAAGTCAAATAAATACAATATTATATTCGTTGACACTAAAACGAGCCTTGTAGGAGCTCGGTGCGCGTTGTAATAAAAAAACGTTGGTAAACGTGTGTCTGATGTAAATTCTCCATCTTTCAGTGTCGATTCAACAATTTGACAGTAAAAGATTATGTGCTGTTACGATACAGACACGACATGGTCCGTGGCGTGTGAAAGTCTTTCAAATGCAAGGTTATTTTCATAAGCCTTTGTAGAATATGCTATTAGATTTGTTCACCCACTTGAAAGCAATAGTGCCTTAACTGATGTAGGTTGGTCTTAAATTTCAAAACGAACTGAATCAAATAAAGTAGGTGTTGGTCGGTTTGACAAAACTGAACTCCGAGTCTCGGGCAACATACACGCTCAAAGAACTCCTCTATTTCTAGTTGCGGCAAATTCCAGGCCAAAGGAGTACTGGGGCTCAATATGAGTGGCTTGTAGTGGCTCTATACCTGTAATATACTAGGTAGGTACAATGTTTTATGCAGTTAAGATTATTTGTAAAATGTGTTTACAATTTATTTGAGGTTATTCATCAAGAGATGTGGGCAAAATACCATTATAGCTCTAGTATGGAAGTTTAAACTTTGTAAGTTTTTACAACACCTTCCTATGTAATGAATAATTTAAAAAATATACAAGATTTATGGTCTATATTATTTTATTTTGCCCAGATTGTTCTATCCACCGATGGAAAAGAAAGAAAAAAAGAAAAGAAAGAATGAAAGGAAAAACCCCTATTCTACTTCCACTTCGTTTTTTCCTGGTCTTGTATGGAGACGGGAGTTTGTCCGGCCAATACTCGCCATCTTCTATTATGTTGCTCGTCTCCGCTGATCTGTTTGTGGCATCTAGATAGTTGCTTATTTATAATGCTTTAATTTTTAACGGAACGTATTTTTTTACAATTCTTAATAGTAACGGTAAAACCAATGCGGCAGCTTGCAGTCTGGAGTGTGCAACTTGTATGCATAATATTTGGCCGGTAACCAAACGCACGGCTGCTCTGTGACAGATGGCCAGAATTTTTCACCGAAATGGCCGCTATGTTTACCTGCATAGTTGGCGTGTGTGTAGGTAGTGCAGCAAACGATTTGCTTGGTATAAATTCCCACTAGTATTTACTCGAAGTCGTTTCTAGTTTACGTACCTGAGCTAATTTGTAGCAATAGCAAGTGAATAGAGCGTCGGTGATCCAGTGGCTAAGGCCGCTGCCTTCCGTCCGGGAGATGCGGGTTCGATTCCCACCACGTACCAATGTGTTTTCGAATTTCAAATTCATAATGTACGTTTATTGGACACGGTGAAGAAAACGTGATGAAACCTGCACACTACTCCTGCGAAGAAATTCAAATAAATTTCGAAGAAATTTTTGTGTGAAGTCGACCCCCGCACTCGCCCAACGTGGTCGACTAAGGCCTAATCACCCTAATTTAGGGTAAGCTTGAGCCCCTCGGTGGGGACGTATATGAGCTGTTGATGATGATGTAGAATGAATCGAAAAAGGTAGTTGGTAAAATACGATTAGCTAATTTTGTATAAATATAATTTTTGTTGGGTATATTTTCAAGTTATTAAATGAAATGAAATGAAATTAATACATTATTAACTTTTGGATGTTACATCTTAAAAAAGCAATAAGTGAGCTGTAAATCGCTATTTTTTCTTGTTGCATGTAGTTCTGTCTAGACACGTAGTTGCGCTATCTTTCATTTTGTTACTCATTCGCCCATAACATAATATTCTGCAAAATAACTTGAGCGTTGGTGCGGTAAGATTGCTTTTCGTTTTACTTCCCAAGAGCCGCAGTCAAGTAAACTTAAATAAATGCAACCAAATTGCATATTCTAGCGACAGATCAGACACCACTCCAGTAATTAGAATTACTCGGTAAGACGTACTTACGTCGTACTCCATAATTTATTTTTATATTAGGTGGACGTTTAGCTGCAGTTTGCGCTAAATTTCTTGTGTCTTTTAATGAAAGTAATGAGTTTAGTACTCTAATCTGCAAATAAAATATGACTGGACTGAACCTATAAATTAAATGGTAGCCCTCATTAAGTAGCCCTGTGCCTAGGTGGCCAGTCATTAAAAGAAAAAACTTTGCAACACAACTTGCAGAAGTTAACAAGGCGCTTCCTTCATACTGCAGGGGTGCTGTCTCTGACGGTTTGTAAGCAAAATTTCAAAATAATAAACTTTTTAATACAGCTTGCTCGAAAATATATAAATATATTTTTTTTCTTATTGTACTTATTAGAACTTGCGATGGCAGTAAACTGTTCGTTAATGCGATGATTAGCAAACAAGTGCGATTTTCATTACATTTTTTTATTTCTTTATTTTTCTACAAGTTCTAACAGAAATATTGTCAGCCAGGATCATTCGAATATAAAAAAATAAATTGAACTGATTTTTACAAATAATAAAATAGTAAATTACGATACGAGGGTCGTAGGTGGTAAATTACAAACGAGGTGACTTTTGTAAACCCGAGCCGTAGGCGAAGGTTTATAATGTGTTTGTTATAAAACCTAAGATCCATACACTGAGAAAACTGATAATAAATAATTAAAATAAAATGGTTAAAAAATGAACCCGTACAAAAGCTTCTACAGGTAACATTCATTAACAGTCATGAAATAGTTGTAAAAACTAGCTTTTATTATATCGCGCGCAGTTTTAGTTGCTGTACTGTTCACATTTATCATTAAATATAAACACTTGATCATAAATAAACAATTAATGTAACACAAATAAATGTATTTTTTTCAAAGTTGGCGCTTTTTTATAAGCATAATATCTCGCGAACATTCAGCTCTTCGTTAAATCGAGATAAACTAATTTTTATTATTAAAATATATTGTGAAAATAGTCTTGCCTGAATAATAATTATGGTGACCGTCAAAAAAAAAGTAATGAAAATCGCACTAGTGCGCTAAAACGCGCTTACCGCACAGTTTACTCTACATTGCTTTCGAGCAAGGTGTATTGAAAAAGTATTTATATTTTTTATTTCAACAAATATTATCATCCAGTAAATTATTTGGATTTTAACGAAGAATCGATTAATAATAAATCGAATGTCGTGGAGGCTGAATGTTCGCGAGAGCCTTTTCAATAATTATGCAAATAAACCTATGTTTTGTTTGAGATTGGCGCTAATTTTGTAGAATTCACATTGAATTTGCTTTTGTGTTACCTGTTTTCTCACAAGTGTATTGAAAAACGTCGTACAACACACGGATCTCTTGTGACATTAAAAATCCTCATATCGTATACTATTTATTTGTCCATAGGATGTTGTAACAATCATTAAATTTGGTGAGTTCACTAATGAATTTCAATTCGCAAAATGTAATGCTTATTGAATATTAAAGAATTGATTTTTCTAAGTTTTGATTTCATATTTAAAATATTTTCATTTACAAAACTCACGACGAATATTTATCAGTCAAAATAGCGACCTCTTCTTTATCAGGTGGGTTGTAAATTTGTAATAGCGACGAGTAGGCAGCTATTTATTGCTTGTTATGGTATCTTTGGAAATTAAGCACATAATACCAAGATAATTGCCAATTTTGTTTTGCAACATTTTTTCTCACCCACCATAAAGACGACTTTAATAATAATGTCCTCAAGTTATTCCTAAGAGGCCAAGAGTAATTTATATTTTACTAGCCGTCGTCGTCCGCCCGATGGGATATCCCATCAAACTTTAATCCCTTTACATTGGCTGTAAGACAGAACAGAAAAAATAAAACAATATTGTCATTCTAAAACTCGCTACTGCATCTTAAATTTAGAACCAGACAGCTCCAGTTGCCTTGCTGAAGCCCGCTGTAAAAAAATCTATATTCGAATTAACAATAATCAAGGCCCCGGGTTTCTGCATGAAATTGGTTGTATTTTTTTCAACTTTATACATACATACAGGGCAAATAAAAAAAAACCTGTCTTAGTGCATATTTACACTATGTAAGGATATCTTGTACAAAATTTCATGCTTGTAGACTTGTGACACCGGTGTAGTCTGGGCGTTGTCTAGTTGTCATTCATTTAGTATGGAGATTGTGTATTTTTAAATTTTAAACGCAAATCTTACTCACTTCGAGGGCGAATTTCAAAAAAAACCTCGCTTAGTGCATACCAACCTCGCTTAGTGCATAAAAACCTCTGTGCTAAATTCCATGTTTCCAGGTTCATCGGTGTAGTCGGTGCGTTGTGTTTTTTTTTTTATTGGCATGGTGCGGTTTGCACATCGCCACAGTCATTTTGTTAAAAAGGAGGAAACGTATAATGTATTATAAATACTTTTGGGGGAGTATACGCTTTGGAACCAACGATATTGTCTATGGTGACATAATTTTGTTTTAAGTGGCTGCTAATGAATCATTTTATCGAAGGGGTTGATTATATCATGCATATACTTTGATAAGAAACTTTCGAGATCAAGTCGAATGATGGTTTAAGTTCAAGTAGACAGTTCACAAACCAAAGCAATTTGATCCTGCAGTTTAGTTAAGTAGGATTTACTCTACTGCAGCCAAGGTAGAATACAATCACAATGCAATCATTACAGAGCTTACATGTAGAAAGAACTTAATAACTTTTGGGATCATGTAATTAATAGCTTCATTCAACAATAATCTAATAACAGCTAGCAGCTAGCTGCTTTTTATAGCTCTCTGAAATAAATTGTTTATTTTAATGTAATGAAATGTTTCATGCGCTGCGAAGCCACAAGAAAATTAATCCACTTCTTTTTGAATGGGAAGTAGTTTCTGAAAGAGGTTTTAAATAGAGCGTGCATAACACAATGTGGCTTTTCTCCATTATTCGAGAGCGGGCTAAAGCAGTTTGACAATGGGACTAAAGGAATTCATATTTGTTACTGTTCCCTCTCACGGGCACAGAATTTAAATGAACTTTGGCCAACAACAATGACACCAGAGACTTTTGTTCCATGAACAATACATTTTACCGGTAGAATTAAAAACTGGGGACAATGGGGTACAAATTCATAATGCAGCCTGCAACTGGCCTGCGACGATTGAGCTTTGGAGGCAGGCTTCGCTCACCCTGGATAGGATTGAGCATCTGACTGTAAGGGTTTACAAAAGTATTATTCAAGAATTCAAAAATTCTCATTTCTTTATAATTCCCCTATGGAATACCTAATTCTGAAATAGCAAATGAGAAAAAAGTTGATAATAATAGGAGACAGGCGATGATAAAATTGTTGGCATATCTGAATAAAAGCCAAGTATTTCTAGAGAAAAAATTCCATCGACTCGCTCAGAAGCAGAAAAAAAGGATATTTTAAACACGGTATCTACTTAATAATTTACTAAATTATAATCATGAAGGACTGTTTTATTTATGGAATTACAACTATAACATGATTTTGATGTGAATCATGATTTAATGAGCCCCTGCGAATCAAAAAGATCTATTGCTGTGAGTTGGAATGGAACATGCAAATATATAACAAGGTCGGTCCAACTGCGCAGGGTTTTATCCCCCGCCAACGCCAGCAGCGATCCGCTACGAAACAAAACACAACATCGTTGTTTCTTTTCAAACGTTGAACAATGCGCATTATAATTGTACTATTCTCATCTAGGTTTCATTCATGTTGATGACTGCAGAGTCCACATACACAAGAGGACTTTGTGAACATAATGCGAGTTAATTCTGCAAACCTTACAATAGTGGTAATATCACTACAACTTCGCTGTTGAAGTAAATATTGACTTCGTGACTTGTAGCTTGTTTGTTCTGTGCTAGTTGAAGTCAAAGCCTCTACCTATATACGCACCCTTTCAGTATTACCGTAGCTAATAAACACAAGTCATAAAAACAAAAAAAAAAACTTTTAATTAATTAGAATCATCTACATTATGATTATGACGTCTGTCCAATAGATTTACGAGTATAAAGTTTTTGAGATTCCAATATCTTTGGTGCGATTAACCTTCAATGACAATTTAATTTCCTTCCGTTTCCTATCTTAATTAGATAATCAGGTATTATATGAATAACATTAAATTCGATCTCCGAACATAATATTTATTGCGTCGTCGTCCCGTAAATTGTTTTCAAAGTCAAATAAAATTGGAAGTCCTACGGATTAATTTCCCTTCTATTAGAGCAAAAACGAATATTGCTACTCCACATTTTTATCTTAATAATATCTTAATCGTTTTCCCCAAACAAACGAGTTCCACAATTTCATCCAAGGAAAACAAAATGGAATACCAAGAAATGTCCGCAAAACGATTGGTTGGCAGACAGACGAGCCGACGACAGGCTCTTATCAGATGAAACATGTTATTTGCAGAAGAAACACAAAAGTCAGCCAAATACCCTGGCTAGGACAGCTTACAGCTCGAGGACTAAACAAGAATACGAAATGTGTCCGCTGGCTTGCAAAAATGCAAGCTAAAGCTACGAAACGCAAACATAAATGAAAATATGTAGAGGGATCATCTCTGTATTTTGTAGCCTAGAGGAATTTTTATGAACGCTGTGAGTCAGTCGGTACATGGCGGCTTATTGGAACAACCTAAAGTTCTTTTTGCAACTGAATGAACTTTCACAATATCTTTCAAATTACGTAAAATAATAAAAGTTTATCACTCATGGTCTCAGCAAAATGAATTTTCAGGTTAGCTTAGAAAAAAACTGATTTATGGTAGGATGGTAAAAAACATACTACCTATTTGTAGCGTTGAAAGCATTTGCTGAACTCTAAAACAGAATTTAAAACAAAGAGAGTTAATAATATAATTAATTTATAAGATTACTCTTACCTTTGCTAAAAGTGTTTTTGAGAATATTCTTGAGTACTCGTACACTGTGACTCGTCCAACGATATTTCCAGCGTTGAAGGATTCATAGCTTTAAGACTGTGCCTCCTTTGAAGTCTGTCGCCGACGACATCTCTAACCCGGTACACTTTGAATTTGTTCTATTCATACGGCGTTGCTAATGCACTGCTCAACCTACGGCGGCCTATTTAATATTCAAGGCGACACGTTACTTACATGAAAACTGTTAATTTTTTAAGCAAAAGACGTGAAATTTTAAAATTGTATTATGGTTTTACTGTGCTAACCGTTTTTGCTGGCAGCTGCACTGTTTCCTGGAGTATCCTGGTGGTCTACAGCTGTAAAACAGTACCTAGAACGAGATTTATAACCATATCATGCCTATAGAGACCCTAATTTTACTTTCTAGCAAAAATAGTGAAGTCTATATTTTATTTTTCAAAGAACGCCTTATTAGGGATTCTGTAGAGGGGTCTTCTAAACTAGCGGACAAGTCGTCATTCACATATCTGGCGCAGTGCAGTCGAGTGTTATCCTCGCTACCCGAGCCATGCAGCATAACTCCGTCACTCGAGCAGACTCTCATCTCGCTGCCTACAGCTTGTTTATCGTCCGACTCACATTTATGACTTCGTTATTTCCCTATTCAGGCGACATAAAAATGTCGTCCACAAGAATAACTCGCCCTTTTATCTCGTACGTTGCTCTGATAAGATAGAATAATGAACAGACTTGTTTGGATCGATTGCGATTAAGTTGTTGTCGGAGCCAAGTTAATAAAGTCGTGTAGTAATGAGTGCCAAGATTGTTACGACACTAATCCTATTAACGTTGAATTATTCTCGTCTATCATTTTGTTTTGTTCTCGTTAATTAACTTGTGCCTGCCTAAGTATCAACTGATATTCAAAGTAGGCAGTTTCTTCGCTGATTTAAGGAATATTAAGCTCGACGTGATTTATCGTTAATGATGTTGTTTAATGGTATTTTATTTGAACAATGTATTTTTTAACCTACACTCATTAAAAGTGTCTAGGGATTAACTTATTTTCTTCACAAAACATAAAATAATTGTAAATCGTTTATGTCAGGGTCAGTAAACAGTTTCAATCCATTTTCCAACTTCTAATTCTGAAAGAGTAAAATAAGTTTTATTTAGGTACAGAACGAAGACATATATACATATATACTTTTGATGAGTGTTTCCGGTAAGTCATTAACAATTTGTCTAAAATACTTACCTTGTTTTCATAACGGGTGGCTATGATTTCACCTACTATGGTCTCTAAAAATTAATTTGTGATATCTGATGGGGTCTACATGAGGACAAAGCATTAGAGGTGTCATCTTTTGCAACTACTACGAAACCAAGCATTTTCATCTTGCGGTAATAGTCTTATTATATTTTATGAGGCTCTCTGCATGCCCCAAAGGGTGTAATATGCTACTAGAGAAACCGTACCGGACCTTATTACCGTCCTTAGACCTTGTTGATATTACTGCACTTGTGTGTTCTAGACGTTTTCCTAAATTGGGCCTTCGTAGTAAACGTAATTATTACCTTGGAACTATCAAATTAGAGTTGCTCAGTGAAAATAAAAAATAAAATATCCTTGTTGTGTTACTAAGTATGTATATTGACTCGTAAGTATGTTAATATAAGTTGCATTGCCTTTATTATGGCTATCATATAGGTGAATTCAACGTATACTGCACTTGACGCTAATCCATCTACCTGCAATAAATATAATCATATCCGTCCATCTAGCAGCCTCACCATCGATTTTGATGGTTTTCAGTTTAACCATGTCAAAAATTGATTGGAACTTAATTAAATTTGTTTATAAAGCTCAGGACAAGTTTAATTATATTTTGGAAGATATTTGAGTATCTGACTGAGGCTTCTAGATCGACGTCTAGCTAGCAGCCTCACCAAGATAGACTGGATAAGATGACATATGTTATATGTCAAATTTGATTGGAAATAGATGATCTCATGTACAAAGTTTCAGCGAAATTTGTCCAGTAGGAGCCGAGATATTACATCCCTTTGGCTTGACGCTTGGCGTGATGACAAATCTCGTCAAATGGAGGTACGTTCAAGAGGTACGTCCAAGCTAAGTAAATATACCAAAACAAATATTGGAATTTGTGTGTCTTATTCCGTCTCAGGCTGATTGACACTAGAGATGGGATGGGATGAGATATTTGATTTAATGCCTTTGATGAAAAATATTATTTTTTTAGTATTTTTGTAACACGTTGTATATTATATAATCATGTATATACTAGTGGCTCTGTGAGCTGTAGACCTCGCGAGTCTGTCTGTATATATCTTTTCAATTGTTTTTTCTCGACAAACATCCCCAACCCCTTGATTATTTTTTATTTTTAAAGTTTATTTTATTTTGTTTTATTTTATTTTATTTTAAGAAATGTGACCTGTAGAGGAAAACAGCCTCGTACGCTGGCAACCCCCATAACTCCGTCACTTTTTAAAATTTACAAAAACTGACTCGACTAAAAAATTCGATTAATTTATCGAACCTGCTCACAAAATTTCACGAGAATCGGTTGAGAAACGCGACCTGTAGAGTGAACCAAACAAACAAACAAATCCACAAACAAACAAGATGGACATACAAAAGCAAATTTGGCCAAGCTGAAACAGAGACGCTTCGCTCGCTCGGTCAACTATAGGTATCTGCTCATCTGCCCGTTATTCGCAAAGACCTTTGCCATAAAATAATATCGATTAGTATTTTGAAAATAAGATTTAAGTACAAGTCTGTGTGAGTGTGTTTTAGTAATTTATTTTCAGCCCCAATCGTTTCTACTAATTACACAAATAATCGTTCCATCATAAGTTGTTGTTCCAGCTGTAATAGTATTGACATTTTTAATATAAAAATAATTAATTGTTTTGTATGCAACATCATGCAGGCTCAGATTCAGCAACCGGAACAGTATATTTTTATAATTTTAATGTACATTTATTTAGATTATTTTTTTACTTCAAAAACTATTTTTTTCATAGGTTTATTCACAACAACTTCTGTATAACTTTTTGGTGGAAACTGTTTAGGCTTATACATTGATTTATTTAATGTCAACGTTAAATTATTGTGTAAAAAAAAACATTTTCATATCATCATCAGAGCGCGCAAGGCTTGTTCTTGTTTGTGGTGGCAATGCTAAGACCACCTGCATATTCCCAATATTGATTTGTATTATTTTAATTTTAAAATTTATTAAGAAATTGGTTAAATTGGTTATTTTTTTACAAAGTAACCACTTTGTCCAAGCTATTTACGGAGGTTTAGACATCAAGTCCATATAAACACACTAGAATTAATATAAATATATATATATATATATATATATATATATTTAATTATATTAACACACTAGAATTAATATAAATATATATATATATATATATATATTTAATTATATTAATTCTAGTGTGTTTATATGGACTTGATGTCTAAACCTCCGTAAATAGCTTGGACAAAGTGGTTACTTTGTAATATTAATATTGTTCAGTGGTATTCAGCAAATCCTACTTACGTGGTCTTGTCAGGTAGTTAATCCTGTTCGCCCGCTGCTCGGATTAAGCGAAACAATATTATTTTTTAGTTACCCGAGGTTTATGTTCTCCAAACTTGATGTTTTATGAGACTGAAAAAGAAAGATTTAAGTATAAAAGTAATTTCATAGGATTACTCATAGGTACATAAGTAATTTATTATGGTGAGTGTGATGTTCTATTAATGTAATTAATGATATATTCCAAACCTACTAAGGGAAACTCCGAATGAAGTACGAAAACTTAGAACCAACCTGTTACCACAAAACCTCTTCGTTCTAGAGATTTGTGCAAGCAGAGAAGTAATAGCGCAAGAATTGATTGTACAAAGATAGCGCGGCGCGGATAGAAACTAAATGAAGTGGAAGTACTCGTAGCGAGCTGTTACGAGCAGCGTAACAACAAATCTGCGAGATGTCGGCTAATGCATGTGAATATGGAGAAAGTTCCCGCCATTCACGGCGCAATCTCAAATTAAATCTCGCCTCCGACTCCGAGTCAAAGCCGTCTAACGTATAAAATATGAAACTTACCTGCTAGATTTTCGAAGTTCGGTAAGTTCTATACATATTGCGATTCAAAACTCTTGACGTTATACCACAAATCAATTTCGTAACTTTTTTCGCTTTTGTAGTTTTAAGATTAGTATTTGCATCGTAAAATAGTTGAGTAACTAACTAGGTATATTATTCTAGCGTGTAAGAGCCATAAACGAATTCAAGCGTCTCCAAATGTAATAAAGTATGATATGAATAGTTGGGCAATAACAGTGAAGTTGTGTAAAAGTTTAGGCTATGGAAGCACGAGCACTGGCGACACTCCAACTACGTTGGCTTTCATCGCGTCACCAGTCGCAACGCACGTATTGCAACAAGTAGCTAGGGAGGAACCCATGATTTAGTGACTCAATAAACCACATTAAAAAATATTGTACACTAGTACTTGCTATAGCTAAATATTATAACACTAACACTAAAATGACTGACTTTTCTATCTATCGAAATAATTCCGCCGAATGACATCGCAAAAAAAGCTTTAAACTTGGGGGTTAACAAGATACTGAAAGAAAACGGTAACACTAAACATGAAATTATCTGCAAAGAATAAAGTAAGGTAGAAATTCGATTCATATAATTATTAAAGTCCATTTTCGTCATTTTCCGAGCATTAATGGTGGCGGGTTGCGGGGCCGGAGTAATTTCGTCGAGGCCAACAGAAACTTGAAAAAGGAAAATTATACAATTTGCTAATGGGCTGGGCACGGATAATAATTCGTAACGCGGTTTATTACTGCGACGGGAGATATTAATGAGAATTCAAATTGTATTTACGACTGTCATCGGCAGCAAATTTGGCATCGGAAATTGACCGAGAATTTACGTGTCCCAATTTGCGAAGTAATCAGTCAGTAGATACATTTGCCGTAACTGAGTTTGAATAAATTGGAAGGAACTCACTTTGATGGTGTAAGTAGCAGCACTTTCGATTTACGCAGACCGCAGCTAAGCGTCGAAGTTATTACAAGAAGGAAACTTTATTAAGAAGTATTTCTGGAGCTCGTATATACTGACCAGGTGAGTTCAATTTCTGGCGGGTCGGATTAGGGCGGCTACGGCGGGGTCAGATGGGTTGCATAAACGCGCAATTTGGTGGCAAATTTACAACTTTTTCTCGGCTCCAGCTCTCGGCTACTGGCAGTAAACCGAGAAGCAATCTCGCCGCGCCAGCGTCCGAGTTATTTCGCAGGATATTGCGGGGTGGGTGACTAATAAAATGACAAATAGCAAGGCTGTCCCCTACGTGGACACATTGCTTTCGTGACTAGACAGCTTTGATTTTCTGCTAACTTTATTACTCACGCCATAGATAATTTATTTGGAAGATGAACAGACGAACGAAATAATTTACTTAGGAATCTGAGCTTTGTTTCAAACAACAATTAGGATAATAGGACTTACGTAATAATTAATTTGGCTAATTGCCAGTGTAATTAGCAAATTAATTAATTCGATTTGAAACGAGTTTCAAAGCACAAAGAATTGCAGTTATCACAGCAATTCAATACTTTTTTATGCAGGTGAATATAGTGTCCATATAAAGTGAAATAATGTTAGCCATTTGTAATAGTCGAGCGTTCGGTTCACGCTCAAATTTCATGCATTGTGTAACGTGTTTTTTACTGCTAACATATTGAACTATTTGACGTACGTATCTGGGTGAATAGTGTATAAAATGTCCCTTTTACAATACAAATTATTGAATATTTCCATCATAAAAAAATCAATACGAGTAAAAGGCAGATCCGTAGATACTCGTACCATTACAATTTTCTTTGCCAACCTCGTCCTCGCTAATTATGTGGCGATATTTTGTATCTGCCAATGTTGTCATATTTAATTACATAGTAATATTTTTTCATGATCGTACATTGAATGGTCGTACATCTATAAACTTATCCTACGGAGTAAGCGTGTTCTAACCTCGAAACATCAGGTGGGACTTATCGTGGGACTGAGTTACCTCCGAGTCTTGATGTTTGCGTTTACACGCACATCCATTAGAAAATTTAGTATAACATGTATCATCAAAGATTTATCTTTAAAAAATTTCATGGCCTATTTTATGAATACAAATATTAATGTTTCATTATACACATTTGATCGGGCCCACAAATAAGTATGTCCCACATACATCAGCTGCAAAGAACCCGTACAACGAAACGAAACAACGAGGCTATCAGGACCAGACGCGCGCGTCACTGCTGCTGTGACATTGACAAATAAGCTATTCTGAAAAAGATCCCGTTTCCCCTCGATACCCCTACTACGACTATTTGTATCAATTACTTAAGGGAACTCGATTTAATTGCTATTCGGTTGACAAAATCTTGTAGAATAGCAGTGAATTTTTCTCTCATTAATTTATTGTTTGATATTTCGCGAATCATTTTCGTAGGCGTTAGTTCAGTGGAAAGTACTAAGCACATACATGTACTTACCAATACATGTTATTTAGAGCGGTTCTAACAATACAACAAGTTCCCAGTCAAGTGAATGTCTGACATGGGAATTTTGTTATTTCCAAAATCCATAGTAGGTGCAGTGAATACAAGACCGAGCCAAACGGAAGCCGTATTACGAATTTAATCTCGCAGAAATGTGGTATAGTAGGAATTGCTGCAACAAAGCCCCTGTTTACGACAACCGTCTCCCGACAATTGTACCTCGGGGAAATGTCCACACAGTTTCAAAACCAAATTACACTTTTAATAAAAAAAAAATTGTTGTCAGCTGCAGGCCGTGACGTAATGAAATGACGCGCGTAACGTGTCGGTAAAAACAACGTGAATAGATCCATGCCATGTGAACGTAAGAGAATTAGCCTGAAAATGCCTGTTTTTCTCACTCAACCCATGTTTCGAAAATATACGACCAATTTTCATTATTTGAGTAAATCCGATCAATCCCTTGATCTTATTTGTCTTTTATTTCCTCCTCTGTCGAACTGGAGGAGTTAATACCATGGATTTGTTTGTGTTCCAAATTGTAAAAACAAGAAGAAAGGGGCTTAAAATAACAAGGGACCATTATTATACCACGCTATGGGAAAAAATAAAAGGACAAATCAGAAATCCGCGACTGTATTTATTTATTCTGAACAATTTTAGATTTTTTGCTGCGCAATCTTCTACTATTAGAAGCTGGAAAGTTTTTGAGACTATGTAAACACGTTATTGAGCGCTGGGCTGCAGTTACCGAATGCACGCGGCGTTGTATCTCTGTGCAATGCAAACATTAGTTCGATGCCGTCGCCGCGCGTCACGTCATTCGAGTTGCATTCACCAGATTCAGCTGGTAGGTACACATTCGCCCGTAGATTACAGCGCGCATGGCGGCGGCAATAATACGGACATTAGCACGAATAGCGCGAACACGTTGCAGTCTGAGAAGTTTTCCAATCTAACTTGGCGGTACATCAGGAATTGCTAGCTTCTTACAAGCAATTGCAAATAAAGGCTATTTTAGGAACATGCTCAGATAATCCTGTCCATGAGGAGACTCTGTCTTCTTTACCCTTCGCTTCTAAGGATATGCAGGCATTTCAAGAGTTTATAGCAATATTTTATACCGCATTAAAATGTTTATAAAAAGACTTTTCAAAGCTCTGAAAGAAAAACTTTTGACTCTGTAGCATTTAGTTATTTATTTATAGTTAAAAGTTAACTTCAAACACCACGAACTATTTCTGAAGCATATACGTAGAGATTATACTGAAGTTTATTATATCAAGCGAGTGAGCAAAATGTTCTGTTTGTATAATGCAGAGTAAAGCCTTTACGAGAACGCGTAGTGGAGTAGGGGGAAAGATTTATTTTCTTGGATGTAGTCTTGCGGATGACAAAAAGAGCGTTTTTTTAAAAAAGTCTCTCTTTTTTAGTCTACAGTTTACACATACCCTAAAGTTAACAAGAGCGTGGTGTAGTCGCTGCTTCCCGTCCGGGAGACGCGGGTTCAAACTCCACTACGTACCAATGTGTTTTAGATTTTCAGTTTATATGTATGTTTATTTCGACGTTCTTAAGGTGACGGGAAAAACGTAAGAAAACCTGCACACTCCTACAAAGAAACCAACCAACCCACACTTGGTCAGTAGCGTGGTCGCCTTAATTCAGAGTACGCAGGAGCCCCTCGGTGGGGACTCTCGTAAGAGCTGTTGATGATACTTAATAAGACTGTCGAAACAATACCTAATATCGCAACAAAAACAGAAAGTACCCGAAAGCATTCTTTAACTTAAAAACACAAACGCTACATAAAAAAATGGCGTTAGTAGGTACGTCGTTTGGATAGAAAAAGGGGAAAAATCCTTTCGTTTTTCGCGCTAATTAGGGTTCATAAAAAAAATAATTTGTGTTACTTTTGAAATTTCTGTGAAAAGTAATTTTGAATTCAGTGAGCGGAGTTGCAAAATCCAGTTCCTCGCTGAGCACGCGCATGCGGTCCAATGAAATACTGCGAGGATTTGTTCCAGAGTTAATTTAAGATTAAAAGGAAATAGCTATCTGTGCGCCGGAGCTGAGGGTGTGGCGGCGGTGCGGGGAGCGGGATGTATGGAGCCAACTTTGTGATCAAGTGGATTAACGGTGGTAAAACTTCCGTAGGAATTAGTGCAACACCTTAACTTGAGCACGTGTTGCAAAAGGATTCACATCAACAGAGATCTTTGGCTGTCTTCTTCTTTTCGGATTGATATATCAATACAATCGTGGAAGACCAGACCTGGGTGTATCACTTCATTTCCTATGCACTACCTATATACTAATAATTTATTCCACTTAAAATAATATTCGAACTCTGATAATTTTCAAACACAAATTTCGTGAGCAGTCAGCTTGTTTGCTGGCTGTCTTTGTGGAAACTTACATTTTAATCAAATTTAATAATTATTTGTTTTACTTTCAGCGCAGATCATAAATCATTCAATTTTCATTATAAATGTCATCGCGTTCAGCAATAAAATATTGATAAATTAGCCGTCCGAGACTTTGCATTGTTTAAGGTTCGCTCTCAGAGTTGAAAATACTCATTCCCGAAGAAATTGGTGTATAAAAGTTTATGCCGCAAACAAAGCAGCCATATATTTATAAGTTTTCTCTTCAGAATGCTTTCCGTCTGCTGCTTAAGGAATTTATACTCTTGTTTATAAGTAGACTGGAACTTTTTTTCCGTTGCTTTTGGTACAGTTCTCTTTGGCAAGTCGAAATCGTAGTTACCGGTCACGTAGGGCAAGTCGCCCGCCGAACAGGCAGCTTCTTGCCGTAGTTTCTAATCTACCATCAAACTTACTTTTATATTACTTGCTAACTGGTAAACAACACCGCGGTAAATTTGTTCGTGCACACGATCAGAATTTACCACGCCTTACTCTTATCAGTTTGAAATCGATTTACTAAATTAGACACTTGATAAAATGGTAAAGGCTGGTGTTTTTCTGATAAGCTATTATATTAGCATATATTTTATATTTTGCAGATAATTTTTTCATCTATACCTATAAAGGTATATTTTTAAAGACATATTATCTAGAAGCACTTATGTTATAAGTTTATTATTTAATTTTTAATATCAGCACCTATAAGTTTTTCACAAAATTCTACTTTTTGTAAAATACTGTATTTGAGAGGTGACTAAGCACAACATTTTCAATTTTAATCATGATTTCCCAGAGGGAGGTGTGAAAAATTGTGGAATCGAATCACGGCTTCGGACGTGAGAAAGTAATCAAAATTTATTATTCTTTTCTTCAATTCCTGCGACATTACATTGAAGTTATTTGATGAAAATTCAATTCAAATTCGAATTTTTGATTCATATTCTGCTTGAGTTCGAATTTTACCAGGTACTTTTCCTCTCATTCTTAATAAATTTCAAATAAACGTTTCGTGAGGCTCTATTGTCTTGAGTCAATGTCTAGAAGTATTATGTTTCTTTCTTTTATAATAACGCGATTGCGGTGAATGATTGTTCACAGAGCAACTAGATAATAATGCTTTGAGAATTCTGATTTATGAACTCGTACGTTATAGACAATCCTCACTCGTCCAACTTTCAATCCACTTTATTATCCGAATCTCTTTGATATTGTTATGGGATCGTTTGATATGCAATCGGGCGTGTTCGTCTCATGAATAAAATTATTGTTACAGTTGGAATTATTCAAAATTATCCGTCGTCGGTGGAAGGGGTCCGCTATTGCCCTACTGGGTGTAGTTACTTTCATTTTAACTTCCACAACGATGTGAAAATATTCCTCGTGGCGTTTATAGCCAGTAGGAGAGCTGTGCTGTTGGAAGTAGAAGCTGAACATATTCACGGCAAGATATTAAAAGCGCTATTTGCGAATTGTAGTTCTACTAGATATCAGTTTGTTCTGAGTAAATGAAGGTTTCTTGCTCTATTTACTATTGGCATTTACCCTAATTACTGTACTCATTTATATCAATATTTTCAAACGTATAAACTGGATGTAGAAACCTAGACATGATGATGATGATGATGATCTCTTTCCGACCATTTTTGTCCTTGGCGACCAGGTCTTCAAAGACATTCAGAGTTGTTTTTGACATAAAGGAACCCTTTTAATTTTGTGATAAAGGCCGCTAATCCGCATTGGGCTTGCGTGAGTGACGTTACAAATATCGTCATCATCATCATTTTCAGCCCACATCCACCCACAGCTGGGTATAGGCCTCTTTTCGACTGCGCTACTCCTCATGGTCGGTGGGACAAAATGTATCGTCACAGAATTAATATAAGTTTTAAAACCCGTGAAAATAATGATTGAGTACAAAAGTCTGCAACAATCGCAATGTGAAGAATATTTAGCCGTTGTTATAGTAGAAGACTTCGTTAATCACTGTAAAAGGTAAAGGAAGCCAATATTCACACTTCAACAGTTATATTTAATTAATGATATGGCCTTGTAAAGTCCTTTCTTGTACGAGTATTGTAGCTTTTTCTGTCTGTAACATTTTTATGGATAAACTCTGAACTAAATTTTATTAGAGGATGAAAAAAAATTTTTTTTCTATGATATAAAGATATTTCGACAAACCATCGACATTATTTATTTATTTTATTATTATTATTTTATTTTATTATATTAGTATAAGTATAGTGTGGTAGTGTGTGTTGTGTATTAGTTTTAGTTTTTATCATTATTAGATTTATTTCTATTTCGCGATTAATAAATAAATAAACAATAATAAATAAACGCTAAACTACGTATGCAATACCCACGTTTACCGTTTTCTGAGTTGGGTGTTCCTTAACCTTTAAATATTGTTCCCAGAAGCAATGAATTTACAGGACATGTAGCGGGATCTGTCCCTTGGTCCCAGTGTGTGTCGTATGGAAAATTCAGGGCAAGGACACGTGCTGTCACGTAATACGCTCGGCTTACGGAAACGTGCTTCAAAAATAGCCAAGGCCTTGCAGTGTCCGATTTTTGGCAACAGTAAAAAAAATGTTTCATCCACATTTCTGCCAAAAGACACCTACTGCTAAACTAGAAGATCTCCACAGTAACCGATGTATTTAGGCAAACAAAATATATTTTCCTTTTCCGAATTACATAATCAGCAAAATTTTAAAGTTTTCTAAATGTTCCAAATTTTACATTTTCGCCCTTGCTTTGAAAATCCTAGTTCGTAAAGAACTGTATGGTTGGAAAAAACAAATTTTCGTAATTGTAATTTGTCTTCTCTATCATCAATTAATTCTTAAATATACGAGTGTTTCGAAACTCGTCCTCAGTTTGTGTCGTCCATGTGGGACTAGCTGCTGGATCGCGAGTGGGCCGAACTGCTGAATTTTAGAACAGCTGCATTTTAGAGCAGCAGACTTCAGCAGCGCTTTCTGAACTCTCAGTAAGGAGAAATGTGGAACTGTTAAATAATTTCATGCACAAACTCTTCTAAAAAAATTTGTTACAAGGACTACCAAATTAATGGTTTTAAAAACTTCCTTTATTTAATCACTGTCCCTGGCACAAAAGTTAATCTAATTGCAAAAATTTCAAGAGAATTCTCCTGGAGCAAGGCTTACCGTTAATTTGTTGGAACAGCGGAACGGGATGCGTTCGATCGCACAATAAATTTCAAATTTCATTATTTGAAGAGGAAGTCGCGAGTTGGCAATTGCGATAGGGATTTCCGATCACGTCTCCATACTATTGGCGGGGATATCCGAGCCACCTGTGCCCGTACTCTATGAGGCTTTAAGCGCGCCTCTGCTCTTTCGATAAACCGAGTGTGAAATATTCGCGGGGTCTCTGCCGCATCTACTTATGAATGATACATGCCGGGGGCTGCTCCGCTTGCTACTCATGGCTCTGCTCGCATGTACTGGCTCCCGGCTACTGACTCAGTAGCACCTTGAAATTTAACATATCCGAATAAACCATCAGGGTTTAATTGAAAATACTTTATGATATTTTAATGATGTCATAGAAGCATAGAAATGAATTAAGATAGTAAAGCTTGAAACTAGGGTAAACAATTTCATTCAAAATTAATTCCAACGTAATAACGTGGAGAAACCCAACGTGGACAGCGAGGGAGAATAGACCCTTGCTTGTTGCCCTTGCTTTAGCAAAACAATGAGATTTGAAATATCAAATCAGGTCTATAATTTAGTTTTCTTTTATACTTTGAATTTCAGGGCAACAATTTACAAGTAGTATCTAATTGGCGGTTTGTCGGTATGGTGAGGTACACTTGTAACTGCGTAGTCTCTACATTGTTCATAATTATCAGTAACTGTCACGTCGTGTAACTGTTGTGTCGTTTTTTTTAAATGTAATTGTATTTTTGTTATCTATTGTGTACAATAAATGAACTTTGCTGATCACTTATCCAGGTATAAGTTTTGTAAGATTTATGTATGTATTTCATTCAGCGATCTACTGCGTGACATGTCTTCCAAGTTCTTTGATATTATTTGAATAAATACGTGTGTGCGGGCATCTGACACACGGCAATCTAATCCCAAACTAAGCAGAGCCTTAGGTATCAGACAGCTGATAGACATATTACATAAATAGATAAACAATATCCAGACATATCGGTATTCGAACCCGCGACTCTATGCTTCGTAGGCAGGTACTATTAGTCAGCTATGCATTTTTTTATAAAGCATCCCATACTATACCGACACAACAAACACACTCATACCTACACTACACACACAAAAACAAAAACCCCATCAAATGCGCTGAATCATAATCTCACATCACAGCCACATACAGGCGAAATAAAAACAAACATTAGCAGAGAATATTCTCAACTTCCATATAACTCGGCCAATAGTTTTTTGTTTATTGTACAGTCAACGAAAGGTATAGCTATAATCCTGAGGATCTGAGATACTGAAAAAATCTTTAACAAATAAAATACTTTATCGAAAATAAATCCCAGAGGATATGCTACAAAATCTTAAGCTGTCGAGTCGTATTGTCTGTACTACTATACACTGAGAAAAATTTAATGAGCCGCACACCTTACAAAAGTAGCAAAGCTCTAGATAATACGTAGAAAAACGGGATAGACGGACGTAATGAGCTAGACGCATGACGTAATGAGCTAGACGCATGACGTAATGAGCTAGATGCATGACGTAATGAGCTAGACGCATGCCATAATGAGCTAAACGCATGACGTAATGAGCTAGATGCAGGACGTAATGAGCTAGACGCATGACGCAGACTCATTATAAGTACAATTGCTACTTAATTTGGAGTAATTCGTAGACTCATTATAAAGAGTGACTATAAAAGATTTCGTTAAAGTTTATTGCTACTCGTATGTGGAAAAGGTAACTAGGCATGTTATTAAATATAGGTATGACTGTGTACAAGTATGCGTAATAACAAGTATTACACCTTTCTACCTTTATTTTCCTTTTCAAGTCCGCCCATGAAACGACATAATAAGGCCAAACAAAATGCTAACAGAATGGTAACATTATGGAAATTTTAATACTAAACATTGCAAAGTTATACTGGGAACTTATTTGGCGTGCTGTCAAATAGTCTCATTCCCTAAATTGTAGAGTCATTGGGGTCAATTCCCGCAATATAGCGGACTATTTATAGCTTCTACTTATTTACTTACTAAAAACTGGTTTTAGATGATTTGTGAAGAGTAATAAATACAACTCAAAATACCATTTTTTAT
The DNA here is from genome assembly GCA_951230895.1 of Carpatolechia fugitivella. Lineage (NCBI taxonomy): Eukaryota > Metazoa > Arthropoda > Insecta > Lepidoptera > Gelechiidae > Carpatolechia > Carpatolechia fugitivella. The sequence goes on along the minus strand of OX579655.1, from coordinate 10,005,386 downwards.
TTTTCTATCCGTCTGTTTTTGTATTTGTTTGTTTTTAAACGCTAATCTCCGGGTTTCATGGGGATTTCATTGTATAGTTTTGCTCAAATTAGAACGATATTTGGAAATCGATAGGCCAGTTCAGTCATCTGCTGTTTTAGTTATTTATTTTAGTTGAGTCTGGTGTTGCGAAAATTGGGAGCATAGTAGGGTAGGTATTTTATAATTTACATTAATGCAACGAAGCCTAAATAGACAGGGATCAATAATTTTAAGCCTTTGCTTGTTGCTATATTATGTAACGTTAACGTACCGTACCGTATAAGTACCAATATAATTTATATCGCCACTTTACAAAATAGAATACGAGTTGTTTTTGTTTTCCACTCTATCCAGGAGTGCTGTGAGGTAGAAATCGAACAAAAAAATTAATGGGCCACCATTGTTTCCGTCCCCTCCCCCATGTGCCCTCCGTTGTTTTTTTTCATATGTTAAACGTGGGGCCGTATATGAGCTGTTGATGATGATTTTAAACGTCGAACATGACGGTCTACTCTTAAAGACTTATTCCTTGTAGATTTGAGCAACGGCATTTGACTTTGAAAGTAGCAGAAAATACTAGGTAAAAGGTCGCGGCTACGCTCGCGTAATGTAAGATTTTCCCGTGGAAATAAGACTTACTTACTTTCACATCCTTTCTTATTACTAATAATACCAATATACTAATACTAGACTAATACTAATAATATCATAAACGCGAAAGTTTTTATGTATGGATGGATGTTTGTTACTCTTTCACGCAAAAACTGCTGAACGGATTTGGATGAAATTTGGAATGGAGATAGTTTGTAACCTGGATTAATACTTATATAATTTTTACGGGAAAAAGTCTTATTCCCCCGGGAAAATCTTACATAACGCGAGCGTAGCCGCGGGCGAACCGCTAGTTTATAATATTAGTGTGATGTGATCGTGTGATTAGTGTGATTTACTTTATTTTATTAACACGTAAAAGAAGCTCACATCTCCAACCGCAGAGCAGTACACCAAGTATATTAATTCTGTGGCAGAGCTTTACATCTAAACGCTATCAGAATAGCTACTTCACTGTAACTGAGAATAATATTGAAGTCAACAATGGAGCTAATTCTGTGTGGAGGTGGGTAAAAAGTTGGCGACGCCACAGCGTGGTCGTGACCGTATCTCAAATTAAATCTCACCAACAAATCTTCGCAGGGGGATGAACCGCGGGATCCCCTACCAGGGGAGTTTGAACTTGGAATATTGTGACAAATATTTGAGATCCTAAGTCTTAAGTGTGACAAAGGATAAGGAAAATAACTTGACGCTGAAACGCTTGGTATAAGAAAACCTTTTGTAAGTTTGTGACGTCTTTGTGTGTGTTTAAAACGAAAAAATTGGACGCGCGCTGCACCTGCTTTTGTTCTGCGAGGTTTTATTTTAATAAAATGGAAATTGTATTGGTTAAATGAAGGCTGAATGACAGAGTGTATTTGAAATTTTTTAAGAAAATACTTCTCTAATGTTTTTTTATTGATAAGATCTCCCCAGCAGCCAGTCATTAACCGTTGCTCCCTGCCCTAAAAACATTATATATTTTATATATTTAACAATAATTCTAGGCTTAGATCGGTCATTGTGGAAATACTTGGGGAGATCTTCCAGCAGTGGACGTCTTTCGCCTAAAATGATAATGACGACCACTGGTCTTATATTATGGTGGCAGAATGCAGATGCAAGTCATGAGTATATAGAGCCAATAGTAAGGGCAAAAGCTCATCTCGCGGCGGGCTGCGAACGTTCCGAGTCGCAATTTGTTCCCGTACAGCCTTAAAAATCCGCATTTTATTGTTCCGATGGTTCCGCCTTCATTTCTACTTGAACTGCTCCCCCTCACCCCTCAACGCTGCCATGCGAAAGTTTCTTGTTTCACGTTTTATGGTAACCAAAAGGCGTTAAATACGATCCTGATTTTATATCGGTACTTCACAACAAAGTAGATACTTCACCGTTTTAATGGTTGTTTTTGATTTTCAGGCGCGTTTGTAAGAATCGAATTAAATGAGTGTACCTACCTAGCATCGAAGTTCACCTAATTATTACGCTACTGGCAAGAAATAAAAAACTTGTTTATTGCCTTTTTTTCTTACTTGTCCATAAAATGTTGATGTTTTACAGAAAGTTGGGGTTGGTGAACTGAAGCTCTAGTAAACATAACAGGAAAATTAATACTATAAAAAGCTTTAAAAGGAAATTCTTAGAATATCTATTGAATTATATATTGAATGTCGAATTGAATAGATCAATAACATTCCTTAGATGCTTTGTTTATGAACACTTTTAGGTTTTCGCGGTTGTAAATATTAATAACACATGTAGTGTATATATCTAGTCTCGAGCGCAGACGGCACTAGTAGAGGGGGACAGTCGCCGATAGGCCGTCAGGCGGAGCGGTCGTATCGTGTGGTTGTCTGTGTTGGCGAGCCTAGTATTTGGACAATTTACAGTGATTTTACATATGGCGACGAGGTAAAAAGTAAGACTTAAACACATATTTTATTAAAAGTGAAAAATATCAGAAAAACAAGAAAGGGAAGTACTGGTAAAGATAAATTTTATTCTTGTAAGAATTTTTTAACGTGACCCGCAGTTAGCCTTGAATGTCTATGCAATTATTTTGTAATCAAAGTCATTGGTATAAGTCGAACCCGGTGAAATAAAAATACATTCTGTTCTCAGGCCATCTTTATTTGCGTTAATGCACTGTGAGTGAGTTATGCATTAGGGCTAGGGTGATAAGCGGATGTAAACAATAGATTTGAATACAAATAAAAAGTGAGTTTTGTCAATGTCAACACAAAACAAAGCACCTATGTAAGACCTATGTTTATATAGTTCATTCTTAGTAGGAATGGAAAGAAATTAAAAAGGCCGCTGTATCGTTTTTCCATTGCTAAGTATATTATGGAATAAAATATAGGTATGTTCTTAAAAAGAATATATTTGTCACACAGTTACATTGTTGAAGTGTATTTATGTAAATGTGTAATAGCTATTAATAAACAAATGTTGATCATTAAATTAAAAGCAGTCTAAGTTGTATTTAGCAGTCCAAGTTGTGTGACAGGCATACTTGACTGAAGGTAGACAAAGGTCTTAAAGTGTAATAGTGTAACAGCCTAAGCTGTACAGCTACGCAACAAAGGTTGATCATGATAGCAGCTTACAATTAAGTAACTGAACATTATATTGTTATTTAGCAGTCCAAGTTGTGTGACAAGCATACTTGACTGGAAGTAGACAAAGTTCTTAACTAAATAAACATTAAATTGTTGTTATAGTTTGTAAACAATATATATACGTGTTGTAGGAATACAAGCACAAAATGTGTTGCAATAAGCAAACTAAATCTGAGCATTAAATTGTTTATTCCAAAGAAAATAATCTACCGCTAATGTGTTACGTATAACCTAAAGAGACAACGGTCCAATAGGTAGGTATACTAAGCACATTATTATGTGTCACACCGTAAGTTGTAATGAAACAGATGTAATTTGAGTACCTTTTTATTAATCCAGTGTTTAAAAATCACAAATTTATTGCTAATGAGTTACGTATGACCACAGAATTAATATAGTACCAGAACAGCCACTCACCTCCTCCCGCCAATCGGCGTTACCTCGTCCCGCCCCGCAGTTTGACATTTGAGGGGGCGAGCAAGGGGGTACTGAATTGCCGTGCATCGCTTACGCGCGCAGTCACTTAGCTTTTATAAAGTGAAGTGAGTGAAATAAAAAAATATGGGGAGGAGTTGCGCTGTGTTTGGGTGTCTTTCAACACATCGCGATAAAAACCAAGCCAAGCAATAAGCTTATCATCATCATCATCATCAATAAGCTTAGTTTGGATTTTAATGAATCAACACATACAGTGGAAAAAACCGAAGGACAATGAAAAACATTGAAATTCGCAATGACAAAATAGGGAAAAATACCGATGAGAACTATTCTATACCTAAAGAAAGTTGAAGGAGAATGGATATTTCAGACTGGGACGAACAAAGACGACTCGATTCACTCTCATAATGAGAATAGTTAAAACTTTAAAAATATGTTTACAGGTTGTGTGTGCTTAGTCATATTATTATAAAATTTATAAATATAAATGAAAGGTGATTTATATAAACACAATTAAATTGTTGTTAACATGCATCTAACTAAACTTAAACAAGAAAGGGATGTAGTGTATGTATCTAGTCTCGAGCGCAGACGGCACTAGTAGAGGGGACAGTCGCCGATAGGCCGTCAGGCGGAGCGGTCGTATCGTGTGGTTGTCTGTGTTGGCGAGCCTAGTATTTGGACAATTTACAGTGATTTTACAACACATATCTACCAGGTTATTACCACGATTTTGGTTTAAAATAAGCTTTTTAATGAGCTTACCGATATTTCGACTATGTTGCAATAGTCATAATCACGGCAGAACTTTGTTTATTGTTTATAAGACAAAAAGCAAACAAAAGACAAAAACAAAGACTTTGACTTTGTCTTATAAATATATATAATAATATATAATTATCACTTAGTGAAATTGATACATTGATGATAAGAATAAAAATACAAAACGAATAGGTATTTGCAACAAAATCTGGATTAAGAAGATACAGATAAAAAAAATACTTCATGTAATATATGGCACCTATTAATGATATTAAATGTACTAAATAAATAATGGTATTTATGATATTAATGATATTAAATAAATAAATTAAGATGTGGGGACATTTTCACACACGGCTATCTGATCCCAAAATTAACAGAGCTTGTACTATGGGTATCAGACAGCTGATATACATTACATAAGTAGATAAATACATACTTATATAGATAAACGACATCCAGACACAAGACAAACACAAGCGCGCATCACGTGAATGTTTGCCCTGGGCGGGATTCGAAAAATTCGAATAATGATATACATAGAAGGTAGACTAGTTTTCAAAAGTTTCCTTTATAAAATTGTGGTTCGTGGTACATTGATAGTAAAGGTATAGCCATAGGTAGGCCACAGTGACATAGCGAGGTCTTTGTGGATAGAGTGATATTAATTGTTGGGGCGCAGTTGCGTGCGGTTCCCAAGGTGCAGCTGTCCTTTCACCGCCTTTTCCATATTTTTCTTAGTTAGCGCTTTCCTTGGCAGTCCGCGTGGATCCGCACCGCGCTTCACTCTCAACCCGAAACGGAAAACAAACATGGCCCTAATGCTTCGGCCCTTTTTCAGTCATGTGAAAAGGAGGCCGGTCCCAACTAAACGAAAATTATGTGTTAAATTAAACAAAATTCTTCTCGGTAATTTGAGAACGTAAATTAGGTTACTGAGCCTTTTGTTTTCAGAAGATTTTCCATTTATTATGTTAAATTCAATGAATATAAAATGTTTCATTTCTTTTCTCAATTAATTACGCGAGAGGCTCAAAGGGATGGCTAATAAGTTTTAATTATAAGGGACAGACAAAGTTTTAACTTTATTTTCCTCAAACGCAGAGCTTTCAACTGGCGTAACTTGTATTTTTTATATCATCGATATATTTAATGATCGTTTAAAATTGTTTTGTTGATGACAAAGACTGGACTTGATGTAGTGTAGTTGGTAATATTAGTGAGTCTGTCGTCTGCGCAGGACCTTGCGTATACTGACGAACTAAATGATGTCATCGTATAATTTTCAATCTAAACGCGCTATATTTTACAACTTGCACATTTTCTCTTGGAGGTTGATTTTTTTTAGTCGTCTTTTGCACCATGTTTCTTGAGAAAAGTTGCTTTTGCACTGATAAAAACGCCTTCATTTTTAGGGCTTCTCCAACATTATAGCAAATCCTATCAAGAGAGCTGTTTGTTTTGACCTATGGCTATACAAGCATCTATTGAGTGTTATGAAATCGATAAAAAAAGCTATTTATTTGATTATTCCAAGTCATCAACGTAATTTTTATTAGTCCTTTGACGAGGGCGTGCGGGGGGTAGAGAATCGGCGCGGGCGGCTGTGACAGACAGTCGTAATTATTTCCAATCCCAGAGGCTATGAATGTAATGGGTTTCATCGGCTATTTAATGGAGCTGAATTAATACAACCGAAATAGAGGTGGCTGGTAGCGCGACACGTGGACCGCTGCCTTTGTTTTACACTTTTACCATTTATGCGCTGTTTCTACAGCGTTTTAACTAAATAACGCCAGAACTCACAGGTGGTAGGTTGCTCATTCTGAAACAGAACTTCTTTTGTTTTAGAACTATCCGAGATCTCTATTAAAAAAAAACTTGCCCTTCCAAACTGACAAAACTTATTATATGATAATAATAAATTTATTCATTGTATTAAAATTCTAAATAATAATGTACGACTATTAAAAAGTTGTGAAACAAATTAAAGTTATTCAATTTCATACCCGAGAGCTTTTGCATTATTTAGCTACCACGTTGCATAAATCATTTCTACGACAGTATTTCTACCATGCATGCATATTATCATCTCTTATAAAAATATACAATAAAACTAAACATAGCACAATGATTTCCGCAATAGAAACCGCGTATTTAATAACCACGTGTATTACTGTTTTTGTTTTCATGTAATTATTTTATCTTATATATAGGTAGATATACGGTATAGTAGGTATAGCCTAGATGACCATATTCGGAGATAATTGGGCTTTATGTTGCAATTTCCTCGCGCAACATCGTAAAAATGTTTATTTTATCGCGCCTATTCCTTTCCAGGGTAATCCTGGGAAAGTCGCATGTGAAGGTGAGAATGGAGTTCATAAAACGCCATCTGGACAATTTTCCCGGTACTAGAGAGAACCTTATGTGATCAAAGCGAGTGAATTAGCATTTAGAGGACAGTTATTAGCTATTCCTGTCCACCTACAAGAAAGCATGCTAAAAAGTAGTGTTATTATCACGATTATCACCTTATTACAATTCTAATAAAGTGAACTTGTAGAAAAACTTTGAATGAGGAGGCAAAAAAATACTACAGTTATTCGAGAAACTTAAATAAAAAAAACATTGGTGACGGACAGGAATATTATACAAAGATCATACCTAATTTAGTTCCGAAATAAGGATAAAGTCATACCTAAAAGTTTAGTCTCAATATGACAATCGTGTGTATTTAAAAAGAAATATAAATAATTTTTAAAAGAACGGTGATAAACACAATTTTAATACTAAACAAGGATACGTTGGCTTGGCTGCTCATGTTAGCCAACTGTGTAGATTAACACATTGTTCTAAAGGCAATATTGTATACGCTTTTTTTTTTTTAGACGGACCTAATCACTATTTATACCAGAGTGGTAATATAGTGGGCGCGGACTTGCGGGGGAGCAGAAGGCTCGTACCCCTTAGGAATTTTATGACAACGTATCTGGAAGCGCCCTCAGACGGGCTCGGACCGCGGCCCAGAACGTTGCCATTGTATACGCTTTACAATAAGGTCCCCACCGATAAACAAAAAATACCTTTAGATGAGTTCAATGCTATTGTTAAGCAAAAATTGTATAAAAAAGCTTATTATAGAATATCTGACTACTTAGAGAACAGATATCCATGGGCATAGATTTCTTGAATGATAGGCTAGTTCAACATGCATCAATTTTGTAATTGACTAAAATAAAATTAGACAAAAAAAGAAACACAAATGATGAGACGCATGTGGAGTTTCTTTGGTGAGTTCTTCTCCACAGAGTCCGCACATAGTGTAGTCAAATCACCCAAAAAATGTAATGACGAAACCTAAGAGATGTAACATCTAAAAGTTAATAAATTATTAATTTCAATTAATTTCATTTTTTATATCTAGGTTTATATTTATTTATGAAGGTACTACGTAAGTTTCGCAAAAAAGTTATAAACATAAAAGTTGCATTAAAAAGCCAGCAACAAAGAAAAAACCTAAACTCCTCGGCCGTAAAGGGTCCTCGAAATAAAATATGTCCTCTGAGAGCCAGTAGTGCCATAAATAGGGCAAAATATACGTTGTAGTGGCATGGCAACGGTGTATGGGCCTGACGTTAATATGTTTTATTGTAGGATAAACATTATTAACCTTTATGTAGGTTTATGTGTGCGTTTAACGTGCCCTGTTATTCTGTAGACGGTACATTTATTTTTAAAGACAGCACTCAGCGAAATAAGGCGACGAGTCAGCTGTAAATAAATAATTGTTTTCGTTGACATTTACTTGTTTGAAGTGCTTGAAATTAATTTCAGTCAGGGGAATATAATTTGTTGCTGCAGTTTACTTTATTATATTATATTACAAGCATTGTAACGCGACGTAAAATTTAATTGAAAGTGTCAATCAAAGTTTGCTTGCCATTATTAATCAAGCTTTTTGGAAAGCACCTATATGCTTCGCTCATATATTTTTTATGTCAATAATCAAAATCGTTTAGACAATTGAATTGAATTAATTTTGAATGCAAAGCTTCGAGAGGCTTCGAGTACATATTTTTAAATGTTATAATTTTTTTATCTCCTCATCAGCATTTTTGGTAGTGTTAGCGCTTGGGCATAACGTTTTTTTATCAAAGCTCTCGAATAAAAAAAAAACTTTTTTACGTTAACCACAGTTTTCTTGCACTGCGATGAACTTTACGTCTTTATTAGGAGCGTAAACCCATGAAACGTTTACTTGGAGGGGTTATTTCCTTAGAGCAAGTGGGGTCTTAATAACCCGTTTTACAACTTCGTACTCGATGGTTTTATTTGCAGCAGTTTGCACTAGCACTTAACTCTACGTACTCATTCCAAGGCCCAAGTTCGTGTTTATAAAGAAACAATAGTAATTCATGCTCTCCTTTGCCGAGCGACGTGCGTCAGAAATCTTTGATTCAAACAAAATTTTAAATAAAAAAATTAAAAAGTTTAAAAAAAATGTTGTTCAGTTAAGCTGCAAACACACTATCGGACACGTCCGTCAGCTGACAAGCGTGTTCAAATACAAACAATTTTTATGTTCGAACGCGTCTTTTAAATAGTTCTGTCGAACTTTCGAAAGCTCAAGGCCACTTCCACAATTATAAATAAAGTACAATGCGATTTAGCCTCAGATGACCGATGCGTCCATCTAATATTGTATTTGCTGCTTAATTTTGATGAAACAGAACTAAGAATCTTCACAGCATCTGCTCCTGAGATTAAAATAAAATTAGAATTGTATGGAAAGTAAATTATGACAAAATCTTTTTCCCCATGCTTTTATGTCAATGTACCTTCAGGTAAAATGGTTCACATTAGTATGATTTTGTTAGCTTTGCAGTACAGTCATCATCATCAATCAGAGGCGAGGCAGGGTTTAATATTCGATACGCATTGCACCCGTGTATGCAGTTATGCACCGCTTCGGTATTTTGTCATTTCCGCCACTCTACCAACGTAATACATTGTTGAGTCGCGAGATTCTGAAACCTATATAATATTCAGATTTATATTAAAGCCGGGTCGGTCATACGACCAGAGGAATTCCTACAGTACAATCTACTGTCTAATAAATAAACGTATAAAAGGAGCATCTGATATGACTGACTGACTGAGTGACAGAACTGACAGATCAATGCAGTGCCTAAATTGCTGGATCTAAAAGTGAAATGTGGACAGCAGGGGAATGAATTTGTTAGGAAGTGGACGCTTCAAATGTTAACGTTGACAACATAGAATTATGGTCGTCTTAAAATTGGACAGGGGATGAGAAAGCATTTCTGAGTAGTAACTATTTAAAGCTAAACGTTAAAATTCCTATAGTTGCTTTTTCTAAGTAATCATTCCAACTTTTCGCCACTAAGCCTCACTCTTCAAATCCCAAAACTGAAAGAGCACAGTGTTTTGCAAATGCGCGATACGCCGCGCCGCGGACGGGGCCCGTGCAATCGGCCTGTTTATTGCCACCCCCACCCCGCACCCCTGACCCCTCCCTCGCCACACTCGTAGATCTGAAACAGCCGCATTCCCATACACAACCAGCTATTGTCGCGCTATTCCGAAATACAATACATCATCCCGACGACGACCCGCACGCGTTTCAGGTGTTGTACGAGTGAATGTCCTTTGCAATACAGAATATACAGCGCCCATAACTTACTGTACCTACTATTGACGCATTCTTGAATAACGCATTTTTTTGCTTTTGCAATACTCCGCAAAGAAGAAATAAGAATTCAAATTGTATGGACTGATAGCTTGTCAGCTTACGAGCTTTGCTTCATTTCAGCTGAGATCTACTGGATTCTCCGATCGGCTCAGACCGATTTCGCGTCGATAAATTTGGTGACTCTCTAAAAGTTGAACTAACGGCTAAACCTGCTTTTTGAATGTACGCAAACGCTCCAAATGAACCTTGGAAGGACTTCCAGTTGCTAAGATTCCATGACCATCCTTGGACCTATATCCAATCTCCAGGATGACGGCTAAGGGGTAATGAAGTCATGTTTATGACAAAATAACCTTGTTACCAAGAACATGAATATTACTGTCTTATTATAGGTCCCCACCGAAGAGCTTGAGTTTACCCTGAGTAAGGGCAATCAGACCTTAGTCGACCACGCTAGTAGCCCTGTGCGGTTTAGTCAACTTGACACATGACATACAATCTTTTCAATTTATTTGCAGGCGTATGTATTATTATTATTTGTGATGACCTCAAAGTTGCCATGCCTATACTAATGTTATATTAATGTGACACCAATGTGTCCATACAATTTGACTAAAGGTATGTAAGTTAACATTTTAAGATCCTATACCTTTACTACCATAATGGTGTAAACACACAATATAATGGGGTTTGACCGGCATTTCCCGGATGGAAGGTATACACCGCCACACCACCGACGCTTGCTACACTTGATCAGGATGAGAAAATCCGAAACAATTCTATTCGAGTTGTTCAATATTATTTAATCTGAGAAGTCGCGGCGGCCTGTGGGGTTCAAGTAATTTCCTGAGGGGGCGCGGAAGGGGCGCGGAGTGCGGGGCGACTGAAAAACGGGAATTACACCATTCGTTAATTGCTGCAATCAGTATAATGTAGTCGAGACCAATTCCGCGCTCGCCTCGCAAACATGGCCTGTTTTGCAACTTTTCCGTCTCTTTGCCGAACTTCCTCTATGGGCAGCATCTTTGTGGGTCAGATGTTTCCTTTTTTAATAGACAAAGAAATACATGTTTTGTAGATTGTTTCCATGTGTGCAATAATAAAAATATATTCTATTATGTTTTATGGAATATGCCGTCAATATTTTGGGCCCATGTTGATTAATCGACTTACATAATATGACTTATAAATTATGAGTTTCGCTTTTCAGTGTAACGGTTGTTGTTGTTACCTTCTGAAAGAGAGGTCCCAATGTCCCAGTAAGAACTTTACCAATTAAAGGTCCCGGCGGTAAATAATGCACACCGGGCGTTAAAAAGAGAGTAATCTGTTAGTGCTACGTGCGAGAGAGACAACGCTCTAAAATGTATTTTTCGATTTGGAAGTGTACCACAGTTTAGATTAGATAGGTATTTGCTTTGCAATTTACATACCTACATTTTTTAAATTTTTGTTTAGGTTGTTCATAAATCTTAATTGCTAGCAAATCTAACTATAGAAAAATTAACAAATTGTTGCATAACCTACTATAAACAAAATTGTAGTTCTTTAGATTGCTAGGAAATATATTTGCAATTAAACTTGGCCCCGCTGGCTGTGTTGAAGCAGATTTTAATTTTATTAACAAGTAGAATACTGGCGGGCCCTGATTGATTACAGTCTTGTAAGTGATTAAACAACACGTAAATATTAAACAGAGAAGAAAAGTCATTTTACAAAGCTGGTTATGTATGAAACTCCGAATGTGGCTGAAGAGATTTTATATTCATCATCATCATAATTTTAAGCCACTAAATAAAATATTTAAAATCTAGTGCGTAATGGAGTTCTAAAGAAGGGCACTCTTTTGAACTCCATTACGTCTAATTAAAATACTATATACTTTTCCGCTAACTCTATTTTACCGTTGAATAATAATGTATGAAAATGCAACCCAGTTAAACCAGTTGTATAATTTTCACAAAGCGGCAATAAACTGCATTCACGTTGAATGGTTCACTCTCAATATTGACGTTGTGAAATTTCATCATAATTTCAGCCGGAAGACGTCCACTGCTGAAGATAGGCCTCCCCCATAGGTTTCTAACGTGAACGGTCCTACGCTATTTGCATCCACCGGCCCAGCAACCTTCACCAAGTCATCTGTCCACCTTGTAGGAGGCCGTCCAACACTACGCCTTCCGGCCCGTGGCCGCCATTCGAGAACATTTCTTCCCCCTCGGCTATCGACTGCCCATTGCCACTTCAAGTTGCTTATCTTGAAAGCTATGTCGATAACATTGGTCTTATTGTGAAATTTATTTGTCTCATAATTTCAATAGTTGTGCTCACAGAGCAAGGAATCGTTCGTCGCTCGCGCCCATGAATTGTTCGTCGCTCGCGCCCATGAATCGTTCGTTGTTCGCGCCCATAAATCGTTCACCGCTCACGCCCATGAATCGTTCGTCGTTCGCGCCCATGAATCGTTCCTCGTTCGCGCCCATGAGTCGTTCGTCTCTCGCGTCCATGAATCGTTCGTCGCTCGCGTTTATGAATCGTTCGCCGCTCGCGCCCATGAATCGTTCGTCGCTCGCGCCCATGAATCGTTCGTCGCTCGCGCCCATGAATCGTTCGCCGCTCGCGCCCATGAATCGTTCGTCGCTCGCGCCCATGAATCGTTCACCGCTCGCGCCCATGATACGTTCGTCGCTCGCGCTCATGAATCGTTCGCAGCTAGCGCCCTACTAGAGACGCTTTATAAACACATTTTGTACAATTCAAGCGTGTCAGGGGGCAACACCGTTTGAGTCCGTTTCACAAAGTCACAACGTCACAAGTAACAAATTACAAATATATTGCGTAGCAATCGCAAGCGGCGAACGATTCCTTGCTCTGTGGTTGTGCTTGACTAAATTATAGTTTCGTGGAGGCCTTACCAGAAACCAGGTTAGTAGCCAAACCCACTAGTCACATTTTTACGATTTTCAAGCCACGAAATGGCTTAACGACTCAATACACGGGATTGCTTGGTTTTCAAACCACAAAAAGTTGTGGTGTAGGAGTAGGTAGATATATAAGAAAAACAAAGAAAGAAGAGACGGTACACGTGTATACCATATAAGGTTTGTTTTGATCGTAACAAGAGGAAAGAAATATTATATGACCATATTCTATGACCATTTACGGATAATGAGATTAGTTATAAGATACTTTAAACTTGATCCTTAACATAACATTGTAACCCAATATAAATTTATCATTTAAAATGTTAGTCATACAACCCACTATAAATAGGGTGCATTTATTCAATAAAATTCAGTATTTAATCTGCACTTGGGCCTTTCATTTCGAACCGCTACCCACCGCATCACATGGCGACCCTGCCAGTGCGTTCGCGTTCGCGTTAAGTGTCGGCTATCCAACGCCTCCCATATTTGGCACGAGAGTGTCGAGTTTGAGTTAAGTGATCTGTAGGAATGCGTCGGTAATTTAGATTGTTTATTAATTGATCTCTAATAATGGAGAAACAAATTGAAACCGGTCGAATCAGTCGTATTCGAGGCTTTCAAGATGGAGTTGGAGATCAACGTCAACTTGGTGGACACCTTCTCGTACCTAGACATTATTAAAAGGAGATTACGTACGTTCTGCAAGATAAACGAAGTAGTACTTCTGGACTTGAAGTTCACAACAGAAGACGGTCGAAACGTTATTTCGGCGTACATAGAGGGACATATAGGGCACGTAAACTTATGTCCAAAAACAAAAACACCAGCTCATAAAGCGGTAGTAGAAAATCAATTGGACATTGATTTTCCAGATGGAACGAAAGCCATAGCAGAACTTCAGTTAGTGTATGCAGGAAGACTTTTGTGGTTATGGAAGATCAAGTGGGAGAGAGATTCAACTTATGCAGATTGGTAAAGTAATAGCAATGGGTAAGCAGCAGTCAAAGGAGGAGAAAAAAGAAGAAGTGATTATCACCCAAAGTGGTCAAAATAACTTTGCTCCAAACAGCATCCCAAGCTTTGAAAAAACAACAGATACCTACAATCTTACCATTGCCATTGTGGTAATATGTGCCATAATATTAGCTTACATGATCTACAAAAAATTGCATAAGCGATTAACCAAGAAGATTGAGCGGCAATCCACTGCAGCAGTTCTAAGATCGCAACGTTTATCAGTGTGACAACATCAACAGTAAACGTGAGTGAGTGATCAGTAAGTAAAGTGTTGGTTAAAGTGTTATAAAAGTGAAGAAGTAGTGAGCAGAGCAGAGTAAAATGTACTGTGAGTGTAATTAAATAATTTCTATTACTTTATATTTAATCACATACTTAAATTTGGTTTTGAGTTAATTGTTTTAGTGGTAAAGTCAAAGCATATAAATAATATATATTACTATGGTTAGCAAGTACTTAATGTCACATGGCAGAAAACATTTTTTATAAGTTTCACACGGAATTGCATGATATAAGACAATACCTAATTAAATTTGGTAAAAAACGTGTAACAAGTGATGCTGCTAAAAGTAAATTAGAAGAAGCTAGGAAAACATTTGCAAACTTTGAAATAGCATTAAAATTATACGAAAAGGTAAAATTGACAGAGGACGCCGTTAAGTTAATAGAGGAAATAAACATAAAATATTTAGAGATAGAAAAATTAATGAATGAGACAAACATGGCCGCTGAGTTTGAATTAAAAACAGCAGTTTCATTACTACCAGTAATGGATGGTTCAGAAACAGTTACGAAACAATTGATAGATGCTATAGAATTGTATTCTACAATGATTACTGAAGAAAGTAAATCAAACCTGGTACAATTCGTGTTAAAGACACGATTGTCCCAAGTAGCAAAGTTAAGGCTAGGAAGTAACTATAAAAGTGTTAAAGAAATGATTGCTGATATGAAAAAACATCTCTTAACAGCTAAATCAGATGTCGCGCTACAGAAGAAAACGCAAACTTGTTATCAAGGAAATTGGACTATTGAAAAATTTGGCTCACAGATTGAACAGATGTTTGTTGACCTAACTATTTCACAAGCAGATGGGAAAGCTGATGCTTATAATATTCTGAAACCACTAAATGAAAAACAGGCAATTAATAAATTTGCAGAAGGGCTGAAAGATGAAAAATTAAGAATAATCATAGCAGCACGTAATTACCAAACGTTAAAAGACGCAATTCAAGGGGCAAAAGATGCAGAAGTAAACACGGGTTCTTCATCTGCAGGACAGGTGTTTTGGACTAGGGGAAGACCTTTAAAACGAGGTTTTCATAACTTTACAACTCGTGGAAAACCAAATTATCAAACTAACTCTAAAAATCAAAATCGCTCCTTACAGGCAGGATTTTTAAATTTTCGCACAAATTATGTGAAAGCACCAAACAGAGGTCATTTTGTGAGAAGCCGTGGTAGATCAAGTGGTCCAAATAGGCCTTACCACCACAGAAATAACCAAAATAACACTCAGAGACATTATGTAAACATGACTGATGAACTGCATAATCATCAGGGAGAAAAAGAAGAGGAGGAAATTTTAATTCCTGAAACATTTTTTCGAGACTAATGAATATGTGTTAACCTATAACAACATAAACTCGGTGCAGTTATACATAGGTAAACAATCATTTATATTTTTAATAGATACAGGAGCTTCTTTATCAATAATAAAAGAATCCTCAAAACCACTATCTATAGATGAAATACATCGAGAATTTATACGCATAACTGGAATAGGTGGTCAGACCACAACTGAAGGTTATGTTAGAATGACAATACATTATAAGAAAGTAACATTCCCACACAAATTTCATATATTCAAAGTTTTACCAAAAAACATAGATGGAATTATTGGACAAGACTTTCTGGTACGATATAGAGCGCAAATAGATTTTGAAAATAAAACTTTGACATTACATAAAAACAATGATTTTGTTATAATACCAATGCATTTATACACAACAGGATCAGTAAATAAAGCTTACAATATAAAAATACCAGCAAGGTGCGAAAAAATTGTTGAAATTAACACAAATTATGAAAAAGATTGTGTAATTAAGGCAAACGAAGTATGCAAAGGTGTGTTAGTGGCAAATAGTTTGAGTAAATGTAGCAATGGAAAAATTGTTATACGACTAATAAATACAAGGGAGACAGAAGTCGTCATACATTGTTTAACTCCCGAGATACAACCTCTTGAAGTTTATGATTGCTATACTTTCGAAGAAGTAAAGAAAGACGGAGAAAGAGTAAGGAAATTATTTGAAATGCTTAAATTAGATAAAATGAACAATGAAGAAAAATTAGGGATATCCAAAATCTGTGCGAAATTTGCAGATATATTTCATTTGCCAGGGGATAAATTAAACATTTGTAATTTATATGAACAGAAGATACACTTAAAAGCAGGCGTTAGTCCAGTATATTCCAAACCTTATCGTTTACCACATGCTCAAAAGACAGAAATCAAAAAACAAATCCAAGAAATGTTAGACAGTGACATTATTGAAGAGTCAACCTCAGAGTGGTCGAGTCCGTTACTAATAGTACCAAAGAAAATAGACGCCAGTGGGGAAAGAAAATGGAGAATAGTACTTGATTATAGAAAGTTAAATGAGTGTATACAAGACGACAAATTTCCTCTACCAAACATAACCGAAATTTTAGATTCATTGTCAGGAGCTATGTACTTTAGTCATCTTGATCTGAATCAAGGATGCTATCAAATTAGATTAGATCCTGAAAGTAGAAAGTACACAGCGTTCGTGGCGGATAAACATTATCAAATGAAGAGGCTACCAATGGGCTTAAAAACAAGTCCGAACGCTTTTAGTAGAGCAATGACAATTGCATTAACAGGTTTAAATTATGATAAATGTATAGTTTATCTGGACGACATCATTGTAGTAGGACGAAATTTAAATCAGCATAACAAAAATCTTATCGATGTTTTTATGCGATTAAACGTTCTGCAAGATAAACGAAGTAGTACTTCTGGACTTGAAGTTCACAACAGAAGACGGTCGAAACGTTATTTTGGCGTACATAGAGGGACATATAGGGCACGTAAACTTATGTCCAAAAACAAAAACACCAGCTCATAAAGCGGTAGTAGAAAATCAATTGGACATTGATTTTCCAGATGGAACGAAAGCCATAGCAGAACTTCAGTTAGTGTATGCAGGAAGACTTTTGTGGTTATGGAAGATCAAGTGGGAGAGAGATTCAACTTATGCAGATTGGTAAAGTAATAGCAATGGGTAAGCAGCAGTCAAAGGAGGAGAAAAAAGAAGAAGTGATTATCACCCAAAGTGGTCAAAATAACTTTGCTCCAAACAGCATCCCAAGCTTTGAAAAAACAACAGATACCTACAATCTTACCATTGCCATTGTGGTAATATGTGCCATAATATTAGCTTACATGATCTACAAAAAATTGCATAAGCGATTAACCAAGAAGATTGAGCGGCAATCCACTGCAGCAGTTCTAAGATCGCAACGTTTATCAGTGTGACAACATCAACAGTAAACGTGAGTGAGTGATCAGTAAGTAAAGTGTTGGTTAAAGTGTTATAAAAGTGAAGAAGTAGTGAGCAGAGCAGAGTAAAATGTACTGTGAGTGTAATTAAATAATTTCTATTACTTTATATTTAATCACATACTTAAATTTGGTTTTGAGTTAATTGTTTTAGTGGTAAAGTCAAAGCATATAAATAATATATATTACTATGGTTAGCAAGTACTTAATGTCACATGGCAGAAAACATTTTTTATAAGTTTCACACGGAATTGCATGATATAAGACAATACCTAATTAAATTTGGTAAAAAACGTGTAACAAGTGATGCTGCTAAAAGTAAATTAGAAGAAGCTAGGAAAACATTTGCAAACTTTGAAATAGCATTAAAATTATACGAAAAGGTAAAATTGACAGAGGACGCCGTTAAGTTAATAGAGGAAATAAACATAAAATATTTAGAGATAGAAAAATTAATGAATGAGACAAACATGGCCGCTGAGTTTGAATTAAAAACAGCAGTTTCATTACTACCAGTAATGGATGGTTCAGAAACAGTTACGAAACAATTGATAGATGCTATAGAATTGTATTCTACAATGATTACTGAAGAAAGTAAATCAAACCTGGTACAATTCGTGTTAAAGACACGATTGTCCCAAGTAGCAAAGTTAAGGCTAGGAAGTAACTATAAAAGTGTTAAAGAAATGATTGCTGATATGAAAAAACATCTCTTAACAGCTAAATCAGATGTCGCGCTACAGAAGAAAATGCAAACTTGTTATCAAGGAAATTGGACTATTGAAAAATTTGGCTCACAGATTGAACAGATGTTTGTTGACCTAACTATTTCACAAGCAGATGGGAAAGCTGATGCTTATAATATTCTGAAACCACTAAATGAAAAACAGGCAATTAATAAATTTGCAGAAGGGCTGAAAGATGAAAAATTAAGAACAATCATAGCAGCACGTAATTACCAAACGTTAAAAGACGCAATTCAAGGGGCAAAAGATGCAGAAGTAAACACGGGTTCTTCATCTGCAGGACAGGTGTTTTGGACTAGGGGAAGACCTTTAAAACGAGGTTTTCATAACTTTGCAACTCGTGGAAAACCAAATTATCAAACTAACTCTAAAAATCAAAATCGCTCCTTACAGGCAGGATTTTTAAATTTTCGCACAAATTATGTGAAAGCACCAAACAGAGGTCATTTTGTGAGAAGCCGTGGTAGATCAAGTGGTCCAAATAGGCCTTACCACAGAAATAACCAAAATAACACTCAGAGACATTATGTAAACATGACTGATGAACTGCATAATCATCAGGGAGAAAAAGAAGAGGAGGAAATTTTAATTCCTGAAACATTTTTTCGAGACTAATGAATATGTGTTAACCTATAACAACATAAACTCGGTGCAGTTATACATAGGTAAACAATCATTTATATTTTTAATAGATACAGGAGCTTCTTTATCAATAATAAAAGAATCCTCAAAACCACTATCTATAGATGAAATACATCGAGAATTTATACGCATAACTGGAATAGGTGGTCAGACCACAACTGAAGGTTATGTTAGAATGACAATACATTATAAGAAAGTAACATTCCCACACAAATTTCATATATTCAAAGTTTTACCAAAAAACATAGATGGAATTATTGGACAAGACTTTCTGGTACGATATAGAGCGCAAATAGATTTTGAAAATAAAACTTTGACATTACATAAAAACAATGATTTTGTTATAATACCAATGCATTTATACACAACAGGATCAGTAAATAAAGCTTACAATATAAAAATACCAGCAAGGTGCGAAAAAATTGTTGAAATTAACACAAATTATGAAAAAGATTGTGTAATTAAGGCAAACGAAGTATGCAAAGGTGTGTTAGTGGCAAATAGTTTGAGTAAATGTAGCAATGGAAAAATTGTTATACGACTAATAAATACAAGGGAGACAGAAGTCGTCATACATTGTTTAACTCCCGAGATACAACCTCTTGAAGTTTATGATTGCTATACTTTCGAAGAAGTAAAGAAAGACGGAGAAAGAGTAAGGAAATTATTTGAAATGCTTAAATTAGATAAAATGAACAATGAAGAAAAATTAGGGATATCCAAAATCTGTGCGAAATTTGCAGATATATTTCATTTGCCAGGGGATAAATTAAACATTTGTAATTTATATGAACAGAAGATACACTTAAAAGCAGGCGTTAGTCCAGTATATTCCAAACCTTATCGTTTACCACATGCTCAAAAGACAGAAATCAAAAAACAAATCCAAGAAATGTTAGACAGTGACATTATTGAAGAGTCAACCTCAGAGTGGTCGAGTCCGTTACTAATAGTACCAAAGAAAATAGACGCCAGTGGGGAAAGAAAATGGAGAATAGTACTTAGAAAGTTAAATGAGTGTATACAAGACGACAAATTTCCTCTACCAAACATAACCGAAATTTTAGATTCATTGTCAGGAGCTATGTACTTTAGTCATCTTGATCTGAATCAAGGATGCTATCAAATTAGATTAGATCCTGAAAGTAGAAAGTACACAGCGTTCGTGGCGGATAAACATTATCAAATGAAGAGGCTACCAATGGGCTTAAAAACAAGTCCGAACGCTTTTAGTAGAGCAATGACAATTGCATTAACAGGTTTAAATTATGATAAATGTATAGTTTATCTGGACGACATCATTGTAGTAGGACGAAATTTAAATCAGCATAACAAAAATCTTATCGATGTTTTTATGCGATTAAGAAAAGTAAACATGAGATTGAATCCATCGAAATGTAATTTTTTGAAAAAAGAACTGTTGTATCTGGGTCACATTGTAACGCCCACAGGTATAAAACCAGACCCTGATAAAATCAAAGCGGTAGAAAAGTATCCAGTACCAAAAAATGCGGATGAAGTAAAAAGATTCGTTGCTTTTGCGAATGATTACAGAAAATTTATACCAGATTTTGCAAAAATAACCAGCAGTTTAAATAAATTAACACGAAAAAACGCACAATTTGAATGGAATAAAGACTGTCAAATTGCTTTTGAAACGCTAAAGGATGCGCTAAAAAATCCACCATTATTACAATACCCAAATTTTGAAAAAGAAAACCAATTTATTTTACAAACAGACGCTTCAGGGTTAGCAATTGGATGTGTTTTATCAAATAAAAACAAACTACCAGTAGCATATGCAAGTCGTGCTTTGAATCAAGCTGAAAGAAATTATCCAGTCATAGAAAGGGAACTGTTGGCAATCGTTTGGGCAGTTAAATATTTTCGACCCTACCTGTACGGCAGGAAATTCAAAATTTGTACAGATCATAGACCATTAATATACTTATTCAACATGAACAACCCGTCAAGTAGATTAACAAAGTTTAGATTGTGTTTGGAAGAGTATAATTTTGTGATCGAGTACACTCGAGGGAAAGACAATACAGCAGCAGATGCATTATCGCGAATAATAATAACGTCAGACGAGTTAAAATCAATGAACGATAAAATCAATACTATAATGGTCATGACACGAAGACAGCGACAAATGATAGAAGATGGAAGAAATAAGGAAACTACCGAAAAAATAAAAGGCAATGATACAGACGATTGGACTGATCACCCAAGAGTCGTAGAATTCACAAAAAAGCCAAAAAATTATATAGAACTAAGTTTTGATAAAAATGAATATAAAAAGAATGCATTATGTGGCAAAGGAATACGTAGCGGAAATGATACATTTATGTACACACCTATGAACTCAATGGTTACTATAAATCCCAGTTCTGGATCATGGCTGAAACGAGTTTTCGTCGTGAAAGAACTAGAGGAATTTTGTAAAAAATTAGAAATAAAGGAATTATGCATAATTCGCAGTGAAGATAATAAGAAAATTATAAAAGAGCTAGCTAAGAAAATAAAAGAAGAAAGTAAGTGGCAGGGACCACGATTGTGTATTATACAAGGTGTTAAAAAAGTAGATAATACAGATGACCAGAAAGTTATACTGAATGATTTTCATATTTTACCTATCAGTGGCCATGCAGGTATTAGGCGAATGACGAACAATATTAAGAGACATTATTATTGGACAAACATGGATAATGATATAGCGAAATTTGCAAAGAAGTGTGAAAAATGTCAAATACAAAAATATCATAAGAATATCAAACAACCAATGTGTATCACAACTACAGCATCTACGGCATTTGAAAAAGTTTATTTAGACATAGTAGGACCTTTTAATAAAGATGCAAATGGATATGTATACATTTTGACTCTACAATGTGAACTAACTAAATATGTCGAAGCTTACCCAATTCCAAACAAGGAAGCCGAAACTGTAGCACGATCATTTGTTGACAATTTTATTTTACGATATGGTATACCTTGCGAAATAGCAACTGATAGAGGTACAGAATTCATTTCAGTAATCATGAAAGATGTTTGTAAACTATTACATGTAAACCAAATTCAAGCAACTGCATACCATCATGAAAGTATAGGATCTTTAGAAAACTCACATAAATCTTTAGGAGCTTTCCTAAGAATCCAGACAGATAATCATTATCAAATGTGGAGCTCATGGATACCATACTGGTGTTTTGCATATAATACTACGGTACACAGTGAAACAAAATTTACACCATTTGAACTAGTATTTGGAAAACTATGTAATATACCAAACAATCTTATGAGTAAAGTTGACCCAATTTATAACTATGATAATTATCCAATAGAATTAAAGTACAGATTACAGAAATCACAATTAGAAGCTAGAGAAAATTTAATAAAATCAAAGGAAAAAAGAAAACAAGTTCATGATAAAAGGTTAAACGCAATAAAATATGAACCAGGAGATTTAATATTGGTTAAAAATGAAAATAGAGATAAGTTGGGTAAAATTTACCTAGGACCATTCACAGTAATTAGTGATATGGGTGAAAATGTAAAAATAAAAGAAGATAACAAAGAAAATATTGTGCACAAGAATAGGACAAAGCTGTATTTTGTGTAAACAAAAATAATAATAATATACTTTAATTATTATTTTTTTTTTTCCCAAAGGATGAAGATGTGGTGTAGGAGTAGGTAGATATATAAGAAAAACAAAGAAAGAAGAGACGGTACACGTGTATACCATATAAGGTTTGTTTTGATCGTAACAAGAGGAAAGAAATATTATATGACCATATTCTATGACCATTTACGGATAATGAGATTAGTTATAAGATACTTTAAACTTGATCCTTAACATAACATTGTAACCCAATATAAATTTATCATTTAAAATGTTAGTCATACAACCCACTATAAATAGGGTGCATTTATTCAATAAAATTCAGTATTTAATCTGCACTTGGGCCTTTCATTTCGAACCGCTACCCACCGCATCACAAAGTACTAAATTTTATTTATTTAAACGTTTCACAAAAACATCAAAATTAAAATTACCTTCATAAAGGAAAACGACATAACACCTAATACGGATACGGATCCAATATTTGATTAACAAACTTTCTAGGTTAGAATATATTAATACTTCGTAACTTGTAGCTCATGCGGGTCTGGTAATTCGCTTCTAATAATAAAAACCCGGACCTCTATTAAAATTTCTTAGAAATATGAACTTGCCGTTGTACTACTAGGGCCGCTGTCTTCCATCTGGGAGACGCGGGTTTGACCACGTACCAATATGTTTTTGAATTTCGAATTCATTTGTGTTGGAAACCTGCACACTCTTGCGAAGAAATTCAATGGTTGTGTGTGAAGTATACCAACTCGCACTGGGCCAGCCAGGTCGACTGTGGCCTGATCACCCTAGTACAGGGCAGGCTCGAGCCCCTCGGTGGGGACGCATGAGGTGTTGATGATGATTGTACTAATAATACTCGTACTTACTCATCATATCTATGAAGCGTGGAGTGTATCTTTAAAGTTGTGAAGTTGTGATGTAGTAATGAACGTAATTGTGTCTTGATTAGTATAACTTTTTCAAAGCTATGCTTAAACATTAAGTTACTATAATGATTTTACTTTATTTTTCCAATAAAAATAAATAAAAGTCAAATAAAAAAAGATTGAAAGGGACTATGATCGACCTCAGATTTCATTAAATTTAATTGCGGTCTCCCCCAAACAGTCATGAATGATAAGGATTTATAAATGTACTATAAAACGTCTTCTTATATTAAATCTCTTGGAAAAAATATAGCGGTTTAATGCTGTCTTATTAACAGAGCAAATTGTTGTTGAGGCTTAATTTTGAAAGCCAACAATGGAAAAATAAAGTAGAACAGAACGAAGCGTTCTCTCCACTTAATGAATGAAACTGTAATTTCAGTTTAAACAAAAGAAGGAATAATAAAAATTCTCATTTAAATAGTGAAGTGGCAAATTGCCGGCGTCCAATTTATTTTATACATTGTCGAGAAAAGTAATTTCGCTATATTAGTGCAAAGCAGTTTCGTCATTTTATGGAGACGCAATTTTATTTCTCTCGAATATCTTGCAGGCGAATGGTCTGGGAAAGTAGTCGAATAGACGTTCAAAACGTCTGCCAGACCTGCGAGATACCATCCTCTAATTTTTCTCCACAGGAATACAAATGTCTCGCCAAATTGTCTAACATCGAACTAGTCCAATTCAGAAAGCAATTTCGCTACCGATTCGTTTTGTAAGCGGATCAAGAGGGCAGCTTAAATATGGCCATCAAATTGTTCTCGCAGAACCCACATTCATCTTTTTAATGTGATTCGCAACGTAACTAATTTACAAAGTTTTATCGACGACACCATTACTTGCACTCCAACGTTTTTCTTTTAGCGTATGTAACTTTCAATATCAATGATCCACAGATCTATCAAAAAATCTCCACAAAATCCGATCTTCTGCCACCATACTGTTGGTGTTCAACTATTGTACTGTGTAACTGTGTCCAACGTCGTCGGTCTACCTTTCGAGGGAAATTTCACTCTTCGTCTTGTCTTCATACAATTGATGTATCCTATTGTTGATCAAATATATTTAAGTTACTTATCAATAAAATATCATATCATCTCTATTTATAGACATCAATTTCTTTTTATTTTGCTTATATGAGTAAGAGTACATAATACTTTATTATTGCAAATTTTCAAGAAATTTTTACTGACCTTTATGTAAGCCGGTGATACATCTAATAGAACTAAAGAGTCAGAGCAGGGCAAAAAAAGGGCTGGCAAAGTTGACTGCATTGGCATTGACTGCGTGTTTCGGCGAATCACGTTGGAAGGACATGAGACACATGAGGTCTGATAAAATCGTGTCCTTTCACGACTGACCCTCGGCCCAGGCATCCAACCACTCACCCTTTTATTAAATTAAATCTGTAATTACAATGTCTCATAGTTTGCGACCCGGCGGCGGCGCGGGCGGTGTGACGACGGTGTGGAAGATTTTACGCGTATCTAGAAAGCGACCAAATCTACCTCTTGTAAAAAAAACAACTCATACTCCACCTAATAAAACAGATAATAACTGACAGTATTATTCCATCTTCCAGGAATTAATTTGCAATTTTTGGATAGCAATTACGTGAGGGCACTACCTTTGGTTAAAAAATTAGATAACTTCACAGGAAATATGATTAGTCGGGAGCTTGGTTGGTAACCCGTCAGGAAGCACTTCGTTAGCTGGATCACATTGGATTAAAATCCGATGTCGTGGTAAAGATCAATTTCATTAAATGGATATTCTGTGACTTTGAAACTGCTACGCTTGGAAGTAGACCTTAATGAAATTTAAAATGAATTGCATTTTTTAACATCTCGCTTTAGTTTTTTTTATCATCGAGGGGCTGGCTTCTAGAACTAATTACTGTTAGGTCTTCTATCACGCAGCAACAGCAGGAATTTATCAACGAATTTGTGCATGATTATGTAGACATTCGTATCTTTTTATTATTAAAAGCGTCCGATAGTAAATATAATGCAATTGTATCACAACACTACAAATCACCAGTCAGGAATTGAACCCAGGACCTTAATACCAAAGGCAAACGTGTCATCGCATTGGCGACACCATACTTAAACTTTGGTATGTGTTTACGAGTGGATATTTCGAACCTAGGATCATCCATTTATCTACCAATCAGGTTACCGACATTGCGAGGTAGATGGAAGCCAAATCGAAGAGTCAATATAGAGTTTACATGGTGACAATCTATTTCCCCGAGCGAGTGTAAGTAAGTATGGCGGGCGCGAGCGGGTCTGATTCGATATCCGCGTGAGGCGAGTCGTGCCGCAGTAAGGTAGCCATCGCACGTTGGCAAAGCAAACTCGACGGACGTGAGCCACATAAAACTTCAAACATCGAGCTGAAGAAATCTCTCTTTAGTTCTATTGGAATAGAGAATAAAAGTAGAATTTATTGCTGGTGACAAAAACGTCTTGTTTCAAATCAGACCAGTTTCAAACCCTTACAGTCCTCGCGCACTTGTACGGAGCTAGCTTTTAAGTAAAATGGGTATAATTAAAGCAAGACACTGGAATAGTAATTATTTGTTTGCTGGTGATTAGGATTGACGGGTGCTAACAAGATTTAATTCATGAATCTCATTGATGGCGAAAGCAGATACATCCATACAATCCAACGACGACGCTACCATGTAGGTATGGTTACTTACATCCAAGATAAACGATTCGAAAAGTAGAATAAAGACTTCAGTGGAAATGGCTGAATCGGTCCGCTCCATAACAGTAAAATTGTACGAACGTTGCTCCTTTCAATAATTCTCTAGCTCACTGCAAAAGATCGACAGTCCAAACCTAGGGGGACATATTGGTCACGTTTTTCCACGAATGCTTTTACTATCTCTCGCATTTAATTTTTCGCCGAAGTTAATCTTGGCTAAGCTCGGTAACTGTCGTTTTCTTCATTATTGGTTTTTGTAGCCCAGTTGATTACTCGTTTTATTTTAATAAGTAATAAAGTACAGAAACACGACCGTTCCCTTTTTATGTAAACGTTGTATTTTATATTCGGCAATTTGATGCAGAAATTTTGTTGCTTTAAATTGAACGTTGGTTGAATAATTGGCATTATATTTCGAATTTGTTTTCGAATAATGAATTCGTTAATTTTTTAAATATGATTCGAAATTTTTAAATTTCAGATTGTAACGTGTTTTCTTTGAGGCGATCTTTTACCGCTAGACTCTGAGGCTGATAAACGAACAACTAATACTCGTATCAGGAAACCAATGTAACTCATATGTTGTATTGTTATAGCAGGTACCTATGTTGAAACTAATTATTGGCCTTGCAATTTATCGACGCCATTAGCCCGGTCTGATTATTGCTACAGCACAGTATTGTGGTCCAACAGGTCATTTGTCAGAAGTGCTATTGCAGGTCTAGACCTAAATTTAGGGTTCCCCAAGCTAATGTGTAAGCATATTGTGAGCTATAAATAACGGCTGATCATTATTAGTAGCACGATTTAGAAGCGATAATTGAGGAAACGCAAAAGATGCGTAGACTGTGGAGTTTCTTCGGTGAGTTCTTCTCCACAGATTCCGCCATTGTGTTAGTGAACTCACCCAAAAAAATGTAATGACGGATTTAGATCCGTGATGTAATAACATTATATGGAAATAAGTAATTTTTGACTTTGACTTTGTACCTAACTGTATAAATTAAAAGATTTTAACAATTAAATTGATTGGTTGATAATTTGTTACTAGAAGTAATTGTATTAATTTCTTTGTTATTAGAATTTATCTTTTGCATCGAGTTTTGTACCGGCACCGACACATCCGGTGGCGTTGAGTCTGATGGTATCGAGTTTGTCTGTCCTAAATAGGTAAGTACAGATGACCACGTGAGCCCCGTGCAGATTACACGCCTTCACATACTAAATTATATAGCTTATGATTTAAATTATTACGATGGTGGTGGTGTTGTTGTGGTGGTGGTGGATTCTTACCCTTCTTCCAATGCAAAGCACTTGTTTAAGGTTGTTGAGGAGCCACTGTATCGGCTGTATAATTATTATTGCGACAGCTCGCAGCGGTCGCTGTCACAAACAGACCGCTCCTTCGTTCCGACTGGTTATGTACTTCTGCACAATAACTACGCAAAAAATAAAATGTCCGTTTTAAAAAGAGAAATATTTCCATGCAATACGAATTTCTGGGGAGCTGAAATAAAAACTCTTTGAGTCTGGAAATGACTTGCCTGTCAAAATGCAGCTCGTTTCTCATTTAAAGTAAAATAAAATTATTGGCTGAAGAAAACACTCATTTTGTTTATAATTTACTGCAGGCTTATTTTATAAGTACTTTTTTCGAATCTTGTGAGCTTGTTTTTAATTAGTGGTTTGCATAAAGCTAGCATAAAGATAGCATAAAGTTTACGCCGTATTACAAAATAGGTAAAGCAGAGAGCTTTAGATTTAATTTAACCTACCTTGAAATTTAATTTTAACAATATTATAACATTTTTAGAGACAAATTTTCAATTTCATAAGTACAGTACCAGTAAGCTTAATCCGTAAACTAAACTGGCTGTTATCAATTAATAGTTAAGTGTCGTTCATACATGAGCAATTTAGCCGTTAAAATAGGCCGGGCCAGGGTTCTTTTTTATTATTTGTTCCTTATTACTATTCAACTGGGTTTGCACAACTTATTACTTATGAAAATGTAAATTAATCGTTAAAATTTCAAACGAAAGTTAAAGATAAATTATGATTAACATTATTATAAAACTAGCGTATTAAGTGAGTAGTAAAAAGATATTGCAAATGATCCACGCGACATGCTTTGAGGTTGTAAAGTTAAGTCATAAAATAAAGTTAATATAAATCTAGAGGAGGACGACACATAAAATTGGAGTAAATCACCGAAAGTCAGGCGCTGAAGACGTTTACAGCCGGGGAGGCTGTTAGTTCCGGCCGGGTCACGCGCACTGCTGGCATCAGACACATTCCCAACATAGCCTGGCATATGATACCCCGGTTATTACTAGTGTCCCAAGACCTGTTTATACTGGTTTCATGCAAGTCGTCTTGTTGTTAGCCGCACCACTCAAAGGTCGAATAACGAGATATTTATGTACCCAAAAGTGCAGTTACCGCGCACTTCTGATGCCACCCTTTACGTGTAAAGCGATGTAAGTATTTCTGAAATAAAAAATATTGTTACATTTTACATAATAAACGAGTGCTTACCTGCCTGAACATTTTCATGGGAAAAAATACAAGCAACGCAGATCTTTCGTTTTATTTCCTGTTTTCTGTCCCGGTTTGTTCAAAATAGTACAAACAATACGATACTAATTTATAAACTAATTTAGATTAGTAATCAACACTTACATCACTATAATGATGTTAATGGTTCATTGTTTTATGATAATAGGTGACACAAATCAGCAGTTTATTAACACCGTTATGGCTATGGCTCCAAAAATAGCTGGTCGTAAAATTGGAGAGCTGTTGGGCCAAGCAAAATTGTCATGTTATTATTTGGCCCGTTTGCACCACTAAGCTAGAAGTATGGGCCATTAGCTGTTGGCTCGTGGACGGTTGCACGTTATTCATTGCTCACACATTAATAACGCCAAATGTGCATTACTTGCGCGACCAAACTAAGCACACTGAACAATTTTGTTAGACTTGGCCTGAAGGTCTTGCCATTCTTGGAAACAGCCCTTAAAAAAAGTTAGTCTGACCTTCATACTGCAAAATCTATTCTTTTCTTAGAGACAACAACCGACAACATTCCACAGATTGAAAAAGAATCAAAAGTGTCTGTCTACAAAAAGTGACACCTTCGCACACCGTCATCAGTAGATCCATTGTCCAGATCCCTCATGGATCTAATGAGATAGTTTTATATTAGAAATATTTTCCTTGTTTTCTTTTTTTTTACGCATAATCTTGATAAAATTTACGTCTGGTTTTTACTAGTCAAGATAATTTTTACATAGTGGCCAAGGCCCCGGCCACAGAGCGCCAGCGGCCCGGTCGCCGGGGCCGGGAAAGCGGGACGGTGCTACGCGCGCTATACAAAGTCCGGCTTTCCCGGCCCCGGACTGCGCCGCTCCCGCTCTGTGTGACTTGGGCTTTAATCTGTTCTGCTATAATGCTACAAGCTTTATTTGACCCGGTGGTAGTGGTGGTGTCATCGTATCAGCAAAATTAAATTGTAACCACGAAACCTAATATAATTAAAATATCACCGAGTCATATAATATGGTATTTTTTAATTTTGATAATAATTATTTAACGTATGTTCAACGTAGAACGACGGCCTTCTCGTAGGAGATGGCGGGATGAGCTTGACTCATTTTTAAGGAGTTGGGATGAGGGAGCCCAAGATAGGAAAGGATGGAAGAAGAGGGAGGCCTTTGCCCAGCAGTGGGACAGTCTAAGCTAAATAAGATAAGAAGATTGAAAATTATTCGAGGCATCCTTAACATCTGATATTGCACAAATAAAAGCTCTGAAATCAATACAATACAATACAAATATACTTTATTGACACGAATCAAAATTACAAGAAAACATGCGTGAGCAGATCTTAATAGATTTACAAGACATAACGAATATTTAGCAAAAGTATTGGGTTTACATATTTTATATACGGCCGGAATTACAAGCCTGCCCAACTATAAACCTGTGTATTCGGGATTTAGCATATAAAAAATTAAACTACGCCTCTTGCTTTGTCAATGACTTACCTCTGATCTCATTCCAGCTAGACTTTCGTGAATGTGCGCCAATAATACCGCAAGCGGCAAGGTGTCAGAAGTTATTCCCAAAAGAGACTCGCACTACCTCTTTTCAGAGAAATTCTGACAAGCTCAAAGAATTTCATTGTGCAGTTCAATGTAGTTCTGAAAAGTGAACACTTTCTAGTAACCTCTATATTTTTAAAGGTAAAACAGTTTTTTGGTTCTAAGCTAGAAAAATAACATGCAAATATATATTATTTTACTTACATAATCTAAAATTTAAACATGCAAAACATCTTGTGATTGATATAAAGGAAGCATCTCAGGTTTGTTAACTTTTGTCACGATCCTCGAAGAAAGTGTTTAAATACCTAGTTTTTTAATATAATATTATTATGTGCAGGGAACGAGCAGCAGCGCTCTCTGATACAGTAACCTTTTAATTAGCGATCTCCTACCCGCCTGCCAAGCGTGGAGATTATGGCGAAACCCTCCACTTAAGTGGAGGAGGCTCATAGTCCAGCAGTGGACTGTAACGGACCGTTGATGTTGATTATTATGTGCAAGTAAATCTCATTAACCACCATGCTACGTGCACTGAATCAAAGCACTTTAGATGAAAATTCCTACATTAATCTTTCAAAATATTTTGTAACAAAAACACAAACCCCAATGAAAATACAACTCCGAATACAAAAACCTATAGGAATACGAATGAGTTCATCCTTTAATCAGAATACGAACATAAATCTGCGCCGAGCGATGACTTAACGAACCTCGGCAGAAACACAATAGAAAATGCAGCTCCGTGGCACAGAAAAATAGGATTATAAAAAATATTTATATTCGTGTCCACGTCGAGTCAGCATTGTTGTTCATTTTCATTCAGGGCGATCCTCGCGGGCCCCGGGTCACGTGATTCATTTCCCAGACGGCATTATACATTTGTTCGCAATGTTTCTTTTTTAAACTGATTCAGCTACCTATTGAGAACGAATCTCACATAAAATATTTTCAAATATTCTGTTACTTGGTTTCTTTTACCCAACAAAACAATGGAATTAAATAAAGTCTCATTACGGTTAGTAGCTTTACAACGTCGTGTGAGTTGATCCACTACCGTCAAAGAAGGTGAAAAAATAACTTTTTCATTTAAAATAAATACCTGGGCGACTAACCTTCAGACGTGGCGTTGTTGGATGCGTAGAATTTTATTTTTGTGCAATCGTGTTGTGGCTCGGAAGATTTCTTCCTACCTGTGTTGTATGATAGGACTTAAGTAAGCCTATGAGAAAATACTTCTTTAAACGATGTATCTCCTTAGGTGTCTTATTTGGTAAACAAACCACTTACCTCGACAAAATCTCAAGTTTACGGGCTGATCACACTATAGAACTAGCCCAAAATATTAATACACCTGAAACAAACACTTATCAAGCATTCACTCACAAATTCTGTTAGAATTAATCATCGAAAACTTAAGTTTTTCGCAAAATTATCAATAAATCGTTCTAACCTCAAACCATATTTCGATCGGGTATCTCTACATTATCTTTGGATTTTAGAGATGAGGTATATCACGCACTCATACACAATTCAATTATTAAATCGGAATAGACTGGTTGAATCTTTAAAAATATAAGTAGACAGAGAAAAATAGATTCGACAAATAAGTGGTCAGACGTGACGTCTCTATCCATTGCAATTAAAAAATGTATGTTAAATGTTATAATGGATGAATCACGGGCGCGTTCCGATACACGCTTAAGTGACTTTCGAATCAAACTGTCAGTGCCGTCAGCGATCAGATTGTATGGGTTTCGCCTGCTGACAGTAATCTGGTACGCGCTTTGAGTGCGCTAAAATCGATTTCAGCGCGTTTCGGAACGCAGGGCACATCGATTCCTTTATTTGCGCGACCCCTTATATCAGGGCTGCCAGAAGAAATTTTAGTGTGCAAACTATGTTCTTGTAATTACAAGACAAGTATGTGGGCAACATAACAACAATCATAATTTGGTATCTTGTTTAAAGCTGATCTGATGATGGAATTGCGTTGCGAATATGCGCAGTGTGATTGGCTCATTATTTCGTCGAGTCGACTCGGCGTAGATATTTTGTCTTGATTCGAAATCGAATAACGTGCGCGCGCACTTCTAGCAACCCTGCGTTCCGAGACGCACTGAAATCGATTTAAGCACCCGTAATCGCGTTCCGAACTACGGTCAACTGTCATAACTCATACTTTTTTGCTTTTCTGATCGCTGACAGTGCTGAAAGTCTGATTCGGAATGCGCCCCAAGTCGCACTCACGCGCCGCGCCGCCGCCGCCGCCCGCCTCGAGTTGCGACTCGAGTTGGCTACCATTTCAACTCGACCTACCCTAGACAAAGCGAACCCATCACTAAAATAAATACGTCAATGATGACAAATTAGAGTAAGAGATATATACGACGTAGGATATTCCGAAATGCTTGTAATTACCAATTACAATTAATCACCAATTCAATTACATTCAATTAAATCAATGAAATCTATTATTTGGAAGCACTATTTTGTGTCTATGGTCACCTTATCGCCATGTTTGTTTACGAAATAAGACACCTAAGGAGATACATCGTATAGTAGTTCCTATTCATAGCTTTTGCGCTTATTTATAGGGTGTAAGTTGATTCGAAATGTTTATTTGGCTGGCATACAAGCAGTATTTGCAAACTTGCCATCATTTTCGTAAATTAAATAATCGCCTAAAGAAATAATTTAATTATTTTATTTAGCATTTTTTTTATTTCATGAATTAATATGGCTGTTTTCAACGCGTACTATGTTTTTAACTTGTATGAATATAGCGCAATAAACACGCGCACTCTTAAACAAAAAATGTTTCATAACATCCAATAGATACAATTTATACTAAAATATGATTAAAATAATATCTTCATAAAAGAGACCAAATAAAAGTTATTAAGCTTGAATATTTTCCATTTTCTCTTGATCATTCTTGAAGTCCTAGTTATATTTTCACAATGTTTTTTTTCGAACCGGTTCAGTTATCTGTTGTTGAGATGAACAAATGCTAGCATTTTTTATCTCTTATATTCTGTGATTTTATTGAGAGATTCACTAGCCTGGCTGACTAGGTATAGTACTGTTACCTACATATTCTGTAGCATGATGACGTAGGTTAGTTGGTATGGTATAGTATTAAGATGGTATGGCGTAAAAAGGTTTTTAAGATCCATCAGACAAAAAATACAAAATGATTAGTCTTGTTTACAGTTTCTTAAGTTGATTGTTTGTATCATAAAAATATTGAATAGCTAAGCAAATAAAAAGCAAAAAAAAGCAAATAATTTTAGATCCCTTTTATTGAATGAATCTCTACAATTATTATATTTATCCTCTTCTGTTCAGCAAGGAGAAATTACGAGAAATATCAGACTGGTTTCCATGAAGCAATTACGAATATTGCTACATTGAAGATAGACAGATATTAATGCAAATAGGTATTCTATGAAACGGAGTCTTAAAGGGTAAAGTAATAATAATAATCATGTAAAGTGAATAAATCCTATGAACAGAATTGTTATTAGAGAGTTAAATGTGTTTAAGTAGGGTGCATCCCATTTGTTCCCCATGATTTTATTCTATAGAACTATTGGGGTACGTACCGTCAAAAATTTGTAAATTTTAGAGTCGCCAAAGTTTAGAACTAATGGGGTACATAATGACAATATAGAGACCCATTAGTTCTATAGAACAAATGGAATTTAAGTAAGAAGTTTCGGAGGTATTTTTTTAAAATAAGTATTTTGTTTAAACAATTATTTGTAAATGTTCTAAAAAAAAAACAATAACCTTATTTGCGTCTTGTATCTTATTTTATCTATTATGGCGGGCCCCTCGTTTTCACATACGTTCCCACTGAGGGCCTAGAGCCTACTAAGAACAAGAAAAATGGGGCATTACCCGATCACACTGGCCCAGTGCGGGTTGGTCGACTTCACACATAACCTCCTGACAATATATAGTTTCCTGACAATGTTTTGCTTCTCTAAAACATAAATAAATTCGAAAACACAAATCAGTATCAAAGATGGGAGGCAGCGGTCATAGACGTTACACCAGCGACGGACAGTAACATGTTTGATATGTGAAATAAGCAACATGTAAAGAGACGTTGCTCGTAGGAAAAGTTTGGCAAAGAGATGGAAAAGTTGTAAGAAGGCCGTGTTGATGAGGCGAGTGCGGAGTCGGCCTCGACTACATTATACTGATTGCAGCAATTAACAAATGGTGTAATTCCCGTTTTTCAGTCGCCCCGCTCCCCGCGCCTCTCCCGCACCCCCTCAGGAAATTACTTGAGGCCCACGAGTCGCCGCGACTTTCAGATTAAATAAAATTGAACAACTCGAATAAAACTGTTTCGGATTTCCTCGCCTTGATCAGTTTAGCAGTCTGTATTCATCTTGGGTTGGGCCTTAATTATAGTGAGTGGATCGCTAATCGCGTTTATTCGGGGATTGTGGCGAATTTGCGGAGTAACTACGTATCTATTTGTAGGAGATTGTATTAGCCATTGTTAATTTGGTTAGGCGTTTTCATCGTTTCAGTTGAACTAACGCACGATAAAAGCTTAGGATGTTTTTATGTGATATAAAATTATGTCGTTAATTTTTATTTTTTCAATTCAATTCAATTCAATCTATTTATTGCAGGCATTAAGCCCATAAAATGTTAGTAATACACACAAATAGCTTAAAATTTAAAAAATGTTAGTAGAATACAAGGATGAATTATTTTATTTTATTTAATATATTTAAACGACGACCGATGAGTCGTCATCCAATGCCACATAATTGGACTATCAAATCTATCTGCATTCAGAGCAATGAGGCTGTTGGAGCTGCCGCGCACACGCCGCATCAGGGATGCCATTCGCTTTCTCAGCAACCCGTAAAAATCATCAACACGGGCCTGCGCAAACATCCCCGATGCACTACAATACCGCGGCAACCGCATCAGTGCTCTGAACGCATTATTGTAGTGGACGCGCAGGGCGCTGAACGATTTCTGCGTATATCTAACCCATAAGCCACACGTGTACAGAGACTGACAGTAGGCCCTGAAGAGTGTGATTTTAACTTCCTCTGTACAGCGCGCGAACCTACGAGCCAGCATGTTACATCTTACCGTTACCGCCCTGCGCTCCCTCTCCATATCATCATCATCTGACATGTTTTCTGTCACCCAATGCCCAAGATACTTAAAACGAGCCACTCTAGCGATCGGCGAGCCTCCTAGGGTAACTTGTGGGACTGCATCGTAGCATTTTGAGCCGGCTTTGAACACAAGTAGCTCGCTTTTAGTTGCATTGTATTTCAGACCGTGCACTTGGGCGTAGTTTTCACAAATGCGGAGCATCCTCCTCATTGCACTGATCGATGGACTCAGCAATACCATATCGTCCGCATAGCTAATGTTGTTTACAAACTGACCATCAATTGAACATCCAATTTTGGTATTGCTGAGCTCACAGATCAGGCTGTTTATATATAGGTTGAAAAGTTTCGGTGAACTTAGACCCCCTTGCCTTACACCGCATTCCAACCTATACCCCTGCGAAAATGCTCCTGCCCACTTAACATAATTATCTTGATTGCTATACCAATATCTAAGCAAATAAATTACTTCTTTAGGTAAAGTCGTCCCCTCTAGCTTCCTCCATAGGCTGTCATACGAGACCAGATCAAACGCCTTGGAAAGATCGAGGAAGCACGCATATACTGGAGTCTTTCGTTTGGTGTAGTACTGGACGGTATGCTTGAGACAGAGGATTGCCATTTCAGTAGATAAATTCGGCCTGAATCCAAACTGAGCATCATGAAATTCAAGGTGTTCATCCAGCTGTCTTTCAACCAAACCGTCCAGCACCTTAGCCAAAGTTGTTGCCAGGGAAATTATTACGACCCATTTTATGTTTATTTTCAATTGCATTAAGAATAATAAGTTATAAGATATATATCCTACAACATTTTGTTATATTAAAAGCTAGTTTAAAACAGCTTACTATTATTTTACTGGTTGTTTTTTTTTATTCAAACTAAATTAAAGACTTTATTAAAATTACAATATATATTTTAATTTAAAATGAAAGCTTAGCAACTGCAATTGCGTTTCAGATATTTTAATTGACTTCATATAAAGTTTGTGGGAATAACTAGTTGCTTGTCTGTAAAAAGGTTCGCGTGGCGCAAAGTGGTAGTGCAAATAAACCATCGCTATATGAGGCTATAAAAAGTAGTTAAATTCCTATTCCCACTAAAAGTTTCATTAGTTTCCGCAGCAATTGAAATATGGCACTAAAGCAATATGAATAAGTTGTTGAAGTAATAGGTACTTTTCTTCCTTGAAATTTAGTTTTTGATATCTATTTAAAATTCAATACTATCTTATAGGACCCAAAAACGTAGATTACACCACACACCGTCAACATTATAATATGAATGTTATATTATTTCAACAGCAACAATATAAGATATTAATGTTGGGCCCACACACGGTTTTCATGCCAGTGAAACGCATATTTACGCTATTTATGGCACTACGTAGTCTTGCGGTGAAAATATTTTATTTCGAGGACCTTTTGGGCTGAAAAGAATGTTTTTTTTTCCTTTTACTCCAATTGGGTATGACGGTAACAGTATTATTTTTATATTTTTAAATAATGATTTAGACTATTTTAAGAGTTTAATTTGACTGTTTTATCGTTTAGATAGTTTATCATTTTTATATAGGTAATGGTTTTAATTTTTGATCGTGTGACGACATACGACAAAATGGTTATGAAACGAACAAACAACCATACTCGTAGATTTGATTAACGACAATAATATAAACTACAACCCTATCCAATTTTAAATCGTCAAACGTAAATAAAGCTTACTTTGTGCAAGATTTTTGTGAAAACTTAGATTTACTTTTAATAAAATGACGTCACAACGCTTAAATGGGTCATTAGGTTTTTTTGGATTTTTAACGTAATCTTTAATTTTTTTCCAAGTACGAAAATATAGTGTTAAATTTTAATTAAAACCTTGAAATGGTTTTCGTATTTCTATATATAGTCAAGAAAATTTAGCATACCCAATTGTAATCTACAAGACCTATTGAAAATGATAGCACAGCTCCTTGCTTGAAATTGAGATATTCTCGTAGTTATTTAAAACACAAGTAACCCAACATACGTTCACTTCTATTTACATTAACTTTGAAACTACGCATCAACTACTTACTGCTAACAAAATGCTAATCCAGCTTACGGGTGCTTACGGAACATTTAAGTCGCTTTCCTCTTGAACTCATACGACTAACATGGTCTTTATAGGTGGTAGGGTGGCAGAGCTAGACTTAAAGTCCACTTATGGTGACCACAAGACACATCTTCGTATTAAGTTGTGTAATCTTCGTCGTAGCTAATGTTGCTACGCCGTAGCCCGTAGCATGGGTTACGAAGTTAGTGTGAATATTGAGGACAACAAAATATCAACGTATTTTCAGTTTGGACGCAAACCAATTAAAATACGTTTTTTAGCACATACATAAGAAGTGAATTATTATTTTTTAAACGTTAAACACGTGAAATAAATTAAATAGTGTTTTCCAGTAAGTATAAATTTATTTTACTGTCGGATAAAACAATTCGTTGAACTCAAACCCGGCACTTGCCAAGTTTAGCCAAGATTATCTTTGGTCGGTAATTAAAAGAGGGAGATGTTAAGTGGCGACATTTGGTTCAAATACGTGACCAATATGTTCCTCTAAGTTTGGCGACTGTCGATCGCCCATAGAGATGGAGACCTCTTATTAGGAACAGAGTTTAGTTTGCTCTGGCTGAACCAAATGAGGCAACTTGTGTTGAAGTTTTATTTCTACGTCCGCAACTGAAATGAGTTTGTGAGGGGCTTATTATGCATTTTGCGTAATAATGATTATATTAATTAGAGCTATGCTGTATTTTAATGGTACCATAATATTCTAAAGGCCGATTAATTTAAATTATCTATCCTAGTTTTTAGGAAAGTGCATTAGTTTAGTAAATAATCTTACTATAGCGAGTTAATTAATATAGTTTACACGTTTTTTAATGTACAGTCAGTTACAAAAGTGGGGTCATGTCACGTGTTTTTATACTTTATAATATCTTTTCATTATTATTACCTATATTGCATATTATTATTTATATTAATAAAGTCCCGTACATACCATACGTTAATACAAAATCCAAGAAAAAATAACTATTAGAAAATAAGTTATTTCAAAGTATAAAAACACGTGATATGACCCCACTTTTGAAGGTGACTGTACGTACGTAAAGGCAGGTTTATATTGAGTCAGTAGCTGGCGTGACGTCGCATAATTACAGTACAGTGCCAGCTGTCAGCGATACTTACTTAAATCTCCCATTTACGTGATAGCAATCCCGAGGCAGCTGACTTGATGACTCACTGACACCAGTGACTGACTCACAACCAGCTTTAAGATAGCCTTGAAAAAAAACTAACGAAAACGATTTCATGGGGATAACACTACTTAAAAAAATATAACATTTTAATCCACATCACTAGAGCCCTTTTTAAGATATTTACAAATAAGAATTGCTTCTTTAAAGTCATACAGAATACAAAATGCTGAAAAAGCTGCTTTCATTCTATGGATATTTAACACAGCTTTTCCGCGGGGTCTACTAGCATCCATTTTATTGATATTTCTTTTTAAAAATATTTCCTCAGCTCGATGTTTGAAGTTTTATGTG
Source organism: Carpatolechia fugitivella (assembly GCA_951230895.1). Lineage (NCBI taxonomy): Eukaryota > Metazoa > Arthropoda > Insecta > Lepidoptera > Gelechiidae > Carpatolechia > Carpatolechia fugitivella. Next base: position 9,966,177 of record OX579655.1, on the reverse strand, counting down.
GCTCACGTCCGTCGAGTTTGCTTTGCCAACGTGCGATGGCTACCTTACTGCGGCACGACGCGCCTCACGCGGATATCGAATCAGACCCGCTCGCGCCCGCCATACTTACACTCGCTCATGTGGGAAATAGACTATCACATCACATGTAAACTCTAATATTGACTCTCCTATTTGGCTTCCGTATGCTGTGCGAATAAACTCAGCTCCAGACTCTCATGCAAAAAAGTAAATTTATCACTGACGTATCGGAGCTAGCAGCTTGCATATCCGTTAAACTTAATTGATCTCAACCACGACACGAAGTCGAAAAATTTCATTCATTTATCTCATGCCCCGTTCCAGACGAAAAAACAACGAAAAAGATAGATCGAATACTCGTTCAGTAGATAGCGGGTTAGTGAAATGACCACAACGTCCGACCTATCGTATTTCCGTAGATGAGATTAATTTGACGACCGAAGCTGTGAAAAAGGGTTTTGGAATAATAGCGGTTCTAAATTGCAAGTAATATAAGTCTATTCGTCAGCTTGTCGCAAACTATGCAAAGTTCTAATTAGGGGTTTCATTGAATATGTGGGTGGTGAGTGGCTGAATGTGAGGGTTGAGGGTCTGCGGGCTGGGTCAGCCGTCAAAGGGCGAGATGGTATCGGTCGCGGGTTTCAATCGCCCCGGAACTTGCCTCGTTACACACATAACTCACGTGCGAATGTCCTTTCAAAATGTTTTGCTGATACGCAACGTCAATGTTATCAGTCTCAGGGGCTCTTACTATATCCACTAATTAGTTTACCTGTGAAGTTTTGTTGTCCTATAGATGTTTATCTGAAGAATGTGGGGAAAGGGGTCCATGAAATGGAAAAGGTAGTGAAGTTTGTACCTGATAAGGGTTATGTTTCACGAGATAACGTCTCTCTTGTCGTGATCATTGTTTAGTTTCAATATAGAAGAAGACAGTTTTTTGGTGAGGATTTAAATTATTCAGATAGCCCCACAATCAGTCAATCTTATCTATTGGAATCCACAATCCGAATTGATAGTAACATTTAAAAAAATAAAACTGATTATTTTTGTTACACATTACGTCTGTGGCGAAATATCTAATACTTATAAAGCGAAAATTTAAGTACATATGACAGATAAGATGTGATGAGATGAGTAATAAGACTTGAACTTCCATCTCCTAGGTAATCCGTCTGTATCCCACGGGCATCTTCGGCAATTTCATATTTCTTTCGCTTTAAAAAGGTATTCAAGTTTTTTAAAAATGGTTTATATTCAAACACTAAAAAAATAAATTATACAAATTAAATTCGAATAGAAAAATATGATGGTAGCTCCCCGGGAAGTTTATTAGGATAGGGTCATAGATTTTTTAACTCCTTACTGCACCAGGAGGAGGTCAACTTTCTTTTGCTAGAGGCAATTTTGTGAACGCCATTTAGAAAAATCGTGATAGACCTTGAAGCTACAGAAACCGGAAGACATCTTGAACAAAAGGCGGTACTGTGGGGGAAATTTTATCCGTAAACTTTTATACGAAAAACCAACATAACGCAAGTACCTTCTCTGAAAAAAAAAAATTCTGTTTCTTGTACAGGGTAAAGGCAACCGACGTTAACAGTTTTTCTCCTTATAAATTAGACGCCAGCAATTTGCTCCTCGTTCTGTTTTTAAATTGCGTTTTTATTGTTTTCTCTTTTATTTAAACTGAAATAACTTACTTTTCCTTCATTAGGAAAAGAGAACGCAACGCAGCACTCTCCATTTTATATTCTTACTGCTGGCATTTGAAATTACGAGCAACAATTTGTTTTCTTCCACTAAACATAATTTGTTTTAGTATTTGTGATTCCAGATTGTATATAGAGATGTTCGTAATATGCCTTTTAATTTCTTTATAATTTGATCTGTTTAGTTAATATGTGTGTGTTAGATTTTGTCAGTCGTGTAGTGCTATTTGTAGGGAATGTTTATTTCTTTTATTACCAAGAACGTATCATTAGCACGCTTTTCCATGTTAAGTTAAATAGATAGATAGCTCATTTATTTGCCAACAACCAGTACGCATAACAAAATTACATACACAGAAGTTACCACAACGCGATGCAATTGTATGTATACTGTGCTGGCAAAAAGGTTCTGACTCAGCAAAATGTTGCAGCCAGGCTACGACGCTGGTCATTCTGCCAGGACCCAGGGTACAGTGGGCGCGTGCTTTGTTACGTACGTAACCATCAAATAAAGCATCAAATTATCTGTGATAGTGTGTTTGCTCTTAACACTACTGAGTAATAATATAAATATATAAAATGCCTAATTAGTACAAAAAATAGTATGTATGATTATTATTAGACGGTCTTGTGTGTGTCTGTGTTAAGTTCTGTAATTGAAATATTTCACAGAATAAGTAATGTTCGTGTTTGTTAATATGTGAATTTACCGAGCGTTACAAAAAATATGCTCGCAAAACGAACAACCACATACCTAAATATTATTTAATATTTGCGGCTTTTTTGCGCAGAAAACCTGGTAATTTGTTATGGGATTAATGTTTGAGCTCGTTTATGAGAGCGTGATGCCGCCATATTTGTTTGTCGCAGAACAAAACGATGGTGTCATCTGTCAAGCTCAACTGGCGACAGAGGAAATGGACGAGGAATAAATTGCCCATCATCTATATTCATGAGTGACACACGTAGTTTAAATATGTATCAGCGTGAATGCAGAGTTTTTCGTTGCAGCGTGCCCCGGGGAAATTCCGTAAAAAAATAGCGGGAGACGAAAAAGTTTCATACCGCAACCTGTTCGATAGCTATCGCGTTACAGTTTTGGTTTTTACATCATGTAATTTACATTTTTTCTTCATAATTACTGGTATTTTATGTACAACATTTTGAATACTACCGATTTATAAATATTTTCTAATCGTATTCAAATCAGGTTATAAGAATCCTACTAATATTATAAATGTGAAAGTTTAGATGTTTGTTGCCGAATCACGCTTGAACCACTGGACGGATCGAGATGAAACTTGGCACACATATAGGTAAAGTCTTGGAATAGGACATAAGTTACTTTTTACCGCGAAAAAACACTTCATTGCTACGGGAAAACTCATTAAACGTAGGTGAAACCGCGGGTGGAAAGCTAGTATTTTATATTTTTTACAATGTTTGTTTAGTTGAGGCATATTGAAATTCGATTATTATTAAAATATGAAAATCACATGCTGAGGAGAAATGTTCAAAATATGCAAGTTACACATCAGACAATTTGGTACAGTCACACATTGTAAGTAAACTAAGTAAGAAGTAACTTACAAAAGAATAAAATAATCGATAACAACCAAATCACATTGGATATTCATTCTAAGTAATCAACATTCTATAAAAACCGCGAAACAAAATCTAATCAAGTTAAACAAATATAGTGGTATGTAACAAAGTATCGTCTTGATTATCTGTACGGCGTCGATCGGCCGCGCTGCTATGTAAATTAAATCAATGTCTATATAAAGGGCGACGGCGCCAGCGATGGCGAACTCTGATTGCACCACTCGCACGCAATTCGACAATAAACTTGCAACTACGGAACTAAAATTTCAACGCAACTTAATTTTTATCAAAGGAAGTCGTTAGACGGTATCTGAACCACCTCGCGCGTATTAACATACATAATTATAGGTAGTTTAACAACTGGAGCTCAGCCAACTCGACCCAACTTATATTGTACGACTATTACAGTTTTTAGGTTTCCGACGGTACGGGAAACGATATGTTTTCACCGCATCTTCCGATTTCGGTACGTGGAGCTATCAAATAAATTATTTCGTGTCGGCTATTCCGCGGCTTAATGTGTCTATAACAAGTGGTTTAACGAGCGGCGTACGATTTCAGGTGGGTGGGGAAACGAGTTCAGGAGTTCGTTACTGATATTGCCTTGGCAAGTCGTTACATATTTTTTTTGTAAACTACCTACTTTGATTCTTATATTTATCCCTTTTCTTTCTAATTATTTCGCCAAACTGGTTAAGAGTTTATAGGCGGAACAATGCACTCGTACAATAAAACAACCTAAAAATATGTTTACGTGCTGGATAGTAATCTTTCAATGAGCGTTGTACGAGTGTAACGCTCGACAAAAAACATACTGTCCTCGTTAGGGTTTTTTTTTCATTGGGCGACATGAACAACTGATGGCTTTCAGCCGTTTCGAAGCTGGGTGGGAATTTCCAGTAAAAACTTAACTCTGAGAGTTTAATCTCGTTTTGGTAAATAAAAAAGCTGAAATATATATTGGCTATGACTAGACGAGGAAGATTTTCTCAAACATATCTCAATTAATTTACATATTTATGTAATGAGCTATTTGTTTACGATTAAAAAAAAACAAAAGCAAGCGTGCAACTTTTTCTGCTTCAGAATAAAGTGACATACTATACCTTGTGCCCTATATTTTTTTACAAACGCAGGCACTGCTGTTGACACCTCGATTTACTACCGACCCTTGGTTTGATAAAAGTCCTTTCAACAGTCCGCCCATTATTTAGGTACTTATGAGCGCAAGGATTAGCCCTTTTTAAGTACTATATACCTACTTGAATTATCCGCCAGCGGCCTGTTAGATGCTTGAGTAATTTTCAGGCTTTCTTATGCTCATGCATTAGAGTTATTTTCCTAATTAAAAGTAGATTAAAGTGTTGTTTTACTCTCAAAAAACAAAAAGAGCACTAAAAAAGCATGTAAAGCATGTATATACATTACGCATAATAACAAAATACAACATGAAATATTTAATCATAAACAAACGTCACCTCCCCTCGATGTCGTCAAAATATTGCAAAATTGTATTTTTTTCTTGCTAAGAAGATATTGCCATAAAAATCGGTACATAAAAATGTAATTTGAGCGCTTTCGTATCCAATAACCGCTAGCGGTAACAGATTTGTCATTTATTGACGTTTTGCTTAAATTGGGATCTCGTGTTTTTCCCACATATATAATTAGCTTATATAAATAAGTAACCACAAAAACGTAGGTGGTGGTAAGTGGTACACTACGATTGACGCGATGACTGATGGATGACTGAGACGAAAGTCTTGCCAAAAAGAGCACTTATGTTATTTTGATAGTTGATGGTAAAATATGACGTATTTCTAGAGAATATCTAAAGAAATACAGATTTTGATACGAAAATATTGCGAAGTATAAGATCTTCCATTCAATAAGAAACAAAACCTACTGTGTACTCGGTACACGTTTAAGAAGCAAAAGAAATGGCGCCATACATTCAACTCGCAAAGATACCCGCAGTTTCGTTGCAATGTTCTCGCAAAGTCGATTCACGGAAAGAGAATTGATGCTAAATGTCCCTCTTTGTACCGTAACAAAGAGCCTGAAAAATAGCACGTCTGAGGGAAAAGAGGGAAAGTAAATTCAGCAATTTATTGCTTAGGCCCGGGTTCTATATTTGTTGCAAATGAAGACGCGGCGAGGTGACAATTTTCGGATGTCGGGATGAAATGACCGTCAGGGGACGAGGGAGCCGCCGTACCGCCGTATCGCGGTCCTCGAGTTTTATTTTATAGGTCATCTCTCAGATAGCTGTTCGCACGTAATGCCGCACCTATATTTACGACTGTACGTATACCTTGGCAGCTCCATGAATAGGTTATAAAATAAACAGTCCCGTCATCGTCTTGCTAGGGTCATAAACTTCATCAGCTTCCTATGAATGTGACCTCACCCAAGCTTAAATCTATTGAATATGAGCGGGGCTAAGTCTGCCATGTGCGAACTAAACGAATTCATATACACGCAAACTTGATGACTTTGTGTGACGAAAATTAGTAGCAAGAATATTTAAATATTGTTTATTTATTTATTGCTTCGAGAGTATCATTACAAGGCAAACGCTTCTCTAAAATATACACATTTCTCTATATACATACATATGGTCAACAACAACGGATAATAATATGGAAAACCAAACATACCTATGTACTTTTGTTTTTCTCAAACACCGTCTTTGCTTTGTTATTTTCTTTTCTCTGTTCGCTTTTATTTCATAAACTACTCCATAGATACCAGGTTCTTTATTCACGGTCGTGGTAAACAATTTTATCTTTGAAGCGAACTTCTACATACGAATAGAAAAAGAACAAAATAAAAATTGCAGTATAAAAACGTAGATAAGTATATAGGTAGGTATATAATATTTGATAAAATAAATTATTGTTAGGCTCTCCCATTTTGCATATATTTAAAATTTAAGAGCACGTTTCGTACTTTAGCTGTAAGGTTTATTCGTATTTTCTAAAGTTTTGTTGTAGTTTTGAACTCTGCACCTTAATTAAAATTGTATGAATTAATTTAAATATTTCCTAATATATCTCACATGTTAGTAAAAAGTTGTTTATTAAAAAAAAGACTAAATATTCTAATAAATGACTGATTGTGATTAAAATAAGATATAATATTCTCTAGAAAATATCGACACTAATCCACACCTCAATTTCATCCAAAGAACGCTTCCTAGCCGTCGAAATATAGTTTCAGTTGAACGTGGAACTTCGCCAATATATCATGTGGCGATATAAAGTAAATCTAATTTTGAAATATAACGTGGACCAGCTGGCATTTTGCGCGGAATGTCCCAGTGGCTGCATTGAGTATGCGACGCGCATTCTATTTGTGCGACATCCTGTTAGGTTTCCAATACATCAGGCCGCGCGGCAACCGGACGGCGGCGCGGGCGGCGGCAGCGCAGCGCACGGCGACCGTACGTGGGCGTTGCGGGCGACGACGGGCGAGCGAGGGGGGCGGGGCAACGCGTGCAATGACTGGCTACGTGCGCGGTTGCAATACACACACTAGGTAGGGTAGGGGTGCTGAACCTTTTAAATAGTTTTAAGTTTAAAAAACTGATGGAGGAACTAGTAAAGTTAGAATGATCGACGAAGTAGATCATTTGACGAGACATTCTACTAAATCTAAACTCTAATTCAATAAATTTGAAATTATTCAAATAATATAGAAATATAAGAAAAAAAACTAAAGATTGTCAAAAGACACTCCGTTTTATTGGATTGGCTTTATATTCTTTACACACACATGCATATTATGGTCGCTTATTAAAATGGTCTCGTCGTCGGCAGGAAAATGAGTAATATAAGATCCTTTGTCAGTCAAAGATCAGCTGATTAAGGTTTCTTAAATTTTGGTATTAAAATTCAACAACACTAAGACTTTTTTTAACTCGTCTTTTTTTAACCTTACCGGGCTAGAAAATGTTATTGTTTCAGCTTACACCTGTATGTGCTCCAAAGGTTTACAACTCCGGCGTACACTTTTCTCAACCAACCACCCAAAGTAAACTGCGCGATCGTTTACTGGCGGAATTTAGTGTTTGGACAACAGAATAATAGAAATAGGGAGTTTATGCTATAAGATAACTACGAGTACATTTTAAAGCAGTTTTAGATAAAGTTATCTAAAGCTATAGAGTTCGTTCGTTCGCAATGAAAATAGGGATAGTTTCGATTCCACTTACGTTCTCTACTAAACTGGACTGTAAAGGAAAGACAATTGTTTATTAAATCCAGTCAAGTGCGTCTTGTACCACACACAGAGAATGGTTCCGTAATCGGGATAGACGATCGAGTTTTAATATTTCTATCACGGTTAACATATTTTGAAGTTTAGAGCTTTACCTATGTATTATCATAAACGCAGTGGGGTAGGTGGGGGACACTACGGTTTGTGAGGTTGATCATCGACCTTACTACCAAAAATATTTCATTTTTTGATCATCAAAAAGTATGTTTTTGAGTTTTAATATTTACTTACAAAATATTTTTCAAAACTAGATTTTTACATTTTAGCAGTGGATATTTTAATATTTCTTTACATAAATAAAGAGATAATTTGAAATATTATGAAATACTGGTTTTAACCTATTTTCAGATTATACCTATATACTCCTCAACACACTTATTACGTGTACAAGATTTAAATTTTCATCCTTCAGTTGAATCGCCTTTTTTTACTTTTATTTAGTTCCTAATTTTAAACCATTGCCACTTTCTGCGTACGAAATACGCTTTCATCTGTATCATCATGCTATTCTCCAAATAAAATGGCTGTGACATACGGACATCTGTCTAAACAAGATGAAATCATAAGGGTTCTATTTTTTTTATAATTTTGCTTCGAAACCCTAAAAGTGCAGTTTCTTTAAACAACAGAATAGAATTCACAATAAGCAGTACTTTGTAATACTATACTTATTGCTTGCCTTTACTTAAAAAATTAAAACAAAGTTAGTATAATTAATACAATGAATAATTTAACTTTCTGAAAATATTTTTTTACGATTCCAATTTTCATAATATAAACGAACGCACTACCAGTATTCCACTTATTTCAAATTCATTTGTGTCTTTGTAATTCGCATTGCCGATTTAAATCTTCATGAAAACAAAAACAAAAAAATTGTTTTGTGGGTTTCTTTACAAAATAATTAACGTCTATTCAACGATCAGTGATGAGAAATACTACAAAGTTTGAGCGCAACGGCAATTTTCGATGTCTATTTGTATCGACCGCGATAGAGTTCACAGTTAAACGGAACAATGAATATTCCCACTGTCCAGATTTATTTGCGTATCCGGGACGTGTCCCGTGTCCCGCCTTTGCCCTGCCACGCTCCCTCATACAAATTGAAAATCAATGAACCGCGGAATTCAATTTAATATGAAAAGCCATTCATCTTCAAGCCCCCACGGCGCGGATAAGTACACAAACGAAAACGACATCTCGGCTAACTTTAGCGATAATAGCTTTTTGTACTCTGGAGAATTATTACAATATTGCGCAAGTTGCTGTCCTCGTAAGGTTGATTTACACTTTAAAGTCATATCCAAGGCGGATGAGCGGGATAAGCAAGATAAAATACAATAATATTTGGTTATCGTATCTAAAGAAACCAAGTTTTCTTTTAATACGTTATTTGAGTCTTTTTTATATATTCGCATGTGGCCTTATTGGCATGATTAGTTTTGCGCTTTATCCAAAATTAAATAGTGCAATTTAGCCGATCAAAATATTTAGAAATACGGTTTGTAGAGAGCAATTCAGAAACTAGTACCTATGTGTTTATGTAGAACCATCGTTAGAGACTTAGGACAATCTCAATAATGTGAACAGCTAGAAAGGTGTGTAAGCATGGTGTTTTGTGTCCCCTTTTTTGTTGTTCACAACGAGCGCGATCAACGAAACCTTAAAAAAAAGAGTTATGATCGAGGGAACAAAGAACTTGCCTTAATGACATGTATATTTTAGTTTTGCGCATCAGGTTCAATGGCGTGTTGTTTTTTTCGTAATCCTTTCTAAAGGCCGACTTACAAAGTAATCAAGTACCTTCTTTGTAAACTCAAAGCTTTAATCTCTACGAACCGAGTAAAGATTTTAGAAACATTTCTAAAGCTGGGTTTTGCAGGAAAGTTAGTTAAGCTTGTTTTTATTTCATTAAGATTTAGCTGCGATGAGCTCGTCGGTCACTTTAATTTACCAACCGCATTAAAACAGGGGATGATGAAAAACATGCTAGTTAAATAGAGCAAAAATGTATTACTTTCATATACCTACTTATGCCGCATAGATATCAAATCATATCATAAATTTGGAACTGATCCTATCCTAGCTAATAGAAGTCCTCATCTCGTTAACTTTGAAATTAATAATGGAGTTTATAAATTTGTATAAATATTAAATAATGTTTGTAGTTGACTTTCATGAATTGGCTAGGAAAATACAAATATTTATCAAAACAAGAGTTAATTATTTTGGTTCTGCGCTTGGCGGTAACAATTAAATGAAATGTCAGAATAATAATTCTGTCAAGTTGGATACTCGCGCTATGGCATCGTTCTCGTTTTGTCACACCAATTTGCTGAAGAGCGTGAACTAATTAATTCGTGACTCTACCTATAGTTATCATTAATTATATTATTAAAAACAGATTATTTTTATATTTAGATGATTTTGCTGGTATTTTACACAACATTAAGCAGGGAGTGCGTGGCAGGAAAAAATATAGATGAAACTGTATGTACGTAGGAAGGCTACGAATTTAATTGTAGTGTGTAGGTATTATTTTATTTATGTATTCTTGTTTGTCTAGCTATTGTTTAAGTATCTATGTAGGTATATATTGCATATGTAAGTATATCTGTATGTATATGTATTATGCTATGTATTGTATATTGTATTTATATATTTACTATATTTGTCTATATATCATAGTTATATGTTAAAGTAACTTTACATTTCCTTCGCGCACTCACTACTCCGTTTCCGTTCACTATTTCTCTATGAAAAAAAAAGAAAGGTTGTCTGGAAGAGATTGCTATTAGCGATAAGGCCGCCTTTGCGCACATTTTATAATAATGTTTTCTTTATATGTCCCATATGTGTTATGCAATAAAGTGTTACTTACTTCCTTACTGATAGCGGATTTTCCACGAAACGGAGAGTAGGAGACTGCCCTAGTAGCTTACTGAACAAAATTTATTTTAATCTGAGAAATGTCATATATTTCCAAGCAGGTTATTACTCTAGCTAGCTAGTTTATATTCTATATATGCCAAAAAGATTTTGTAAATTTTGATGTTTTTGTCGAACATTCTCAAGTGATAAATTTCCCACCGGTGGTGGTGGTCATAAGATTTAATGGTCATAGAACTTTTTCACATTTCTATGTAATGAATGCTATGCATAGGTTGGTAAAGAGATCCAATTTTAGTATTTGTACATAGTTACAAAGATTAAAAAAATACTGAAGATGTTGTTTTTGAGAAAAATAATAAGGGTCTCTTTAAATTTTTTTTTTTTCAAAGGACACGATTACTTATCTTGAACCGAATGAAAGTCATTGAATGTGAGCAATGAAAGTCACAGGGTACTATCACATAGAATTATTACATCAAAAAGATCTCACATTAACCCAACAATCGCAAAACAGACCCGCTCCATTATATTGTGTGCAAGTATTTTTGACGTATTTTTGGCAATTAAGTTGGAATTGCAAATTTAGAGAATACTGGAAGTCATCATCATCAACAGCTCATATATGTTACCACCGAGGGGCTCGAGCCTATCCTCAATAAGGCTTTGGTCGACCACGCTGGCCCAGAACGGGTTGGTCAACTTCACACACAACCTTTGAATTTCTTCGCAGAAGTGTCATCACGATGTTTTCCTTCACCGTAACAGCGTGGAATTTGAAAACACATTGGTAAGTGGTGGGAATCAAATCCGCGTCTCTCTAGACGAACGACGCTCTCTAGATGACCGACGCTCTCTAGACGACCGACGCTCTCTAGACCACTGATGCTCACTAGACCACTGACGCTCTCTAGACCACCGACGCTCTCTAGACCACCGACGCTCTCTAGACCACTGATGCTCACTAGACCACTGACGCTCTCTAGACCACCGACGCTCTCTAGACCACTGACGCTCTCTAGACGACCGACGCTCTCTAGACGACTGACGCTTTCTAGACGACCGACGCTCTCTAGATGACCGACGCTCTCTAGACGACCGACGCTCTCTAGACCACTGATGCTCACTAGACCACTGACGCTCTCTAGACCACCGACGCTCTCTAGACCACTGACGCTCTCTAGACGACCGACGCTCTCTAGACCACTGATGCTCACTAGACCACTGACGCTCTCTAGACCACCGACGCTCTCTAGACCACCGACGCTCTCTAGACCACTGATGCTCACTAGACCACTGATGCTCTCTAGACCACCGACGCTCTCTAGACCACTGACGCTCTCTAGACGACCGACGCTCTCTAGACCACTGATGCTCACTAGACCACTGACGCTCTCTAGACCACCGACGCTCTCTAGACCACTGACGCTCTCTAGACGACCGACGCTCTCTAGACCACTGATGCTCACTAGACCACTGACGCTCTCTAGACCACCGACGCTCTCTAGACCACCGACGCTCTCTAGACCACTGATGCTCACTAGACCACTGACGCTCTCTAGACCACCGACGCTCTCTAGACCACTGACGCTCTCTAGACCACCGACGCTCTCTAGACCACTGATGCTCACTAGACCACTGACGCTCTCTAGACCACCGACGCTCTCTAGACCACTGACGCTCTCTAGACCACCGACGCTCTCTAGACCACTGACGCTCTCTAGACCACTGATGCTCACTAGACCACTGATGCTCACTAGACCACTGACGCTCTCTAGATGACCGACGCTCTCTAGACGACCGACGCTCTCTAGACCACTGATGCTCACTAGACCACTGACGCTCTCTAGACCACCGACGCTCTCTAGACCACTGACGCTCTCTAGACCACTGATGCTCACTAGACCACTGACGCTCTCTAGACCACCGACGCTCTCTAGACCACCGACGCTCTCTAGACCACTGATGCTCACTAGACCACTGACGCTCTCTAGACCACCGACGCTCTCTAGACCACTGACGCTCTCTAGACCACCGACGCTCTCTAGACCACTGATGCTCACTAGACCACTGACGCTCTCTAGACCACCGACGCTCTCTAGACCACTGACGCTCTCTAGACCACCGACGCTCTCTAGACCACTGACGCTCTCTAGACCACTGATGCTCACTAGACCACTGATGCTCACTAGACCACTGACGCTCTCTAGACCACCGACGCTCTCTAGACCACCGACGCTCTCTAGACCACTGATGCTCACTAGACCACTGATGCTCTCTAGACCACCGACGCTCTCTAGACCACTGACGCTCTCTAGACGACCGACGCTCTCTAGACGACTGACGCTTTCTAGACGACCGACGCTCTCTAGATGACCGACGCTCTCTAGACGACCGACGCTCTCTAGACCACTGATGCTCACTAGACCACTGACGCTCTCTAGACCACCGACGCTCTCTAGACCACCGACGCTCTCTAGACCACTGATGCTCACTAGACCACTGACGCTCTCTAGACCACCGACGCTCTCTAGACCACTGACGCTCTCTAGACGACCGACGCTCTCTAGACCACTGATGCTCACTAGACCACTGACGCTCTCTAGACCACCGACGCTCTCTAGACCACCGACGCTCTCTAGACCACTGATGCTCACTAGACCACTGACGCTCTCTAGACCACCGACGCTCTCTAGACCACTGACGCTCTCTAGACGACCGACGCTCTCTAGACGACTGACGCTTTCTAGACGACCGACGCTCTCTAGATGACCGACGCTCTCTAGACGACCGACGCTCTCTAGACCACTGATGCTCACTAGACCACTGACGCTCTCTAGACCACCGACGCTCTCTAGACCACTGACGCTCTCTAGACGACCGACGCTCTCTAGACGACTGACGCTTTCTAGACGACCGACGCTCTCTAGATGACCGACGCTCTCTAGACGACCGACGCTCTCTAGACCACTGATGCTCACTAGACCACTGACGCTCTCTAGACCACCGACGCTCTCTAGACCACCGACGCTCTCTAGACCACTGATGCTCACTAGACCACTGACGCTCTCTAGACCACCGACGCTCTCTAGACCACCGACGCTCTCTAGACCACTGATGCTCACTAGACCACTGACGCTCTCTAGACCACCGACGCTCTCTAGACCACTGACGCTCTCTAGACGACCGACGCTCTCTAGACGACTGACGCTTTCTAGACGACCGACGCTCTCTAGATGACCGACGCTCTCTAGACCACTGACGCTCTCTAGACCACCGACGCTCTCTAGACCACTGACGCTCTCTAGACCACCGACGCTCTCTAGACCACTGACGCTCTCTAGACGACCGACGCTCTCTAGACGACTGACGCTTTCTAGACGACCGACGCTCTCTAGATGACCGACGCTCTCTAGACCACTGACGCTCTCTAGACCACCGACGCTCTCTAGACCACTGACGCTCTCTAGACCACCGACGCTCTCTAGACCACTGACGCTCTCTAGACGACCGACGCTCTCTAGACGACTGACGCTTTCTAGACGACCGACGCTCTCTAGATGACCGACGCTCTCTAGACGACCGACGCTCTCTAGACCACTGATGCTCACTAGACCACTGACGCTCTCTAGACCACCGACGCTCTCTAGACCACCGACGCTCTCTAGACCACTGATGCTCACTAGACCACTGACGCTCTCTAGACCACCGACGCTCTCTAGACCACTGACGCTCTCTAGACGACCGACGCTCTCTAGACGACTGACGCTTTCTAGACGACCGACGCTCTCTAGATGACCGACGCTCTCTAGACGACCGACGCTCTCTAGACCACTGATGCTCACTAGACCACTGACGCTCTCTAGACCACCGACGCTCTCTAGACCACTGATGCTCACTAGACCACTGACGCTCTCTAGACCACTGACGCTCTCTAGACCACTGACGCTCTCTAGACCACTGACGCTCTCTAGACGACCGACGCTCTCTAGACGACTGACGCTCTCTAGACCACTGATGCTCTCTAGACCACCGACGCTCTCTAGGCGACCGACGCTCTCTAGATGACCGACGCTATCTAGACGACCGACGCTCTCTAGACCACTGACGCTCTCTAGACCACCGACGCTCTCTAGGCGACCGACGCTCTCTAGATGACCGACGCTCTCTAGACCACTGATGCTCACTAGACCACTGACGCTCTCTAGACCACCGACGCTCTCTAGACGACCGACGCTCTCTAGACGACTGACGCTTTCTAGACGACCGACGCTCTCTAGATGACCGACGCTCTCTAGACGACCGACGCTCTCTAGACCACTGATGCTCACTAGACCACTGACGCTCTCTAGACGACCGACGCTCTCTAGATGACCGACGCTCTCTAGACCACTGACGCTCTCTAGACGACCGACGCTCTCTAGACGACTGACGCTTTCTAGACGACCGACGCTCTCTAGACCACTGACGCTCTCTAGACGACCGACGCTCTCTAGACGACTGACGCTTTCTAGACGACCGACGCTCTCTAGATGACCGACGCTCTCTAGACCACCGACGCTCTCTAGACGACCGACGCTCTCTAGACCACTGATGCTCACTAGACCACTGACGCTCTCTAGACCACCGACGCTCTCTAGACCACTGATGCTCACTAGACCACTGACGCTCTCTAGACCACCGACGCTCTCTAGACCACTGATGCTCACTAGACCACTGACGCTCTCTAGACGACCGACGCTCTCTAGACGACTGACGCTTTCTAGACGACCGACGCTCTCTAGATGACCGACGCTCTCTAGACCACTGACGCTCTCTAGACGACCGACGCTCTCTAGACGACTGACGCTTTCTAGACGACCGACGCTCTCTAGACCACTGACGCTCTCTAGACGACCGACGCTCTCTAGACGACTGACGCTTTCTAGACGACCGACGCTCTCTAGATGACCGACGCTCTCTAGACCACCGACGCTCTCTAGACGACCGACGCTCTCTAGACCACTGATGCTCACTAGACCACTGACGCTCTCTAGACCACCGACGCTCTCTAGACCACTGATGCTCACTAGACCACTGACGCTCTCTAGACCACCGACGCTCTCTAGACCACTGATGCTCACTAGACCACTGACGCTCTCTAGACGACCGACGCTCTCTAGACGACTGACGCTTTCTAGACGACCGACGCTCTCTAGATGACCGACGCTCTCTAGACCACTGACGCTCTCTAGACGACCGACGCTCTCTAGACCACTGACGCTTTCTAGACGACCGACGCTCTCTAGACCACTGACGCTCTCTAGACGACCGACGCTCTCTAGACGACTGACGCTTTCTAGACGACCGACGCTCTCTAGATGACCGACGCTCTCTAGACCACCGACGCTCTCTAGACGACCGACGCTCTCTAGACCACTGATGCTCACTAGACCACTGACGCTCTCTAGACCACCGACGCTCTCTAGACCACTGATGCTCACTAGACCACTGACGCTCTCTAGACCACCGACGCTCTCTAGACCACTGATGCTCACTAGACCACTGACGCTCTCTAGACCACCGACGCTCTCTAGACCACTGATGCTCACTAGACCACTGACGCTCTCTAGACCACCGACGCTCTCTAGACCACTGATGCTCACTAGACCACTGACGCTCTCTAGACCACCGACGCTCTCTAGACCACTGATGCTCACTAGACCACTGACGCTCTCTAGACGACCGACGCTCTCTAGACGACTGACGCTTTCTAGACGACCGACGCTCTCTAGATGACCGACGCTCTCTAGACCACTGACGCTCTCTAGACCACCGACGCTCTCTAGACCACTGATGCTCACTAGACCACTGACGCTCTCTAGACCACCGACGCTCTCTAGACCACCGACGCTCTCTAGACCACTGATGCTCACTAGACCACTGACGCTCTCTAGACCACCGACGCTCTCTAGACCACCGACGCTCTCTAGACCACCGACGCTCTCTAGACCACTGACGCTCTCTAGACGACCGACGCTCTCTAGACCACTGACGCTCTCTAGACGACCGACGCTCTCTAGACGACTGACGCTTTCTAGACGACCGACGCTCTCTAGATGACCGACGCTCTCTAGACCACCGACGCTCTCTAGACCACCGACGCTCTCTAGACCACTGATGCTCACTAGACCACTGACGCTCTCTAGACCACCGACGCTCTCTAGACCACCGACGCTCTCTAGACCACTGATGCTCACTAGACCACTGACGCTCTCTAGACCACCGACGCTCTCTAGACCACCGACGCTCTCTAGACCACTGATGCTCACTAGACCACTGACGCTCTCTAGACCACCGACGCTCTCTAGACCACTGACGCTCTCTAGACCACTGATGCTCACTAGACCACTGACGCTCTCTAGACCACCGACGCTCTCTAGACCACCGACGCTCTCTAGACCACTGATGCTCACTAGACCACTGACGCTCTCTAGACCACCGACGCTCTCTAGACCACCGACGCTCTCTAGACCACTGATGCTCACTAGACCACTGACGCTCTCTAGACCACCGACGCTCTCTAGACCACCGACGCTCTCTAGACCACTGATGCTCACTAGACCACTGACGCTCTCTAGACCACCGACGCTCTCTAGACCACTGACGCTCTCTAGACCACTGATGCTCACTAGACCACTGACGCTCTCTAGACCACTGATGCTCACTAGACCACTGACGCTCTCTAGACCACTGACGCTCTCTAGACCACTGACGCTCTCTAGACGACCGACGCTCTCTAGATGACCGACGCTCTCTAGACGACCGACGCTCTCTAGACCACTGACGCTCTCTAGACCACCGACGCTCTCTAGACCACTGATGCTCACTAGACCACTGACGCTCTCTAGACGACCGACGCTCTCTAGATGACCGACGCTCTCTAGACGACCGACGCTCTCTAGACCACTGACGCTCTCTAGACCACCGACGCTCTCTAGACCACTGACGCTCTCTAGACCACCGACGCTCTCTAGACCACTGATGCTCACTAGACCACTGACGCTCTCTAGACCACCGACGCTCTCTAGACCACTGATGCTCACTAGACCACTGACGCTCTCTAGACCACCGACGCTCTCTAGACCACTGACGCTCTCTAGACCACTGATGCTCACTAGACCACTGACGCTCTCTAGACCACCGACGCTCTCTAGACCACCGACGCTCTCTAGACCACTGATGCTCACTAGACCACTGACGCTCTCTAGACCACCGACGCTCTCTAGACCACCGACGCTCACTAGACCACTGACGCTCTCTAGACCACCGACGCTCTCTAGACCACCGACGCTCTCTAGACCACTGATGCTCACTAGACCACTGACGCTCTCTAGACCACCGACGCTCTCTAGACCACTGACGCTCTCTAGACCACTGATGCTCACTAGACCACTGACGCTCTCTAGACCACCGACGCTCTCTAGACCACCGACGCTCTCTAGACCACTGATGCTCACTAGACCACTGACGCTCTCTAGACCACCGACGCTCTCTAGACCACCGACGCTCTCTAGACCACTGATGCTCACTAGACCACTGACGCTCTCTAGACCACCGACGCTCTCTAGACCACCGACGCTCACTAGACCACTGACGCTCTCTAGACCACCGACGCTCTCTAGACCACCGACGCTCTCTAGACCACTGATGCTCACTAGACCACTGACGCTCTCTAGACCACCGACGCTCTCTAGACCACTGACGCTCTCTAGACGACCGACGCTCTCTAGACCACTGACGCTCTCTAGACCACCGACGCTCTCTAGACCACTGATGCTCACTAGACCACTGACGCTCTCTAGACCACCGACGCTCTCTAGACCACTGATGCTCACTAGACCACTGACGCTCTCTAGACCACCGACGCTCTCTAGACCACTGATGCTCACTAGACCACTGACGCTCTCTAGACCACTGACGCTCTCTAGACCACTGATGCTCACTAGACCACTGACGCTCTCTAGACCACTGATGCTCACTAGACCACTGACGCTCTCTAGACCACTGATGCTCACTAGACCACCGACGCTCTCTAGACCACTGACGCTCTCTAGACCACTGATGCTCACTAGACCACTGACGCTCTCTAGACCACTGACGCTCTCTAGACCACTGACGCTCTCTAGACGACCGACGCTCTCTAGACGACTGACGCTTTCTAGACGACCGACGCTCTCTAGATGACCGACGCTCTCTAGACGACCGACGCTCTCTAGACCACTGACGCTCTCTAGACCACCGACGCTCTCTAGACCACTGATGCTCACTAGACCACTGACGCTCTCTAGACCACCGACGCTCTCTAGACCACTGATGCTCACTAGACCACTGACGCTCTCTAGACCACCGACGCTCTCTAGACCACTGATGCTCACTAGACCACTGACGCTCTCTAGACCACCGACGCTCTCTAGACCACTGATGCTCACTAGACCACTGACGCTCTCTAGACCACCGACGCTCTCTAGACCACTGATGCTCACTAGACCACTGACGCTCTCTAGACCACCGACGCTCTCTAGACCACTGATGCTCACTAGACCACTGACGCTCTCTAGACCACCGACGCTCTCTAGACCACTGATGCTCACTAGACCACTGACGCTCTCTAGACCACTGACGCTCTCTAGACCACTGATGCTCACTAGACCACTGACGCTCTCTAGACCACCGACGCTCTCTAGACCACTGATGCTCACTAGACCACTGACGCTCTCTAGACCACCGACGCTCTCTAGACCACTGATGCTCACTAGACCACTGACGCTCTCTAGACCACCGACGCTCTCTAGACCACTGATGCTCACTAGACCACTGACGCTCTCTAGACCACCGACGCTCTCTAGACCACTGATGCTCACTAGACCACTGACGCTCTCTAGACCACCGACGCTCTCTAGACCACCGACGCTCTCTAGACCACTGATGCTCACTAGACCACTGACGCTCTCTAGACGACCGACGCTCTCTAGACGACTGACGCTTTCTAGACGACCGACGCTCTCTAGATGACCGACGCTCTCTAGACGACCGACGCTCTCTAGACCACTGATGCTCACTAGACCACTGACGCTCTCTAGACCACTGATGCTCACTAGACCACTGACGCTCTCTAGACGACCGACGCTCTCTAGACGACTGACGCTTTCTAGACGACCGACGCTCTCTAGATGACCGACGCTCTCTAGACGACCGACGCTCTCTAGACCACTGATGCTCACTAGACCACTGACGCTCTCTAGACCACCGACGCTCTCTAGACCACCGACGCTCTCTAGACCACTGATGCTCACTAGACCACCGACGCTCTCTAGACCACTGATGCTCACTAGACCACTGACGCTCTCTAGACCACTGATGCTCACTAGACCACCGACGCTCTCTAGACCACTGATGCTCACTAGACCACTGACGCTCTCTAGACCACCGACGCTCTCTAGACCACTGATGCTCACTAGACCACTGACGCTCTCTAGACCACCGACGCTCTCTAGACCACTGATGCTCACTAGACCACTGACGCTCTCTAGACCACCGACGCTCTCTAGACCACTGATGCTCACTAGACCACTGACGCTCTCTAGACCACCGACGCTCTCTAGACCACTGATGCTCACTAGACCACTGACGCTCTCTAGACCACCGACGCTCTCTAGACCACTGATGCTCACTAGACCACTGACGCTCTCTAGACCACCGACGCTCTCTAGACCACTGATGCTCACTAGACCACTGACGCTCTCTAGACCACCGACGCTCTCTAGACCACTGATGCTCACTAGACCACTGACGCTCTCTAGACCACCGACGCTCTCTAGACCACTGATGCTCACTAGACCACTGACGCTCTCTAGACCACCGACGCTCTCTAGACCACTGATGCTCACTAGACCACTGACGCTCTCTAGACCACCGACGCTCTCTAGACCACTGATGCTCACTAGACCACTGACGCTCTCTAGACCACCGACGCTCTCTAGACCACTGATGCTCTCTAGACCACTGATGCTCACTAGACCACTGACGCTCTCTAGACCACCGACGCTCTCTAGACCACTGATGCTCACTAGACCACTGACGCTCTCTAGACCACCGACGCTCTCTAGACCACTGATGCTCACTAGACCACTGACGCTCTCTAGACCACCGACGCTCTCTAGACCACTGATGCTCACTAGACCACTGACGCTCTCTAGACCACCGACGCTCTCTAGACCACTGATGCTCACTAGACCACTGACGCTCTCTAGACCACCGACGCTCTCTAGACCACTGATGCTCTCTAGACCACTGATGCTCACTAGACCACTGACGCTCTCTAGACCACCGACGCTCTCTAGACCACTGATGCTCACTAGACCACTGACGCTCTCTAGACCACCGACGCTCTCTAGACCACTGATGCTCACTAGACCACTGACGCTCTCTAGACCACCGACGCTCTCTAGACCACTGATGCTCACTAGACCACTGACGCTCTCTAGACCACTGATGCTCACTAGACCACTGACGCTCTCTAGACCACCGACGCTCTCTAGACCACTGATGCTCTCTAGACCACTGATGCTCACTAGACCACTGACGCTCTCTAGACCACCGACGCTCTCTAGACCACTGATGCTCACTAGACCACTGACGCTCTCTAGACCACCGACGCTCTCTAGACCACTGATGCTCACTAGACCACTGACGCTCTCTAGACCACCGACGCTCTCTAGACCACTGATGCTCACTAGACCACTGACGCTCTCTAGACCACCGACGCTCTCTAGACCACTGATGCTCACTAGACCACTGACGCTCTCTAGACCACCGACGCTCTCTAGACCACTGATGCTCTCTAGACCACTGATGCTCACTAGACCACTGACGCTCTCTAGACCACCGACGCTCTCTAGACCACTGATGCTCACTAGACCACTGACGCTCTCTAGACCACCGACGCTCTCTAGACCACTGATGCTCACTAGACCACTGACGCTCTCTAGACCACCGACGCTCTCTAGACCACTGATGCTCACTAGACCACTGACGCTCTCTAGACCACCGACGCTCTCTAGACCACTGATGCTCTCTAGACCACTGATGCTCACTAGACCACTGACGCTCTCTAGACCACCGACGCTCTCTAGACCACTGATGCTCACTAGACCACTGACGCTCTCTAGACCACCGACGCTCTCTAGACCACTGATGCTCACTAGACCACTGACGCTCTCTAGACCACCGACGCTCTCTAGACCACGACTAGAAAGTTTTCCCCTTTGACGATCTTAGGTTATAACGCAGTAAAAATCTTTGCAACGCGCCCGTTCTGTACTCAAGACATGAACGGGGACGCAATTAGTCGCCTATAATTACTATGTTAATTACAGACAGAGTGTTCCCTCCTCGTTTTACTATTCTGAAGGTTCCGTTGTTATATAAACACGAATTCATCTTTCAAAGTAAGCTCTAATTAGCTAGTGCAAATGATTACAGACTGTTTGCTATAGAATGTCGAGTAGTGTGGCGTGTGATTAGCAATTATGTGCCGGGTCTTTCGTCGGCTCATTTGCGTTTCCTACGCGTCACTAATTTGTTATTGATTAAAATGGAGCGCTTTGAATTCGTTATAGACTATCCGCTCGTCTAAGACCGATATCATTAAAATTCCTGGTGCTTTTCTTCATGATATTCGGAAAGAACACGCTCTCGTGATCTTATAAAGCTGAGTTTTAGAGGTCGCTATCCGCCGCAGCAGTTTTTATGGAGGAATTAAAAAATGACAAAAATGCTTAGACTATAAAATCTAAATTAGCTATCAGAATGCGTCAAAAACACTATTCTGGCTCAATTCAGACGTGGTTGAATACGGTGTATAATATTTTGATACAAATAAATGTGATAAAGAGGAGAAATTACGAACTTAAAGTTGTCTTGTCTTATGTTTTAGCTATTAGCCAAGAAGTGTAATCATTTAACTTCTTTGCTACGACTTATTTTCATGAAATGTGTCTTTCGATACAAAGATGTATCAACATTGTTTACATTTCGTTATTAAGTACCAGAATCAAAAGAATATAAAGTAACTTACTTAAAAAAATGTGAATGCAATTAATCAATACATATTATATAAAAGTACTGGTGTAGCTATTACTGGTTTAGCATAACGTATTTTAACGCATTTTACGCGGTGTAATATAAAAAGAATCTGCTGTCGAAGTGCTTCATTTTTAAATTGTTATGATAAAATAGGACAGCAAAATTCTCTACTTTGTTTGTTTTTGCCCGGAGATGTGCCATATTTATGATTTCTTGAATTAAGACTACACAGTATTGTAGGCAATACTGACGTTACTGTAATCTGACAGCCAGCTTCCAAAGTAGAGAGACGGGCCGCCCCCTCTTTTGTTTTTCTAGCCCTTCTCATAGGTTTAATGCTAATATATAATTGATTTGATTCTTACTTTATCAATGTTATAAATGACAATAATAATTAACAACCGACTGTTCAAAGCGTTTTTTTGGCTATGCATTGATCAATCAGGCAGATTTTATTATTGCATAATTTAAGATTATTAAACATATCTGTTCAAAATATTGTTTCGATTTATCAATGCTGTGTTTTTGGTTGATGTTTTATTCATTACTTCAATTAAGTATTTCAAATTTGATGTGTTGCTCATTATAAAGCATCATTGAAATAATACACCAGTGCTTATTTAGCAATTTGCTCAACATGTCTGGTTAACTACATTTATAATGAGCATTCGATATTTTGATTCCAAATATTGCTTGTGCCATTATCACAGATATAATATAGTACTACCGTAACTGAAAGGCCACTCTCCTGCTCCTGCCAATCCACGCTTCCACTGCGTAGTGGCCGCAGTTGGGGGGTGAGTTGAGAGTATCGAATCAAGATGACCGCTGTTAGGGCGTTTGCACACTTATCCGTATCCGATTCTTATCCGGTCCGAGTTCGATCCGTGAAAAAACGGACGGTAAATTCACGTCTAGCGTTTGCGCACTCATCCGTATCCGATCCGTTTTTCATTCGTATTCGAGACGATATTGCACGATATTGCCGTAGTGATGTGCCGAGTCGAGCTGACTCAAGTACAGACTTGAATACCTTGTAAGTACTAACATATTCGAGAATTTAAAATATAGCAGTTGAATACACAGGTACCGTCAACCGCAAGTCAGTGGAAACGTCAGTTGCGAATCTCGACCATAATGCTATAGAAATTAGAAGCGTTCAAGGTCAAAGTGTTACCACTGACTGATGAGCAGTTGACTGGTACTCGAGTATAGATTCCGAGTACTTATAGAATTCGAATACTAGTTGTGAGGACAATTCGCAATCTTATTTATGTAGATCCCGCAATAAAGTCACTCACGTTACTCGTATAGTTCGTTTTACGTAAATAGAATCCTGGAGCCCCTGTCTCGAGTGTACATTCGATTATTTTTGTAACGAGTAATAAAATCCTAAAAGTAATAAAATACTTGACCTTAATACTTGAACCGGATACGTATGAGTGCGTAAGCGTCCATACAATTACTAGGACGGCCAAACCGGATCAGAAACGGATAAGAATCGAATAAGAACCGGATACGTGTAGTGCGCAAACGCCCTTAGTCGTACAATGTAACGATAACCATAGTAGCATCGGGCGAAAATTTACTATCCATAGTAAATCAAGTAGTAGACAATTATGCAAAAAAACGCAGTTGTTGTATGGAGTGGTCATAGTGTGCTATTATCACGGATATTGTAGGAAACACACAGAGCACAGATATTTTTTTTTTTCGTTTATTATCCATTATTAATAACATAATAGCTTATGTCTATCCTTAACCTACTCTAATCCCTTTCGGGTTTATCTGTAGGGGGATGGGCGTTAGTCGCACGCAGTGCGCGTTTTACATAAATAATTACTGAAAATGAAAGAACGGCAGAAATTGTACCTTGCGAGTCTATTATTCGGTGTCATACAATCACAAAAGCCAAAGTACTTATTCAAGAGGCTTACCTGGAGAATACTGGAGATGTACAATAAACCGCAACCCAGTAAGAGCTTGCACAGTACCGTTAACAGCTTGTAGGTACAGAACTGCTGCATTCCGGGGTAGTTTTTCTTTTAATGCTACTCATTGCTGGAATGACATTCCTCCTCCCATGCGTGACCTAAAGAATATACATACTTTTAAAATACACTACAAATCTTTTCTCTTAGAAAACCAAAAGAAATCTTAAATCTACCTAACATAATTTAACTTTTTATAATTTTGCTCAATAATTGCTTCCTGTTTATATAATTTAATTAATAATGAGTAATTATTTCTACATCAAATATCTATATCTACTAGTATTTTATTTATATAACGATGCAAACCTTTACATGGTATTTTATACTTACACTTTTGTTTCTGTGCTTTTGTGGGGATCTCTTCATCACTATAACTATGATGTCATTTGCCACTTGATACCACTCCTCTCATAAATTGTAAATTGTAATTTTAAGTTTGTTACCGGACACGAAATGATCACCTTGCAATCCAATCAGCCTTTGCTGTATTTAGTTCTTAAGTGTTGCCAATCGAAAATTTATATACTGTTGCAAGTTTATATACTTATTGTTATGTTTGTTGGTATGAATGGCGTGTCATCTGCAGAGGCGCTGTAGCTGAGGTAGCTGAAAAACAGCGTTGCATTGTGGCCCCCATTTAATCGGTGCTTCAATGCAACTCATGCTGAGCTGGAGCCCCTTTGCAGTGCGCAAAACATTATTGTTATTGTGTACATAACATTTTTATTTTTGCTGGAAAGGTTCACATCAGTTGCTGTACTGTTAAATCATTGCCGCGACTGGTGTGAACACTCCCTACCGAGACACGATCGGGCTGCCATTGTACTTACTCCGGGCCATTATAATTTATTGTAGTGGCGCGGCGAGGCGCATGGCTGGCGGTCCGATCTGTCCCTTTTTTGTTGTTATTGTTTTGTTTTTTTATGTACCCACTTCGCTTCCTTCATCTGTTACTTCTGTATTGTTTTTGTGTACTGCAAATAAATTTCTTTCTTTCTTTCTTTCTAATTAGGTACAGTCAACAGCACATCAATGCACATCGCTCCCAAATCGTTCCGCATAAGATAAGAGCGCTCTCAGGTTAACATGTTACGGTTGATGTGCTGCTGTGTATACTTTCATTTATATATATATAATATCTGTAATACTCAGTGTAATACTAACACTGTAATACTATCTGAAATACTCAGCGTTCGGCTGGTGGTGCGGCTGGAGCCGCGTCCCGGAGAAAGCGAGCGAAGTATTCGAACCTGGAATCAGTGTATGATTTTGTGCCATTTGCTGTCGAGACCGCGGGTCCGTGGTGCTCGGAGGCTAGATGTCTCGTGGGGGAGATTGGCCGTCGGTTAAGGGAGAGGGGTAAGGATCCTCGTTCCGGCTTCTTCCTGATGCAGCAGATCTCCCTAGCTGTTCAGCGCGGCAATGCTGCGAGCATCTTGGGTACGTTTGGTCGAGGGGCTGTTCGGGGTGGCTTATTTGACTAAGGTTTTTTATTGTTTTTGTTATTGTTTTAATTTTTATGACATTGTATTTTTGTTTTAAATTTGACATTGTATTTTATGTGACATTATACTTATTGTAATACACTTATTCTCTAAAATATATTCTTAGTATTCTGACATGTATATAATTTCTACTACACACTTCCTTTTTAATTTTTTGGTTTCTGACTTTATTTATATGTCTATTTGTTTTGTTCCTATATCTATTATATATTATTCTATTTTCCCTATTTTCTACACCTTTCAGCCAAATACTTAGCAACTTATCTCTTGTTTCACACATTTTTTGTATTCGATCTGTTTTCCACTTACACATCGACCTTTTGTTTTGTTTTATTTTAACTTTACACTGGCGCTTATTATACACTTCGCTAAATCGATCCAGTATGAAATCCAATATTTTATTAGGACATTCCATTATTAGCGCCGGATTCCAATCTATACCTACGGCGTACCTGCTCGTTGTTTAACCTAAATTCATACTTGTATTGTTGCGATGTCGTTGAAGGTACTACAGGCTCAGCTGACGCGAAACCAGTAATGAAGTGGTCGGCTATCTGTGTGCTCACGACGGCTGTGTGTATCTGCCGCGCGGCTGTGCTTCGTACGAATATGTGGTCAATGCATGATTTTGTTATCACATCGCCTTTTTTTGTATCCGGGTGTATTGATTTATTCCAGATTCTAATCCTAGTTCGTAAAGCTTGTTGACGTAATATGATACAGTGTTGTTTGGCTTTTTAAGATCGATGTTGCAGTCTCCTATTAATACGCAGTCGTGCTTCGGATAGTGGGATGGTATGATCCGAGTTATTTCGTTCACAAAGCATATTTTGTCCTTTTCTGGTGGCCGGTATACTGCGCATAGGCCGAGTGAGTATTTTTCGTTAACCCGGACTTCACCGGCCACACATTTGCAATGTAGCGTAGTAATAGGATTTCTCGTGAACGTGATGCTTTTATGTGTATATACCAGTATACTGCCTCCTTTCTGTCGCTGTCTCAGCTGGCTGTATATATCGTAGTCTGCTAAAGAAAATAAGCATTTAGTTTCATCGGTGATGTTAGCTTCCGTGATCACTATCATGTGTATAATATTCGGACTTGTTTTTATTATGTATAGTAGCTGGTCAAAGTTTTTTAACACGGATCGTATATTTACGTGTAGTATAGTAAATAATTTCTGCTTCGAAGAAATGTGATAACTAAAGCTTTTCCAGTTGATATGGTTACTTTCCTCAATCGTGCTTTGTACGTCGTCGTGGTCCATATTGCGGAGCGAAAATGCTTGTTGTGTGATTGCTAGCAGTTGTTAAGTTACATGGCCTTTGTTTTGAGCATGTCGGCCTGGCGTTTGATATCACTCTCAATTCTAATAGAGTATATTTTGTCGTCATGTGTTTTTCTTGTGAGGACCATACCATTTTGGCACCACACGTACTCACACAATCCGGTATTTTTTAGCTCTGTCTTGGCCTTGTATAATAAAAATGCAGTGGTAGGTGACATTATATTTGACTGCCATTGTTCACTTTGTTCCGATCTAAAACATTGTTTTTATGGTGAAAATTGGAAAATACTTTATTGCTCAATTTTTTTTTAGAAGAAAATTCATAACTGCTCCACAACGCTGTTCACTCCTAAACACGTAATCTATCTTTGCCACAGATTAGATAATATTATGTTTTTGTATCGATAGAAAGGAACACGCAGTTCTTCAAGCTACGAATACAAAGCTAGGCTCGTAGCAATCTCGTAGCGGTTTGCTACGACGATAGTGAGCGTTCGCTTGTATCGTCGCGTCGTCGACTATACCTACTTACATGATTTTGAAATGAATACAACTTTACTGTAACATACGTTAACGCTAAATACATTGTAATTATCAGAAATTCTTCATCATTTTTCATTTATAAACTAAACACGCCGAAAATAAATATTAAATGTGAACGTAGATTTGCTTATTAGCGAAGTGTTTTCAGTAAGATTTTATCTTATTTTTATGAGACCATTGCAGGTAAAATTAAATGTAAATCTATAAATATTATAATTACATTTTGGTATATCTTAGTACATAGTATTATATGCTAGGCGAGGACATAGAACATGATATAAATCAAGACTGGGATTGTACACTGCACACCCAACTTAATCTCACCTGCAGTTCGCGTTAATACATTGTGATATATGACGTCATTTATTAAAGTCTACATGTGGAGGCTTCTAATAACCACATGATAAATTCAACAATGCAATTTTCATCTTCTTAGCCTGGAAGGAGATGTTATCAAAGATGAAGCAGTTATTAATCTTGCAACTAAGATTTGTTGACTTCACGGAATAATAATATAATGAATTTGAGTAAAGTGTCTGAAAGTTTATATTTTCAATAATTTAATAAAATTACAAAGTAAAAAAAAAAACAGAAAATGCAATCCATTTAATTCTACTGAGCAAAGAGTATTTAGCCGGAGCCCATTTTTTAGCGTTTCACAGAATATTGTTTTATTACATTCAAAAATTCAAATGCCAAAGACAATGCTGTCAACCTATCACCGCGCGTCATTCGCGGTAACGTTTTGGTCGGGTTAGTCTTTCACCTGTCTGCTTGTTCGTGGTAAGTAGGGAATTTGGTCTACTATATTTGCCCGCACTACACATGTCATTTTATAAACTCATTGATAGTATTTTCTTAATAACCAAAGAGGACAAAATAGACCGAATAAATTACTTCCAAATGACCATTATTCTAGCTAATGGAAATTGATTATAAGGTGAAAGATGGACCACGCTCGCCTAGAAGATGTCTATGATTTTTTTATAAAGGGACAAAATTATAATCTATAGTTTTTTGAGAAACACGGTTATGCTTCAAAATCTACTCCATGCACTCCACGTTTTTCGTTTTAAGTCCTGACTTTTTCCGACGGCATAATAATTTATGCCATCAAAGTATTCATTATTGCATCAAATAACAATAATATTGTCCTTTCACCAGATTTTCCGCTATAAATAAATCCGAATTGAGACAGTTGGAACTTTTCATATATTGAGATAGTATAGCCATCGGGGAGCCTAAGTTATTTTTATTTATATTGAAGTAAAATTTATATTATCTTATTTTATTTTGAAAATGTCTGAAATTATTTATTTATTATGTCATGCACACAAAGTTGATAATAAACGCGCTAACGTAATAAGAAGCGAGACGCTTGCTGCGTCTCCAAGGACTGACAAGGAAGCTCGCTGCACGAGATTACTCCTGTAATCATTTTACAATGTGGGGCAGTTGGTTTATTGCCGGCTTACAAAACAGGAGGTCGCAGTTTCAGATCCAGCTGAGCTAAGAAAACAATTTCCTCTAAAACCGTGGCTTAGATCTTTAATATCTTAGATGCTGTGTTTCTGCAATAGTACGCGACAATGTTGCATCACGGACTGTCTTGCAATTCGCAAACGTGATCTTTGAGTTGAGATAGTTTCTAAAAAGATGCTAGGTTTTCTGAAAAAAAAAATATATATATTTTTGTATAATTTTAGTGTAAGTATGGAAGCTTTTCCTAAACGCGGTAGTAGCGCTCCCTTTGAGATATCCGAAAGTCAACTCACGCCTTTAGATAATAGCGTGATTTTATGTAGGTATATGAATTGAGATAAACTAAGATAATTATGTGGTGCTAAGGTATTCATTCGCGTAAAAATGTAATATCGGCCGTGGTATCGTATTAGCTATCTCTATGTAGCATGAAGGTTTGTGATTGGGCAGCAGTTTTATTGATTGGCCTGAATATATAGGGTGTTAGCAAATTAGTTCCAAATATTTTAAGGGTAGGTTATATCATTGATAAGAATAACATTCTATCAATTCACTCAGGTTCACTCCAAAAGTCACATCCATAATCCCTAGATGACTTTGAGCAATGTCAATAACGTTCGCGGAATCTATCTAACAAATCATCACCCTTTACTGTTACTGTCACTGTTACTGTCACTGTTACTGTAAAACAATACAAAGATACAATTTTAGAGGATGTGCAACGTTTATTATTTTTATTATTGATTGTAATTTTATCGTCATGCATTATATTTATTATATAGTAAAATATAATGCTTACATGTAGTATAACCTACCCTTAAAATATTTGGATCTAATTTATTAACACCTTATATATCATAAACATATTGACCCATGACTTTCATGTATTCAAAACTTAATTCAAAAGCAATACTCAATTAATACTGGAACATAGCATATGATGAAAAAAAAAATTGTGTTTGTCATCATTTCGCAATTTTTTTTAAGGATGACTTAATGCAAAATATTACAGATGAGATTACGGCCTGCTGTCGTATCTCACGATATTTATGATTTTAATTTTCCCCGTACTGAACAAAAAGGATCATCTCAAAATTTTATTAATTTATACTATCTGACAGTAAAATTTATACAGATCAATATGAGTGATATATTTTATAAATGGGTGATATGGGTGTGACAGTATTTGGTGAAAGGTTTTACTGTTTATATAGGGTCTTGTGCTAAGTCTTGTGGCAACATGACAGTATAAAACATAATCATAATACTATGTATTTGATATAATAAATAAAACCTCTTGATACCTTCTAAGCCTAATTAATATTATTTTTTTGGTTTTATTTCAATTATTAATCTTTTTGCGTTGTAATGAAAAACTATACGTAATAGAAGACAATACATATTTAATAAACACAAAACAATCTTTTTAGTGGGTTAAGTAAGCAGTAATATAGTAAAAGGATGGTATCCTATGACTGCATTCGCGGCGAGATGAGACGATAAAGCAGGTGCTGCTCTTGGTCACATAGAAAAAAAATGGCCAAGTGCCAGTCCAACTCACGCACGGAGGGTGACGTACCTTACGAAGTTTGATTGGAAAAAGATTAATATTGCTGATTTATAATTTTGTTTGACATGTAGCGCCATCTCTAGCAATATTTTGTACTAAATGCCTTAATTATAAACAATCACGAAAAAAAAAAAATGTAAATAATCACGAATTCAGGACTTTCAGATTTTACTTAAAATGTAAATTTGTATATTATGTTGTATCTTTTGATTGCGTTGGCTAAGAAGCTTGAAATTTTTAGAGGCCAGTATTTTGTATTAATTCCAATTAAACACATTCCTGAAAAAAAGGGTCTTGACAGACAGACAGCGGACAACAAAGTGATCCAATAAGGGTTCCTTTTTTCTTTTTGAGGTACGGAACCCTAAAAGACGAGTAAACTGTCTAAAAGGGATTGCTCACTTATTTTCAGTTATTGATCATTGAATTCTTATCAATAAGTTAATTGGCTTCCAACAACCGCCTTGTTCACCTTCTCCATCTTTAACAAAGGATTTCTCATTTTGTTTGCGACTACAATAAGTACGTCGTCGGATGTACCGGTCGTAATCCCCGGCCTGTTAATTATACCAGCAGCATAGATTAACCCTTTAGTCCGGCTCACGGACAGTATTGTTTATCGAGCACTGAAACCTTTTGTTCATTTGAAGAAGCCCTTCATTAATTTAAATATTTGTTTTCTTCCACCGTTCGTAAATAATAAAGTTTTAAATTTCCGCACGCTTGTTTATGAAAGCTCACCAATTCATTACTTTATTTGTTTATTAAAGCTCCGAGAGGCGCCGGCTGTGTACATTGGGATATAAATTACCTTTAATTTAGGTGAGCGATCCAGAAAATATGATGATGTAAATTTTCATCTGGCTTAATAAAGCGGCGTCGGGTGCCGGAGCGCCCGTAGTGCACCTATTATACTATGGAAATTGGGGCTCTTCAAAACACTACCCTAATCGACAGCTAATAATTACCTTTCCACTTTCGTACGTACCCATTACTGGGAAATGGTTATTTGATGTCCGACAAAGCCTATACTTATGTGTGTATTATGATTTGTTTTCATTTGAAATTTTTCATGCAGGTAGTTTTAAGTGATAGTTAAATAAATAAATAAAGTAATTTTTTACTGATAAGTAACTAAAGATTTTTTTTTAGATTTTGTTAAGTAATTATTTATTTTAAATTTAAAAATTCAAATTTTCTAGTTCTTTTATTGTTAAACAGTATTTTGTTTGCTTTACATACTTGTATTTAATCATTTTATGTAATTAATAAAGTTTTGTAGGAAATGTAAATTTTTTTTTTCTAAATCAACAGGGCTTACTTTTAAGGGACTTTAAAATTTGTGTCGCGGCAACATTGCCATGCCATTATGCCATGCGTGCTCAAATAGTCTGTACCCAGAGCCGTAAACCTGAATAATAAAGGAACTTGCTGCGATACTCCGTACCCAGAGCCATAAAATTGTATTATAAATAAACTTCAATTTGACAACTAAATCAAAACGCACTATGACCATTTTAAAACACATCTATATAGTGGAAAAGTGAGAACTAAAATTAAAAAAAGAAAGGAAAAATTCCCGTTGGTGCCAACAAGTACCTACTTAGTTATACGTCTAGACTTTTACGTTAAACATATTTAGAAAGAAGTGACAGTAATAAGTTCTGAATGGTTTTTTTTATTCCAAGAAGCCAGCAATAACTCCAAGCAAACTACAGCCAATTTCATTTTACTGCGTAGTGGATAGTTTATGAGTAAGATCACCCTGTATAACTGCTTACTTTTTCTCGTGGAACGTGCGCGTCCGCAACAAAATAATAATGATCCGAATGTATCTCTGTCGTGAAACTGTACCTCGGGGAGTCGCTGGTAATAAAAATACCGGCACGCGTTACCGTTGCGCTTCGAAGATGTAATCCGCGAAGAAATACAGCCTCCTACTGGTTACACATTTGTAACTGGGAAATCTCCATTTCTGTTTGACTACAGTCGTTTGAAAGCCGCCGGCTCCCTAGCGGGTCGTCACAGCCGACACTCGTAAAAATTCGCCGTGTCGGAACTCCTGTGCTCCCGCCGCCAGCTGAGGATTCCTCCGTGATATTATAATTTAAGACGCTAAGTACGTAGTTATTTCAGCTACGTGAAGAATTTCCCCTTTCACCGCCATGCGTGCGCCATATACAAAATGTGTATGTTAATTCTTGTTTGACAAAGCTGATTAATTCAGAATTTCTTACAGTGAATTTCAACTTTGTTTAAGGTTTACGTTTACTCGAGCATGCCTACTTACCTACTTAACCTTAAAGACTTGTGAGAAATATAATTTTGTAATACCTTGACTAAACCAATAAATGTTTCGTCTTTGATGGGTACGTATTTTACGAGGATCCTTTCCTTCTGTGTTTCCCTCTGTACATTGACGAAAAAAATTGAAGAAATAACTGAAAGCAATTACTAAATTGTTATATCTCAAAAGTTGATTTTTGTGAGTCTCATTAATAAACGGCAAACTTTTTTTTTACCTGGATTGGTGAATAAAATATCATATAACTATCATATTTATTTATCTTATCTTATTAAACCTAGACTGTCCCACTGCTGGGTAATCTTTCCTTTCTTCCATCCTCCTCTCTATCCTCGGCTTCCTCATCCCAACTCTTTGAAAAACTATTATTTATGATAGATTATTTTACCACTTTTTTTTCACAGATTACGTCTGTCGTGTCTTTTTTTTTCTTTTATTTGGGTTAATAAACAGTGCACAATACATATAATATACCAAGGTACAAAAAAGAATAATAGTTGTGGCACCAACACCATTAACCACGAATTAAAGTGTCGTGTGTTTTTAAATTTTTGCTTTATAAATATTTGATTTTCCTACAGATATATTTTTTTTTCCTCTGTTCATAAGAATTTACCTACCGAAGTGTCCCTAACGTATTTATACAAAAATTTGGTAGGCACAAATACCTGTGAGTGGTCAAACTAATCACAACACAATTATTTGCCCAACCCCGGCGCACTCGGTCAACAATTTAATCTCCAGGTTTCGGTCTAATCAACAACGGTACTGTTTAATTTACTTCCCCAATTCGAGGCGTGCTGCTGCATGGGCTTTGGACTGTCATGCGGTTTGGACATACGCAATCTACTACCGACGACTATTACGGCCTTTTGCCGGAAGCGACTACCTTGCAGCTTCGATACTCGTCGATGCTTTAGTAGAAGTAAAGAGTTTTTGCTGTGAACAGAAGTAACAGTGGAGAAATAAAATGTTAATTTTATCGTCAGTAAAGGGTCTCGTGGGTCGCTGCCTGGCTCAAATAGTTTGCAAGCCACAAACTCGCGCGACAGAGTTGGCCGACAACAAAATTAAAACTAATTTATTTTGAACTAGTCACGAGGAGGTGAGAATGCGCCAGCCGCTGCTTGAGTATAGACAGTTCTAGTATACCATAAATTAGAAAATTTATACTATGAACGCGTCAGAGTCACAAAGGCATGATCTTTGTGAATTTTTAGAATAATAAGCCAACAAATAAAATATTCATATTCTATTTACCACCAGCTGGGAACTAATTCAAATATTCCGACAGCACCCTTGAGTTTGTAGCTTCGGCTGACATTCTTAAATGGAAATGTACCTGTTCGTGCCTACCAGGAGAATCGCTTTCGACATTTGACGCGAAATAACGATATAAATTCAGTGAATTGCCAAATACCACTTGCGTTGATACGGTTTTGTACTTATTTGTACCAATTTCTTAAAAAAAACAACTAAAAATATAATGACTACATAGGTAAACTTTTGTATAGGTAAACATTTCGGCTAGTGAACTTTATAGTTCTAAAGTTCTGTAAGTTCGTACTCGTTCCATCATCGACCACATCTCGTCCCTCGCGAACCTGATTGTGGTCAAGAGTAAGCCCATCAATTAATAAAAAAAAAAATACGCACCTACTTGCACTTGCAGTTAATGTAAAAATTGAGTACGTGCAAGCAATGCAACTGCAACGCAGTAGTGCCGGAGCAAATGCAGCCTAGCAAATGCGGAGTAACCAAACGAGTTTGTAACGACTTACTTGAGGCGCATCACTCCACTTGCCGCTCGCATCTGAAATTCATATTTCGCAGCAGAAAAATATTTTATGTATTCCGCGGAGAAATTTCGAAATACTTACAAAAATGTCTAAGCAACGATGGCACGAAGTAAAAATTCAACCAAGTTACTGGTTGTTTAATTTTTGTTGGCAAATTGTACCAGACCAGAAAACTTTCCTCAAGGAGTTGTTATGTAAATGTTGTGCGAGTAAAACTTATGTATAGCGTTAACCAGCCCGCACTGGGCCAGGGTGGTTCACTAAGGCCTAATCGCCCTAATTCAGGGTAGGCTCGAGCCCTTCGGTGGGGACGTATATGAGCTGCTGATGATAGCGTTAAAATATAAGGACACAAGGTAGCTGAATTTAGTTCTCCATTAGAGCCTGAAGTTTATCTCTCAGAAGCCGACTTCTATCCGTCGTAAGTCTGGTCTGGTTTCAATATGATAAGGCTACGAAAATCGACCGTTCCGTTCGTACCGATTCCTACGCACTTTGAAAAGTAGGCTCATTTTCGAGGCAGCAACCAACATCGCGATTGATATTCTCAAAGGCCTTCCTATTATTCATGTTCTATTATTCCAAGTTGTCGTAGTTGGAGCTTTGTGTGAATTGTTAAATTCCATTTGTGAAAAGCCACTCGGTGCCACGGGCGGGACTTGGTAACTAGAAATTAATTATTAATATCTAGAGACTGCATAGTTTTGTTATTAAGTGTGGTGACAGCGTTCTCGCGAACCTCGAGTGACATGCTAACTGGAATCTTAGCAGATAAGGTGCGAAATTAATTCTCTGCATTCACATTGCGTCTAAGTAGAGAAGTTTCTGCCTTAGAGTTTCTTGAAGCCGACTTGTAATTAGGTTCCTAATTTCTCTAAATCAGTAAATTTTGTATTAAGTAAACTTTTGGAATGTTATGTTTATCTTAAAAGATCTTCAACAATTCCTTTCAGATTGTTTCACCAGTTGTCTCTACTTGCCTATTTATGTACATATAATGTCAAATTCATCCATTACAACTTACATTAGCTGCAAGACTGATATTCAATGCCGGACAAAGATGTCCCCAAGTCCCTTAAGTATTTCCAATCCAAAACGCCCGTTCTGCTTTGCCCACATCCGTGACTTCCTGTGACATTTATAGACAACTTAATATAATACGAAGTACTGCCCACATAAACCTTTGTACTCTACTATCTTTGCCCCAAGGCCCAGGAGATTCTTCTTGATAAATTCACTGAACATGTAATTGCAATTTCCTGTGACTAATTCATGAGTGTTATTATTCTTATTTATTGTTTTCTTTCACGCAGGAGCTCTCTTGTACAATTATTGTCGCCTCTTGTTTTTGTGATCGTAATAAAAGTAGTTTTGTTTTAGCACAGTGATGTATATGCATGCATAACAAAAAAAATGGTACTTTGAACAGCACAAATATTAGGAAGAAAAGATCATGTTTTGGACACTTGTTTTTCCACTCACACAATTATAGATTATTGTCTAAAATCTTTGCTCAAACTCTACGATAGATAAATGGATTGTAGATGAAGTATTGGTTCCTCATGGAGGCCTCAGATAGAGAAATCAGGGCGGCGGCAGTATATCGGACATACAAAATATAAAATAATACAGAAGATGATAGCATTGGTTATTTGGTTGCAATGGTGACTCCTAAGATACCTATTCAATATTTTTTTGTTTTAATATGAGAGGCATATTTTACAGAAAACTCAGTTAAATCACAAAATACAATTAATAAAAAGTCTTTACGTAGACGCTGAAAACATTAAAGCGTTGTAACTTCTCGACAATAACTCGTCCATAAATAAAAATTCGATCAAACTCGAGCGCAGTTTATTTATTATTTCTAGAGCGATCAAGTGTGTAAAGAAACGCGAGTACTGGCACAGATTGTTGGCATAAATAATTTTGCAATTCAATTTAAACGACGGTGTCTTGTTGTTCTGTCCCGTATTCTAGGAGGCAATATTTTCAATGAAAGCAGACTTTACGCACCTAAAAGTTATTTTTTAAATATTTGAATTAAACTATTTGCAACTTTGAATTTAGTACAAAAAGCAAAAATTCTAAACAAAATAATACTGGTAACCTATAGATAACCAAAATTAAAACACGATGAATTGGGAAATCGCAATAGATATTTCTATTTACTAGTAAATAGTTACACCGCAATCAGTGTGGAACATCAAAGCGTGGACGCAACACTCACCTAATTACTGTCGGACGCCATAATGCAACCAGCTACTCACCGCCCGCGGCGCAGAAATAAGAGAGAATCTACAAAATACGTACAAACCAATATTTAACAGATCCAACCAATGTCCAACAACGCTAACATTTGTGACTGGAACAACGTTGCGTAAAGGTGACGCAAGTACTTTGATTGATTATTAATTTATTACAAATAATGTCTGTCGCTCGTATATCTATCTCTGTCGACTGTTATGTCTATCCCAGATTAGAGGTTCAAGTTCTGTCATAGATCGACAAAATATTTCATTCTTTCAGTGATAAAAAAATGATTGATTGATTTGAGAGCTGAAGTTTTTTTACAATGCTTTTTATCTTTTTATCATGCAATTTTTAGGAGAAATACAAACAACAAAAAAAATATAGTTTTATATAAGTAAATAAAAAAAATATTTATTTTTATACATACTTTATAAACCTCAATCGAGGGCTGGTTACGGGCTGAATAAAGTGATAAAATCTTTCAGTTTGCGATAGCAGTAAAAGCATTACTTCTGTATAATATTATTTTCCAGTCCCAGGCGATCTAGTGCTTCGTCCGCGAGCAGACACTCTGGAAAACTAATTCCAGTATATTGCATTAAAACTTGTTGCCAAATGGTGTTTCTAGGTTCATTCCAACACTTACCCATTGTTTAATTTGTCTTTTCATTGGAAAAATATTTTATAGTTTGTAACAAATATTGATACTATTATAAACAGGATAAATTGAAATAGGTCGAGCGTTTTCGTTACCTTACACCTAAATACTCCACGTCTTGAAGTTATAATATTTTAGTCTATTTATGCGATTACCAAAGAAAGATGAACAAACAATTATCAACAGCTCGTATATGAACGAACGAGTGGATCCCATAATAAAAAAAAAATCTAGATTATTTATTTTTATATACCTATATATTTAAAAAACATGTCAAACAATTTTTACTTTGTAATTTCATCATTATTAATACTGTATATTGACTGATGTTGGTGTGTAGTACTGTTCTCTATCACTCAAGTCCTTATGTTAGTTGGACGATCGGCATGTGATTTCCCCACAAATAGTGCATTTCTTGTTGGCCACCACTTTGTGGATGCCTTTCGTTCACTTTGTCTAAATGACTGATGTTGTTGCGTGTAATACCGTTCTCTATCACTCAAGTCCTAATGTTAGTTGGACCATCAGCATGTGATTTCCTCACAAATAGTGCCTTTCTTGGCCACCACTTTGTGGATGCCTTTGGTTCACTTTGTCTAATTAAGGTTCCGCCCCTTTACAGTTCCATACGCTTGCATCATACATGTGCTTGAATATACTAGAAATAATGAGTTTCCGATAGACAGCTGGAGTACGTTAATGAGCTACGTGCCATGTATTTGCTATGCATTGTACACCAAGTTTCTGCATAAAGTTCTTGAGATTACAAAGAATCTTCATCGTGTCAAAATGCAGGCGTTTTAAAAAAGTAAAACGAAGTTCTTAGTTTCCTGTTCTTGTCTCGATAAATGACAATGTTATAGATTTTCTTTAAAGCAATTTTCATGTTTCTATAATTGTTTTTGGGTTTGGTTGATTACCTTTTATTTTTAACACGCTTTATTAGGCTCACTTGTAACTAAATAACTTGTAAACAAATCTTAAAATTTTTAACGTACTTCTAATTTGTTGTATTATTTTGGTATTTGGTGAATTTGTGGAATTCGGATGTCAATACAATAATTTGGTACCATCAAGCTGTTCTGATCATGGAGTCAGGAGCTGGAAGATGGAACTCTTCAATAGCTACTAGTAAACCCCTCGAGTTTGGGCTCAATGATGAGTTCAATACAATGCAGTTGGTGAGGAGGGTCTGATGATGGAGCCAGGAGCTGGATAGTGGAACTCTTTAATAGCTATTAGTATCGTTTTAATCCCTTTTCGAAGTCAGCTTTAATATGGGATTTTTATTTCCGATATCGAAGCCAGCCACGAAATCTGGCTACGACATGGGTCTTAATGGGACGAAGGGAACCTCAAGAGTTTGAGCTCATATGATGCGTCCAATACGGTGCAGTTGGTGACGAAGGTCTGATGATGGAGCCAGAAGCTGGATAGTGGAACTCTTTAATGGCTATTAGTATTGTTTTAATCCCCTTTCGAAGTCAGCTTTAATATGGGATTTTTATTTCCCATATCGAAGCCAGCTACGAAATCTGGCTACGACATGGGTCTTGATGGGACGAAAGAACCTCACGAGTTTGGGCTCATTTAATTTGTTATAATGAGTCCAATACAGTGCAGTTCAACTGACAAGATGTCTCCAAATGTACTTTAGTATATACATTAATTACATTTTGTGATTTTCACATTAGTTTCACGTAATGCGATCAACAAAGATTGTGAACTTGTTCAAAATTAATTGTAATTTATTGGAATGCTCGTATATTTCTTTCTTGTGTCAATATTTAGCCTTATAACGTTAAATTTCCCGTGGGACCACGGTACGGTAGCGCGGGCGAGGCGGCTGCTCACGGAAACTTATTTTAATACCTTATTTTAAATAATTTAAATGCTTGTTAAAATTTGAATGTTTTAGGTCTTACCTCTATTTACATTCTTTTTCTAATTTATATCAATGAGATAATAAAAACATTTTTCTCTGACACGCTCGAAAATGTGATCATTACTGCCAAAAAACAGTACGCGAAGTGACTCATTTTTGGACGAAACATTGCCACATACAAAACAGCGGCCAGGAATGTGCCCTCAAACGGCCTAGGCCGGCAAAGTAACTTAGGTCTAGAAATTTCAATGTTTTTGAGTGTTTTTACAGCATACTCTTATGTTCTTAATTCAAATTTTATATGAATCGTACACGAATCGTAGTGATTTGAGTTGGCTGTTTGCTCTGTATGACACTGGCACAGAACAAAAAAAGAAAAGTGCGCAATATGGCGGTTTGTAATTTTTATCTCTTAATTTTATCGTACTATTTTGTTACTTATTTTTTATGATGGAGTTAAATAATCATTGAATTAGGGAAATATTACGACAATGAATGGTTCAAGTAGTCGAAGTAGAGGTTAAAGTGACAAAGGTTAGAACTTATAAGTTTTGTACGATACGAGTACACATCCAAATCCAAGGTTCTTATAAGGTATTTTTTTTTTGTCTTTTATAATTTCCTCGCGTATTTCAGAGAAAAGCACTATACAGGCCTCGTGCTGGACTCGTACACAATAAAAGTGTCCTCGTCCAACAATAACAAATTTTGCGGCCGCGGCAGTAATGTACTATAATATTTTTAAAACATACCCTAGGCTCTTGTTCTTTTATAGTTTGGCTGTGGACTTCTGTATTTATATAGTTAAATATTTGAATTTATTTTTAAGCGTTTTTTTTTTATTCCTATCTGCACCTAGGAATGTAATAAACAATCCTACGTATGCATCAAGTATATTAAGTATACTACGTATATTACCGTGTTTTGCAAAAAAAAGCACCAACATGTATTTATTTTACGCTACTGTCAATAGTATGAATAATTTATCGACGCGCTATTAGGCAAGCACGTAAGTATAAAAACTCTAAGAGGGGAGACGGCTCATAGGTCATATTTTAAGTCATACACAACACAACAAACGCGAGCGCAGCAAGCGCGATCTTCTCGTTAACAATAAACAATAATTGGCGATTATAATTTCAGTACTAATTGCAACTCAAGCGCAGCAACGTAATTCGAATAAGTCACTATAATTATCTAGGAAGCTGATATAAATGCTGCTTTTGCCGTATAGACCCAAGTGTTTATCGAGAAATAGCAAAAGTTAAAAAAAAATACAATATCTTCTTAATTTATATGAATATTGCAGCGTTATATTTATAAA
The DNA here is from genome assembly GCA_951230895.1 of Carpatolechia fugitivella. NCBI lineage: Eukaryota > Metazoa > Arthropoda > Insecta > Lepidoptera > Gelechiidae > Carpatolechia > Carpatolechia fugitivella. The sequence goes on along the minus strand of OX579655.1, from coordinate 9,924,940 downwards.
TAACTTGACCGGCTCGTGCCGGATCAACTGGAATTAATTTAATTACATACGGCTTTCAACGTATTTGATATTGAAAATCGAAATGCCAATGGTTTTCCAACTTGGTTGTCGTGGTAGTTGGTGCGTCTACCTTTTATGACGAGTGTTCAGGGTTCGATTCCCAGTTTGTTTTTGCTATGTGTAATTAATGTATATGTTCTGGTAATTGTTTCTCTTTGTATGTGAACTTGGAAAGAAAAAGCAAATAACAAATATTTTGTTATGTGTGTTAAATACGAATATACGCATGCTTTATGACGAGCCCAGAAAAAAATAACAATATTGTTTCACACAAATAGCCCTCACTAATTTTTAAGAGTGTCTTCTGCTAAAAGAATAATACGATATTGAAGAAAATTCAGTGTTGTAGGTATTTCGTTACTAGCAGAACGAGTCACGTTATTGGTCAAGTTGTGTCATACTTATATTGTAATGGTTTTCTCACTCATCGTACACGCGGAGATATCCTACCTACCGTGATGAAATTGAATTCTAGCTATTCCGGATATATCTCGAAGATTCGAGCATAAAATTCCTTTGTGCTCTCGTAGATATGCTGATATAATGGCATTTGAGTTGGGGAGTGGTGTAGTGGCATACCGCTAGCTTTGCGGGCTATTCGGTATTTTCACAACTGACTGCAATTCTCTCGAGCTGCATTTGCATCGAGCACTGTGCTCGTCCATCCGAAAGAAGCTAATAAAGTAATGCATGCATTTTTTGAACGTATAAGCGCGTACTACTGATATATTTAATTTAATTATATTAATCTCAGTAATTCTGTTTCCCTTGTTGCAGAAAATGAAATAACCTTTTTTAAACTTCCCCCATTTATTGCCGCTCTGATTCATGAAAGTCTTAAATTGGATACTCCTAGGAGGCGCTGTAAATATAAATACCTTTGTGAAGATCCCCGGAAACCCCTAAATTTGAACTTCACAGTAATAAATCTCGACAAAAGACTGGAATACTTACAAGAGCAATATACTTAACGATGTCCTCAACTCTAATGCCAGTTTCCGTGTTCTTCTTATTCTGAGAAATTAGGTGGCGGCATCCTTCCCGCTACTTGTTATTCTGCATTCAATTTTTCATGTGCATTGAACCTACTATTTCTTCTGTGATTGAACGGAACTTTAATGCAGTTAAACAATACAGCATGATTTTGTAATCCCTAGCAAAATTTAAATATGATGTTCAGACCATCATAAGGCAACAACTTTTCCCAAGGAACATGGGTTGAAAACCCCCGTAAAAAAATCGACTTTTCATAAAAAATACACAATCAACTTTACTAATTTGTATGGGAGGTCAAAATCTTTTTGGGGGTTTTCAACCCATGTTCCTTGGGAAAAGTTGTTGCTTATGATGGTCTGAAATCATATTTAAATTTTGCTAGGGAATACAAAATCATTCTGTATTTTTACAGGTAATCGTCTTAAAATGTCACAATATTCTGTATCAGGTTAAAGTAAGGAGGTTAACATAATCTTATTTATCTTTTCACAGATATTTAAGTTGTAAATATAAAATAAAACTTATCATTCGCGATGTCTTTGTAAATAGAGACTGTTAAACATTAAGCACCTCAAGCACTAAATAAAAAATAAACTTATCACCTTTTCTTGTTTTTGATGTATGTGATCTTCAAAACAGTTTTTCCAGGTTTACGTTACTTTGTAACTTTTCAGGTCACAGAAAAACGCAGCTCGTTGCAGCGCGCCGGCAGTTTCTTCACATTACCCATTTGCCGCTACAAAGTAAACATTCTTTCTCTTGATAAAAGCATCACGTATTTTATATTTAAGGTTAAATAGATCCAGCGCGGAGAGCCATTAAATCACAATTAGATATAATGCGGGTAGATGCGTGCGCGCGGGCTTAGCGCGCCGCCGACGCCGCCGGCCGTCGTCGGCGCCGCCGGGGCTTACCGGCCTTACGCCTTCTCTTCTAACTTATATTTCCCCGATCGCCTTGTCGGCCCTTATTAACAAACCTTTATAATGAAGAGATATAACCCTCCCTAAAACTTCTTACAAAACTGATACAGGGTCAAGTGTGTTTTACAGATAATTTAATGTTTTTGGTTTTTATAATCGTGGTGTACCATTAGAACATTTTTAGTACCTTTAAGGAATCGATGAAAATAATATTTCAGGCCTATTGTTGATATCGCCTATTACCGTTATGTTTATCTGACTGATGAATGATTCGAGTCAAAGTAAAATTACTATTCAAAAAGTTTCATCCCATTAGGAATCCACTAAAAGCTAAAGCATTTTAAAGCAAAGGTGGGCCACAAAGTTAAAAGTCATGTAACTTAAAAGGTGAAGCAGAGATCGAAAACCTTTGGGTGAAAAAGGATTGCCTGCGCACACCTGTCGTCTCACCTTTACCTTATTATGTATATGTACGTATATTCTTCAACGTTTTCTTTGGAAAAAAATGTTCAGAGGTAAAATTGAGCTAAATGGAAGTGGAACACACAATATTACTTGGCCTGATGTATTCAATTTATTGTTACGTCTTTTTACTTCACACGAAACAATATAGGTAGACATTATTTTGTGTGAGGTGAGATCAAATTCAAATTATCCCCATAAAAGTAAGCTTTAAGCTCTACGAAAAAAAAGACAAGAAATAATAATAATAATTGAACTCGCCAAAAAGGCGGCTTGAAGGGCAGGTGTTTTATGCTTTCGAAGATAAAACATAAAACAGCAAATTAATTATGTACCAATCCAATTTTGGTTCCACCAATGACCATGACATTTTATTCGTCTACCTATTATCTAAAATGCTATCAAAAAGAGAAAATAGTTGACATCACAAAAATTTGAATGAACGGTCTTTGATGTTATGACTCAGACAAAAGCGAAGTCCCCTCCGGCTATTTCAATTTATTCGGCGAACATGTTTTGGCGACCATTTTCCGTTGTCGATCAAACCTTTTGACAATTTATCAGGAATTTCATACAGCGGCGAGTGGCACGAACTGCGTCACATCGCCTCATACATATTCAAATGACAGGGCGCGTACAAAGCGAAACACACTGCGCTCCGACGTGCCAGAATTACAAAAAACGCTTTATAAACCGGCTGATGAACAATCGATGCTGCGATTATTTTACACACCCTATAGAAATATTATGCTCTACATTTTCGACCAATTTACTTATGTAAACTTCGACCGTTGTACGTCTCGCACTTTTCTATGGGAAGTTGACATTTTTGTCTTGTTCTTTGGGAGAAGCTGTTGTTTATGGCAGTCTAAAATAAGTAATATATTATGTAAATTGGAGCATTATTAAAAAATTGCCTTATATTTTTCATCATGCACTTTTACTAACCGATCTTGGTCTCTAACTTCTTGTCCTGGGTGCCTGCTACTAATAGGTACTACTATTATATAGAACAGAATATAATAGAATAAAATATACATTATTGCACACAAGAGATAAACAGAAAAATGCAGTTCAAATAATAGTGTATAGGTAGGCGGCCTTATTGCTAAAGTAGCAATTTCTTCCAGGGAACCTTCTAGTTATAATTCTGTGCCACTAGTCGAAGTGCATTTTCATAGCAACAGTAACATTTGACTTTGTACAGATTTTGTTGATTTGAAGCAATCTTTCAAATATCGCAATGCATGTATTCAAAGAGACCGTCAAAGCCAACTCGACGTTTAAACGCCTATGTTGGGAATGTACTCGAAACTACCGCTTTACCAATCATTTCAAAGGAAACGTTCCAATATTTTTCAAAATTTAAAATAAGAATGAGAATTAGATTTTGTTTTGTTACCAGGTTCATGGGATTACGTTTGTTTCCTATGCCATGCTCGTAGGGCATAGTGATAACTATCTTGCTGGTGGTCGTTGTCCAGCTGTGAAAGTCTTTTGACTGATGATAAAGTATAAACATATTCAAAAATAATAATATGAATCGTCGTTGGACTAACGATGCTGGTCTGTGTACCGTTTAAATCCCGGCTTTATATTTTTATTTAAATCTCTGTCAAAGAGCCAGTTCAAAGCAGATTTTTCTGGGAACATGGTAAGCCAGCTAGCGGCTGTATCAGAAGAAATAAATTCACAACAAAGTGGACCATACGAAATTGGTTGCCATGCCCTTATGTGTTTTTAAACATGGCTGCTGGACGGAAGCGCAGTTTTCATTAAAAACAACGAACGAACGACGATTGTAACAAACGTTATATAGGTACTTCTTTTTGTGAACAAAACCTCAGGGTTCTCAATGAACAATAGTGAATGCGGTGGTGATTATTGAGGGTGGCTGGCATCCCTAAGTGCACAATCATGTATCGGTTGCCAAATACCCAGCCCCCATGGCCGACGCTGCCGTGATTCACTGCACAAAGGCGCGGTTTTAATTTTATTTCGATATTGCGCGCTGATGCCTTAGGCAAAAAAAATATGGACCATGTCAACTCGCTATGAATAAAGTCGCTTTCGTATGTCCTAAATTAAAATGAAAATATTTTTTTAAACTAAACTTTAGATACACAGTGCGAAATCATTTTTTCTTCTTTTATCTATCTCATATTTTGTACCCTAGAAATTGAGGTAAACAATATACTTATTATAGAAAAATGATTCACAATAAATAATGAGTTGCAATATGCGCTCTGTCGTCTACTAATATTGTTAGCACTCGCGTCACGCGCCTTCCCTATTACAAGACATACGAAGCGAAAACCCAAAAACAAAACATTTGCGAGCGCCATGTTGAAATTGAAACCTAATAGAGCGTAAAAATATTTTAGAGAGTAGATATTTTTATAAAGGATTAAAATATAATGTTTAAGAAGTAAAAACCAATTTATAAAATAATTTTAGTAAAATAATATTACTAAGAAATACAAATAACTTTTAGACAATAGTATAAACCTATTTGTAAATCTGTAAAATAATTTGAGAAAGTACAACTATATACAAATATATATTTTAAGAAAGTAGATTTGTCAACGAACCAAATTCTTTTATACCTGTTTATGCTTAGTCTTCTGGTACGCTGAAGGGGTCTTAATTTGCAGAAGCGTACTTCTGTGTTTACTTTGGTGTATTCAAGGCAAGTGTGAACATGCATCTTCTGGGTAAACGAGAGGAACTTCGACCTCATGGTTGCTTTTCATCAGGCGAGACTAAGCTAAAACGCGACCTCAATTTTTATCAAAGTAAATCGATTCTCAGTGGGGTTTTAAACTAATATTTTCCAAAAACACCCGTTTCTTTCTTTGTGGTAAAAAGTCGTAATATTATAGAGGGCGCGGACTTGGCCAAAATCCATTGGCTAATTTAAGTTTTTGGTTTAGAATATTATTATTTTTTTTCTTTTCAAAACTATTATACTTTGTTTCACACAGAAATCAACAGTCTGAAAAAAACATGTAGGTATGGTAGGCACCCTTATTGCTAAGTTGGAAAATTCTTACATAGAACCATAGAAACTACTCGAATATATATTCTATAGGTACTAGTAATCATCATCGTCAACAGCTCTTATAATTGATGGATTGTACAAATATTAAACGGTATTTTACATGATAAATATTTTATTATCTCCACGAATTCAGTTTCTACACCCCAGTGCAAATCTAATGAAAGTCCATAATTGCGTTTGCAATGTTAGTCTGAGGCCAATTATGACTACGTGGCTAGGTAAACAGACCAATCTTGAACTGATTTAAATTCAAAAGCGGTACCTATGTAGCTGTTGGGTTTACTCGGTTTATTTTCCATATTTTCAGTCGTCATAATATGTCTCTATACTTTATTGTCACCAAATATAAAAATAAACAGAACAAAAATGTTTAAACTGTGAAGGTATACAGACGACTTTATTGATAGAATAGCAGTTTCAGGATGCAGGAAAAGAATATTTTAATTTAAAGCGAAGCTGGTTGGTATTGAAATATAATTTAATAAACTAATATCATCAACAGTTCATATACGTCCCGGTATACACAAATATTATTAGGCACTTAGCACAGGACGAAGACATAAAATACTCGTACATTGTTTGAAATAATCTTCGCACGATGTTTTCCTTTTACGAAGAAAAATGTTTTGGACTCGAAAACATATCGATACAGATTACAATACAATTTTATTATATTATGAGAGTTTATTTTCATTTTGTCAATATTTTTTTCTCTTTCACTCCGTAAATACCTTAATGACACAGTGTACAATCCAAGCAAGTTCAGTACATGAAACAAAAAGTTGTCTGGAAGAGATCGCTACAAGCGATGAGGCCTTTGCGTACTTAATCGATATGTTAGTTATCTATTGTTATTATGTTCCTTTTGTGTGCAATAAAGTGTTTTTACTTACTTTACTGAACAACTTTTTTTAAGAAACATAGGCTAACAAACGACCAGAAGTGTTGGCCCTTTTGTTCAAAACCATTCGATCGATTTACTACGGAAACACAATTTATTAGTATTTCTATTACACCTGGTATAGGTCACTCCGAGGGTCACTGCATTCACGAACAGTGCTCAATTCACCATGCGACCCGAGTCATTGTTACGATGTTATGAGTGCAACCAGCCTATGCAAATGACATGCATACTAGTACATGTCGCTTTACCAGATATAACTCGGTTTGGTTAGTGTTTTCAAGCCGTCAAGTTGCCTCTAACTCGGCTTGATGAATACTAAACAATCAGGGCTCACTTCGTAATCTCAAAACTTATCTCAAAGCATACGAAATTACTGTTATTGCTGTTGGAAGCTTCAATGTATGCCATGGTTGTATTTGTATAAATATCAATCAGTAATGTAACAGTCTGGAGAACTAATATAGAAAAGTAGAAACAAAACTCTAAAATAACTCCTTCTGATTAGGAATTTAGTCTTTTGTCTTTTGTTTTGTTTGTAGTAACAAGTAATTGAGCTGATGATGTATTGAACGCTGAAAAAATAAAATAATAACAATGTTTAAAGCGATGCGATAGTGAATTTAAAAAAACAAACGTTACAAATTACTGAAAAATTCTCAGATGAAACACGGGTTCATAATATAGTTTCATTCCATGTTGCTAATAAACTTTCGCATATGGACTTTGTTTACCACCGCATGTTCATATCTACTTTGGCTTATATTTGTGACTAACTGCTGCGCTTAAATTTTGTACGCACAACCAATAAAAGTCTCTCCAACAACTTTTCGGTGCTGAAAGTTGGACATGCTGAAGTTGAACTTGTTTTGCTTCTCGTAGCGTGTAGCAATTGGTTACGTCGTAGGGTCTACGCTGAGACAAAAAGACTAATGGGAATGTTCTGTAAAAAAAATCCGATACCGTCAAAAAATTTAGAAAAATCTCTCACACTACAGTCCTATTACGTTTTTGCTTTGATGCCATTGAGTGTGATGTGGGTGTGATACAGGTAGTAGACTGTGTAGGCTTTTTAAGTCAGTAATGTACCTAATGCAGTTTTTAAGATAACATTAAGCTCTCTGTTGCTTTTAGCATGCAGGCACATACTCTTGGTTACATAAAAGGACTCTAAAAGGAACCCGATCTATGTAAATGTGATCTTGAATATTTAAAGGTGCGAGTAAGGTTGGCAATTTAATTTCTATTCAAGACAAAAAGAACGTCAAAATCAGCACACGTGATAAAATTTGGGTGTTTGCAATTATTGAAATAAGAATGATATTAAGATAAATATGTTTATTAAAAGTTGTGTTATACAACTCTAAAGATATTACGACTACAATATACCTTTGTATTGTTCCAGTTTAGTTTATGTCACATTGTTGTTAACCGTACACAAGTGTAGTGCGGAAGTAGTTATGTTCCGAGCCATTTGTTCGAGGGACGTTCCAATGGCGAAAAAAAAACGTGACTAGAATGTAAATCCCTCGCACAAAACTTTACCGTACGAGACTGACTACCAGTTTGTCCTATGTACAGATTAAAAGCTACTGTCTGTGTTTTGCATTTTACATTAATTATGTTTCGACGTATGTTCAATAATTATTATTATTATTTATTTTAAACTTGCAACTTATTAATATTTATACAATACTTTAAATGAGAAAGTGTTAGTTTGTCGCTTCTGCTTTCAGAGCTCTACTTTTCAGAGATCTTTTGAACGGTTTTTGAATATTTATTTTGAATTATTTCCATTTCACTCTGCTAGGGTTTTGCTATATTTTACTCGTAGGTGTAACAAGGTAGTGAAATAACAATTAAAATGGCATGGATACTGAACTCGTTGTCGAGTCCTTTCACATTGACTGTTGAAGTTAATTGGACGTGACTTCGATCGCTCGCAGGCCACTTGAACTATAGGTATAATTTTTGGCGACTTAAAACATTTACATCTCCATCATTCCGCAAAAACTGATTTCAAAATGAAAAATATAGCTTAAAGCTGCAAGTACGAGTAAGAACACAACTGCATTTGGTAAAGATAACATTTTTTAAGACATTTTTAATAGAAACATAACAGTTTGTTTTACAAATAACGAAAGCAAGCTCACTGTTCAGCTTGATTAGATATTCTATTAAGCAGCCTGCTCTCTAGATAAATTGGTAAAATTATGCTAAGTCACCCAGGCTTGTTTCAAATCGCCTGCGATACCCGTGAGAAAACGTCGATTTTTTAGAATCTTGACGATTGGACGTCACTGTTTTAGAATCTAAAAACTGTACCTATTTAATTTTTTCGTTCCATAGTCAAGTCAAGTGTTAAAATTATTAGATAAAATGGTAAAACAAATTAGCATTTTTGAAACTTACCTATTTCTAGCGCCTACATTCTAAAATGTAAGCCAAGCTATTATTTTATATCGCACGTTGAAACTTTCTTGAGTAAATTGTCCTTAAAACTACCAGCACACCACGCCTCCATTGTATGAGGTACAATCAGTCAGAGTCTGCACTTTCTCAGTAATATTTAATAACACAATTTTCGCAGTAGTTTTTACTAAACTGAAAACTGCACACAGTTTTCTATTAGAAAAGTACAATATAGATTTTTTTTAGGTGCAAGTTTTACAGGAAAAGGTTCCTAAAAGTTATTTTCATTTTAATGCCCGAAAACAGGGCCGAATATCGCTTATTAATTTCTAGATATGCAAACCATTTTCATGTCTAGACAGGAAAATTCGTTTTAATTTCGATTATTATCTTAAAAAAAGTTTTCGTATGTCCGCGCGTAAAATAATTGACGTGTGCCATATTTTTTTTTATAGGGTTTGTTCCGATAGAAGCTGTCAGCGCCATCAGTGATCAGAAAACCAAAAGTTGTATGAGTTTCGCCTGCCTTTGAGTGCGCTAAAGTCGATTTTCGCGCGCCTCGGAACGCAGGGATAGATTTACATTTTAAATACAATTTTGGAACGCACCCTAAAAAAACATAACCTAAAAGTTTGTTTATCGTCTTAATTGTTTATTTTTATCTTATTAACTAAAAATTTAAAAGTATTATGATAAAATACAGTAATCAAATCTTAACTTATAAAATTATATCGAAAATAAGAGAACTCTTGTACATTTTAAAGTAATATTTAGTAGGAAAGTAAATAGTTAATGATTTCCTTGCCGGAACAGGTGAAAAATAATGTGTTGGGTTTGAGAAGGATCCACCTCGAACCTTAGAATCCCTCACGAGTTTCAGGAGTCTATTTTTACTCCTTCGCATGCTCTGGATTCAATATCAGTTCTCTGAGGAAAAATCAACATTCCTCTCTTACCCAACAAATAACTATTACGCTATATAAGTACAGATACTATAGTGTATTGAACAAGTCTTCTTCTTTATCATGTGACTTACATGGTTGACTACCTACTGATCTCACCGACCGCCAGTGTTATAGAGTCACCAAAGGCCTTTGACATGGCTCGTGTGTAGGAAAAAGAAAAAGGCAAAAGCCGAAAACACAAAATATCTAGCCAGTAACCACACTAGTGAAAATATAATGTTTGTGCAAAAGGGTCTTAGTTTCATATAAGATCGTTTCTAGAGTGTAGTGTGACGTCTCTACGTCGTTTATGCGTCTTATTTAGTTTTCTGTTTAAAAAAGTTATATTCCGTGAGTACAAATTTTAACATGAAATTCAAGGTGTTAATGAATGTACGTTGAGTGTTATTCGACATTCCGATAAAGCATTGTCATTCCTTCTGAAATGTCGAGTAAGCTCCCTCCTAGTAGGCACGAGCAGGAACCAGCTTTGCAGGTCGGTATGTCGGCCGCTACAGGCCCGAGAGCGCCGCTAGAATATTTGAATATTTTATCATTAAGGAGACTGGCGTGAAAATAAAATATGAATTTTGATTTGTTTTCAAATTGCTGTAGAAATAAAGTCTCTTTTCCCTTTCATCGAGTGATTGATTCTGTCCCTTGAGTAAAAAAATAATCAAATTACCCGCAGCTGCTGCGCTGCTACTACAGGAAGTAGCATTATGTAATTTTGGGTCTTTTTTGTACTTTGTATAATTCAAAAGTGGTTTATTCTTGACTTATTTTGGTGCAAGAAGTCTAATATTAAGTGTACGCTTTTATGGACTCGATTCACGTTATACTATATATATATATATATATATATAGTTAGTAATAATAGCTTAATCATTGGTAGCTAGTAAATATTGAGAAATACGACGAAGGGTGTCGCGACGAACGCGAATCCCTAGGTGAGTTTTTATAAAACGGTATGGACAGGAACTACCTATAAAAAAAACGTGCCCAATGTGTTACATAAAATGGCACAGCACTGCACTGCAAGTTGAGTAACTAGATCGTTAATTGTAGTCTTTGCTACTGATTCTTCGGTGTCTGTCTAGCTCACGTGTGAGTGAGCTTTTCTGTTCCTGTTCCTGATTATTGTTGATTTCCAGCAGGGAGGGATTCCGGGATTGCGGATCGGAATCCATGATGCTTCTATGGATGAGCTTGAAGAACTACTTGTAGTCCAGGTTAGATATCTGGTCGTCGGTTGAACGATCACGCCTGGGTGATCGCAGCGGCGATTGGCTTGGGCTGCAGACCAGGTTGGATACTCTCCCACACTTGAGTGAAGTCTGGCTTGAGTCTGGGATGTTCTAGAGAATCTTCGGATGCATCCAAGTACTGAGCGTTGACTTGATCATAGACGTCTGATTAACTCATCGCATCTATTGTGTTTCCCATAGGAGTCCTGCTGGACTAGTTGCCTGATATTGTGAATACGATGAGAATGTGTTTTGCTGTTGACTGAGAGATGAGACGCCGGGGAGAGTCGTGGAGTTACAGTAGCATTTCAATGCCAAACGATTAGAAGTTGCTCATGTTGTTTTATTTATGAATGCAGATGTGCTGAGGTGTTACCAGTGAGTAGAGCCGACAACCATCACCTTTATCAATGCGAAGCAGAATATATAACCAGCATCAGTTTCTACGAGTCCGGGCATAATAGAGAAGTCATCGTCAGCGGAGCAGTCGCGGAGAGGTATGTGGATATAATAACATAATCACATAAAGGCAATCATTCCCTCTCTATATTGCGGACCCAACTTATCCGCCGCGATAAAGGGAGTTTTATATTTTTTAATGTTAATTAGGTCAGGTTTGACCTATCTCACCTGAACGAAAATGGCGATGGAATCAAAATGAGGTCAGAAGATGTATTTTGTGATCCATTGCTACATTACGTCTCAGTAATTCTTTGCATCGTAACTATGTAGTTGCAACTATGCCTTTGATGATAGCTTCCCGTATTGGCACGAGGCCAAACCACGCGGCAAATAGTATTTGAAAGCTCACAGTCGAATTAGGTAGTTAATAAGATTGTAGTGGATATCAGGTCTCAATTAATTTTGCATTGCAATGGATTGAAATTTTAGGTTATGTTACAGGCACATATGTTTTTGCGTGCAGTGCCATTAAAAGACTCCAGTCTTATCATATCTTACTTAATTTAACGTCTTAACTACTGGCCTTTGTAAATTATGAGATAGTTCTATAAAGCTGCATTTTATTAAAAACTCGTAGTTAACGTTATATGTAACGAAAGTCCGAAACAAAGTGAAATGATGTGGCTGCTAAATGAGTTCTTAATGTGTAGAAAAAGGGTGTCATAATTAGGCAACTAACTAACCTCTTTGCAGAACGTGCAGGAAACTCCTAATTGTAGCTCCACGCCACGGTCATTCTTACACTCAGCATACAGAGAGGGTATAAACGATTTTATATTCTATTGCTTACTTTTCTCATCTACTGAACGTTGCTTTTAAGCATTTGTCGCAACAGTATGTAAAAGAAATATCAATCTAATAAAAATACAAATAATGTGCCCTTTTGTATAGTAGTATTAGAATACGAGTATTTATTTATTTAAAAAAATATATTGCATAATACAAATCATTATGCTGAGGGGTGGTACACGAAAGTATACTTGAAAGAATTGAACCGTCAAGTTGCCTGTCGCTCTCGGTGACGGTGACTTGATGGATGAAACTGTTTCTAAAAAAGTTTTCTGTTTCTTCCTTTATGTATTTTCTTTACCAATGTTAAGATAGTATTTTTTTATTACATTCATCTTAAACGCATCAAGCATCATAATGCATGCATCATACATCTCATCTTGTGTGTGTGTAATGTAATGTGTTATGTTGCTTTGATGCTTCTGAAAGATGAGTGAGTATAATGTGTGTGTAGTGTATTTATATAATTCTAAAAAACAGATAATCAGTTTTCTTTTAATCACTTTTTTTTTTTACAAAATTTTGATTAAATATCAGAAAAGCAGTGTTGCCATACAGTAGAGACTAAAAATCTGTACATCTCTCATAAAAATCCTTACAAAATCCGTACGTACATGAAAAAAGTTAAAAACTCCGAAAGAAATACTGTTATTTTTTATGAAAAAAGGAAACAATGCGTATTTTACATACTAAATATCTTTTGTTAAGTTTTCCTGTCGTCCGAAATCAAACACTTCATAAAATTAAACGAAACAAAGCTTCTTATCTTTCTCTCTGTTTTTCTTAGTAAAACTCGACATCATGCTTTTTCTGTCTGTGGTAGTCAAAGTAATATCGGCAAATCGGCAATTAGCTACTACGAAAATAAAAATGAAATCATGTAAATTAAATAGTGAATTATTATTTTTAATAATAGCTGATGAATAGTTATGCGTGTAGCTTACTAAAATATTGATATGTATCGATAGAAAGAAAATCCGTACACATATCCGTACGCAACTTTTATCCGTACAGAATGTTCATTTTCCGTACGTGTACGGACAAATCCGTACATATGGCAACACTGCGAAAAGTATTGCCCTCATGGCTATCAGGTAAAAAATAAATTTAGTGCTCATAAATACGCAAGCAAAGGCAACATTTTAGAATTCTCCGTTTTGTTTATTAATGAGGGGCGGGAGCTTACGGATCGTTGGAGACATCATCCTAGATTTACTGGTGTATTACGCTCATAAATAAAGATCCATAATTGCTATTGCATTGGCGTCCTGAAATATTGCTAACGAGTTTTGCGATCAAGTATGTTTCATAAATTGTAGATAGGTATAATTGCTTTAGTGGAAACCGTTTGTCTTTTCTGATAAATTATTAAGTGTTTTGTTGTTCGTTTGTTATTCTAATAAACAAAACAAAAAGAAGGACAAAAGCAGCTCATGTCTCAGTCAGATGTTTTATTACGTCATGCTCTGTGGCAGGACACATATCGCTTTTAGTTGTTTTTGATGGATAGTTTTTTCGCCAGTTACTGGAACTGCGTAGAAATTGTATTATGATTGTAGCTTTCACAGTTAATTCAGTTACCAAATGGCCAGGTTCTAAAAGCAGTATTATTTTCTGAGGAACATAACAAGGAATAAACCATGAAAATATTATTTTTATTTGAAAACTGGTTTTAGTTTTCACTATTTTCTTTACACATTAATCACGTATATTAATCCACTTTAAAATGAACATAAAAAAAACGGTTTAAGCAGTCATAAGTCTAAAAAAATCATTTATCGTGTGATCAAAATCGAAGCCGCTCGTAAATTTTGCGCTTAGTAAAAAAGCACAATATCAAGAACCTACTTACCTAACAGAAAGCTTTTAATGCTAAATTGGATTTCGTGGTCCATTAATTTTCAATTTGCGTGATTGCAATTTCCGAGGTTTGCTTCTTTCTTCCAGAGACGCCCGAATCGGGGACAAAATAACAAAAAGGCTTTCGTAAGAGATTGGAATGAATACATTTACTAAATCCGTACTTTCAAAGTTTTTTTGTAAACATGTAAAAGATACTTTTTTGAATGTAACAAGATTTTGTAGATAAAATTTTCTCAAGCCCCTCGATTACATACCATACCTACTTGAAATAATAAATACGTTCAATTCTATTATCTTTCTTTCACCAGATTGGAAAGAACTTGAATATAAAGGAGAAATTTGAATATAAAGGAAAGAGAAAATATATAACGAGTACATACACACCTTCGCATATAAAATATTAGTAAGGAATCTGCTCATAGAAAAAGCCATACAATAAAAAGACTAAAATGTGAAAGATTTGTTTTCTTGTCACGTTTTTTCGTCATTAAAACGTCCATTGAACAAATATCACGGAACATAACCACATCCGCACACAGCTGAGTTGTGCCCGGATAGGAGTATTTTGTCTCACAGAAGACAAACTTTATTCAAACTCTATGATAAATGGTTAGCAAAATATGTATGATTTTATTTGATATGGTCGAGTTTTGTGTCCACTAGAATATTTGCATGCCCATTTTGAGTTGATCATCATCATCATCATCATCTCAGCCGAAAGACGTCAACTGCTGGACAGAGGCCTGCCCCAAAGATCTCCACAACGACCGGTCCTGCGCTGCCCGCATCCAACAGCTTCCTACTCTGATTTATGAGTTTATTGCTAGAATATAATTACTTTACTTTCCTGTACTTACCTCTAACGGCAATACGTTGCTATAAAAAAATGATCACATTTAAGAGTGTGTTTAAATAGTGAAGTCCTGAGTTAAATAATTTATTTGCTGCTTAATCCATTATTGTATCTTTTACGATACAAAGCATACAAATACTTATGGATGATTTTATCTGAAGAAGAGATGAATAACAGAAATGAATGTATTCTATATTGCACACAAATATAATAGACTCGCAACATAAAAAGAAAACTAAATTAAAGTGCAGCTTCTGAGAGGATGCACATTTTACACCTCATAGATAATAAAAATCGGCACAGAAAAATTAACTTTGAGAAAATTATGTTAAGAAAATGACAATGTGCATTCTCTCAGCGGCCGCCTTACTACTAATGCAGCAATTTTTCCAGCCAATCAGAGCAGGTTAAATAATAAGCCCTGAAATTAGGTTTAAGGAAGCTATACTCTCACTAATATACTTACACGAGAAGAGATCTTAAATAACAAATAAAAAAAAAAATGCCGTTTACATTTTACAATTCACATTTATTTATTTATTTAACCATTTATTGTACACAATAAATGACAAAAATACAATTACATTTGAAAAAAACAACACCACAGGCCTGCTTATTTCTAAAGAAATATCTTCCAGCAGACCCACATATTTCTATCAATATGTTCAACTTTAGAATATTCAACGTAACATCTATGATTAAATTAGGTGAGTATTTTAATGCTCACCTAATTTAAACTCATCAACCAAAACTCAAATTTACGTTTTCATAATGTACTCGGATAGTTTGTGCTTAAACATGTCAAATTTAATATTTTTGATAGCAGAAGTTAGTCTATTGTAAATGTTTGATCCATTGTAAGTAATCACTTGTTTGCCGTAGTTGGTTCTGGTTTATAGTAGGACTATTATTATAGGTAAGGTAGGTCGTTTGCCAACATCCGGTAATGGCAGACCATGTTTTCGTTTTAATTCTTTTATTTTAGTTTATTTTAGTGTATAATTTAGGTAGTGTATTGGCTCCATGTGTAGTAAGTAGCTTCACTATCAAATTACTTGAGTCCTTTACCGAACACAGCTCCCTAGTCTATGATTAGGGCTGTCTGTGTTTCTCAAGTTACTTAACAAACCCACTTGATACTGGCGAAATACTGTAAAGTGAAACGCCATAATTAAATATAAGATAAGACTATTACTCGTAAGTAAGGAAAAGTAATAAGAAATTCGAAATTTAAAATCATTTTTGCATTATAATTTGTATTTTGTTTAATTAATTAGACAGGATACACATGCAGAGGTAACATAGGGTAGGTATCTTATTAATGGCGTAGGATATACGTACAGTCATAAACAGCTCAAGCTGAGTTTATTTGAGGAAAGTGTATCTTTATGTAAGGTCAAAGAGTACTTCAATTTATCTGTTGCTGACTGTATGAGTTTTCCTTCAAAGCTTCTTCATTATACGAGTAGCTGCTGGCTGCTATTTATGTATCTGGAAAAACAAAAAATAACAAACATCTATAACCAAATATACTTTTATTGCCTTTCAAAATATTCCCCGTGATGATCGATGCATTTTTTCATACGTTGAAACCAACTTTCGTAGCATTTTTTCCATTCTGTATCGGGTATCTCCAAAACGTGCATTTTGAAAGCATCTTCCCGGGTTGAAAATCGGTGTCCACGTAATTTGTTCTTCACGCTTGGGAATAAATAAAAGTCGTTGGGTGCCAAGTCGGGACTATACGGCGGATGACCCGTCAATTCGATCATTTGACTATTTAAATACTCCGTTGTTGCGGCCGAGGTGTGACAGCTGGCGTTATCGTGGTGAAGGATTATTCTTCGTTGTCGATTGTTCTTGCGTATTTCTCCAAAGACTTCTGACAAGCAAATGGTGGTGTACCATTCAGAATTAACCGTTTTACGATTCTCTAGTGGTACTGTAGCCACATGTCCACTAATACCAAAAAAGCAGGCAACCATTTGCTTCAAAGTGCTTTTTGCACGAACAACTTTAGTTGGGTTTGGCTCATTTTGGAACACCCAAACCGTTGACTGCTGTTTAGTTTCGGGATCATACGCATGTATCCAAGATTCGTCTCCTGTGTAGATATTATGAACAGCTTTTGATGTACCACATTTGTATTTTTCTATCATTTTTTTTCACCAATCAACACGAGCCTGTTTTTGTTCAACTGTTAAGTTGTGCGGGATCCAACGAGAACAATTTTTTTTTACAGCCAAATGTTCGTGTAATATTTTATAAATACTCGTCATACTAATGCCCAGAAATGCCTCTATCTCGCGATATGTAACATGACGGTCTTGCATTATTAGTTCGCGCACAGCATCAATATTTTGTGGTACAACAGCCGATTTAGGGCGATCTTCTTTAAAATCGTCCGCAAGCATACGACGACCACGATTAAACTCACTGAACCAGTGATACACAGTGGTTTTCGATGGGGCTTCCTCCCCAAAAGTCGACAAAAGTTGATCCATGCACTGTTTTTGAGTTAATCCACGCCGAAAGTCGTAATAAATCATAGCACGAAAATTTTCACGAGTCAAATCCATGGTGATGATAGACAATGAATTTTAAAAATGGCACCACAATGTAAAAACAATTGACAGATGAATGAAACAAAGTTTATTTTACAGCCAAAGAGTTATATTTATGTTATAATTTCTTTTTAAATATTGTTTATGTAAGTGGCCAGTTCCAGATACATAAATAGCAGCCCTTGTATAGAAAATAATATATCATTTGGGACCCACAATCTTCTTATGTCTCTTTTTGTTGGCTTTGCGCCGGTGACTCCGTTGATGAGCATCGACAAGCTTTGTAGCAATACTTTGTAGCCACGTAGCATTTGCGTAACAAAGTGCTACGGGCTACGAAAATAAATATTTTTTTGTGGTCTGAGATGTTCGACAGATCAGACTAATAAGTACATTTCTATTTTTACGCAAAGTTTCAAACTTATCAATTTTGCTTTGATTTTAAATAAGACGGCAATAAATATTATTAAAGCAATTTAAACTTGTTTGTCTGCGGAGATTGAGATGAGTAATTGGTAAAATTCATAAGTATAATAGTTATGTTGAAGTAATTAAAAAACTATGAGTATCATTATAAGTATGCTGATTAGTGCATATTTTATGCGTAGCCGCTGCCCTTCGCCAGCAACACAAATCAGTTTTTGTTATGTCTGGTCAAATTGTGTTATATATTATTAACGATATAATGCATGGTTCATTATATGAGTTGCAGTGAACTGAGCGTTGATTGTGTATGCAGTAGGCCGTTCCAACTAGCGCACATTATTTTTAATGGAAGTTCGTATGAATGGAGCGACACGAGTAATGTTGCATTTGAATTTATAAACAGCCAGATTGGTTTGTTTGTTTACCCGACAATGCTGTTATAATTGAATTCAGTCTCACGATATAAGTGCAATTACAGATTTTTTTCATTGTAACTTTATTAGAAAATTTGCATGACGGGGTTAAAAGATATAAATACTCATAACAATAGACATAGATCCCAGTTATATTCCTAAAGAGGTGAACAGAGCTTCAGTTTAATTAATTCAGCAAGGTGAAATAAGAATCATAAAAAAAATAAGTGGCATTTTAAGTTTTAGGTCCATTCCTTAGGTCAAAAATATATTGTGTTTAATACAATTTCAAATGCAGTTAGTTCAGTAGCAGGCCTGGCTGGTACTGAAACCGATTTTCTGAATGCAAACAAAATAAACAAAATTCTCACTATTGTTAAAAAGGTAGATTGGGAATTGTTGTTTTTTTTTCACATGAAACTACGAACAAAGCCATAGATACATTATTTAGTAATAACTAGCTCTTATCCTACTATATACTCATAAGAGACAAAATATGTCTATTATATGTCTACAAAATTAGTCCTAATGAAAATTTTATTTGTAATTGTTTGTAATATTTTTTTTACGATCTCTTTTTAATATGTTTTCATTTTTTCATGTGAGCATCTTGGCGAAGACGTGTATGATAAATATTACGCTACTTCTTTGTAGTAAGTCCAAATAAGTTCGCTATAAGCCAACAAAAGACGATAAGTTCTTACAATTAGGAAGAGAAAAGGAAAGTATGTTTCCGAAATTGGATCGCACGCTCTATTAGGTTTCAATTTCGGGATAGCGCTCGCAAACGTTTTGTTTTTGGGTTATCGCTTTGTATTTGTGTCTTGTAATAGGGAAGGCGCGTGACGCGAGTGCTAACAACATTGGTAGACGACACCCAGGCGCATAAGTCGTGTGAAATACGAAACAGTCCTCTTTACAATAACAATACGAAGGAGGAAAAATTATTCATGTACGTTCAGCATTAGGTACCTATTTAAAAAAACGGGAAATCTGTTATTGGTTTCGAGAATTTTCCGCGGATTTGTAAAAAAACACCCTTTTGAATATATTTTAGACTCTTTTCTATTCAAAGGGGCTTTTGGTGTGGGTAGGTATCTGAATTCTTTATGATTTTTTGGTTGGGTCCGCGGGCTTTCAGCAAAATCAAATTTAAAGCGTGCCTTTGTGACGTGAATCATGGAAGTGGGTATTGGCCAGTGAGGCTGAGATTTAGCAACCTAAACACGATTGTGCACTTAGGACGCCTCACTCACTGGCTCGTCACCTCTTTTAAAGATTAAGCCTTTTATTATGTTTACGAAATTAAAGCTGTATTATTATTTTATTATAATATCATAACATAACACAGTGGTAATTTATACAAAGGACGTTCTGTTTCGACGTTATGTCAGTTATAAATTATTTTATGAAATATTGGTGTAAAATTATATCAAACATTAAAACACGCTTTTGCACTTGCATTTTTTCATCAAATCATAGCATGACGTGATGTCACGCCTTGCTTATTGCCTTGATTTGTCATGATAGGTTACTGTTTTGATATTTGACGAGTCAGTCAACTCGGATAACAGCCTGCATTTCGTAGGTAACGTAGTACTTTCACTCACACCACCAAAAACATTTTTATATCTTTTACAGTGGAAATTGAAACAGTTATCTGCAGTTGGTAGTTGAGTGCGGTCCACGCAACTGTGAAGCAACCATTAAACGTTCCTTTCCCGTCCGGCTTTTATGATGCTCTTAGCTCCCGCTGACGGGAAACGAACGTATTTAGGAACTTTGTTGCACCGCCGCCGTGAGTGTCGCATACCTTTTGTCCGATGCAAAAAGCAAAAATAGTAGAGCTGTTAATTTAAGTGTATTACGAGTACATACTCATTAGGTGTCCACTCGTGATATCAGATTGTTACATGGGTCTAAGATTAAGTTCTTCTACCATACTTATACAGTAAAAATATCTCTATCCTTCGTGATCAATTAATATTTTTCATTATCGGTTAAGCTATTCAGCAGTGAGAGTAAGACCAACAAATATTATCATCAACAGCTCATATACGTCCTACCCTGCATTAGGGCGATTAGGTCTTAGACGACCACGCTGGCTCAGTGCAGGTTGGTCGACTTCACACACAACCTTTGAATTTCTGCGCAGGAATGTGCAGGTTTCATCACGATGTTTTCTTTTCGTAAGAGCGTCGAATAAACGTACATTTATCAATTCGAAATATTTATACTGACATTAAAATTAATAAATGAATATACCTACTTATTTACCTACATAATATACAATGACCTCGAAATGGAGGCTAACTTCTACCACTAGATGCAAGTCATTATTTTCCTCTTCATGTTTATTCCTTGATATATTTTACGCTGGAAGATACTAGAATCTAAGAGACAGGCTTTGCCTAGTTGAGATTCTAGTACCACTTTGTGGTATTCAATCAAAAATGTATTTGCATTCTTCTTACAATTATGTTAATCACACTAACTGGTATATAATAAAGTAATTAACTATTAATTAACTATTGGTAATTATTTATTATTATAATATGTAACAATGACTATAGTGCTTATTCCACTCTACATTATTATATTGTACTAGCAGACCGCCCGCCCGTAAAAGACGAAAATAATAAAATTAATTGTTGTACTGAGAAAAACAAGCCATTTAATTGTGACTTATTGAACAATTGTACTTTACTGAATAAATCGGATGTTAACTACCTGCCATATGTTGCAGTACTTACCGTCCTAAGTGCTACCCAAAAAACAGTAATAGAATTCGAATTAGTCACCTTTAATAGTACATTACGATACAAGGATCGTAGGTGGCATATTACAAACGAGGTCACTTTTGTTTTTGTGGCTTATGAGCCCGAGCCGCAGGCGAGAGTTTATAATGTCACGAGATTGTTATAAAACCTAAGATGTGTGTATTGTACGACGTTTTTCAATACACTTGTGAGAAAACTGATAGTAAATAATTAAATTGAAATGGTTACATTAGAATGGATACATAGTACCCTACAAAAGCTACTACAGGTAAAATTTATCATGTAGAAGTTGTAAAAACTAACCTTTATTATATCGAGCGCAGTTTGAGTATCCTAACTATTCACATTTATAATTAAATATGAACACTTAATCACTCATAAAACAACATTCAATGTTAAACAATTAAATTAAAATTTTACAAACTTGGCGCCAACTACAAAACGATGATTGTTTCTTTTTTTATAGCATAATTACGGAGAAAAGGCTCTGGCGGACATTCAGCCTCTACGAATTGATTCTTTGTTAAACCTCCGCTTTGCCGACGACATAGTCATAATGGCTGAATCGTTGCAGGATCTGCAAAAAATGCTGCACAGTCTCAACGCTGTCTCACTGTCAGTCGGTCTCCGGATGAACTTGGACAAGACTAAGGTCATGTTCAACGAACTAATCACTCCGGAACCGATCTCGATCAATGGCGAAGTGCTCGAAGTTGTCCAAGAATATGTCTACCTGGGGCAGACATTGCAGTTGGGTAGAGACAACTTTGAGCGTGAAATCGCAAGAAGAGTACAGTTGGGCTGGGCAGCATTCGTAAAACTGCGTCATATCTTCTCGTCACCGCTACCGCAATGCCTGAAAAGCAGGGTTTATAACCAGTGTGTCCCACCCGTTTTGACATACGGAGCCGAGACGTGGAACATGACGGTGAAGCTGGCCCACCGGCTACATGTCACTCAGCGAGCTATGGAAAGATCTATGCTTGGTATTTCGCTACGGGATAAAATCCGAAACGAAATCATCCGGCAGAGGACCAAGGTGGTGGATATTGTCCAAAAATGTAGCAAGCTGAAGTGGCAGTGGGCTGGCCACGTCTGTCGCAGAACCGATGAGCGTTGGAGCAGACGGGTTCTCGAATGGAGACCGCGTCTCGGGAAGCGTAGTGTGGGACGCCCCCCTGCCAGGTGGACTGATGACCTGAAGAAGGTTGCTGGTGGTGGCTGGATGAGGAAAGCGGGTGATCGTGCGCTTTGGCGTACCCTTGGGGAGGCCTACGTCCAGCAGTGGACTGCAATAGGCTGATTGATTGATTGATAAATCGAGATAATTTTATTTTTATAATTAAAATATTACAGGCTGATAATATTTTTGATATAATTTGTAGAAATTAAAAAATATGAAATACTTTTCTCTTTGTATGAATATTTTTTATTGTCTAAATGATCCTGGCTGAATAATAATTTTAAAGACCGTAAGGATTAAAACAAATTAAATAAAATCGCACTAGTGCGGTAAAACGCATTTACCGCACAGTTTACTGCCTTCGTAAGTTCAATTTTCGAGCAAATTTTTGTATTGAAATTTTATCTGCGAATACCTATTATTGGCTACGTTGTAACTTATTTGTATATATTACCTATTTTTGTTATAGAATATGCTGTTGGTATTCCGAATAAAATAAAATAAAAATTAAAGATAGTTTTTTAGAGACTGGTATTTGGAAGTCTATGATCATGGTGGTTTGTGTTCAGCAGTGACAAAAAAAAATGTGCGAAATTTATTTCTGTTTTACACACCAGCTTTTCTTTGAATATGTATGAGGGGAAGTAACGCACTCACCTCTTCATGATAATTTGATGTCCCGATAAATTGTCAAAAGGGTTGATCGACAATGGAAAATGGCTGACAAAATAATATGTCCGCGAATAAATTGAAATGGCCGAAGGCCTCGTTTGTCTCATCACAACAAAAACTGTTTATTTAAACTGGTGACGTCACTCTGCTACCATATTTTCTCTTGACACCGCCATACTAGTGGACCTATTTGAAAATTCACTTTGAGCTTTGCAACGAACAGATTTATTTTAAACGTGTGCCGGAATGAATATTGTACTCTTGTATAAAAAGTGATAAATTTGAAATACGTAATATGAAGCGGTTTAAGTTTAACGTACCTATATCAAAGCAGTACACATTTCGGATTCACTAAAAAATAATATATTTTGTTTCATATGAATAGGTAGTGAAAAATAATATGTATTTTTACAAGGGCTCGTTAAACGTTTGGGTCAGGTTTATGAAAAGGAACCCGTTACCGTTGGTTATATCCACGGGTTATATCCTCTTTGCCCATCGCCAGGAATAATTCGACGAACGAAGAACAAAGGACTGTAATAATATTTCCTCTGTCCATTTCCATTTTTAAAAAAACCTGATCGTATGTTCTATTTTATTTTGTATAATTCTCGTAAGAAATAACAGATACAGTCGAAAGCATGAAAATTTAACTTTATTACGGTCCTCATAACAGTGGTGTTCTTTTTATTATTTTATATTTTGTAATAAACATTGATTATAACGTATATCCTTTAACTACCGCTCAAACAGTGCACAGTATTTAAAAGTAAAATAGCCTCAGATTTTTCTATTATTGATGTTGATAAAACCTCATTGGTTTATTGAAATAAAAAAATATTATTCACGTCGTATTCGTCGTCGTCGTATATTTTAAATTTATTGTGGTAAAATAGGACAACCAACTCCCCTACTTTGTTATGTAGCATGGTATGCCATAAATACAGAGTTATCATATCATTAGTGAATACTGTGGGCAATACTGCCGTCACAGTAATCTGACAGGGCGGGCGGAGGTGGTACACTACTGGCACCAAAGATTCCTGACGCGTGTCGCCACGAAGCGATCATCTTTTATTTCCACTGAGACTGGCACCGCCGCCGCCGCGAGCCAGCTTCCAAAGAAGAGACGGGCCGCCCCGTTCGATACAGAAAACCGCGCCGCCGCCGCCGCCGCCGCCGCCCGCCGGCTGTATTTATACTACGGGGAGGAAAAACTTTGATAGCGCGTTTTAGGACTGTATGGAAAGTTTTTCCTCATTGTTGTAAAGAGCTTTTGAATCATGAACAAAAAAAATGTATTATATATTGAGATACGTTTGTTTGTCTGTTTTTCTGACTTAAAAGCGTTTCCAATATTTTTGGAAACTACTTTGATCTAAATGCTACTTTGAATGTACAGCCTCCACCCATAAATTTTAAGTTTAATCTTCGTAATGTGATGTTTTCGTGTACTCAAAATATTTTAGTGTGTTATCCTGTAGGATTATAGCTCTTCATAAAGTACTGGTGGCTCTGTGAGCTGTAGACCTCGCGAGTCTTTACATTTCTTGTGAGTTTATGTGATTTATTTTAATTTTTTCTCTACAAACATCTCCAACCTCTTTAAATTTATTTATCTCAAAAAAAATAACAAACAAACAAATAACAAACATTTTATTTAATTTAAATTTTTATTGGTTGAGAAATGTGACCTGTAGAGGAAAACAAATTCAGCTGTAGACCTTGTAAGCTGGCAACCCCTACTACCACGTAATTTTTTACATCTTCCAAAAACTGACTCGACAAAATATTTTAATATTTATCGAACCTGCTTATAAAATTTCACGAGTTTCAGTTGAGAAACGCGACCTGTAGAGACATACAAGAGCAATTTTTGCCAAGCTGAAACGGAGACACTTAGCTCGCGCTTCGCGCTCGCTCGATCAATTAATATCAGTGCCCTTAGCTTAGTTAACTTGGTTCTCAAGGATTCCCATGGGAATTAAATATATTCGCATGGTGCTCTACTACTGGATAAATTAACGATTTATTGGAATGGATTTAAACGTTTTCGTAATGTTACTTCCTATTCATTTGTACTTTGGGGAAAATATCTTTGAAATGTTTTCAATATAAAAATATGCTACTATGAAATTTAATAAATCTCCTGAAGTATAAGAAATCTGTCTCTTATTAAGTAGCTATACTTTATTCTTTCCTGGGATTATTTTAACATTAAAGAAAATACACAACATCATGCTTACTTATTTATTTACGAAGGTGAGTCGACTCAGGTGCGAGGAGTCAAATCTCTTTCAGCCCAAGCTTTTTGAACCTGGCAACCCCTTTTAAGTAGAATGACTTTTAACATTGTGACCCATCTTTGCTCTTAAGTGCTCTGACCTTATGCAGGATTTCTTATAAGTAATATGAAAGGTCCTATAAATAAGCTCAAAGTTGCTCAAAGGGCTATGGAACCCATCATGCTCGGAATATCTTTATGTGACAAATTCTGCAACGAAGAAATTCGGTGAACTTGGTTGGTGGATATTGGATACCGTATGGTCAAGCTGAAGTGGGCGTGGGCCTGTCACCTGTGTTGTCGACAAGACCATGCGGGTCCTCTATCTATGGATCCGAAAAACTGAACATCAAGCTGAGTGGAAGTGCTCTGGATAGGCATATGTCCAACGGTGGGCGAAATAAGTGCTGGAGATGAAGAAGAAGAATATGAAATATTATGAAATTGTACCTTTTGAATTAAAAAGCTTGTTAAATGTTTTTAAAATTGCTAAACAAGTTAATATATACCAAAGTGGGAATAGGTTTGATCTTCTAAGGGAAAACGTTACTTCAAGTTCAAATTTTTTTGTTACTATATAAAGAGATACGACAGATATACGATACGATACGAGAGACGATAGATAGACGATAGATATTTGTTACTATCTAGATTCTAATACAGTATATTCACCAGCTTGAAACCGTAGACATAATATATCATTGGTTAGAATAACAGGACTTAATAGTTTTTACCGGATAATTAAAAATAAAAAACGCGAGTGAAACAACTCGGGCATAGCAATTTCAATTTGAAATCCAGATGTTAATAGACGTAGAAAACTATGCATTTGTTGAGACGAAAGGTGAGAAATTTATTTAATTTACACCTATGACCTTTATTTATTTCAAAGCAAAAGCTAAATTAAACGAAAAATTATGGTGTTTCGGCCCGAATATTTTTTGGACAAATTATTACTGACCCTACTAATGATGATTTAATGACAGCTCGCCGGGCTTTAATGACAGCTCGCCGGGCTTTTTGGAAATTCGGTGTGAAAAAAGGGGACTGGTTGAATAAGTTATGCAGGTTCGAG
This sequence comes from Carpatolechia fugitivella, assembly GCA_951230895.1. Lineage (NCBI taxonomy): Eukaryota > Metazoa > Arthropoda > Insecta > Lepidoptera > Gelechiidae > Carpatolechia > Carpatolechia fugitivella. The sequence goes on along the minus strand of OX579655.1, from coordinate 9,898,570 downwards.
AGCAAACTCCTGTGACCATTCTGTTGATGAAATTTTTTAATCATCGGATTGAGGAAATGTTATTTAAGGCACAAATTTGAACTTGCAGGACTATTTTTTAAATAAAAGTAATATTTAGGTATTTACGGTACGGGAAGCACTCTATTAATTATTGACTTTTGTCGAAAAAAGCTGCCTTGCAATATTTAACAACACTCCATGAGATTAAAAAAATAATCGGTCGTGAAAGTGAGTTAAATACATATGTAAATACGTATATGGTTACATTGTAATTCATATTATGCGGACTGGAGCTACTTTTAAGCAAATATAAGGGGTTTGATAAAAATACAATCATAGCCCAAAAAGTAACTAATAGCTCGTCGCCTAAAAATAGAATTCCCACAAATTTATTCTGTTATCTTTCACTTCTTTCGCGGGACATAAGGCGCCGCCTGGACCCCATTCAGCTTTATGTTATTTTTTTCTTCCTTTGGTGTTAAAGTTTGCGTGCTCACGACTGTACAAAAGTCAGCGCATGTGGATGGACCCTTTGACGCTGGCACCTTTATCCCGTAGGAACAAGGATTATCGTCCAAGTGTACAGATAAATGTGCTGGCTTCTGTACCTACATATTGATATTATTATGAGCTTATGTGAGCGACTGCCGTCACTGCGCCGCCCGCGCGCTTTCCCTCGGGAAATTCAACGCTAAGTTATAGCACGGCCCGCTAAATACAAGCATTGGGGGTCAATGAACTTCATCGAGTTGTTTGAATACTTTAATGAAATTTTCGAAAACACTATAACTCAAGTACTCCATGAAGCTGATTGATGGGCCATTCCGCCAAGACTGTAGCTGTATGTTAATAACTGCCAAGTTTCCAGCAAAAATTTCCAGAATAATAAGCACAAATAGAGACAATTCTGTAATGTTATTTTATTTTATTTATAAAAATAAAAGGAAGCTCAAACTCCATTTTTGCCTGTGGTTACAAAATATTTTATTTTTATTGTAAAAAAATACAGGCAATAAGTAATTGTTCTTCTCCATAGATTCACCATTGTGTTAGTGCACTCACCCAAAAAAATGTAATGACGGATTTAAGTGATGTAATAACATCCTATGGAAATAAATAACTTTTGACTTTGACTTTGTTATTATGAGTCATGAGCATAGTTCGGAATATGTAAACTATAAAACTTATCTATGATTATATTATATTTAAAAGAAAAGTACAAAAGATACGAGTCCCGTGGAGTTTCCTCTGGCAATACTTCCACAGTGAGTAATAGTGAACGAGCCAACCATGAACTTTGGTATTTGCTAGTTTAACATCGAAAAATGATTTGATATTTGATTTTGTTTTATCTGAACTTTTCGTCAGGAAAACAAAATAGAGTTGCTACGATTGCCAATTTGCGGAAAGTTCCGGTATTATGAGAACATATTAAAACTTTATGCAATTTTAGTATAAATACCTATATTGCTACATGCCTACTTGATTCCTTTAGAGAGTTCACTGTCTGCGAGCACATCGTTGGAAGAATCCAATTACGATAACGTTATGCTCCGTACGAAAGTGTCGCATTTATGGTAAAATATTAATGTATTTCAATTTGGGAGGCTGGTACAAACCTCCATAAATATCGCCTCGGTGCGGGCGCGTAAATACTCCTATTGCTGCTAGAATTTAATGTTATTATCCTGTGATCTTCAAGCCCACTTGTTGGTCCGAAGTGATGATTCAGCATGATCAGGTCACATACTTTATGCTAAGTATAATTTGAGAGATATCTAAACTAAGTAAAACTTGTATCTTAGATATCGATCAGGTAATGATTTAAATAAAATAGCAATATAATTTTTTTAAATAACAAAAGTAAAGTCTTAAATTACCAAAGAAAAAGTGTTAGGTACCTAATAATAAATTAATGGTTACGTGCGTAAATAGAAAATAAACAAACTGGGTCAAGTGCACTCATAGTCAATATTACTTAAATATCTTGACTCGGCAGTCTTCTTCGCTGGGCATTGATCGTCCCCAGTTTTATGATTGCAAGGCTTTTTGTAGCGTTTGCAAGTAGCGCACTTTGGTGGTTCTTCGCGTGCCTGGCATTCTTTGATGGTATGTCCAATGCACCCACAGTGCCCACATGTGGAGTCTGCTTCACGACAAAACTTGGCCGAGTGTCCGTACTGTTGACACTTGTAGCAACGGGTCACAAGGGTGTAATCCCTTACGGGACAAGAGCTATCATGCTATCCTATCATCAGGCTGTTTAATATAATATATTTTAAAAGTAAGTTGAAAGAGTTAACAACAATACATGCATGTTCGTCTTGCTGCTGTATCGATAAATTTTCTTCGAAACTCAGCAAATCTCAGTGCAGTGCATGTGGAGAAATAAAAGAAACAGGAAAATCAACACACAAACACCATTTGGCAACAACTTTTAATGCAATACACTGAAATTGGTTTTCCAGAGTGTCTGTTGGCGGACAACGAAATACTAGATCGTCTAGGACTAGAAACTCCACAAAAGGAGCGCTATTATGCTATATCAGAAAATAAGTAAATTGATAATTCACACTAAAACATAATTAGTCGGTGATGCTGATTTAAAGTAAACGGCTGTGTATTAATTTGGTGTCTTTTTAACGTGAACCTTTTTCGTTGAAGTAGATATTTAAATTGTGCCGCGTGGTGACGGCAGAGTAGAATACATTTTTCACCAACCCCTACTCATCCCGTGGGTGTCGTAAGAGGCGACTTAGGGACTACACATTGAACAGGGAACGGGCAGCAGCGCTCTCTGATACAGTAACCTTTTAATCTGCGATCTCCAACCCGCCTGCCAAGCGTGGAGATTATGGAAAAACCCTCCACTTAAGTCTCCTCCACTCATAGTCCAGCAGTGGACTGTAACGAGCCGTTGATTGATGATGAATATATTTAAATATTTTTGTCTAATTTTAGCATCTTTTGATAACAGATCATAACCACAAATTGACTATTAGATCATAGACACCTCGTATGTGATCACGTAGCGTTATGACTTATGGTACGTGTTATATAGTGAAATACCTTTAGAGTCATACCAATCGGGTCGGTAGTTAATCAGTGTTTATGTATGGTAGTTTATTTTTGCAAATTTTATGTAGTTGTGGAACAAATGTTGTTCAGTTTCATATGCTGAACTACCACCTGAAATATTTTGCGTTGTACACATTGAGTAAAACTATTGTTTACTCCACGTAAGAAACTCTTTAAGAACAAGTTAGAGGCAGATTTATAGGTTGAAACAAACGTAATACGAGTATCTGAAAGAGCACTCGATGCTCTTTTATCAGCCAAACAACTTGTTTGCAGCCGACTTTGGTCATTTAAATGTTGGCTTTGATAAACTACTGCTCGAAATTGCTTTGCGCGTTGGAATACTGTGGATTGCATTTCCATTTGACTTTGAGCTGTGAGTTTGTGGCCAACAATCTGTCGCATCATAGAGCACGGGTTAATCATAATATTGTCTTGTGATTGGGTTTAGATGCAGCGTATTAATTGCGGTTGTAGGCTGTGAATTGATGAAATCTTTCAGGTGCAGTGGTGGTTCGTTAATTGCTTTAATAGTATGTAAAATAAAAATAATAACACAATATTGAAAAAAATATATATATTTATGAAATTTTCTAGTTCAATTCCAATTAGGCCTAGGTATGTAAAAATACATCAAGATGAAATAAAATAGAAATATGTCACAGAAAAAGTACTGGAAATTGAACAGGATAAGTAGGAGAAACCAAATCGAACTATGAAAACAAGCATCGAAATATACAAAAACATGGTGTGGTGTATCCATTGTGGTGCTGCCCGCCCCGCGCCCCTCCCCCGGGGCACAACAACGCGCCGTGTCGTTTAAATTGAATTGAAAAATGATTTATGCCAACAATCTGTGCCGATACTCGCTTTCTTTACACACTTGAACGCTAAAAAAAACGAAAATAATAAATAAAATGTGCGGGAGAAAATTGATCGACTTTTTTTATTTATTAGCGAGGTTCTCCGAGAACTTCTAACTTTATTGCTTCTCGAACATTTTCGCTGTTTCGTTTTTCTTCTTTAGCTTACTTTTTAAATAAATTAGGAACAAATTAAACAACGCTGCCGGTGCAAAAACACGTGTAAGTAATTTTAATAAGAGTTTCTTTTCCGACGTGTCTGTCACAGTAACAAAAGGTAACTTGAAAGTTATATGTACACTGCTTCCAGACGCTTTGTAACGCTTGAATAACTCACTTTCTTACTTTTGAAATATTGTTGACATTTTTATAAGATATTTTAGCAAATAAATAAATTTAACGTGGGATTTTGACTGAGAATAGACATAGAAACTATAGAAAATATGCTAATGCTTATCCTAAAACCGCCGTGTGGTGACGGCAGAGTAGAATACATTTGTCACCAACCCCTACTCTTCCCGTGGGTGTCGTAAGAGGCGACTTAGACATTGAACAGGGAACGGGCAGCAGCGCTCTCTGATACAGTAACCTTTTAATCTGCGATCTCCGACCCGCCTGCCAAGCGTGGAGATTATGGCAAAACCCTCCACTTAAGTGGAGGAGGCTCATTAGTCCAGCAGTGGACTGTAACGGGCTGTTGATTTGATATCCTAAAACAGTATAGCTTACTTACTAAATTAGATGCTTTGATACATGCTACAAAGGGTTAGAAAAAGCCCTATGTCACAGATTAGATTACGTGCCCATGGCTTATGGGTTATAGTTATATCAAATTAACTAATTTCATCAAAATAGCTAAAACAACATAAGCGGCAGATATCTTTAAGCTAAACTAAAGCGTAATAAATGTAGAATGAATAAACAAAAGCAGCGGAGTTTTAATAAAAAAAACTTATTCTTATTGCGGTCACGAAAACGAGACGAGTGTGAGAGAGGGAACACAATAAACAAGATTAATAACAGTCATGAATTAGTCACGGGAAATTGCAGTTTCTTGTTTAGTGAATTTCTCAAGAGGGATGTCGTGAGCCTGGAAATAAAAATTGCCTAGTGGAGGATAGCCGAGCTGCGCAACTGCTTCGCGAAAAATATGTTTACTCGTTTTAGGCCAAGTTACGAAAAGTGCGTTTTAAATGTGCCTTTACATTGAATTTCACTCTACGTTACGCAATTTTATGCAAGGTAGTTGCGTGGATCATCCAACTGCAAAATATGTCTTTTAAAATATACTTAGGTAATTTTTTTTTTTCTGTGTCCAACTATTCTAATAGAGATTCTAGTAAGGTAATATTTTATGTGAATAATTCACTTGAAAATCTCGTTACGAGAGTGGACTCCAACACCACGTGTATGTAATATTCTCTCACTTAATATTCATTTGCAATCTCGCGTTACTCGCATCCACGCCTGTTTTAGAATTAATCTTCATAATTACGGTTATTTTGCTTAATCAACGTCCTACCGCGTAACAAGACTCCTCTACGAGTAACTTAATTTACATTAATCCGCGAAAGTTTTTATCTCAACTTCATTTTCATAGTAATTTTTTCAACACACTAGAGATTGGAGTTTGCCAAGTACAGAAGCGGGTTGCCGCATGCATAATGAATGTGCTACCTAGCCGGTCAAAATAAGCAATTTGGACTCGGAGACACTGCTTTGTGGCCTCGTTAACTTTTAATGCAACACATTACTGGGCTAACTGGTGACCCCTTTCTCTTTTAGGAGTTCCTAAAGGAGTTAGAATTTTGAACTTTTTGGGGACGGCGCGTCTTGATTGCTTAAGACTTTTATGGTCTTAAAGGAGGTTGGATTATGCAAAGATTTAAACGAACTTTTTACGAGCCGTGTGCAAATATACCTTAAATTGCCAATTTTATAACTAGAAGCTCTGTGGGCTGTAGACCTAGTGAGTCCGTCTTTTGCGTTTTTTTGTTATTTTCCACCCCTTCACACCTCTGACCCCTTAAAACTTATGCGTGTTAATAAGGGTAAAAAAAATTATCTTAATTGAAAAAGGCTGAAGTATGTTCTTTTTATTTTTTCAACCCCCCAACATCTCCGTCATTTTGAAAATTAACGAAAAAATTAATCGACAAAAAAAAGCTGTATTATTATCAAACCTGCTCACAAAATTTAATGAGAATCGGTTGAGAAATGCGACCTGTAGAGGTGAAGAGCTGGACAAACCTCCGCCGGACATAGGAAAGCATATTTGTCTAAGACGCTTCGCGCTCGTTCAGTCGATAACCAACTATTAGCTAAATTAAACTTTATAATATAAAAAAACTCTGTTTGTTACTCATAATATCATTTTATGAGTAAAATACAGAGTTTTTTTAATTCGAATGTGTCTATTGAACTTCCTTAAATACCTACGTCCAACTAAAATGGCTTCTTTTATAAAACACTGCGTGGTTAGCTAATAGAAACTGGAAATAACATTAATCACATTGATGAACACGAAAAAAAAATTTTCATAAATTTTTATTATCATAACTCGCTCAAATCGTCCTTTTTACATTCTTTATTTACTGAATGTAAATAGGTATTTATAAAACGAGGAAGTTTTCCATTCGGAATGACGATTTCTGCAGTTTAATGTAGCGTGTATCGTTGCGGCCATGGCTCTACGAGTGAGAACAAAGAGGAGCCAATTCCGCTATAAATTTACGTGTGCCTGTCCTGTGCCACGTCATTCATAGGAACATACATAGGAAAATACTTGCGTGCCGCTTTTGAGTGATATTTGCTCACCTAATTCCCAGATTGTTTGACAGACCGTCAATCGTCATCATCAGCTTCCAAAGATATCAGCTTCGATGATATAGCATCAACTATCATACTAGAAATGTCATTCTTGACGGAAATAAATCTGTGTTCCTTGTTTAAAAAATCAGACCACACCACAATAAATCTATGGACCACACAGCCTAATAGAGAGGTAGATAGAACAATCACAAAATTCGAGATAATATTTCTCATCATTGTATCAGCTTAGCGGATAAAATTTTCATAAGTAAATTAAAAGTACATTTTTAAAGTCCTGCAGATTTGATTACGCTGGTGACTGTATCACGCAGGCGCGCACGGGTCACTTTGGCTTTACCGTCAAAAGCTTCTGTGTGTGTAAATTACTTCTATGTGTGTAAATTACGCCAGTGAGAGACACACTAGCTGTTTTCACGGTGACAAAAAGTTATCTGCGCACGTCTGGCCTGTATTCTTATTGGCACTTAAACCATTTCGTGAGAAAAGTACCACTTGTTTCCATGACCAGATCAAGTATGAAAGTACCTAGGTACCTTTTTATTATTTCTAGACCGCAATCACATAGAAAATAAAAATGGGCGCGAAGCCGCTTTACGTACTTTGTTACGCAATCCGAAAAAGTTATCAGTATAAAATAATTTCGCTCAGAAAGTTAGCGTGTCTAGAATCGGACTTCTTATTCCGCGTGAAGTGTATCGCGTTTTCCCCTACATTTGGTAAATTCGTGACAGTGGCGTCCGCGATAATTATTCAATAAAAGCTATCATTTGTCACCGCTGTCCAAATGTCGGCAAGTCGGCATTGTGGTGACTAATGCAACACTGTTCCACCCATTTGCGTCGAATTCTCTTATTACCTGCTTTTTACCTGTCGGCCTAACATTACTCACTCCATTGTGTGTGGCGTGGCTTTGTTTGTGATCGGTACACTGAAATAATTTGTTAGTCGGATATTTTCAGGATTGATTTGTTTTTGGTCACTCGATTGATTTGGTTATTATTTTTAGGTTCATGTGAACCTTAGTATTATAAATACGCTAAACAAGTTTTTAATAACATTATCCCCTTACCGAGATTAACTTAATAAATTTCCAGCATTCATGTTTGGGACAAAAATTTGATGTAGTAGGCTGTACTGTGTGTTAAATACTATATTTTTTATCTGTGGCGAAATATATATTTATAATTTAAGCCTCCTGAATGGATAATTGTTTGCCTATTTGCCTACCACATTAAGAGACGATACACCACGAAACAATTTCCACGTTTTTCTTTATTCGTCTGTTACACAATTAGGGCTGTTCCCATCGGCTCCTAAACGTTTTCTTCTGAACAAGTACCCATCATATTTTAGTAGTTTTACAATTATAATATTTTTTCATCTTATGTCTACTTCAATATTTTTTCCATCAAGACCCACGTACAAAATTTTAAAAGAACTACGAACGTAATATTATCAAAATTTGAAAGACTATGAAATTTTGAAATTTAAATTAAAATCTACCAATTTTTGGTCAGTTGTCCATTTGATCACACATACATTTGGAATATTAAATTTTGCTAAATAAAACATTATGGTGTTTCAAATTTTGATATTAATTACGTTCGTAGTTCTTTTAAAATTTGTTCGAAGAAGTTTTGATTTTTTAATAATATGCAACCGTATGATTCATATTTTTCAACTAAAATTTTTGTGAACATTTCTAATTTATCCAGTTGATAATTAATAATGTATACAACAATCGTTTTGGCCTTTGAACGATTTGGCCATTAGTGTAATAGACTATTTAAATATTGATATTCCAGGTTTTGGTCACTTGAACTCTTGATGCAATGACCAATTATTGTTGTAAATATATATATATATATATATTTTGTTTGTTGTTCTTTCAGAATTGTTCCATGAAGTTTTAATTTTCTAATATGCAACCGCAGATAGTAGACCTACGTCCAGCAGTGGACTGCAATAGGCTGATTGATTGAATTACAGATAATTCGTTGGCAACCGCATAATCATCTTTCATTACCTTTCAACCAAAAATACTTTTTCTTAAATGGCATAATTTATGCAAAATGGGATTTCACAGACGGTCAGGCTCACCTTTTCAGGGGCTTAAAGGTGTGTTTGGTAATTATTACCCCCAAATTGCATCAATTTGCGGGGCCTTTAGTATCCCCAAAATGTGTACCAAAAGTTCGTGTCCTCTGGATATAAGCGATCCGTTATCGCGCTAATAAAAACAGAAAGTATTACATTAAGGCGTAATGACCAGAACTTTCTTTCTAAATGTTAATAATTGTTGTTGAGACTCGCAAAGTTACCGTGAGTTGAACACATTTAACAGTTTTCAATAATTTTACATTTGATTACGAAAACTGCTGGTAGATATTTCATACAACTGAAAGATATAAAGGTTTTTTTTTTCTTTCATCATGTGGGATTTTTTTATTGTGTCCAAATATGCCAAACAGCTCTTTTATTTTATGGTAAAATAAAAAGAAATCTGTTCCATACATTTTGTAAATAGATTAAAATTTGACAAGACGAAAGTGAACTGCTTTCTAAAGAGTCGCACTCACCGAACGCTCTCAGTCGATTGCGAAGAAGCAAAATGAATGGCTTTCAATATGAAATTAATTTCCGCGGTTCATTGATTTCCAATTTGTTGGTGGGACGTTTAAGCCACGTTTGTCGGCGTACAACTTGCATGGCGACCAGTGCAGTGCAGTGGGCTGAAATTCGGGTTTCATGTACATTTTTATTTGCTTTTGGTGTTGTTATTTTTTACTTGGATGTGTTTTGGAATATTATGTACTGTCAACGATGAAATTTTCTCAGATGATTATTCATATTTTTAAATAAGATTTTATATACTTGTATAGTTTATTAACCTGCTATGAAACTTCATACACGGTTTCCCGAGAAAACTTTATAGGTTTCGAGCGGATCAGGTAACTCGTCAGTTGACTGTAGTGTACATGCATGCACTGAACATCAGTGCAGATGCCGCTTGCGCTGCCAAAACACGCAATTTACTGTTTTTTTTTACGAAAAGTCTAACCCCAGGCACCCCCAGGTACAAACCTCTTGGTCCACTCCTGTCCTGTCCGGTTAATTTCTACAGAGACCTGGGTTTGTATTGGAATTATCATAGATTTCTGACGCGCGTCGCCGGAGCGAAGCGATCGTCTTTTGTTCCTCTGAGGGAATTATATACCTATAAAGAGTTCCGATAACTTCGAAATTCGATGACATCCAGTCCGTTTTTGATGAGTCCGGCAGCGTCTTTTCTGCAAGAGAAAACGGTGCGGTCGAATAAATAAGTTTAGAATGCCACGTACCAGGCCACTCAGAAAGTATTGCGAAAAGAGACTGGCCAGTTATAAAATTGAAAATATGATTATTTATAAGTAAAAATAGGTACGTTCCAATTTTAAAATTTCCCTCCTTATCGTGTTTCTAACGAATTATCTATTGTAGTTCGTTGCGTGTCTCATTGAAAAATGGATCTGCACTGGTAACATTTTCGCGCTATGATTTTTTTACGAATCAAGTGTCACCTGAAACCGGATGAATCTTACGATAGACTTCAAATGGCCTTCATGGATTAAGGCCCTTCTAAGGCAACCGTGTAGGTATCGTTGGTATAACGAATTTAAGCGCGGCCGACTAACTTTGGGGGATGAAGAAAGAAAGATTTTAAGGGAATATTTTAATCGCGAGCTTTTTCTATTTGACTGGATACTTGGTGTCAATAGAACTTTTTTTTGTGGAGTTTCTTCGGTGAGCTCTTCTCCTCAGATTCCGCCGTTGTGTTAGTGAACTCAACCAAAAAAACGTAATGACGGATCTAAGTGATGTAATAACATCCTATGGAAATAAATAATTTTTGAATTTTGATTTTTTTTTCGCAAAACATTCTGAGTGTCCCGCGTATTTTACCCGACCAAGTGCCCGGGATTAAACACACCACGGACGGAGATACTAAATCAAAATTAAATTATTTATATTTTAGGGGGTATGATACTTAGAGGATGATGATGAAATGATAACGGATAGAAACTGTAGGCCTTCTATTTAAACCAAAAACATTTGCAAGATTACATTTTGAATGTCTGTACTATGAGGCGGGCGCTAGACGACTGGCGTGCTCGTGCTGTGTGCTACTGGAAGTGGCAATAATGCTTACTATGCAAAACTGATACAAAACATGTGTTGCTACAGTACTTCCCCCTATTTTTAAAATTTGCAAAAATTTTGAAATACATTTTAAAGTCCTATAAAAGCTTCTCTTTTGGAGCTAACAATAATTAAAATTAATACATGACACAAACTTAAAAAGATTTACAAAACATCATAAATCTTTTATCTTACAAACACAACAACACTTATCAAAACGAATAAACCACGGATAACACTCGCTATAGGTACAACAACGGTATGTAGCCTAAACATTCACTCACAATGCGACGCGCTACTCATATTTCGCTGACCGTGCTAGATGAGTACACTGCTACCTCGATACGTTGAATTGAATTCAGCCTCCGTGCGATAATCCTCGTGACAATTTCCGTTCTAAAAATAGCTGCTCCTCGCGTCTATCCTGGCAGGAATTTCCATAAGGCTACTCGAACGAGCTTTCGGAGATGGGTCACCAGTCCACTCTATGCTTCAAGTCGAGATCCTTGCAGCGAAGCTGTCCATCAGAGCTTGCTGAATTCCAGAGACGTGCGATTACCGTCCGCTAACTGTCATCATGAACGCGTAATCGTGCTAACCTGCGTCTCTCTTCCAGGTCCTGACGTCGTCAAGGATGTCTTTTTGCTGTTGTCTTCTTTATGTCCAAAAAAGTGTTTGTCTGCTGCACTTCCAGTAAAGTTCTGTTTCTGTTATCCTGTTACCCCATGGCCTCAATGGGGGAGCCGTCTCACGAACCACGCTGCGCCGCTGCCGTTGCGTCATCGCATTCCTGACTCCACGTGTCTCGTTTTTACTTCGAAAGTTGCGTGTTCTTCTGTCGGAGGGTCACCACTTTAGGGGGTATGATACTAGGAGGATGATGATGAAATGATAACGGATAGAAACTGTAGGCCTTCTATTTAAACCAAAAACATTTGCAAGATTACATTTTGAATGTCTGTACTATGAGGCGGGCGCGAGACGACTGGCGTTCTCGTGCTGTGTGCTACTGGAAGTGGCAATAATGCTTACTATGCAAAACTGATACAAAACATGTGTCGCTACAATATTACCTACGAGAACATTCTTAGAAGCTCTGCCGCTTGCTTGTGACGAATATATCTAGCCATGCAGATATTTTTCAATCTTATTTTTTTGATACGATGTTTGATGAACAAATTTTAATCTCATTTATAACGAGATTTTGACGCGTAATTGAATATCATGCATGACAGGTTAAATACAGCTGACGGCATGTCTGCCGAACAATAACGTGTTGAAGGTTAATTAAAACGTATTTTATTATTTGTTTCATGCTACCCCATGTTTTAACTAATAGCATGATTTTCTTACAGTCTAGAAAGGTGCGCTAATGAAAGCAATGAATATTAATCTTCTTTTGCGTTATAAACAACTTGAAAAGGGTGACAGCGTTTGTATTTAATTAAACTTTAGAAAATTAAAGCTGTTTTTAAATTAATACAATAATTAACAGTCTTTAGTTCTAACTAGCAGGCTAAAATTAATAGACCTACATTTGGACGAGAACTTTATTTATTCTATAAAACAGTGTACTTAAAGTTAAGTCGTGAATATAACAGCATCCGTGGCCGAGTGGTCGAGATTAATGAGCGGCGCCATTACGGAGGTTCCGGGTTTGATTCCCGGTGGGAACACTGTCAAGCAAAAATCTCTTTGTGAGACTTTCCCCAGTTTGACTTTGCAGGCTGAATCACCTGATTGTCCGAAAAGAATGATGTTTCCGTGCTTCGGAAGGCACGTTAAGCCGTTGGTCTCGGCTACTATCTAGTCGTTACACGAGCCATATCAGTGGCCTTTGGCGGCTCTATACAATACAATTACAATACAAAAATCTTTATTGGCAACTAAAAAATCTATAACACTGACACTAGGGTTTGTGAGGTCGGTTGTCGACCCACACAATGAAGAAGAAGAGTTAGGCATACTGAACTAATTTCAGAATGCGGCGAACGGTGAGCGATCCTTTTACAGCCCGGTCGCCGTACACAACTTGTATTGAGCTAATTTTGAGAGTGAAACCGTTAAGGCGAGGCCCTATTTGAAAAATCGTTCTTGGGCCCCCTTTTTAACTCGCGTATCTCACGTCTCGGAATATTTACCAAATCAAGAAAATTACAACCAACAGAAGAGTTTATCATTTAGCGGCGTAACCAAGTAGATTTTACATATAAATCAAGGAATAAAGCAAAAATAAATAATTATTATCACCGAAAATCACCCTACATTCAAAATTTGCAAATCTGTTTTATCAATATTTTCAGCGACAACAACATATTTTTTTGTATTTTTTGGGTGGCTATATTAATACTTATACGGCGAAACCAGCTAGTTTTTTAATTCGTTCTATATTTTTCACAAAAAAGAGAAAAGAGTTCAAGAAAAACGAGTTTTTCGTACGATTCCTGCGCAGTGTCGGACGTAACCTCCGTGAAGCATCGCACGCTAATATGAACGTTATTTCAGTAGTGCGTCAGTTGAACTTTCAACTAAAGCGCGTTGAGTTGCTAATTTAGGATAGGGCCTTGCCTTAAGAGTTTCATTATTCCAAACAGCGCGGAAGGGGCGAGGGTCTGCTATAATCGTTGAATCGTATTACCATTACGACTGTCCGCGAGGTGGCGCCAGCTGCTGCGAATAACTTTATTTCATCGAGGGCCTTCGCCTGCTTCTGCAAGAACTGACATTACGCCACACAAGGTGCACTTAATATAAGCACACGTTGTGATATTGAATCTATATCGGACCCGAGTAATCACGAAAACAGATTTTCAGTTTGGTTTATATAAACCATGGAAAATCTGTAAAAAATTGTATTTTGGATATCTTGGATACTTGCTTCTAAGCCGATTAATTAGGTCGTTGCCAGGTTGATTATCGAGGTTTATCTCATATCCATCTAGCCAAGTAATTACCTAGGCTAGTTTGGATTACAACACAGTCAAACGTACTATAGGTACTGTATGATTAAATTACTTCTCCTGCCATGTCACTCAGCGAGCCATGGAAAGATCTATGCTTGGTATTTCGCTACGGGATAAAATTCGAAACGAAATCACCCGGCAGAGGACCAATAGTTGATATCGTCCAGAAGTGTAGCAAGCTGAAGTGGCAACGGGCTGGCCACGTCTGTCACAGAACCGACGAGCGTTGGAGCAGACGGGTTCTCGAATGGAGACCACGTCTCGGGAAACGTAGTATGGGACGCCCCCCTGCCAGGTGGACTGATGACCTGAGGAAAGTCGCTGGTGGTGGCTGGATGAGGAAAACGGGTGATCGTGCGCTTTGGCGTGCCCTTGGGGAGGCCTACGTCCAGCAGTGGACTGCAATAGGCTGATTGATTGATTGATTGATATTTTTGAACTTCTATTTCATATTAGTTTTGAGCATGTTTGAAAGCGTATAAAAAAAAACTAACATATTCAAAAAATAATACGATAGTTCATCTATTATTATATAGCTATTCACTATTTTGTGAACAAAAAATTAAAGAACTAAAAAGGAAACGTTCTTAGAAATGGCAAATATTATTTTACAGTGCAGATCTATACATAATACTCGCAATTCTCGAGAAATCTTTATTTTTGTTCATATTCAACAGGGCATGGTCCTTTCTTTTGTGTCCCCGTCAGGAAATAATGAAGGTGCATCACGACCTTTTTAACATTTTAATTGATGGAAAGAAAAAACTATATACATAAGCGTCGTCGGTCGGTTTGTACATCACGTTCTGTCGTTGTGAATTGTTCTCATTTACGAGGAGTAATTGATCGTTAATGTCTCTGTAATGTAACGAACAATATTTAATTTTAAACGAGTGTCTCAAGTACTTTTCTAAGGGTTTACTACCTTCATTTTTTACGAGTGAGGTAAAGTAAAAAATTTCGTACGTTCGTGAGATGAATACATGACGTGTATGCCTAGAGTCAGAATGTTATTTTCTATCTTATATCAAAAATCAATCAACGGACCGTTACAGTCTACTGCTGGACTATGAGCCTCCTCCACTTATGTGGAGAGTTTTGCCATAATCTCCACGCTTGGCAGGCGGGTTGGAGAACGCAGTTTAAAAGGTTACTGTATCAGAGAGCGCTGCTGCCCGTTCCCTGTTCAATGTGTAGTCCCTAAGTCGCCTCTTACGACACTCACGGGAAGAGTAGGGGTTGGTGACAAATGTATTCTACTCTGCCGTCACCACACGGCGGATCTATCTTATATATGGTGTATATATATTTTTTATTTGTGTATGAATATTTCAGTTATCTGATACCCATAGTTCGGGACCAGCCTAGTATGGAATCAGATGACCGTGTGTGAGATGTATGCACATATTTTTGTATAAACTCCTTCAGTATTTTTTAGTCTAGAATTGGTTGATTTTAACCGAATGTGTGTGAAGTCGCCCAATAGGCATAAGACTGTGTGGCCTGACCGTCTTAATTTAGGGTAGCCTTAGTATGCCCATAATTACCTATACACCGTGAAATTTAACTGGTTGTTTTTCGTTAAATGCAGTGTTCAGCCCACTAAACTTCGCATTGGTTAAATGTAATGTGACTGTAGTACGTTATACTGTACCTTTTATAAAATTAGACGCTAATAGTTTAAAATAATATATATATAGGTAGGTATACACTCGGGAGCCATTAATCCGGGTCATCTGAAGTTAGGTAGGTACAGTGACAAATACATTTTATTGAAAGTAAAAAAAAGTTGCGGGCTGAGTGGTTATGGGCTGAGTTGACCCCAGAAGGAATTTAGAACAGGAACATGTTATAACATTAACATTATTATAACATTAACATTATTATATATAGGTATTATTACTAGCTTTCCGCCCACGGTTTCACCCGCTTTTAATGAGATTTCCCATAGGAATGAAGTGTTTTCCTGCAGTAAAAAGTAGCCTTATTCCTATTCCAGAACCTAACCTATATGTGTGTCAAATTTCATCCCGATCCGTCCAGTGGTTCAAGCGTGATTCGGCAACAAACATCCAAACTTTCGCATTTATATTAGTAGGATTATTTCACTAAGCTAGCATTCTTAGTTATTTATCCGACCCGGGTTCTTTGATCTTGAGTGTACTATACTATAATACGATATAGTATTAGTACAGTATTAATTTTGTGGTGACGAGCTGCAGTGCAGTGCCTAGGGAATCCAGATTTCCACAGATTTTGACTGAATACTCAATGTGTTATTGCAATTTGTGAGCGATGGACCAGTGGGCAGCTCTGATTAATTTGACATGTTTTAGTTTGTTTTGCGTGATATGTTGACGTTTGATTAATTTAAATGGACGTTAAATAATATGTCAATGCCCTTAATTAGAATTAGATATGAACGTATATATAATAAATTAAAAGGATATAGAGAGACGTGGTATCTGCTTACCCCTTCGGGAAAGAGGCGTGACTTTATGTATGTATTTCAGATAAAATTAGATACTTTAAACATTTAATTTAAACGAAATTAATTCGATGCCTATAAATTACAACCCTGAATGCTCTGACCCCAATAATACCTTCCATTACAATCGTTAATTACTAAACTTTGCCATAAAGTTTAACATTCTTGGTAATTTTTATTAGAAGAGTTTGGAGCAGAGTGAAATATTGAGGAAAATTTCTAAACTGCAGTTGTTCGACACACCGAAAGGGGTGAACGACGGAATGGTAACTCTATACTCTACCTATACTTTGCGCTCGACCACCACAGAGTATTTATCTTATGTGTTCACCTTGACTACGGAGCTGACTATTTTTTTTTCTAGGGTATTGAACGTGAAATTAAAATCGCATCGTAAAAACTTACATTACACATAAAAACTTAATAAAATTATTTTCATCCGTAATTTTTAGATCGTTGGTTGGATATTCGAGATTTATATATTGCAAAATCCCAGCCATAAATTTAAACTATACCTATGTGGTGATGGTGACGTGTGTTTAATAATTTTATAAACATAATGACATGTCAAAAATAAAATAACAAAATAAATATCTAGTTAAAGATTGTCACAAAGGCCGCCCCGAATCGCACCCGGTGGGAATGTTCCTATTACACTGGCAGCATTTCCTCGCTGAATGGCCAGCGAAATGTGCTGCTTCAGGTACGATTTTATAAACTCAATTTCTAATCACCCTTATTTCCAGGGTAGTCTTGAGCCCTTCGGTGGGACATCAATGAGCTAAAATTATGTACAAACAGTTTAGTTAATAAATATAATTTATGTTAAAATATGGCGTAGCATAGTCTTGTAATTTTATGGTCAGTGTTCCTGGAAAACTCTTCGTTGTGAACTTACAAGGCATTTATTTCAAACTTTAGCAACACCTGATCGTGGAACGGGCTGGAGACACCGTCCGGCTATAAGTGGCCTTTGTGACTACTCACCCTGGAAAACAGAAGAAAAGAGGAACTGGACATGTGATATTCTTCTTGTCGTATGTGTGTCCTGGTATCAGAAAGACCTCTACAGTTCGGAAAATTTGATTCATTTGAAATCAAGATAGTAAAACTGAACAGCCCTTGGAACATAAGCTAGCTAGAACGTTGGACGAAAGAGATGTGTTTAATGAAATAAAATAAAATGTTTATTTCCGATAAAAAAAAATACATTCGAATTATTATATCAGCTGGAGCCTCTTATAAGCAAAAAGTAGCCTATGTCAAGAGACCCCGCTCCTCAATGACAATATTTTCTTTATTTAGTAACTGAGTAAACTATCTTATCTATCAAGTATATGGTTAGTATGTACATTCATCGTCGAGTACCTACACTTTTTTTAATACCTGTAGGTACCGTCGCTGACTACCCATTTTAAAAACTATAATAACGTCTAATATTTGATTTTATATAAATGTAGAGTAATGTGTAGTTTATATATGTAGATAACTTAACTAAGATATGTTTTACTTTAAAAAATGGACACAGTTTCAATCGTACCAAAGCATGAAGAAGAAGAAAATGTAATGTTTCTGTTTCCTATTTCTAATATTATCTCAAAAAAGAAAAAAAAGGTTACAACGATGATGCTATAGGCCACTGCAAACACATCCCCTCCATTCCAGCGTGTTTTTACGTGATCCTATTCTTTACGATTTTCTAAATAATGAAACTGATAAAGAGATCGATAAATGACAAATTAACATCATCATGATAAACAAATAGACCGATGCTTTTATCTTAATGGAATTACCTATACATACAATAACTTACAAATCATCTTTCACCAATATTATCAGTAACATGAGACAAGAAAATTAGGTACGGATACCATCAGCCTACGTAGTAGTACACTCCAATCGAAGGTAATATTGCTACGTTATTATATCAAGACACTAATAAAGCTGGATACATGACAAACGGATAGTAAGGCGCCCCGGCCGCCGCCGCCGCCGTCCGGGTCGCATATTCTACAAACAAAAATGTAGCGGGCACAGTACAATATCTTCAATAATAAAATTGTAACTGGTCGATGACTGTACCTATACTTACTAGAAGATAGAAACCAAAACAATTATTTTTAGAATTTTTGTTTGTTTTGTCTGTCTGTCTGTATGTTTGTACGCGCATCACGCAAAAACTACTGCACAAAATTGGATACACTTTTATAGTTGTATTACTGGAAGTATAATCTAAACTGGTGCATGTTTTATTTTGATACATAAGTTAACTTCTTTTTAATTTTTGTGTTAAAAAACGAGATAAAACTTTGATAACGCAAGCGAAGTACTACAAACTAGCAAGCAAGCACGCAAGCTAGTGCTAGTAAGCTAGGAGTTATGTACGTATAATTGGCGGAAACACATTACGCGGGGGCGACTACTGGCGCCCTATCCGCTTGTCATGACTAGGGCTTAACAAGTCAGATATTAAATTTATTACTGCGGACGTTGTGGCAATTATATCCACTCGGAGATATGAAATTAACTTGGATGTAAGAAAATAAACGAAGTAGATGCTCAAAGCGAAATGGAGTTAGGTCCTATTTTAGCAAATCGTACTAATATAGGTATTTGATTCCATTGGTATTCAAAATCATTTTTCGCATGATGGCAAAGGCGCATGGCATGAGACGGCACGTTACAAACAATATTAAGAATATTCACATATTTTGGTCTTATTTAATATTTATTTTGAAAATAGAAATCTACTTATATCTAAAATAAATAAAAACCTTAAATCTGTCAACATTTTGTAAATGATGACGACGATGTTAAAAAATGTTAAAAAGTCTATAGGTATATATGAATATGACATAACAAATTATTGCAATAGAGAAAATACAAGAACCCAGAAACTCAAAGTTCATCCCAGCAGCTCCAAGAGTTAATTAAAAATTAAATTTTTCTATTTCTAACAGCTTTTTTAAACTGTCAGCTTACTAGCATTTGAATTAGTCAAAGTTCTATGTAACTGAAAAAGTGTTTTTATCATAATGATGTTAATTTTACATAACTGTACTATTTTCTTGACAAATAAAATATTATGATTTGAGAACATAATCCGAAACAAGTTGAAACTACCTATACATCAATTGTGTGTAGTCTACAGGGTAAATTAAGGTAGAAAAGTGTCTCGTAGCTGACCAGGCTCGGTGATATAGCCAATTAGTAACCCAATCAAGATAGTCCGTGGGTTGCGTTAAGTCCATTAATTCCCACAGCGCAACCCACGCTGCTTCGCGAAAATGCTTATACAGGTTGTTTCACGACTATGATACATGGAAGGAACGTAATTTAAAAAATGTTGAAATGAATTTTTACTGACTTTATTAATAGGTGGAGGTTCAGTGTTCCAATAGAGCAGAGATTCTCAAACTTATTTCATCTAGCGCCCTCTTTGAAAAATAATAATTTTTCAGCGCCCCCCAATTTTTTTTCATTCCCAAACCTAAAAATCACAATGACATTCATTATTTTAATTATTTTATTAGCCATTTTTGAATTAGGTATTTATTTCCTAGTGTACCTATAAAGTAGATAAAATTACAAATCAGTTATCGCCCCCCTAAACGACGCCAACGCCAATATTTTTCTGGGCCCCTTAACACCCCCCTATAGGGATGTTATCGCCCACTTTGAGAAAGACTGCGATAGAGACTAGTCGATCATCTAACTCTCGTTATACTGAACAAGGATAATGTCCTCACCTATCAGCTGAAATGATGATGAATGTTCTCAGGCACACACAATTATGTTGAAAACTCTCACACATAATAACCTATATTTGTTCCAAAATACAAAGGCTTAAAAAACAGGACATAAAACAGACCATTACGTCCACGATTGCTCTATAGCGGTATTATTCTGACAAAAAATGCGGTATTAGGGAATTCCGCACCGCCCTTTCTATGTAGCGTCATAACGTGCTTAACTTGGCTTATGTTTTGTCACCTAAAGCCTTAGTTATCAGTTCATATACTTTGACACTCAAACGCACGAGATTACCTTATATTAGGGTGATCAGGGTACAAGTCGTGGTCTCAGTGCGAATTGATAACTTCATACAAAACCTTTTAATGTATTTGCAGTCACGTTGGCAGCCACACGTTAAGGTTATGAGAATGTCATATATCGAAAGGAAACATAATATTATGTTTACCACACGTAACGTTGTAATGGATATCCCTACTCTGAGGGTCGAATGTAACATATTTGATTATTTCTAATTTCAAAAAAATTAAATGCGTAGTAAGGCTTGAAAGCCGCGACGAACAGTCTCTAGGCGAAGCTCCTGATAAAGTATTTTTTTTATAAGTTAAGGCTTCGGTAATCCAATTATATTCCAATATACAATTCAATTTACGTGAGCTCTGTAAACTACTATTTTATCAGGCGCTGCGGTCCTCCTATGCAAATGGGTCCCTAACTTTCAATGGAGCAAAGTTAGGGTTTACATTGTATATTTAAAGTTGATGAATTTTATCATAAGCCGCGGCTAAGCTCAATTTGCATAACAAATCAGCTCTCCCGTATAAACTTTCATCTTGAATTAAGTCCAACGTAGCAACAAACATGTGTGTGTTTAATTTTGCTTTTAGTCTAAGACGATCCGTTTAAATAACCACAAGTGTATTATATAACCCATCATATCTACAGCTGAGAAGAAATAGCGTTCTCACTACGGAGATTTTAAATAGACCTCGGACTCAGGTCGGCCGGAGCAAAACCTGTCCAGGTGGGGATTTTCAAATGATACCAACATGGCTTGCATGTGCGGAGAGGTGCAAATAATGGCTTACCTTACATCTTACCTCGCGTGCCCTGCCACCTGCAAGCAGAAAGAACTGATAGATGCTTTCCATTCCGCCATCCAAGTGGCCACGTTTTGGGCTACAACACTTTAAATTTTATGATAATTGCCATCGATTTGCAAAAAAGAAAACTACGGAGTTCTGTGATGGAGACTCCAGATTTGAAACTTGGTGGGACACAACCAAAATTACCTTGGGAGACTGTCCTCAGTTTCGTTAGGACATTACAGGCTGATTGTCCGAAAAGTAAGATTCCGTGCTTCGGAAACTACCGGCCGTTATCTACGGAAAATGGTTATTACATGAGCCATTTTAGAAGCCTTCCGTGGCTCCATAAAACTAACATCTGAATTAAGGAGTTTGGTTTTTAAATTTATCACTCAAAACAAGATAACCAATCAATTTCAAAAGTTAGTTTACATGCCAAAAAGCACTTAAAATTACACAAATGCTCTTAAAAGTACAAAGAGTACACAAGAATGGCCCAAACTTAAAATATAGCAAAGAGAGTAGTAACTGACCAATGTTATTCCATACTGAAGATTATTGGCTGAATATAAGTTGCGAGGGCAGTTTGCTTGGGTATTTTCTTTCTGAGAAAGGTTTCAGCTTATCGCCGGAAAGCAGGCGGGTTCAAACGGGCCAAACATACCCTACACTAAAATCTATTATAGGTAGCTACTACAGGAGCTCGGTTAATAAATTACTTATTATGGTCAAAAACAGGAAACTACTTATTTATCAAAAAAATGTTTACTAAGTAACGCAAAACCTGTCGGGTGGTTGTTCACTCCGTGAAGTTGAACAACCTCTGTTCCAGAAATTATCCAAAATCTTAAAAATTAAAGTTTTTTTGCATACAATCTATCGAATTATTATTATTATTGTAGGAAAGAAAAAATATTGAAAATTCGTAAAGTCGTGGAATACAACTTGTTTAGTTTTATGCAGCCTCAGCCACCACCTGAGAGGTTTAACGTTATTATTTAGTTGCATAAAGTATACTTACTGTGAATAACGACAAATTAAAACATGTAGAAATTCTGACAATACCTTTTTTACCTTGAGTCACTTCCTAAGCCTAGCCCAAAAATTACAAAATCTTGCCATTGCATTACAATAGTCATGACGAGAAAAGGTTACGATAAATTCCTCATTTTTCTCATTTTAACTACTCATGGAGACAATATTGTCCTCTCAGCAAATGATGATATTATATCTCTTTCTTCTTCAAGCCTCCACCCGACCACCTCGCGCCTCTATTCGGCTGTAAATCATAAAGAACACACATTTCCTTTCCTCAAAATTCTCAGCGCAAAATCTATTTTCTCTGGCCGCGAAGATATTGATAACAAAAATAAGGTAAAGTGGGCTTTGTGATACACTTTGTGATAACTTTGAATAAACCCGTTTTATTCCTTTGAATGCCAGGGCCGGGGAATAAGGAATTTATGATGATGATGAATAATGTAAGAGGCGAAGTAGGTTTGTATTTCATTGCTTGAAATCACTTAGAACTATGCGGACAATATATGGAATTATTAAGGTATATTCTATATTAAATAGTAGGATAATATTGAGTGGTAGGTATAATAAAACAGAATAATTTGTCTAGAATAATAGGTTTAGGTTCAAGAATAATTAATTATATTTTTGCTGCAAAATTCAATACGCTTTTGAATAAAACACGCTGGACACTTAGTCATGAAGCCCAGTAGTAGTAGGCAATAGCATACAGCCAAAATGCTGCACTTAAACTCCAACGTTATTATTATTACGATAGACATCGCCCTAAATAGGAAAAAATATAAAAGATTTATAGCGGCGCAGATCCCCGATGTATTTATGGTAAATGGTGGGAGTACTCGCTAACAAATTGAAAATCAATGAACCGCGGAATTCAATTTCATATTGAAAGCCATCTCTCACGCGGGGCGCGCGAAAGTGCTCCACGATACGTATCTCCCTCTTTGACTCCGTTCAGCACACAAAGCCATGCATGTGCATATATGCACAATTGCACATACAAAACAGATATCACCAGGAAAATCAATCGGAAATGTTTTACAGTACAGTGCGTTCGAAACGGTGACATTGGTAAATTTTCAGCCAATCACTGCTACATTATTGTGGTTTGTCAAAAAATGTGGAATTTCTAGGTATTAATTTTTAATCAAGTTTCGAAATGTCATTACATTATAATAAGTTTGTTTTGACTTTAACTGTACGAGTCATACACGCCAATAAATTGATATACACCGTGAAATTTAACTGGTTGATTTTCGTAAAGAGTGTTCAGTCTAATTAAACAAATTTCCTCAAGGTAATGAGCCGACCGTATGAGAAAACCGCGCGGCCAGCTGATCTATTTACCACGGGGGGTGCATTTTTTTTATGAGTCCATGAAATCAACCAGTTAAATTTCACAGTGTATAGTTATAATTCAGCAAGTATACGTGTATTAAGAGAAAAATTATCTACCTATATATACGTGATGCGTATGGTTTTTAAATGATATAATTATGCTCGCATATAAAAAGCAATAACAAAACCTAGCAGTAATTTAGAGCTCGTTTACCATAACAGGAAGACGTTCAAATACTGTTGGGCAAAAGCCTAGCCTTGGGCATGCTCTCAGTTAATTATTTAGAACCTATCCTTTCATATGTGATATAAAAAACAAACAGGAACCGTTGGCAATGTTGACTTTCCAGGAAAATGTGATAGCTAGCGGCTAGAAGGCACACATAATCCTTTTGAAGTAAAAACGGAACTTTATGAAATTTTCTCTTTGTAAATAAAACAATAAAGATGGGGCGATTGTGCGGAGGGGTTGGGGAGGGGGCTGTTTGCATGCCTTGTATCTAATTGAATTAGTGTCACGACTCTGTGCAAATTACTCGACCAGTTTAAATTAACTTGTTACGGCCGAGGTCGACTTTGGCCCTAAACTTCCCTAATTTTGCGAGCGCAACATCAAACTGTACTTCGCCCATATTACCCTGTTCGGTCCCACGTGAGTTTTCTGCACTAATTAGTTTCTACTATGTTTATTTTGCTGAAGTTTATGTAACATGATTTATGGCTCCGTCTGGTGCTATTCCCACTTTGTTGTTATTGTAAACAGCAAAACTTTTGTAATAGGTACCATTTTTCTGTAAACATGAAACCTTACATACTTACCTACTTTGTGATTATAAGTAGATATGGCTGACCGCTGAAAAATAAGTATGAAACAATTTCCTACTTCACCCGCTTAGGTTTGGATTTTTCTATTGGAATAAGATGTATTCCTGCGGTAAAGATGGCTCTAAAAGTTACTAAAAAGACGTTACAATAAAAAACTCTGTTCTTCATTGGAACACCAAACAATCAAATCAGGAATAAACAAAACTGAACAGAAGAGTCAAAAGGCGGTTTTATTGTTTGGATAAGCTTTTCGGGTACGGAAATAGCGCACAAAAAAGCACACTCTCTCTCTATCGGGTGTAATTTTATAAAAATATGATCTCACTAATCAGGTCATATAGCTTCTTGTTTACTGCAGGTTGAGTAGACTGTTTCAACAGTGAAATTAATTAAAAAAGGTTTTAGAGCGGATTTTTCCTTGAAATTGAATCTTGGATGGGAAACCAATTCCTTCTTGGCTACACTTGGGTCGGATTAAAGAGCTTTAGTCTGGAAAGAAGATCTATGTTTCTTACCTTATTTCTTATTCAAACATTTTATTTATTTTTTACCCATAAGGGTCTCGCCATGTCCGTCTGTCTGTCTGTCCGTCCGCGGCTTAGATCAGAGACTTTTAGTACTAGAAGGCTGTAATTTGGCATGGATATACATATTAATCGTGCCGACAAAGCTGATAAATAAAATCTATAAGAAAAATTTTTTAGGGTTCCTCTGGTACACGTGAAGTGGGGATTATTTTTTTATTCACGACTATTTTATAGTGTGAGGTATCGTTGGATAGGATTTTAAAAATTAATAAGGATTTGCTAAAACCATTTTTCAATGCTAGTGTACCGTTTCAGAAATATTTCGTTTTAAAGTGCTTTTTTTATTAGAGTCAAGTTTCCCCCCCCCCTACCAGCGAAACCGTTGTATTTAGAAATGTGAAAAAATTCACGGTAGTAGTGTACGTGTTGAATTTAAAAGGAAAACTATCAACATTAAGTATGCTTTACAGGTTATCGAATAATAGACCAACTTATAAAATGTAATTGTACAAGTAAGAAATTTGGTACTACAAATATCAAAGAAAAATATTTTGATGAATGTTAACTGTCGTAGTATTGGACAACTACGGAACCCTACACTTTGCGTGACCCGACACGTGTTACCGTGATTTTTTATTTATTTAAATCGCTTATGTAATAATTTAACGAAGGCTGTGATGCGCTGCCGATACCGGTTTAGGATGGGAACCGAGACGAAACAAACAGTGTCTATGCTTGATAAAAAAAAACAAATGACAGAGTTGTTTTTTTTTCCTTTTTCTTTTTTTGTAGTAAACGAAAAAACGGTTGGACCGGTTGAGAGTAACAAAAAAATATCGCGCGCGAGGCGACACGTTTCAGAAATCTTTGGTTGGACCTAGCCGGCGGTCTCCAACCCCTACCGGGGTACGCTCGCTCCGCTCACTCGGCTCCCTCCGCTTGTTATTGACATCTGTCAAACCTAACCTAACCGAATGTTTGACTTCTGGGTAGAATTTATTATTATCTTTGCGGGGGATAAGCCCCCGAGGCCCCCTTCTGCCCCCTTCGGGTATCAGAAATTGTTCGGCAGGCGTTCTCGCATCCAGTATCGGCAGCCGTCCTTGGAACCGGTACCGGCAGCCGTGGCACTTCCTTTAATGAAGTACAGTTCGTTCTTGTAATGTTACGCTTTTCTTGCAAATAGTGAGAAAACATAATATGTTTTTATTTATCACTACCAGTTTGTGAGAATCTTGTTATATAAAAAATATAGTGACTATTAGAAAGATTATGTTTCTGTATTGTAGGCATACACAAGAGCCACAATTCAGTGGGTCATATTGTAAAGAAAAATATCCATTAATTATGGCTGTGAATACAAACGCTATAAATGGCAGAGACTGTAAACGTCGAAGCCTTATACATCAATAATCCGCGTTACTATTCAATGTAGCTTCAAATTTTGGGGCTACCAATTGTTCGATCTAATTGATGGCTAAGGAATTTCTATAGAATGTTTTTAAAGCTTTGTTCAAAAATACCCTTATTAATTAAAATGCCTTTTAGAAGTATTTTCGGCGCTGCCTGTTACTACCTAATTATGTTTATTTTTCTTTCGATAATATTAAAAAATATATAAACATCAAAGTTATTAAGTATTAGATGAATGAAATCTGCGGGACTGTATTCATATTCCGTGGGAAGTCTTGTCGAGATTGTGTAGGTCTGCATTTGCGTTATTACTTTTTCCCGCGTCTGCACACAGCTGTTGTGAAAATCGAAAGCCGTGTCCTATTTATGGCACGTTCGTTAAGGATATTGCGTTGTGCCATCTTTGTCCTCTTGTCACAGCTGGCGGGACCACTCACAATAATTACAATCTCACAAAATTCCACGATGGCCAGAGAAACAAGTGGCGTGAATGAACGTTGCTAAGACGTGTTCGGTGTTAATATTTTATAGAAATAGAACAATTTTTGAGAAGTTTCTTATACTTACATTTTAATATATTAAAATTATTAACCGAAATAAGAAACATTTTTAGTCTTGGATTCTGCATAATTATCGCCCTAGCTGTCGAGCCGACGCCATAGGCGCCATAGTTTTAGGCGATCTTAATAAAAATATAAAAGTATTTTTATTTAAGTATGTTCTATTCTATTCTGCGTTTATCTTGATGTTTGTGTTTACCTTAAAATATAGATCTAGAATTTTTGTGGGCTGGAAAAATAAAGATCAGTTTCATTGAACTGCTAAAAGGATACCACTTTAGTGCAATAATACACGTGATTTTTTACAATAAAAAAATTACCTAGACCCCCCTATTACTTATACGGATCTTTATTTAGCAAATTGCTATTACTAACATTTTGTATGGATCTTATTTTTCATTGTAGTAAACGCAAGTTGTTCATATTCGCGACGTTTGCAGAGTCAGGGTGACATGTATTGCGTAGAGCCACGGACGGTCACGTACGCGCTCGTCTATTTATCAGCTATCTGCCGATGTGTGGCTGCGGTCCTGCGAGGATGCCGCAAGAATTTTGACAAGTCATACCACTGTGCAGAATAGGGTACACTACATAACTTGCGTATTCATCTAGATACTTGTGTGGGTGGTATTTATTAATAGATCAAAACCAAGTTTTTTAGAAGAAGAAGAAGTGATACTTGGAATATAAGCATCAATACTGCGAAACGTACGCCACAGAGTATCAAAACGCAATCTACAGTTTCTCTTCCAATGCGCAATGAGCCCAATGGATCTATGCGCCGCCGATTCAAAGCCCGTCTTTCAGCAAGAACATCACAATATTTTGTAGCTATATCATAAGTCATATTACATATTTTACCTACTTGTACTTACTTACACTTACCTCATTGAAAGTCCTACTTTCATTTGTAATATCATGTTGTAGAGCTCCCGGGGGAAATTTGCCTTATTGCCTGTTTGTTATAGTATATTATAACGTTTGAAACAAATTCCTAACATGCTATTGTGTGGATGTCGTTAGTTGGTGAATCATTTTGATGAGTAAAAATAATACGTAGGGCCAATATCGGAATATTTATAATTTTTGCTCGCGGCCACGGTTAGGGTTACATCATTTTCGATTAGCAGCTAAAACAATGTCCATACAGCTTCTAAAATAGCTCAATGCAAAAAAGAATTAAAAAAAAACTATACAGAGAGTTAACCTGCATGTGCCGTTAACTCTATGGCTTATTTTATTTTTTACACCTATGTATAAAATTTACTCAAGCGTGACATCATACCAATTTCAACTCAATATATAGATCTAAGAAGATCCGTATTTTTGATTACGTGAAAATAAAAATACATATATTATATACTTTTTAATAATCCACCTAATAGGCAAAAAAAAGTACTTGACATCCCTATTTGTATCAATTACCTACTATGGCTATTTTGATTTAAATTATGTTAACTCCAATAAGATTTAACGGGCCTGTTTACATCAAATTCAGTCACGCACTTACAAATTCCTATAGATATCACGCATGGCCAATTTGTCTTGCGACACAGCTGGGTATGTGCAAAAAAATTCTTTATTCATTCCAAAATGTGCGTGAAAATAATATAAATGTCGTGTTTATGTTCCGCATTTGCTGCTATTCAAGAGAGAAAATTTTAACGTAACGACGGTAATAATAGCTTACAGGAGCCAGCTTACTTACACCTCTATGCAGCGTTTTCCCGGAACGGAAGCAGAAGGTACGAGAATGTGTCTACTTTTAACGCAACCCCATTTTTATCTGAGCAAGGATGAAAACCCATTTTATTTTTTTACGTGATGCTGCCGGAGGTGGCGCTCTTTTATCGGACTATTTGGTTAGGAGGCCGGTGCTGGCCCCATCCGGTGCTCAATGTTGCATAGTACAATGACGAAAGCAGGCGAATTTTTGTAAAAAATAAAGTTGTCACACTAATATTATAAATGTGAAAATATATTTGGATGTCTAGATGTCTAGATGTTTGGATGTTTAGATGTTTAGATGTGTAGATGTTTGGATGTTTGGATTTTTGTTCCGCTTTCACGCCTAAACTACTGGACGGATTTGGATGAAATAGAGATAGTTTGTACCCTGGATTAACACAAAGGATACTTTTTACCGGGAAAAGTAGTATTCCCACGGGAAAATATTACACAACGCGAGCGTAGCCGCGGGCGGAAAGCTAGTTATTTATGAAAAAATATATTTTATATAATATATTTTATATAATATATTTTATATAATATATTTTATAATATGTGGTGTGGCGTTTGATCACAGTCACACCGGGTGGAAAGTAACATTGAAGGCTGAATGTAAAACATTCTTAAAGCTTATTCAGAAGATGTCTTTTGATTCTTGCATACTATACTATAATAACGGTTTCCGTGGCCGACAAGATTTCGCCGCTTATTAAGGAGGTTCCGGGTTTGAATTCCGGTGGAGTGATGTCAAGCAAAAATATCTTTGTGAGATTTTCCCCATTTTGGCTACGACATTGTAGGCTGAATAACCTGGTTGTCCGAAATCCGTGCTTCGGAAGGCACGTTAAGCCATTGGTTCCGGGACTACTATCTAATCGTTACAAGAGCCATGTGTATTATAGTACTCTGTATTAGTGGCCTTTGGCAGCTCTATAACAATGACACCAGGGTTTGTGAGTTCGGTTGTCGACCTAACAACCCACAAGATGAAGGAAGAAACTCTTGTCTGGAATACTTAAACGTTACAGGATTCCATAAAGACAGACACAAGCTGGAAGAACATTCCACTGCCTAGCGCCGCCGCCTAGCGGTACATAATAGAGACGAAACAATACTTTTGGTGCGATTCGTGAGAAATTCGACCGTTTTATTGCACACTTAAATATGCGCAAGATTCGCGAATGTTATGAATCTGGGATGAACTTTCTGTTTTTTTTAACGTTCGTTTTTCTCATAGACAATTAATTGGTGAAAACAACGACCTGATCTTATTTTTGTGAACATGATTTATAACAGCAACACAACTTAAAAACTACGCTTGTTTCAGCAAATGTTTTGGAAACTAAAGTTCTGGCCGCGACAAGTATAAAAGTGGCAGCATTAATCTGATCTCCGGCAGCAAATAGCTCTCGAATGCGGCGGCCGAGGGTAATGCACCGTGTGAGGGAGAGTTGGGGCAGAAACCCGGCGGTTACTGCCGCTACATTCTACTTAGTGCTACTTTGTCGCGTCTTACATTCGACACAAACTTTGTTGACTATCTATGCCTTCGTAACCTTCGTAAAGTGTTGCTATACTAAATCTGTATGTTTTGTTAATTAATAGCTGATCTTGTAATTGAAATAAAAGGTTTAATGAAGACAAACCGATTTAAATCTTAACGATACATAACGCTATTTAAGTGTCACAGAATGTGGAAAACTAAAGTACGATTTTTATTTTAGTAGTTACGTGAGCTATATGAGAAGCCTTAGGTGACTTATCACCAGGGTTTGTGAGGTCGGTCGTCACCTTCACAACCCACACGTATTATAAGGATGATGATTCTTTACCAATATGTATTGTTTCACCAGGGTTTGTGAGGTCGGTCGTCACCTTCACAACCCACACGTATTATAAGGATGATGATTCTTTACCAATATGTATTGTTTCGTTTGTTGGGGATACTATTCGAGTGGCGATAAACCACTCAATCATGATTATATAATTTTAAAATTTCCTAGGGCGGTAGTTTTATTTCACTTAGTTTGTATTTATTTAATTAATTGTATTAACAAAAAAAAAACATTTTATAATATTTCCCTATTTTTAATACGCAAAGAAAAAATAAAGAGTGCTTTTTGAGGTGTCAAAACACAGTAACGTTAAAATATATTAGTAACTTCCAAATCTATTTCCATCTAATGGTAACTTTATTCTACTACCTCCAAAGCTACTAAATTTATAGCTGAACACTTAAAAAGCGATTTCAAACAATCAAACGGTCGGGTCATAAGTAGAAGCGATCTAAAGTTGGCAAGAGGGTGACTTATCTAAATCATAGCTACGGCTAGTTACGAGTATATAGCCACTTGGAATGAACTATTCAAGCAGTTTGTTTGACACACTTAGAAATAGAACTACACTCGAGACCAATGCCGAATCCAGGCCATTTAAAGATGGGTAGATACAGTGACAAATACATTTTATTGAAAGTATTTAATAAATTTAGAACATGAATTTTTATATATTTTTAATATCTGGATATTTTTATATAACATTATTATATTATTATTATTTCACTCAGCTAGCATTCTTAGTAACCGAGATTTTCAGGTGTGTTATTCACCCGACTCGGAATCTTTGCTCTTGAGAGTATAGGTAGATATCTAACGAGATCTAACGTGTCTAGCTAGTTGGCATTATTGTCCGAAATCAAAGATTATGTGAAGGAACAACATCTTTGTTTGAAATCAATCCTTGTCAATATTTAGGATTTTCGTAGAACTAGCTACGACGTAGCAAAACCCTTCGTAATATGTATTCGTAACTTGTCCGTGACCTACAAATATTCAAAGCTAATCAATTATGATCAATTTAAAACTATGAATACAACATGAAACCATTTTAAATAAAATATTAATGTAAACAACCAACAGTATCCGATATTCACAAAGTCAACGAATGTAATAAATTTATTGAAAATGAAATCAAGGTTTATTTACGGGAGGTTTGAAGAGATCGGTATACGAAGTTTTATATTTGACTAGATTGGCTTATGTGATGACTGATAAATTATTACTATACCTTACATGTAAATCAGATTGATAGGAATGTGAAAATTCTACTTGACTGTCCCATAACCTAGTTGGTAGTGCACTTACCCACAAGGTCGCGGGTTTGAATTCCATCCAGGGCAAGCATACGTATGATGAGCATGCATGAGTGTTTTCCTCAAGTCTGGATGTTCTTTATTTTTATTAAGTATGTATTTATCTGTATTTCTGTATAAACGTCAAATGTCCGCAAATATTTTTGACCGAGCGAGCGAAGCGTCTCTGCTTCAGCTTGGCCAAAATTGCTTTTGCATGTCTGTTTCTGTGTGTGTGTGTGTGTGTGTGTGATTTTCTAAAACGCGCTATCGAGATTTTTTCAGCCATTTAAAAAAAAAGTACTCGCGAGGTCTACAGCTCACGGAGACACTAGTTTTATTTATTTATAACTGCGTTCAAATCTATAAATAACTATTGTTTGAAACACTCATTTTGTGTGCCGTTTATACATACTACATGACACACTATGTTTATAGTTCGATTAGGGTCGACAAGCCTTCGCCCTGTCGCCTTCCATGATGGATGGAGCCCACACCAGATTTCGGATAGTTTTTTTTGCATATTATGTTTTTCTTTTAAGGCACGAGGTCATTGGATATCACCTTTCAAAGGATTTTTCCCGAAAGCCACTTCTTTATGTAGCACTATACGGCATAAAGGTACGATCGTTGATCTCTTTGATCGTGATATTTTACATCTACGTGATAAAGAACTCTTTTCAAAAGAAACTGTGGTTTATAGTATATTTTTCGGCTTTACTAGAAACTTGAAAGTATTGTATTTCTATTTTATAAATAATTTGTAAAAGTACGTCTTTTAACGTAAAAAAATCGTAAATTTAGGACGTAATTTTACAAATAGCTGTGCTTTGAAGTATTGTTTTTTTTTTAAAACGACGTAGGTAAACGCATCACGAGGTTAAAGTGGTGATGGGCTATTATATACCCAGCTGGATGTGGACTAAGAAAGACTATTTTTTTATATGTGTTAGTTTTTGTCAATAGTGGTTATTTTTAATTTGTTAATAACTTTGCTAATTGCTTCTTTTCACGATATATGGTTGTTAATTACACCGAGGGGCTCGAGCCTACAAAATATTTGAGTAAATGAGACAGTTAACGTGTCACAAAGCTTGAGTTCCACTTGCTCTTTTATGTGGTAAATCGTCTATTGTATGGTATATAAGTCCATACAACTGAATAACTTTTGTTTTACATCTTTTCAAATTGGTAACAGAAATACATTTCAAATCAGAACCACAAAAGCTATGGAATTGTAAATAAAGTTTTACAGGATATTCAACCAACATGATTTACCTCATGTGTACCTATTTACACAAAGATTCACAGAATATTCGGAGCTACACACGCAATTAGCGTCAGTAATTTCCTCGTAGTGTTGTTTGTGAACACTGGTAAATACTAGTGAGGTTGTTTTACACTGTTCATTGTGAATTTTGTATCGTGTCTAAAATTCGTGGATGCGAGCATGTGACCAAAGAGCAGATAGGTCGACTCTTCGCGAGTGTTCACTTCACGATGATGTTTTTTGCTATTGTAAGACAATTTGACTGAATGAACATAATAATTGATTTTATAATTAAAATTTGTAATCGTCATGGTTTTAAAAAAGTACGTATTTTTTTATAAAGCTCTTTTTAGTGGCCCTAACAGCGTGGCTTTATGTATGTATGTTGAACCCATGATGAACTCCATTACACTACAGAAACTTAATTTAACTCGACGAATAATAACTATATTACTGAGTCCGTAGCCGATTAGTTTACGTAGAAAATATGTTATTTAAAATGATCATAAGGTACAAGCATCGAAAAAAATTATTACTCTAATGCACTGCTCGTTGTAAATTAATTATATACCTGAGTTGTACTCGCTTGCAAAACAAACTTGTTTCATTTGTTTTACTATGTGGGTGGGTACTTGGTGTTTACAACATACTACTACTGACTAAACATTAACCGTAATTGATATTTACTTTTGAAATTTGCTTGAGTAACAGGTTTTTCAATGCGCACAAAATTTTGATAACAAACGAATTTATTGAAAGAATATAATGTGAAACCTGCGACGCCGCCTGTGCGAGTTTCTACAGTAAGATCTTCTCCAAAGAGGAACGCACATGAATGTAGACAAAGTTACACTAGTGATTTGAAAAATTAAAAATAACGTCACGAAGGCATTTTAAAACACTCAGCCAGCCAGCCAGTCAGCCTAGGTGACTAATGAATGAGCTGATTACATTACATTAGGCTTAAAGGTATGCGGATGCTGAGATATTTAATTAAAAGTACAGATTTAACTATATTTTTATTTATTTATTGCTAAGAGACAAACAGTCAAAATCTTAAATATATAACATGATTTAAGTAAAAGTAAACCTAAAGCCCCCTGAAATTATAGATATAAAAATAGGATACACAGTAAATTCAAGAGAAACCAAATCAGAAAAAATAAAAAATAGGTTGAAAAACAAAAAAACTATACATACATACGAGTATTTATTAAAAATTTTGGAGAAGATCAGATAGACGAATATTTTGCAGTTTATTTCAGTACTTGGCTGTACTAACTGTTCTCACATTTCAGAATATTGACTTTGTTACTTTGTCACTAAGAGGGGTTTTATTCCCTCACCGGAAATGAGAACGCTTGCCTGATACTGACGTGCAGTGGAACAAGGCGTTTATTAAGTAGCCATTCACTATTATAGCATAGAAATGAGACACATTTTCCTAAAACTTATTTATTCAGACAGGTGGTGACTACTAAACTTGGGTATGGTTAGACGAATTGTAACATTTTAAATAAAGAAAACTTTGTATAATCTTTTATTTTAGGTGTCTTTATGTGATTTGTAATCACTGATTACATATCACGAATTGACATCTGTTTCAAGTTGCAAATATTCGACATAATATAGACAGAGAGCCTAATAGGCAGCCTTTTTCAAATGCTATTAAATTATTTACTAAAGAAAAACTTCTCCAATATTTTCTCCAGTAATGGGATTTAATAGTGGATCTATTCTGAAAGCTAGCTTAAGTCCGTTTGTTTGTCAATGCCCATCAAGTTGGACAACAAAAGGTTTAGGGTAAATAAACTAAATAAGGATGTAAAAGTGTCAGTGGAGTGGCGCTATAGTGCGGATCGGACACAGGGTTTGTGCATTAGCGTGATTACGGTCAGAATGTTCGGTCTCCGGGGTCCGGCCGCTTGCCCGACTTCCGTTAAGTTTAGCCTCTTTTGTCCGTCTATTACCTATTGAGAGAGTAAAATTACAGTCATTAAAACATTCCGTCCTATAAACAAAAGACCAAGTGAAAATTTTGTTCGACAAGAATATACTAGAGTTCATAAGGAGCTCGGAAAGAAATGGCTGCTATTATTCATCGCGCCAGGCCGAACACATTTCTTACTTACTTCTGTTGCTTTTTGTCTGTTTTACATTCTTTGTGAAGCTTAGCTTACAGTAAAACAGAAGTACAACAATTTCTAAACTATTATTCAAGTAGAGAAAATTTAGAAAGCGAAATCTGTTGAAAAAAAAAACAAAAACATGCGAATTTAAAAATGCTGATACTAAAAATATTTATTTATTTTTGTATAGCTAGTTATACAATTGAAGTACCGTATTGAAGCTTGTAGTTTGAACATACGATTAAATTTCAAAGGTTTACCTGAAACTTTTACATGACCCTTATATTGTTCAGGTTTGGAATTTATATTGTGAAAGTATTATAAGTACTTGGCTATTGTGCTTTTGTAAAATAACACCACTACGTAAGCCACTAAATAAGTTATTATGATAGTGTTACTTTAGAACACATTTAATTTTCTTTATTAGTTGTTTTTATTTCAAGTAAATTTTAAGCTTCAATATATGAGAAGCTTACATTAACAAAAATATACCATCTGACTCCCTCTGCGTCGTTAATCTCGTTCATTTTGGTCAATTATTTTGTGTATTCATGATTTTTGTAGTGTAAAGTTTTCACATAAACCCCGGCCGGTGTCAAATGTATTTTAACGAATGTGACCTAACAATTCTAACAAAACGTCTACATCATTTTACGTCTAGAGCAAAAAAAACCGCGAGATCAAAGAAAGGCTTTTCTACTAGAAAATGTCACGCCGAATCAATGTTCTTTTGATGCCATACAGAAATAGGCAGGCGTTAACAGAGCGTGAATGGGTCCAAACGAATTGTTTCATTCATAACATTCGCGAACCAAATCACGGACAAAGTAAGCGATACGACTGTAGCGGGAACTCTATGAATAAAATTATCATTTTGCAAAATTGATTCCGGGGTACAGTAAAATATACGTACCATACTGCTTGCTTATGAGTCTCTCGGTGATTTCACATTATGTTTATTGATAGACGAAAACCGTGATGTGAATGCCAAACAAAACTGTACTAGTTACCTTTGTAACTTTTTACATTAGGAGAAATAGTTTATTTCGTCATCTGATCCACGTGTTTAGAACCTCTCTCGTTGAATAATGTTTATTTTTTTATTCATATTTTTATGTAGGAAAACTTTGGGGAAATAAAACTGCTTGCTTAATTTTATTTATTCAAAATAATGAAAAGGGGAAATGCGACTTGTTCTGATCTGATATAAATGCACTGAACTTTAAAAAGGCAAATGTAACTAACGATATTTTTATTCAATATTCAAAAGTCATAAATCCATCACCATTTGCTGTTAAAGGCATTTCAAAATAGACTAAATAAAGCCGACGAGTTTTGAAGGCGTAAATAGGTCGACATTTTAATAAAAATGTACGAGTAAGTCGCGGTATCAAAAAAGCGTTTTCAATTTTACCGGATTCGTTTCTCGCTTGATCGACAAACAGAAGGATTGACTGTGAATACAGCTAACGTGGGCGGCAATGGTGGGCGGGTATATTCCAGTTGGGAGTTTTGTCAAATGTGAAAACTAGATATATTTGCCCCTTCGAGAGCAACTGAGCCCACGGGCTAAGCGATCGGTGGGCTCAGTTGAGACAGAAAAAAATAAAATTTCATGGATTTCAAAAGTAAATTGTTTGTGCTCTGTTTGTGTGTCATATTTAAATAAGTATAATATAGTGCATAATTATGGTGAAGTGGCTAAATGGATTTGCACTTAATTTTGTATGGCACTTACTACAAAATATGGTACACGGACCACAACTGCACAACAATTTAAATATCAATGGATTTTTTTTTTGTATCTCATGATTTAATATTTTGTTCTCGTCGTTCTATTTAAATGCAGTTCATACTGGTAATATGACTCACTATTTTGTTTATGTCTTTATACATTATTTGTAGGGTTTTATAAAAACTAATCAAACGGATTAAAGCTACGAGTATTAGCAATCAGACCTCTTGTTAATTACAGTCAGCTCTCTCGTCTCGTCTCTGAATGCAGATAGGTCAAGCAAAATGGTAAATCAATTTAGTAGCCGACTGGCTACTTGCAAAATTACTATTTTGCATAACTCCTGTTCCTCCTAGCTATTACCACTGTTTGGGATGGGTTTAAAAGGAGAACTGGAAAAGCTGCAGATTTAGACGCTGTAACACTTTTATAAAGCAGAAAATTAAAATTTTGGTCGATCTTGATCATTCATTCATTCATTCTTGTCTATTTACATTTTCTGCTTTAAAAAAATATTAGATATTTCGTTAAAAGGCGTAATCTGTAACAAAAATAATCTATGACGCTTGTCTGTAGCTGTTGGTATGAACCCGTCCCCCTAACTTCGTATTATGTTCGGCAGCTTGAAAATTGCCGTCATATTTCAATGTCAACGTGGGCCAAATAACTTCCTAACGTTACACTCCACTCAAACTTCTGACAAGCGAATCAGTCATGGTAAAAACAACGACCATCAAAGAACTTTTGGTTTTGAGTGAGAATCGGAATAATTAGGTTTGTGTAGATGCATGGATTATATAGGTATACAGAGTGACAACCTAAAATCACTTAGTTTGGCCTTCGTCATCTTGGATGCAGCATAGTAGTATTAAACAGTACATTTTTGTTTTCCACGTTATTTATGTAGTAAGTAGTAACAACACACTTTGGAGTGTAGATACAATACAAGTAGCCACATAATTTAAGTTCTCAAACATTCAATTTCATACTTGAAAAATTACAAACTATTCAGATAACACTTTAGAATTCAGTCATGTTTTACTAAAAGGATTAGTCCTTGCCTTCTTACGAAGTAAATATTTATACTTACCCGGAATTATGTCAGAAGAATATATTTTTCTCTTGGGCTCGCTCAGGTTGAGGCTGGCAAATACAATATTTACAAGGGATAACTCGGAGGCTTGTATGCTAAAACTGGATCCATTTTGGAATAAAACTTTCAGCCTGCAAAGATTCAGGTCGAACACCCAAGTAGGGCAAAACAAAAGGGTCAATTCTAAATATATTCCATTCTTTCTATAATGAGCTTTATTTTTGTTGAGTAAGTTGTATTTATAAGTAACTAAATGCGATAACGAATGTTACATGAAATTTATTATTCCTAGAGGCAGGAGTCCTATTTCAAAAATATATGCTATATTACAGTAACCGGTAGACTTGAGCCACTCGGTAACTCAATATAGATTGAGTTAGGATCATTTTAGAAAGACAAACCTAACGTTGAAATAACGTGTTATTTAAAATGTTTGTAAAAAGTTTTACACCTAACAATATATTAATAACTGCAGTTGCTTAGTATTTAAAATCTATCTATCGAACCAAAAAATATGTCTGCAAGTTTATAAGTAACCACAGGATATTGCAAAAGCTCGACGCTGCAACATAATATTTAACTCAGCAGTTTATTGATATAGTGTATTTCGTAATGCTCTCCGGAGGGCAAGCAGAGAGGAAATCACAGAATAAGTAACAGTACTGTAACGAGGCATCATTCGTTCTCTTTTCTGTTTTATAACTGGCAACCTTTCGTGCTGGCAGCTTTATCTTTCATTTTTAATTCATTTCCAAATTTAGATTTCTTACGTTTCAATTTTGTCTTTTTCTGCAAAATTTCTCACTTCATGTCCTGATCTCTAACTGTAAACTTGTTCATGTTTCTATTTCTCCAGTTTTATAAAATATATTATATAAATACATAGATGAATACCTTTACTTCGGACTGAACCCTGATTTTGCCACGTTTTTAATCCTGTACAACATCCTTCGTGTGTGCTCTGCGGCTCCGTGGCGGCTGCTGGGCATTAGTACTACGACTTTTCAGCTTCTTGGTTTTTACACACTTTTTATGCACTCCGTAGTTGTAGCACTTTTTATCACCCAAAGACGTAGTCCAAGCCTTTAGTGGAGGCCCTTTACTTCAGCACAGAAAAAAGTTTCTCTTTTGCACTAAATCTATGAAAATCTTCTTAGATCCGTCTCTATGGATACACCCTACAATCCTACTGCCCTACTGCTGTACCTTAGATGGTGAGATTTATATAAATCCGTGTTCTTGCATCTGTTTCCTGGTTAGGGTTTGTAATAAAATCTAAGTAAGTGGATGTCGTAAAGCTTATGAGTTTGCCACGGAACGTAATATTGCACTACGAGAGTCCCTTTACCGCTCATCTGCTCACAGGGATGCAGTTAGGTAACATTTATAAAGAAAATGTATTGAAGAACATCCCCTATAGCTTGAGGGTTTTGATATTATATGATATCGTCAAAGCTTATCTTGTTAATAAAAAACCTAAAACAAACTCTCAAAAAAATCATAAAGCGAAGAAATTCAAAGGATGTGTGTGATTCCGCCCAATACATACTGGTCCCGCAAGTTCTACAAAGAACTAGCCAGAACTCAAGGTAAGCTCCAGCCCCTCGGAAGGGATAAAATAAATGAGCTGATAATAATAATAATAACAATCCTTGATTCGACCCTGTGTAGCGATATACTCGGCTACATTGCCATTAAACCTTTACACGGGAATATTGCTCGCAAAAGGTTAGGTAATCGTTGTTAAGACCACGTTTATGCGAAAAAAAGAACACGGTTTCATTATCCCTAATTGACCCGGCGAGTTCGTTCGCTTTGATTAAAAACTGTAGGACTACGACCTTCCTTCCTTTATTATTATAAAAATACCAACCAGCTTGTTAATTTATCAATTCTTCTTCGTCGACAACCGACCTCACAAACCCTGTTTAGTATTATCGAGCCGCCAAAGGCCACTGACATGGCTTGTGTAAGGACTAGATAGTAGCTGGGACCAACGGGCGTGGCTTTGAAGCACGGAATCATCTTTCTTTTCAGATAAACAGGTGATTCGGCCTGCAATGTCTTAACCAAACTGGAAAAAACCTTACAAAGAAATTTTTGCTTGGCAGGCAATGTCCTCGCCAGGATATTATGGTATTTGACAACTTTTTTTTATTTTATAAATCAAAACTTGTTAGTTTCTGCTATCGAACACTAAAATAGTTCTTGCTCTATCTTTAAAATTGACCAAGCTATAAAGGTTTGAAATTCAAGCTAGTAACGCCATTATAATCTCGATACAAAAAATTGTTCTTGAAAGAGACAGACCTATTAAAACTTTAAAAATCACTGTAAATTAGTTTTTCAACCGATTCTGTTTTTTCGCTAATCGTCTGCTACTAATCTATATTTTTAAATTAATTCATAAAATATGGTAAAGTTAGGAACAGTTAAATACCCTATTCAACCCTAGAAACTACGCAATGAGGGTCGAAATCTCGACCATTCATCCACTACTGTTAGCAATCAAATTATGTAAAACAAATATTTACAAATACTGTCATCTCACAAATATTTTTTGCGTACAATCAAAAATAAGAATGACGTTTAAATTAAGGTGTCCAAGTTGCTCAAAGTAGAGCCGTTGCTGTATTTTTCAGATAAAATGTTAACCACAAGAAAACCCGGCACACGAGTCTCACCTACCTACCCTGTAAATGTTTTTCACAAACAACGCTACGAGGATTTCATTTTCAGACAAAGAGAATTATGTTTCGAGTAGCCTCTCTTAGTTCCGGCGAGTTAGCCATTTTACACAAAACACGTTTCAGACTATGCCGAGTCCTTTTGTTCTCTAACAATGAAAATACTTGAATATAAACTGAGTGTCTTATCGCGGAACCCTTATTTGCTTCCCGGATCGCTGTTCTTAACTTTACATGATGTTGTTGCCTATTTCGTTTTGAAATTAGATTTGAATATTATTCTGGAAAGCAACCAAAGTGAAAATAACTTTTCAATTCTCATGATTGAGAATTACACTTATATGTCTATTTTTAAGTAAATAATAATTTGGTAAATAATCAGCAAAGAAATTTAAAGGTCGCTCGCGGGTGAAGAAGCCAACCCGCCCAACCCCATCGTGCTGCTTTTTAATATTTTAATGGAAGTTTTTCGTAAAATTTTTAATGTCAATGTGCTGCTATCAATCGATACCACTTTTATGCCTGTTGGATCTCTCATCGGTAGATAACGCTAAATAAATGAACCCACCCGATCACAGAAAGTAAAAAAAAAAAAAAAAAATTGCTGACATTCCAAAACAGTAGGGGTGAAATGGTTTTTTGTGGTTAATTTACCAATGAAATTGATCATATTGTTTAGCCTTAACGGGTCAGATACCGGTAACCAGACCTGTATATTATTTTCTCAATATTAGTAAAATACTGACGATGATACCTTTCATTGAGATACCTACGTCAAGCTTTAGTCACAGTTCAATATTAAACGAGTGCACTGATCATCCAACAATGGTTGAAGCCCGGCATATTGTGCTATTGTTCACGAGGCGGATGTCAAAGGAAGGCTTTCCAATACGCCCATACGGCCGATATTGGCTTCAAATTACCTAAGGGAGGAGGCAATCAATCGTAGTAACCGCTCCATAATATCAACAGGAAATGCAAATATCGGTAATACTTTTTTGGTCCCTAAATGTTAGGCACTTAAATAATTCACGTAAGCTTTTTAGAGTTGCTATAAATTAGGTGAACATAGTTTGCTAGTGTTCTGCTGTCCTCTTTGTGCTCTATTTTGTTTTAATAATTCAATAAATCAATCAGCTTATTGCAGTCCACTGCTGGACGTAGGCCTCCCCAAAGGCACGCCAAAGCGCACGATTACCCGCTTTCCTCATCCAGCCACCACCAGCGACCTTCGTCAGGTCATCAGTCCACCTGGCAGGGGGATGTCACACACTACATTTCCCGAGACGCGGTCTCCATTCCAGAACCCGTCTTCTC
Organism: Carpatolechia fugitivella; assembly: GCA_951230895.1. Taxonomy (NCBI): domain Eukaryota; kingdom Metazoa; phylum Arthropoda; class Insecta; order Lepidoptera; family Gelechiidae; genus Carpatolechia; species Carpatolechia fugitivella. Next base: position 9,856,536 of record OX579655.1, on the reverse strand, counting down.
CAACGCTCATCGATTCTGCGACAGACGTGGCCAGCCCACTGCCACTTCAGATTGCTACACTTCTGGACGATATCAACCACCTTGGTCCTCTGCCGGATGATTTTGTTAATAATTACCTATATAATATTATAATAGTGGCAAAATATTAATGACACTCATTCATTTTGTGCCCAATATTATTATAACAGCTCACGCGCTCGATCTGCGGCCTATATTACTGATCATGTTAGTTTTTGTAACGAAATATATAAATTACAATAATTTGAAAAAAAAAAATGGAACGAATATTTTTTTTTGTGGTACATAGCTTGTCACATCACATATTGATAACTATAATAAACGAAAAGAATTGCTAAATTTATATTAGGATTAAAGCGTAACTGCGTGAATCAGAGCCAATGTTAGTCTTGGGGCCTATTCTTTATTAATAATTACAATTCGATGTGCATGGTGTAGCTAATAAACTTTTTCTAAACTAGTATAATCTTTTTGGTATATCGGTAACGCAATGTAGTCGAATTAATTTTTATTAGAATTTGTAAGTTTTATTAAATAGACTCCAATGGGCCCCAGCAGGCCAAAAAAGATTTGTTTAAAATCTACTTAAAAATTTACACAAAAAAATTACAGAGAAGAATAGTGGATCTAATACGGTTTCGTGATAAAAAACGAACAAAGAATGGAAAATTCCCAATTTCGCTCCCCCTCAAACGGCGAGGCCAATCTCTTTTGTATTAGGGCTTCATTCACAGCATGACGACATTGTCACCTCGGATAAAACGATTTCAATCTCGTCATTGAACATTCGATTACCATAAAATGATAAACAACGTGAATACTCCCGGGTGATAGCTAAAGGCTGTAGAGCGAATGCAAATTAACCTTGCAAGTATTCAATACTTTGGGGAAAGGATATTGAAATGTATGTAGCAACCTATCCATCAGCAACTTTTCTACTACTTTTAGGTCTTTGTTTGCTGTCAAAAAATAAATAGGTATTGTTAGCTAAGTAACTCAAGTCATATTTTAAAGATAAAGATAAAAATGTCTTTATTCGAAGTAAGATTTAACAAAATAATTTTTCGACGACAAAGCAAGATGGCCCGTTCACTACAAGTACGCTCACTGTGAAGAAGAACAGCCGGAAGAAACTTCACAGGACTCGCATCTTCTGTACTTTTCTATTTTTTTAAATAAAAAAGTTACAATGATCAATCAATACTATTTACTTTACTATTTTTACTTTTTTTTATGTACTCTTAATGTTTCCTGTGCCGTGCTGGAGCATCCGAACACCAAGCCTCCTTCTCAATCAAATAGTCATTAAAATAGTAAGATTTTTTGCATAAAGTTTGTTTTACAAAAATTAAAAAAAAAAACAGGGAGACTTAAAAACTGTCAGGTTATTGCAGCGTACAGCCCTAGGGTACAGCCCCACAAATAAACCTAACCTAACCTTAGCTCTGCTAGTCTATGGTGGTGATTTACTAATTTATTTATTTATTTTAGATCGGAAGTTGGTTGGTTGGTTGGTTGGATTGTGATTGGTGTCAATAAAGAATTATTGTATTGTAAGTTATGTCTAGCCAAAAGAAGGCTTATTATTCAATCACGCAGTTCTTAAACTAAATACGTAATACGTTTAGCTACCAGTTTCAAATACGTGTACTATAATATAATAATTTCATTGCATTTTTTAGAGGATACTTTTAATGAAGCTCGTGAATATACGACATTTGACCTGTCTTACGAGTCCTTTAAAAATGACTTATACGTACTTATGTGAATAAATCGAAAGAATAAAACCTTTTTCAATATACAAATGAAAAATCTAACTTGTTTGTTTAGTTTTTTGAACAAACTATAATTTTTCAGACAAATCTTTAAATCCTCTAAAGTGTTTTATAAAAGCTACCTTTTTTCTAATGAAAATGTCTAGACTTTCAAATCCTAAATCGTTAAAAAGCTGACATGAAAGAAGATGAATAAAAGATTTAAGAAATGTGTCCAATTTTATTTTTAAAAATGTCACTCAGTTATTTGAAAAAATTAACTAAACAATAGAGACGCAGTTTTTAAAAATGCAAGCTATTCTAGGTACCTATCTGAATTGTTTGATTCAGTCTGTGTTAGAATTCACAATATTATAGTTTTTTGAAACCGATTGATTTTTCGCTTTTGTTAGTCGTGACCTGTATTTTTTCAGCATCTATAGAGCTTGTATGCATTGCAGCTACTATAAAAGCTAATGTAGAGGTCCCTGGTGTCGCGTTCATGGCATCGCACGCATATTTCAGTGCCAAACCGAACCCACTGGGACCGCACACTGCTGTCTATAATCAAACGAACGTTACGTATTTTCAGTAAAATATTATTTTCATATTCTGGCAGCCATATTGAAACGTCCAACGTATTTAATTTATAAAAAGTAATATTATTTTAATAATATATTGTTTTCAGTTTACATGTCTGATTTAGTGTTTGTTTAACGTGTGATGTTCTTGGAAATCTCTGTGGATTGATATTTTATAATAGCAGTAGTATATATTTTTAAGAGCTTACGAAATATTCAATTTCACGTTTGTAACAGATGATAAACAATACATTAGTGATTTAAAAGGAACGTTTCAATGGCACAATTCTTTATGACAGTGATTGAAACTATTGTAAATTAGCAAAAATGGTCGTGATTAAATTATCCTAGTTCGAATGTCACGCCACAATCGGTAAATGTAAAGCCTTGTGTTCATGAACCGACACGGATGAATGACAGATGCCTAGAGCGCGGCTTTACAACGTTGACTACGTTCAACAAGCTCAATTATTAAAACCTCTAGAGAAGCGGCCTCCGAGAACTGTTTCTGGAAGAACTATCATTTGGCTTCACGTCTTCAATTTAAAGTTTTCAAATCAAGCCACAGCAAAGATGACCTAGTTCTGTGAGCAATATACTTCAATATAGTTCGGAACTTCTGATACGATGTGAAGGCAGCAGGAAGGATATTGAGATCCCCGTAATAGTTATGCAAAAGTTTCAAAAGCAAAGAGGTGCTTAGCTACAAAACGCGCTATGAAACCAAGACGTTTCAAATGTAGATACTGTAATTGTAGCGAAATTCAGATTTTCACAATCTTAATATAGTTTCTCATAGAAATAAAAGGTTTTAGTTTACACTTGAACCGTTACGAGTTCAGTAACTGTTATTGCCACTTGAGAAATTCAATACCAAGTTATTTACTCGGTAGAATGCAGTTTAATTTTTTTATAATACTTAATTATCATAACATAGGTTATACCTATAACATAGGATAACAATCGGTCAAAGGAGAGATTGAGGTTGTGGTCCGACCTTCCTAGCCTTTTCGTCCCACTGTCTGAGAATCCACCGCCTGGACATGAGTTACCTTGGCTTACCTGGAAGTCTTTAAATAGGCATCGGATACAGGTCGGCCAAAGTAAGGAGAACTTGCTCAGTTGGGGATTCCCAGACGGTTCTAACTTGGAGAGCAAGTGTGGTGCCGTCCCCCAAACGATGGAGTATTTGATGTCGTGCCCCAGCAACCGCACGCGGGAGGAACTTAATTTACGCTACTCAATTCTTGTGGCCAATTTTTGGGCTGAGACAGTTCAGGTTTGCCAATGACTCGAAAAGAAGAGAAGAGATAACATAGGATCGGTTTCTTGATATGTAAAAAATACATTAAACGTGAAATAAATATCCGGTCAGATTTCAATCTTTGAGTTAGTTTTGAACCACTTCTGCATGTTTTGACCCTAGATTATAACGTATGTTTACAAAGCAAAAATATAAAAGTCTGGGATCTTGTCGGATTTTCTAGTCTGTGGTATCGCATTTTATTATTTAACAAAATGAATATTAGTGTAAAATGTAGAATAGAAAAAAGAATCAACTTTATTGTTTTAAAAATACAGTTAATACAATTTTCAAGAAATAGTTCAAAATGCAGGTAAATATTGTAGTACTATAAAGACCCTGCTCCTTAAACTAAAATTATCTCCTGTATTTTAAGGAGCAGTGCTCGGCCGCGAAGTTTTAATGTAACTGTTACAAATGCTATACTTATAAACTGGATGGATCAAAATAACTGCTGTTATCATTATCTGCTCTTCCTGCGGCTCTATCAAACGTCTGTTTGAATGTATCGCGTGCGGGCGGGAATTTTAGGTATAACTCAATCCGGCAATCAACGGAACGCTTAACTAGCTGACGATAAGGTGTCGGATGATATCGCCATTTATTACTGAGGGGCTCAAGTCTACCTAGAAGTAGACAAAGAATAGCTACAAGTCACAAACAGAAAAATCTTTATTGGACTCACCACCAGAATAATTGGAAGTCATGTACTTATTTATTTTTTATTTTAGTCATCATCAACAGCACATATACACCCCCACCGAGCCTACCCTATATTAGGGCGATTAGGCCTTAGCCAACCACGCTGGCCCAGTGCAGGTTGGTCAACTTCACACACAACCTTTGAATTTCTTCGCAGGAGTGTGCAGGTTTCATCACGATGTTTTCCTTCACCGTAAGAGCGCCGAATAAACGTACATACGAATTCGAAATTTGAAAACACATTGGTACGTGGTGGGGATCGAACCCGCGTCTCCCGGACGGGAGGCAGCGGCCCTAACCACTTGACCACCGACGCTCTATAAATAAATTAGCTGACACTATTTTAAAGGATCAACCTACCCATGAAACTGAACAACTTTCCCCAAGAAACATAGGATGTCGGACGAAAAAATTATGCATCTTCCATAGTAAATCGATTTAGCTGGCCGCGCGGTTTTGTATGAAAGGGACAACTTTTTTTGTCGTCCGACAGAAACATAGGCTGTTTCTTGGGGAAAGTTGTTCAGTTTCATGGGTAGATTGATCCTTCAAAATAGTGTTAGCTAATTTTTTTACACCCTGTATATTATTATTATTTCACTAAGCTAGCATTCTTAGTTATTACCTGACCCGGATTATTTGCTCTTGAGTGTACTATACCTATAAATACGGTATGTATTCATTTTGTGGTGACGAGCTGCAGTGCAGTGCCTTGGGAATCCCGAAGTTTTCCTTCACCGTGAGAGCGTCGAATAAACAAACTGAAAACACGTTGGTACGTGGTAGGGATCAAACCCGGACGGAAGATCGCGGCCCTAAACACAACACAACCGACCAACGACGCTCTTATTACTAGTTATAAGTAAGTAAGATTTTCCCGTTGGAATACGACTTTTCCCGGTAAAAAATATCCCATGTGTTAATCTAGGGTAAAAACTATCTCTATTTCAAATTTCATACAAATCCATTCAGTAGCTTAGGCGTGAAAGTGGAACAAACATCCAAACATCTAAACATCCAAATATATTTTCACATTAGTGTGATTTTAGTATAAAATATTATTTGATTGATCAAATCATATTAAACACAGACACAAAGTACGTAACGCAGCGACCACTTTTTTTTGTAACACAGATTTTAATTATATATCAGAGTTCTTATTCTAAACTGTTTTTTTATCAAAAAACTTCAGTATGTCAAACTAAATAGCAAAGCGAGATTGTCGTCCGTAGATTAGTATAGCTATGATTTAGATAAGTTGCTTGCCAACTTTAGATCACTTCTACTTGTAGCTTTTCAAACTGAACCCATTTGAAGCAAGAATTTATTTTAATACTATCCGGACCCACAGCTTACCCACGTGATTCACGTTTTAATTTTATGTGTAGTACAAAACCCCCGTTGCCTAGTGGTTGGAGGGTTTTACATTCGATCCAAAAGTTCTGGATTCAAGTCCTAATGGAGACTGTCAAACAGAATTATTTCGTGAGATTATCCCCAGTTTGTTTATTGCAGGCCTAAGCACCTAAATTTGAAAGGTACCATGATGCCGGGTTCGATCATTAAAAATAACTGGCCAAGCACGTGTCGGACCACGCAAAGTGTAGGGTTCCGTAGTTGCCTAATATGCAGAAGTTAGCACACGGAGCTAATAAGTAATGATAAAAAAAAATCCTTATTTATATTATAAACCCGAAATTTTGTAAGTAGGGATGTATGGACGGTTGTTTCTTTCGTGGATGAAATTTTTACTGTTCTAATACCTACTTAAATTTACTACCTACATAGACGGACTCCATCAAGTTATTTTCTATGATACTTGTACTGAATTTTTTACTTAGCACAAGTACATTTTAAAGTTGGTATTTTATTCAGTAACCTGTCAAGCCTACTTATTTCACATTTTTTTAACTTTTCTCGTACTTAAATTTACTACATAGACAGTTTAAACTTTATCAAAGTATTTTTTTATCATATTTGTACCGAATTTCTTACTAGCACAAGTACATTACATAAGTTGATATATTATTCGTTAACCTGTAAAGCCTACATGATGTTGATAGTTTTCCTTTTAAATTCATCATATACATTACTACCGTGAATTTTTTCACATTTCCAAATACAACGGTTTCGCTGGTAGGGGGGGGAAACTTGACTCTAACAAAAATAGCACTTAAAATATTTCTGAAACGTAAACTAGCATCGAAAAATGGTTTTAGCAAACCCCCATTATTTTTTTAAACTCTATCCAACGATACCTCATACCATAAGGTAATCGTGAATTTAAAAAATAACCCCCACTTCACGTGTACCAGAGGAAACCTAAAAAAATTTTTTTTTTAAGATTTTATTCTTTATTTTTTTTTTATTTCGAGGCAGGCCCCGAAAAAGATGGCGAGACGAGTTAAACGCCTATCGACTGGACTGGTGGGAGCTTGCCCAGGACCGGGAGGAATGGCGGAACAATGGGGAGGCCTTTGCCCAGCAGTGGGACATTACAGGCTGATTATAATATAATATTTATTCTTTAGCTTTGACGGCATAATTAATATGTATGTTCATGCTAAATTACAGCCTTCTAACATTCATAAAAATATTTTTCTATGATATTTGTAGTACCAAATTTCTTACTTGTACTAGTACTTTTTATAAGTTGGTCTATTATTCAATAACCTGTAAAGCCTACTTAATGTTGATAGTTTTCCTTTTAAATTCATTATATACACTACTACCATGATTTTTTTCACGTTTCCATATACAACGGTTTTGCTGGTAGAGGGGGGAGAAACTTGACTCTAACAAAAATAAGCACTTTAAAACGGAATATTTCTAAAACTTACCCTAGCATCGAAAAAATATCTTAGCAAACCCCCATTATTTTTAAAAGACCTATCCAATAATACCTCACACTATAAGGTAATCGTGAAAAAAAAAATAACCCCCTCTTGACGTGTACCAGAGGAACGCAAAAAAATTTTTTTTTTAATATTTTATTCTTTAGCTTTGTCGGCATGATTCATATTTATATCCATGCCAAATTACAGCCTTCTGGTACTAAGAATCTCTTAGCTAAGCTGCGGACAGACAGACAGACGGACAGACCGAAACTATAAGGGTTCCTTTTTTTACTACGGAACCCTAAAAACCTACTATTTACTTATGGCTTTTTACATAAGCCATGTTAACTGCCTTTGGCAACTTTTGGCGTATCATATTCTCATAAACTTTTACAGATTAAAGCAGAAGCAGCAGCAATGGGCCTAGGAGGTATAGATAGCATGAGTCGTGGGTTTTGTATTCATCGTCATCTCAGCCGGAAGACGTCCCTGCTGAACATAGGCCTCCCCCATAGGTTTCCTAAGTTTATAATACGTGGGGCATACTGAAAGTCTCTGGATCTGGCCACTAACAATAAAATAATGAAAAAACTGTTATGAAATTCAAAAATGGAACTCTTTGGGAACATGTTACTTTTTAATTTGCGAGACTGTCATTTGTCTTTTCATTGTAACGTCCTTTCGAAAATTGTGTGTCGCTATCAAAATGAATTTAACTCGTGAACATTTTCGTTCAATGATTTTTGATGATTTTCGTTGTGGCTTTAGTCAATAAGACAGTTGCCAGAGACTTCAATTGGCATTTGGTGATGAAGCACCATGTCGCAACTCTGTGTACTTATTCGTGGTTTGGAGAATTTAGACATAGACGTGATTATCTCCATGACGAGGTACGTGAAGGTCGGCGGGCGACTGTGGTTACAGACTCTAATATTGACACCGTACGACAATTTATTTGAAACAGACAAAAAAAATCCTTGTCAGCAAATTCGTGCATTGGAATGAGCAAATTTTACATGTGCATCTGAAGGTTCGGAAGCTTTGTACTCAATGGATACCGCATGACTTAACGGCAGACAAAAACCGTTAATTACGAACTAATTTATTACCAGTAGCATACACACAACATATTTAGTAACGAAACAACACACACAACATTATTACAAAACCTTTGGTATTGCGACTTAAGTGTTTTGTTTATTTAATAAAGTATAATTTATTGTACAAGAGAAGCAGCAAAGTAGCACTAAGTAGAATGTAGCGGCAGTAACCGCCGGGTTTCTGCCCCAACTCTCCCTCACACGGTGCATTAACCTCGGCCGCCGCATTCGAGAGCTATTTGCTGCCGGAGATCAGATTAATGCTGCCACTTTTATACTTGTCGCGACCAAAACTTTAGCCTTCGCGAAACAATTGTTGTAGCGAGCCGCGGAGCAACGCTGCAATATAAGAGATAGCATTGTTCCGCAGAAATGTTTCCGTGTCAGACGAAACAAAAGCTCTTTGAATGTATTAAAATTTCAGCATGTTATTTAGTGGTCTACCTTTAGGAGAGTGGAAATTTTGTGCAGTGGAAACTGGCAACTGCTGTGATCAGATAGTATATTAGTAGATCTTTTTATATGCAGATCTTTATAAACTTTATATTATAAACTTTGTATTATAAATTTTGTATTATAAACTTTATAAACTTTATATGTAGATCCAAAGTTTTAATAACTATTAAAACAATGTTATTTAAAGCCGTTTAATTAAATTAATTCCTTTGCTCAACTTTAACACGCGATCATAAACCATATGGCGTTTTAAATACACAGCACACACTCACTTTGCAGTCAGTAAATAGGTATGCTTTCCATGTTTTCGTAGCAGTATGCTACGAGCGCTCCTCATGCTTTAGACAAGTAATAGGACATTCCAAAAATCTCACGTCTTTTACTAAAAGTTAAAAAAAAGGACACTCAATGCAGATGCACATGAAAGAAAGTAGAATATTTAATACTTATAATTACTTGTTACAAAAATTTTGTCGACCTTTCATGGAGCTTGGTAGCCTAATTTGGTATAATACGCTTGTGTCTGGCCCCGCCAGATAGCGAGGAGATGCAGTTTCAATACTTCTCCAAGATCGTAAATATTATTATTTTTTGGTTTATAATTATTACTTGAAATACTTCTTGAACACAACATGTAACTAAAAAAGGCATGCGTATTTTGGCACGATCTCTTCCTGCCAATTATACTTTGACAAAACCTATTGTCATAGAACAAAGCGTAGCGGAGGCGGTTTCGGTGCAGTGCGCTGTTATTTAGCTCTCCCTCATACTAATGCATGGTTTGGTAGTAAGATACTGAACATTAGTAGAAAAATTTGAGGTCCTTTCGTTTGATTCCTTGATGTACACAGGTACGTAGGTACAAGTTTGAGCGCAAAGATTAATAACCGAATATGATACTTTATTTGGTGGTACCTATAGTTAAGAAAATATGAAGCTTTATTTGAATTACAACATCGTTTAAACAACCTTTCAAAAAGACAAAACAATACAATTTTCAGCTTGTATCGATGATTCGTTCACCAATATTCCAGTGAAATAAATACGCCTGTTAAAACAGGAACCGACTTACCATTAAATATTAATAGTTTTAAATTTCAGTATCACATCATACAGATATTTATCAGTAATTAAGAATTATTTATTATGATAGTAAAGTGTATATTCCTTTATGAATTTTAGATACTGTTATTTCAGGAACTAATATTAGTTTTAGTAATAATTATTTGGGTACTAATATTAATTTTAGTACGATTATAGCGTATATTAATTGAATGCACGCTAATTTAAATTAAATGGAACCACTGTTTTTACAATTTTCAACTCAACTTTAATTATTTTGTGTCAGAAATTATGTGTTTTTTGTGTAAGTAATCAATTTAATAATGATAATTTAATTTCTACTGTTAATTTTTGGAAAAAGCTTACACCTTAATTGTCTTAAACATTAGCCGTAATACCATAAGACTGTATTCCTAGTTATAGTTGTAATATTTAAGATGTGGTTGTACTATTTGAATAAATAAATAAATAGATATGATATCAAAATTTGGCATACAGAAAACAAAAGAGAAAACAATAGATAGATTACCGCCGCCCGGTAGAGACAGTGGCGGGCGACGACGACGACGACACGTCACGAAACTAGCCGCGAGCACCCTGCGCGTGCGCTACTCTAGGCGCTACTCCTCGCGCACTTCTCATCACGCAAATCGATGTTATTTGAGTATCAAAAAATAACAATTCAATATCTGTTGTAAAAATTATATTTCAGTAAAATATTGGTAGAGTCTGAGCACCTGTAGAAATTAACTGAATTATAGTAATGATACAAAATTATTTATACCAGTATAAATGCTGGTAAATTAATACTGGTATAAGTCCCTGTGTTATAATAACAACATTGTCACAGTGTCTACATTATAAAACTTGCCCGTTATTCATTCAAGTAGTAATATCACAAACAACTAATATATATTTTCTATGGTACTAAGATAATGGAAATAAGAGTTATTATAGTGTAGCTGTTTATCAAGATTTTTTTAAATGATTTTAGTTTTCCCGTAATTTTTATTACAGGAAAAATTTTAAGTGTCAGTTCTGCATGTCCTTCGATCACAGAATGTCATATTGTTTCAACTACATACTATGAATTATCATAGACATAAAATTTATACTTGTCGTCGTATAAACTTATTATTGTTACAAATTTTTTTTCCTGTTTTCTCAACCGCTAACTTGGTAGGTAGCTAAATCATTCTGTTAAGTACAAAAATGCTTAAAATTTTAGTTACTGTTCTTTCCAGCTTATTGGACGCTCTTCATGCAAACGCCGATGAAATATAGCGCTCCAGCAGCTTTATCCCTCGCTGTTTCGACAGAGACCTATTATCGGGGCAGTGCACAACAGTGTACAAGACAGCTCACGCGTAAACCTGCCCAGCACAAGCTTGCTGATATTTACGACCGTGTGTCTCCGCCTATTCTGAGCGTTGATAAATTCGTGAATCAGTATTGTTTATTTGACTCAGTGAATGACTGCATTCATCGAATGCTGTATATTTCTGTTTAGAAACATGTAAACTATCATAACTCGAGTTCTTTTATAAAAACTGCTAGGCTGCCTGAAGCCCACTTTTAACATTTTTTCAGGCAAGCTCTAGTTGAGAATGTTACAAATAAAAAAGAAAATCATAATACTTTTTACCGCATTTTAAAGGTTAATAATAACATTATGATCGTTACTACAAAACATCATTACTATGGGCGGGCAGGTCGCAGTGTACCGGAAATCTGGTAAAGATCACGGCAGGCCGAGGTCGTGGTGCAGGAAGGTGCTGGATGCAGTCAGCATAGGACTTGTCGTTGTGGATAAGGATTTTGTGATTTGTCCAGCAGTGGAAGTCGTTTAGCTGAAAAGATGATGATAACTTTTTCATCCATAACCTTACTTTATCTGTTTCTTTTTCTTTTTTGTTTTTTTTTGTTTAAATGCATAGTCGTCGTTCTGCTTTTTGGATATTTTTTTAGTAAGTACAATAAAAGAGCAGAGTCCTCGCCTGAAGGGCGCTACACTAGATGAAGATGAATACGTAGAAAACTTTTGAAATAAATTTATTTAATTCTTTTATATGTTCATCTTTGAGACAAAATACACAAACTCTCTCAAGCCCGCTGGCCTTCGGAGTCCCAAACAAAAGCGACCCTGTTCGCAATTCAAAAATATTTTAAATAGTCGAATCGTTCAGAATGCACGATGAAAATTAACTTCCAGCGAGTAAGCACCAAGGAAGCCGCTCTTTACAGTACCTACATATTATTGAATATAGAAAAATACACACGGAATTCAAGCAACTATCTCATTATCAGACCAACAATCTAACTCCTAAACGGACCTTCTTAGCAGTTTGTTATATTTACACAACACAATTACTGTGCAAATTGGGGAGTTTTAGAAGAAGTTCTGGAAGTAAACATGAAACTTGGGCTGCGCCTAATTAGTTAAGTTTATAAATTTGTTACCTACCTGTCTGGTATGCTAAGTACTTTGTACTTCACAAGTTGAAGCGTGCCATTTTCATAAATTCTATTTAGCGTAAAAATCTCGTTGCAAGTTCCGGTATTAGGTAGGTAATTAGTTTGAAGCACGTGTACCTAACAAAATGGCGTCTGGTTTCGAGTAGTTTTGTTCAGAATCTTCATATGAAACGTAAAATAAGTTTATTTCCATAGAGGCCTTTCAGCTATCTCAAACGCACTGAGTCTGTATTCCTGCTTGAATCTAATTTTTGAATTGATTCCTTGTTGTTTACCCACCGAGCCGAACATTGTTACTCAAATATACAAAATGTCACGTCCTTTTGTCTCTGCAAATCCCCGTGGATTCCCTTGGATCGGCATGTTTTGCACAGACTTACGCTGATGATGATTTATAGGCGCACATGTCGAGAAATACATATTATTTAGTGGATTCAGTTCGGCTGACATTCGAGCCGCGTTCCCGGAGTATGACAGACAAATTGGACGGCTGCGAACATGACGCACACGCAGCATCGATACGTAATTTAAATCCTTTTGTACGGGGGGGGGGGGTTTTTGAACGGACTAATCGCTGTTTCTTTTCTACCAGAGAGGTAATGCGGATGCGGTTGCGGACTTGTTGACGGCGGGGGTATGCGGAAATACCGCCCATAGTCGCTACTTTGACGATGAAATATTACTCATGCTATAAGTGTCAAAAAATGTGCTAACAGAATATATCCTCAATCAAATTTTTAATCGAGTAATATAAATGCATTATTATTATATAGATGTAAGGTGCATAAATTTATTTTAAAAAGCAGCAATTGGAAATTTTTACGTCCTCGTTATTTAAAGCGATAACCTTCTTTATTTTTCTGTTAAAAATCATAAGAGTTCAAGAAAAAATATTTCTTTGCACGATTCCCACGCAGTTACGGAAGTAACCGCATGCTAATATAAACGTTATTTCTGTAACGCGTCGTCGGTTGAAGTTTCAACTAAAGCGCGTTGAGTTGCAAATTTTAGGCATAACCTGGCCTAAATTAATACCTCCCTTTTAATTCCAAAATCATGCTTGCATAAGCACTTCTTCTCCCCATTCTCGACTATGCTGATGTATGCTATTTGGATGCAACTGAGAAATTGCTTAATAAGCTTGAGCGCCTACAAAACTTGGCAATTAGATTTATCTTCGGACTTCGCAAATACGACCATGTCTCTGAATTTCGCGCTCAACTGAAATGGCTTCCAATTCGCTTTCGCCGCGATGTGCACATTCTTTCTGTCCTATATAATATCCTCCACAATCCTGCAACTCCTGATTACTTGCGCTCTCGTTTTCATCTACTGCCTCCTGATAGCCGCCCAAAGCGCGAGTGTAACACAAGGATGCTGGTGCTTCCTAGAGCGAACACCAAATTCCTTCTCAATTCCTTTTCGGTGCGAGCAGCGAAGCTGTGGAACAGGCTGCCTAAGATTATTCAAAGCAGCCCAACTATCCACTCTTTAAAATAAGAGTAAAAGAGCACTTCATCTCCCAGTTATCATTAGTTATTTATGTTTATGTAAGTATATTGTAGTATTTATATATATTGAGTAGGTATATGTTTATTATATTTGGGTAGGCATATATAAATGTATTTGCGTAGTCTATTGGTATGTATGTATGTATGTATATATGTATTAATTAAGTATGTTAAATTCTAGTACACGTTCTTGTCATCCCACTTTAATTAAGTGTCTCACACAACACATTGGTTGGCTGGAAGAGATCTCTCTTTAGAGATAAGCTCGCCTTTGCTACAGCTATTAATGATATCATTTCTGTATAGTGTACTATTGCAATAAAGAATATATATAAATTAGGTTTCCCTTACAAATCTTTTTATTTGAATAGGTAGTAGATACCTACAATATTAAACATGGTTTTACACTAACTCACTAATTGCACCATATTATTTCATTGTTACCGAAGTTACGTCATTTGAAAATTTCTTAAAGATGCAGACGGTATAAGAAAACAGCAAGTTAGTTATTAATAATAATATTTAGGAATCGTTCTAACAATATTTACGCTGAGAGCAACCGAACGAATATTTTTGAGAATTTTATTTCATTTATTCGTGAACATTATCAAAAATATTTAAAGCGTAAAATGTAATACATTCTCCGTTACCAAATTATACCATCAGTCAAAGTTAAAACTTCAACTTTATTTCTATACAGCGCGTGCAAAAGCCTACAGTTTGGGATTTTAATTATTGTGAGTGGTTCTGCCAGCTGCGGCCTATGCATATTATTTGATATAATTTTACTGTCAACGAACGTACTATAAAATAAAAAAACAAGTTGAAAACAATAATGAATGAAAAAAAGCGTGGATTGCTCGATATACGAAAAAATACAAATAGTTTAAAAAACTAAAAAACATGCTTTTAGCACGCACAAAAAATTACAAAATGTCCGCCATGTTGGATTTAAGTCACGTGACTATTTTTTTCGTATTCCTGACAGCAAACCCTTTCATTTGATACCCATATCATGGATGGGGGTGCATTTCAAATAGCCTGTCCGCCATCTTGGACGTCCGCCATATTGGATTTAAGTCACGTGACAATTTTTTTTTCGTTTTTCTAACAGCAAACACTTTCATTTGATACCCATATCATGGGGGTGGATTTCAAACAGCCAGTCCGCCATCATGGGGAGGCCGCCATATTGGATTTGTAATGACGTTTCTTAGCTAGTCATTGTCGTCAAAACTCAGAGCGTGTGCAAAATTTCATCCTAATCGAAGACCGGGAAGTGGGTCTAATTAAGATTCCAAGATTTTCTTACATACATAGTTACAAGTGAAGCTAATAAAAGCGTGTTAAAAATAGGACATGTTTTCGCGAGAACAATAAAAAAATCTCTTTGGACTTTATTTTCCTTTTGTGGTTTACGAATAATGAAAATAAATATACTAAGCTGCGATTTCCAAAATTCATTAATTTTTAGCGACCGTTCATCATTTACCTGAAAGGTGTTTATGGATAAAGAAAAGTAGCGCCTATTGAAAATCTGCAAGCCATCAATATCTGTCAAAGTGAAAAAAGAAATCAATTAAACCAGAATGGGGGGAGATTCTTTCAGCGGATGTTTATCCACCTCGCGCTTAGACCGTTTAGATACCGTTACACATACCGTTACCGTTACCGTTTAGACGTCATGCGGATTGGATATTATAAGAAGAATGTAATTTTATACAGAAGCGGATGCATTATTAAAAATTCTTCAACAGACTCCATGGACCGATATTTATTGAACCATGTTTATTTTTAATAAAAAAATTATGCATGATCAATTTTTATTAGAGTTTTGCGTTTCCGGGGGAACAATTGCAAGTGTAAATGTTGTTGGTGTTTTTCCAACCATTTTCACTACTAACCATAACTTAGTAAAAAAAAACTTAGGTACTGCGAAAAAATTATGAGCCGTACACCTTACATACGAGTAAGTAGCAAAGCTCTAGAAAATACGTAGAAAAACGGGATAGACGGACGTAATAAGCTAGACGCATGACGCGTATGAGTTTTGGACTCATTATTACGTAGTCAACAGCTAAAATAAGTACAATTGCTAATTAATTTAGAGTCTTGCTACTTAATTTAGAGTAATTCGTCGACTCATTATAAAGAGTGACTTACTCCAGTGCACTTTTTTCTCAAAGATAATACTTATTTACTTTTTTACCCACGACGGACGGAACGGAACGGAGGCGGTATATGCGTTTGGGGTAAGAGAAGTATATTTCTATGAAAGTCTTGCTTAGTTTGTTACGAATAGTAGGTATTGTAAGGTCCGCAATCCTGCCAGCGTTACGTCTTTGAGACATGGATGTCATTCGAGAGATTAGCTTTTGATATGTCTTGTAAAGAACATCGTTTTTCTATATAAAACTCCAATTTTTTACAGTACCTATCTAAATTGCCTAAATATACCATAAAATTCAGTTCTAAGCAAATATATAGGTCTTAGGAATGGTTTTTTAGTATTCCTAGAAGCATGGACTCGTATGCAAAGCTCGTCCTGTAACGAGTAGTAAGCCGTTTAATCCGACCCTAAAGCAGCCGCGCATCTGAGATAGAAATTGGTTTTACAACGCAATACCATCAGACCAGACCGGCTGCCAAGAAAAAAACTAATATGGGACACTCTGTAGCTGGAATACGATTTAGATTTAGCTTGGGTTAAGTAAGTTTGAACATAAAAGTTTGACTTTTTACCTTACATTTATTTTTAGTTATCCGTTGGCGGCTGCACCGGCGGCGTTCATTAAGTTTTATCCCGTAGTAAAGTATATTCTATGTTAATCCAGTGCCTAATCCCTTTTTGCCTATATACCATTTTAACTAAATTTGAAAATGTTGTCTCCGCCAACAAATTGCTGTGCAGTTTGGCGGGCTTAAAATATGTAAGTGTCTGGTTCGCAATATATTATTTTTTTAATCCAAATCCGTGCAGCCAATACTATTATTGGTCACATTTCCGATTTGTAGTAAAATGTGTCGGCAAAAAATGTTGCCGTATTAGCGTTCAGCGACATAATAATTTCGTAGTATTTGTAGAACTAAAATTTTTGGACCTAGCAGGCAGTTTACAATATCAGGGAAGTTTACCGAAAACAACGATTACAACTCTGTGATCTAGTGACTGATTAAATTAGTAATGCAAGTAAACATTTTTTACTATTGCTTTGATTTGTTACACTTATCTTTACATTAATACATTTTTGATGGTATTAAACAATTATATTCATCGGGGCCAAATAATAGAGACAGCTGTTTTCCTTCTTCTTCTTAGGTTCTTAGGTTTATATGTAAAAAAAACATACAATTGATCATGTTGGCCGAATATTATAAAAGTCAACTATTTAATTTTAGCAAAAGACTGAACTTGGAAAACGATCAAAATGGAGAATACAGTACTTCGCTATAAACTGAATTAATAATACCCATTATGGTACTATACTATACGTATACCGCCTTCTCTTGGTATTTCTATGTAATTTGACGTTTGATATTCGCGGGAGACAAGTGAGTAATATGAATTCTAATATGAATTAAACTCGGAGAAACAAAAGACGATCGCGCGTCAGAAATCTCTGGAACGAAATGCTTTGAGAAGATAATTTATTGTCAGTGTGACACCTTCAGATGCTCTTATTAATCGGTAGGAGCGTTCGCTGAATGTGTACAGTTCTTTCTTCTGTGATCGAAGTTACAGTTTAATATTATACCTAGGTATTTTACTTGACTTTCACGATTTACCTCACCTGTAGCTGTAACTGACAATAAATGGTTCTAGATTTAGATTTTTAGAAAAAAATGGGCCCAGTCTCTATATAAGTAATAATAATACTAAAGCGATTATTACAACGAGCAGAGATAAATATATAAATCTGTTCGAAAACACGCCTAATATAACTGACTCTCTGCGCAGGAGCTTAATATAGATGTCGCTCAGCGCGGCGCGGCGGTGGTGCCAGTGTGAGTAGGTAACGCCAAATTATAATTATAACTATCGCAAGCCTTGTTTGATTCTAATTACCTTTTGTTAAAACGTTTCAGTTGGGCTACTACTCAATTCATAACGCGAGCACTATAGTTCATATTAGAGCATGAATGAATAATTAAATCTACTAGGTACTGGTACGTTTCAACCACTGAACAAACTTACATTACAAAAGCGCTTGCATTTATTTTCGTTACTTACATAACACGAGACGAATATTATCATTTCATTATAACCTTTTACCTCATTTCCGAAATAAATCATGTTTAGAATATGAACATGCATATTAATTTTTGCTGGCATACGGCCGGAGTCGTGATCAAGTGCGTTCACAAATCACTGTGACATCAGCGTTATTGCAGTGAGCGACTGAGAAATGACCCGGCAGGCTCTGAACAACCTATTTCGAACGAATTCGGTAGAATGTACGTCTCTATCGTACAATTATCGCCAACGTGAATTGTTTATTTCAATATGTACGCAATGTTAGCGCCTAAACAAGTAATAATTTACGTATTATAACGATATTACGTAGATAGTTCACAACGATTATCATTCCAGTCAAAAGACGTTTACCGCTGGGTAAAGGCTTCCCCCAAGTGTTAAATTAACAATATTCAATATTTTTTTCAAGTTACTCTATTTATAAATTATCTTTTCTTTTTCTTTTATTAGTTTGCTAATAATTATTAAGAATATAAAAGTGTGTTTTCACATAGCAGCGGAGTGACGATACGTTTTTAAATGAAAATAGTTTATGGGATCGTAATTAGAATATCTAAAGCTTCAGAACATGCGCAAAAATTATTTACATAATTGTTAAAAAAATACGCTATTGTTATATTAAAGTTTTTGAGATATGTCTCGGACTTTACTACGGTAAAGTCCTTGGAATTATCAAGCATTATTTTTATACGGTTAGAAGGCACCTAGCGATTACTGAGTGTCAACTTTCAACTCGCTACATACGATGTGTCTGATATTCCGATTTTAATCGCCGACTCGTTAATGAAATTGTAGTTGGTGGTAAAGTAGGATTTTTAATTGAACGGAGTAATTTGACATTAGACAGAAAAATAATGTTGCCAGCTCCATAATCTTAGTGATGTTTTCAGTTCAATTCTAACTCAAGTGAGTTGAATCATTCACACTATTAAATATAAAAAAATGCTTGTTACCCCAGCCTATAAACATAGACTTCGTTTACATATCATGCAGTTCGCAATAGTTGGAATCCATCAGAATTGGTGAGTTGGTTTTAGTATTACTGGTAACAACAGTCAGGCTTTTTATGTAGGTAGGTAATAAAAGTAATTAGTGTTTTTTTTATATTTCTAAGAGATAACTTGCAGCTGCGACACAAACGAATGACTCATCCATACAACTAATTTCCTATTGGATGACGGGAGAAGCGTCTATTTTTTTATTATTATTACTTTCCTATTGTTCGTCATTCGGCTTCTTACCTCCGGTCTGAGTGTTCGAATGTTTCTCTTGCCTTTGCATTTCATCGTTGAACTTTTCGTTAAGTTTTTCGTTAAGTTTTTTGTTAAGTTTTTGGTGAAGTTTTGTTTTGTTTTTGTTATTTCGTTGTTGTTTATAAAACTGTTATGGATCCTGGCCCAGGGACCTCAAGTAATGACAATTTCATGTCTCCGAGAAAAAAGAGACCAAAGCGTGCTTTAAGTATGACTGAAAAAGTCATGGTGCGCAATGCTTATAAGTACGTAGTCCAAGAGCAATCTTCTCTGTTGGAATCTCCAAATATTCAAAACTGTGCTATTAAAACTGCTGAAATACTGGGAATCACTGCAAGCACTGTATTCAAGGTTCTTAAAGAATATAAAGAAAACAAAGAATTTAAAGCACCTGAAAAATCTGGACCGAAGAAAACATTCAAAGATAAATTGGACGATTTTACGTTTTCTGCAATAAGAAAAAAGGTGCACGAGTTTTATTCTAAAAATGAAGCTCCTACCATTAAAAAGGTGAGAAATTAGTTACTTTTAACACACTAGAAGCTAAAAGACGTCCACTGCCATGGAATGGGTCAGAAGAATTATTTTGTATTTATTATAGTAACTGTCTCTTTTAATACATGTTATATTTTATTAGTGGTACTATTTTCTTTTTTAGGTTCTGAAAAGCGTCAATGACGACGAATGTCTACCAAACTTTTCCTGGAGTGTAATGAGAAAAATACTGAAATATCTAAATTTTAAATTTGTTACTAAATCGAGAAGAAGTGTTCTTATTGACAGAGAAGACATCGTGCTCTGGCGCCAAAAATACTTACATCAAATAAAAGAATACAGAAGACAGGGAAAATACGTTTATTACCAAGATGAGACCTGGCTGAACGAAGGTACGAATACTAATCAATATGTCATGAAAGTAAATGCAAATGTCGTTGCTTATCTATGATATTAAATTACTATTCTTTCTTCCTCAGGGCATACTACGAAAAAGGGCTGGGTTGACACTACCATTACTTCATCACGGCAAGCATTTATAGAAGGTTTGACCACAGGCCTGAAATCTCCGTCAGGAAAAGGCAAAAGACTTATAATTAGCCATATCGGGGGAGAAGAAGGTTTTATAGAAGACGGTTTAATGCTGTTTGAAGCGAAAAAGGGATCCGAAGACTATCACAAAGAGATGAATGCTGAATGCTTTGAGAACTGGTTCCGCGGGCTTTTACCAAAATTGAAAAGAGATTCGGTTGTGATAATTGATAATGCACCCTACCACTCCCGGAAGATTGAAACTTTGCCAACGATGTCATGGACCAAGTCAAAAATACAACAGTGGCTTTCTGGTAAAGATATACAATATGAAGACTCTCCTTGACATTGTAAAGCAGCATAAAGATCGGTTCTGCGTCAAGTACGCTGTGGACGAGATGGCAAAAGAGCAGGGTATCACAATCTTGCGACTGCCCCCTTATCACTGCGAGCTCAACCCTATCGAGATGGTTTGGGCTCAGGCAAAGGGGCATGTCGCAAGAAACAATAAAACATTTAAAATGAATGAAGTAAAAACCCTGTTCGAAGAGGCACTCTCCAATATCACTGCAGAGAAGTGGAAGAGCTGCGTGGACCATGTCATAAAAGTTGAGGACGAAATGTGCCATCTCGATCCCCGTATCGACAGCATTATCGATAGTTTTATTATTAATGTTACCGAAAGTGATGATGATAGCAATATATCAGAAAGTGAATAAAATTATTTTCATACACATAACATGCATTTTCATTGTACCAAAATAACTTTTCTAAAATACGAGTAATACACCCTCATAAAGAAGAAAGTTAAAAGCCTTTAAAAATAAAAATAAATATTTTAATTTAAGGTAGTTGATATTTATGTTAGCTTAGGGTAAGTCTGAAAAGCAACAGTTATGCTGAGACTCTGCCTTTTCATACCTTTGTAAATATTTTTTTGGATGAATAAATGACTTCTATCTATCTATCTATTTAGCTTAAGCATACTTACTTTGACATAGACTTAGTTTTACATAATACAAATAAAAAAATGTTTTATCTCCACACCACAAAACTAAGTATGTACATTTCAGCACAGGAGATACATTTTTTGTGGAGGGCTGTTGCCTAAACTAAGTTTAAACCTGTGTTATAGGACATTAGTCCTTCCCCCAGGAGTCCACATTACTTAGTGACCATATCACCAGGGAGCCGTTTCATGAAGCTACAAGTTACAAATTACAAGTACAATTTGATGTACATTGCGTAGACAATGAGGTAAAACGATAAGGGCTTCCAGTTTTGGCGAATTGGCTACGCAAAGAATATCAAATTGTAACTTGTTACTAGTAAATTGTTGCTTCGTGAAACGTGGCCCAGATGAGTGATTGAATCATATCTTTTTAGCACAACACTATATTTTTTTCTCAAAAAAGCGGCAACCCACCATATGTCAGATTACTCCGTTCAATTAAAAATCCTACTTTAGATACACAATTCCTCAGAATTTCCTCATTAGCAGCAGTGTTGCGGTGGTCGCTCTAAATATTTGCAGATGGCCGTCAGCTCATGACCGCGTCTCTATCGACGATCGCCGCAAGCTTAAATGCTATTTTACTCGACATTATTTCAGTTCTACTAAAGTATTACTTGATCTGCAAGCAAACCACAACCGACTGAAGAGCTTGATACACCGTAAGTATTATAGTACTCTGTGATATTACCATTGTTTAGAACACAAAAAAAATGTGTAAGGGCTATGTTTACTGCTAACCAAAGAGAAAGTTGTGTGTACCTATTTAAGAAACTTGGTATACTAACTTTACCATTAATGTATATTTTTGAAGCATGTGTATTTGTGAAAGAAAATCTTGACCTCTTTAGACTAGATATTAAAAGACATCCTAGGAAAACTCAATATAAAGTTAAAGTAGAATAGAATAGAATATACTTTATTGCACACAAGGAAAAGCTTAGCTTGAAAGTACAGAAGATAAATAAAAGGGTGTACAGATAGGCGGCCTTATTGCTAAGGTAGCAATTTCTTCAAGGCAACCTTAGGGTACAAGAAAACTTCATTGGAATTGTGGGACGGTGCACATAAGAAAAACAGATGTGTAAAGTATTGCCGCAATGCCGTGCAAATATTTTTTTTTATAATAAAACATCTTTTGCTCTAGCTCCAAAACGTGACTGTTTAAAGGAACTCACACATAGACAAATTAAAATCAAATTATGTAAACTCATAAATGCTATTATGATATTGACCTTTATTTGCAAGATAACATTAATATTTAAATTATAAATGTAATTAGTTTTATTATTATCCTTTCGAATGAATTGTAATTTTATTGTAATATTTAAATCATATTGTATTTTATTATTTTTAATTTTCTTACTAATCAAAATCACAAATTTTTAATCACGAAGCCAATTTCCCTGACGCTTGAGCACAGTTGATTAAGTTTACCTCCCGACCGACTGACTGGACTTCGTTTGCAGAAGAGCGCATTTGCCCTTTGAGCATCACATAACACGGTTAGTTGGAATTTATTTCGTTACTTACATTTACATATTACTACTGTCCGCTTGCGGCTACGCTCGTGTTATGTAAGATTTTACCGTGGGAATAAGATACATTTTCACATTTAAGGAAAGATAGAAGGTAAGCGTGGGAGAGGAAGGCCAAGGATAAGCTACATATCACAAATTAAAGGAAAGATCAATGTCATGTCTTATAAGGAGGTCAAGGCAGAGAGACAGACTGGACAGAGAAAGGTGGAGGAAGTTACATAATTGAATAAACATGGATGCTGCACCGACTAGAGCAATGCTCTTTAATTTGAAGAAGATAATATTAGTGTGATGTAAAAGTGATATTAGGGTCGGGCCACACTTATCGACGGCGATCGACGGTTTGCCTATACAAAACGCGCGCCAAGTATGGAAATCCTTTCGCATCATTCGCCGCGTCCGATGCGAAAGGATTTCCATACTTTGCATCGGGCGCGGCGAATGATGCGAAAGGATTTCCATACTTGGCGCGCGTTTTGTATAGGCAAACCGTCGATCGCCGTCGATAAGTGTGGCCCGACCCTTAGAGCGTACAGTCAAGAAAGACATCCAAGTCCAAAAATAAACGAGTCTGTGGCGTAGATCGGTTTTAGCGTGTGTGCACGACGTTTTTACGTCATGTGGTTCCCTGGGTTAGACGGGAAGGTGCCCGGTGGCACAAAACAGTCACAGAGTGATGGCCAAGAGGAACTACAGAGCTGGTAGACAGACCAACAACTCAATCCGACGATTAGGCAAACTGGCAGGATCGGGCTGGGTGCGGATTGCACAGGAAATAAAGGCATTCCTTTGCGCAGTAGAGAAGAAGCTGTAGCCAGCAGCAGCAGTTGGTGGATGTGTGCTGAGAATAAGGATGACAATTTTTTATTCTTTGTCTAAAAGTGGATTATTAGTTTTGCCACAGACTCGAAAAGAAGAAAAAGAGGTGGATTATTAAAAAGTATGAGATACGTACTTTTTACTTTTTAACGTATACAGAAAATATCGGAGATATAATATTGAGTAAAATATCTAGTTGTGACATAGTGAGCCCCCATTCTCCAACTTTAATGCGGTACTTTTTTTATAATTTAAAACAATAAATACGTGCCTAATATTTTTGTATTACCTGACTGACGAACAAAATTAGAATTTCGTTTTCTTCTTTTGTTTGCACGACCCAAGCATCATCCCAATTAGGATGATGATGTGGTTCCTGGACCAACACATATACTCCTGTGGTTGTTGTACTTACAAGGAGACTAGGAAAAGCCGACGTTGTTGGTGGTTACAATACATAGACGCCACTTCAAGAATTCCCATGAATTCTAGGAGAAAACAGACACATTTGATAATTTCGTTACCTATTAATTTACTTTTATTTAATCTTTGATTACATTCTTTATGACAACATACATACTCATAAAATATAGTAAGTCAGCTAGCCAGCAACCTATCTCAACATGTTTCTGTTTTATTCGACAACGCACACTGATTGAAGATTTATTACGACATTAGCGATAAACATTTTTCATTAAAGTTTCCGGCACAAAGTATGAAAATATATTATTTAAAAATTAGAAAATAGTTCGGTTTTGATTTTTCGACCCGTGACCTTAATTTACAAAGCATTGACCACGCCTTGAAATATTAATAAGTAAAGCCGTAATAATATAAGGATGTGTAGGTGTAAGCCTGACTTTGTGTTCTGAATGGAGTCAAATGGAGAGATTGAGGAGCGCTTTCATTCAACCGCAGGGCGGCGGCGGCGGCGGCGGGCGGCGTGAGGGATGGCTTTCTATATGAAATTGAATTCCGCGGTTCATTGATTTTCAATTTGTTAGCGAGTTCTCTCACCACTTACCATAGACACACTGAGAATACGCGAAATTAGAAAAAATGTGATGTGGCTGGGCTGGCGACACGACCGCGTATTTTGCGCGTGAAAGTATCTGGCTGGTTTGCACTTAGAATAGTGCAAACAAATAAGTCCTGAAAAGGCATATTTGAGTCACTTATTTTTAATCCGCATTCAAAAACAATTCACATAGGAAATTCATTTGTAATGATGTCGTTTTTGCGCATTTTTTAACCATTCGAATACTGTGTTGCCATTATAACTTGATTATCAATAAATCTCCAAACATATTTCATTTCATTTATAAAATTTAAAAACCGATAATCAATCGCAAATCCTTCCGTCGTCGAACTGAACGTAAATCAATGACAAAACGAGACAAAATGGCGGAACGCCGACAGCTGGCTGTTCTGTCAATTTCTTTAAGTTGGTAGTTTTGTAACGCCGATATTAGATGGTTCACTTTTGCTTTCATTTTCGATATTCTTTAGTGTTTCTTTTTATTTTAAAATACAATGATATGGCTTTGAAATGGTGTAAAATATAAAAATATTATATCAATATTTAAAAACCATATCATTATATTTTAAAATATAAAATAAATAATGTTTCTTACATTAAACAATATCGAAAATGAAAGCAAAAGTGAACCGTCTAATATCGGCTTAATAGAAATCGAAAGAATAGTAGTTGGTACCGCTGGTGATTTCAAATGTGAATATGAAGCACAAACAAGTGAATTAATAAAAAAAATGCGCCTCCTGCTACGTCGTCCCTACGAGTACGGCGGCGGCGGCAAGTGATTCATTGAATTACGGTGTTTTGTACATGCACTTGCACTAATCAAAGTGCTTACCAGCCTATAGCAACAGCGATATCTGGTATTACATTAACCATCCCTTTTATAGTTAATAAAATTGTAACCCATTTAGTAAAATCAGTTTATTTAGAAATAAATACCGGTCCATGAGTTAAGTAGCGCCAACCCTGGATTATCTTCAAAGAGAATCTAAGACTAGGCAGCCCGACCTTTTTCATTAAGTTTCTTTCCTTCCAAAAAATATTTTCTCGTATGTAGCTCATATTTCTCTAATGAACAAAACAAAATAATGATATTATCTTGTTGCTGTTTTACTAGGAATATTAATTCTCAGGTATTATTGTAACGGCAACACTTTTTTATTTGAATTTCGGTATTTTTTTTTATTAAAGTGTTTTGAGATACTTTTGCATGTATTTTGGAAAAGTTAGTTGCTGCTAGCTACCACTAATAAAATAATATCACGTAGGAATAAAGTTTTAACTGATATAAAAACAGCGATATATCAACGATTTATTACCGTGGTGAATGATTTTAAATCATCAAAAAAACTTTGTGTTTTCTGTTTTCAATTTATTTTATTCAACTTACCTACTTTTTTCAAGGCTTAGGCTCTGTCCGCACAGCGATATTTTACCGCACGATTTTTTTCTCGCAATTCTGTAACACATTGAATCTTAATAGGAGTTGCCGCACTGCCGGTTAAA
This sequence comes from Carpatolechia fugitivella, assembly GCA_951230895.1. Classification (NCBI taxonomy): domain Eukaryota; kingdom Metazoa; phylum Arthropoda; class Insecta; order Lepidoptera; family Gelechiidae; genus Carpatolechia; species Carpatolechia fugitivella. The sequence goes on along the minus strand of OX579655.1, from coordinate 9,830,286 downwards.
AATTCGCGCGGAAAAAATCTAAGCCAATGAAAAAAGAACAGTTCTGAAAAAAAAAACACAGCAGCTATGAGGAGAAAAACACAGCTAGGAGCGTGTGCAACAACATTCTCGTAATAGAATCTGAAAAACAGATGAGCAAAACTGCGTTTAAATAGCTGGAAGTCTAATAAATCAATGACGAAAGGGTCTGAAACTAAATTGTGAACTAAATCAGTCCCCCCATTTAAAACTATACTGGAGCTCTAGGATTTGAAGAAGGGTCCGACGCTAAGCCCAATGGCCTGCGATTTTGTCAGATTTATTGGAATCTACAGAAAACGGAGATAATACGTACCTCTAGACTAGAAATGCCTCCTTGTCTGTAAAATAGCTCTAACAAAAAGAAAAGGTGTTTCAAAAAAAGAAGTCGACGACCAGTTCCTAATTCTTAATTTTCCACGTGAGTAATTTTGCAAATTAGTATCGGGGCGAATTCTTCTTTATGAAAAGTCTTAATGTTACCAATTCAATAGTTTATTTGAAAAGCAAAAGCCAAATATACTACTCGTATGAATAAATATCAACAATTAATAGGTGAAAAACTGCTATAAATATTCTCGTATAACCATTTTTTTTATTTATATTTTTTTATTTGCGATTAATAACAATAAACGAAACAAAACAATACACATAGTTCATACAGCTAGTGAGATAAACCAGAAAAACATTTCCTTGTTGCTTCGCGTAGAAGATTAAAATCATCATTTCTATGCGAGTATCTAAAATGGACTATAATAGATTTAAGGTAGGTATGGGTACGCTGAAACCGCATGATCCCGCCTGCCCGCTAGCGATAAGCTGAAATCTTTTCAAGAAAGAAAATAAACAGACTGCTCTCACAACTTCACTTATACCGAGCCAATATCAGAATTGCAGGATTATGTTGACCAGTTTGGATTTTTCAAGGCTATTGTCTAATATATTACGTCAATATTTTGTACGTACCTGAATCTCCCCGTTCAATCAGGACACGGCCTTTTTGGGAGTTTTTTTGTTATAATTAATGAATGAATATACTTTATTGCACACTGAAGAAAAATATTTAACAAAAAAAATGTACAGTTAGGCGGCCTTTTTGCTATACAACCATTTCTTACAGACAACCTTTGTTATAAGTAACTCGTTAGATAAAAGAGTTCCGATTAAATAGTCGTCGTCAATGGTCTAAATAAAAAAAAAAACGATTACAACTTGCATGCAATACACAATTTGCATGCAGCTTTCGTTTTACGTGAGTACTTAATAACTATTTTTCCCAACTCGTGGTCGTAACATTCCCAAATAAGTGTCTTGAAAAGTAGAAGATCATGTAAAAGTACATACGGATCAACTCTTCATTGCACGCCGATCTTTGATCCTTCTCAACCAGATCATTGTGATTTAAAAGATATCTATAAAAGGGTTTATGCATGAAAAAAAAAATAACAAATGCAATTTCAGGAATAGATGGTTGAAGACATAAATACCTACTTAGGATGCAATCAAAGACGTCGCCGCGGTGGCCGCGCCGTGGGAATACCGGTTACCGCATCAATGAGGCTACCGCGTAACTACAGTTAGAATGAAGTGTCTGAAATTCTATCGCAAGTAAACGCGATAATAGAGAAATCATTTCTCTCGCGCTTATTATGAGGTTCTTTCTATGTTCTGTGGACACCAACAGAGAGCCTCCGCTACTATAAAGAATTTAAACTATTGCGTATGGCAGGACAAACGTAATGATTGATTGCAACTAGGTAAAGAGCGGGGACTATCTTGATTGCCTGTCTAATCGTCTTTACCGCAGCCGCTGCAGTGACCAACTAAGTCGGATCCCTTCCATACGGCATAACGGCTCGTTCGCGTTCTAAAGAAACGCCATGAGGTAAGACTTTCTTTTTACGTTAATTAACTAATGAACTAATATTTTTAGGCACCTTTTAGAAAAGATCTTTTAGTTCGCTATTAAACATTCACGAGACTTTTGTACAAAATAATGACTGTCCTCCTTCAAGCAAGAATATTGTATTTCCATGTTTTCGTTATTTTTGTTTCCTAGAACTCGTATTTAGAAGCAATTAGAAAAGTAGATACTTACTGTAAATGTTTTGTATCATAATAAATAATTATGATATGAATAGTATTATGATATGAATATAGTTATGATAATTTAATAAATTATGATATGAATAGTTTTAACATCAGATTTAGGTTTATTTATTTGTAAAGAAAAAATACTGAGATTTCTGAAACATATAAAAAAAATATTATACTCGTAAAATTAAATTATTTTAGGAATGAAAATCTACGGTAGCCATGATTATTTATTTATTATAGAAACAAACAGTCGTTTACATGTTATACACAATACAATGATAAGATAAAATTATAGCGTAGACATATAGTTTCCTAATAGTACATTGTTATACGAGGGGTGAAAGTAACTTATTTAGCGCCGAGACTACGCGAGGGCCCTAATAGTTCGAGGCGCCAAATAAGTCTTTAACCAGAGGTAAACACTGTGCTTTTTATTACGAATACAAGGAAAGTAAAAATAAAAACACGAATTAGCTAAAGAAAAAATGAGTGACTTCCATATCTGAAACAGAACTATGCCTCGAACTATTAAGGGCCTGAGCATATCTCGGCGCTACATAAGTTACTTTCACCAGTCGTATAACAATGTACTAGAATACTAACGACAACGTGTCGCAAAGCAGGATTCTTGTTATAGATTTAATTCTTATAATATATTTTACCTCTTGGTTAATAATAATTAATCACTGTGTTAATATTAAAGACAGGGGTCAAACGTTAACAGCAGAAACACATTGAATAATTCAGCAAAATGGACGAAGCGGTGTCAAAATGAAGGCAGGCCGGATTTCCTAGGCAATGCTCGGCAGAGCATTACATTAAACATTTAACTAGAGAGCTGGGCCCTGATTTTGCTAAATTTCAGAATGTCAAATGGCTTTATTAGGCTATACGGCGAAAATGGACAAGATTCACTGATGTTTTTATACGTAGTCATAAAATTAAAATGGTTAGGAACTTCAATGTATCGCGACCTTGTCACGTCTATTTCACGCTTGATTGAAATCATTTCAACGGGATCCTTATTCTGGAAACAGGAATACGTAACCATTTTCTCTGTCCTGCTTGTCTTGTATTATAGCGACAAAGACAAACAAAATCCATTCCGAACATAAAACAATGATTCCGATATCGTAAATAAAATTCGATTTTCATAGACTAAAGATGCAATAGTTCATTTCGTTCATTCAATGAAGTAATATTTAAGGTCTACTCAGACTCACAACCACGGCACTTTAAAAACGCCTAACTAAGACATTAACATTTTATTATTTTAATATTGTTTCCATCCCCGACTAAATTTTTAGACTACAGTATTTTTAATTTTACAAACTTAACATATTTAACTTGCAATATTTCGAATGCTTCTTCCGTGAAGCAAGTGTATCTGCATTATGGTTTGCTCGCTTTGATCTTGTAACTGAATTTTGAACCAAATCTTGAACCAAATCCCTCTCAATTTTTGACGTTCGAATATTATTCTAATTATTTTTATTAAAGTTTGTATAGCCGTGATAGCAGCAGAGTCGATGCCTTTGAAAAGTGGTGTTGGCGTAGACTGCTTTACGCATACCATGAATTGGCATGAGGACGAACGCCACTATACTCCAAAGGTCAAAAATAATTATGCGGTTTTCTAAAATATGCTAAGAACAGCATTAAAGTAAAAGGCGTTTACAGATTTCGTCGATAATTCACAGAGCTATTCTTCTTTGTCTTCACCGCTATCCCACTTTAGGTGGGGTCGGCTCTCCGTATCCTTCGGCGCTATGACAATCTGGATGAAGTGAAAATATCCGTGGGATTTTATTTCGTTTTGAATTGCACTCTCATTTATTTTGAGTACCTACTGTTAATTCTCTTTTGCTTGAGATTTTCTTGTTTTTTTGTCTAACCGTAGCATGAAGTACGTTGAAATTGGCAAAACCCAAGGCATGAATACTTAAAAAAAAAACTCGCAATACAAATGAACTCTTTGCTTGCCATATTAATGACTATTGGTCTAAAAATCGTCAGCACTATCTTTGTACACTTTTAAATACATCTCCACGAAAACGCCTCATTGTTTTTGTATCCGGAGAAAATACAGTGTGAGGAGACCTTTACTTAATATTGATATACTTTGTGTTATACATGTAAAGGAACTCTTTTCTTCATAAGAAACTTATTATAATTTAATCTTTTTAATAATCGTTTCCTCGTTTTTATGTCTGTGGCGATGTGCAAACCGCACCATGCCAAAGAAAAAAAAAAAAAAAAACACGCATAAGCAAAATGTCACGATCATGTAATGAATGCTTCGCTACGATGCGCGTCAATAATCTTTGTTAAAACTAAATTTAAAAACGCATTGCAAAAAAACTTACAGGAGTAAAACTAAGAAAAAAAATAACACAATACAATGGAAGATGGTAATAATCGCAGCACATTAACATTGGAGCAAATGAACGCATTGCTTACATACTTGGAAGATCATCGCAGCCTGGTTTTGATAATCCGTATCTCTTTATAAATTGATTGTCGTCCAGCTCAAAAGCCCAGTGAATTTTTCTTATCTGCAAGTTCTCGTGTCGCGCATGCGACTTATCAACTGCATCGGCTCTTTGAAGTAAATTATATTGCGCCAGAAACATTTTTAACTAACTTTTTCTAATATTTAGAGGACCAAGGTAGTTGATATCATCAGAAGTGTAGCAAACTGAAGTAACAGTGGGCTGGCCACGTCTGTCGCAGAACTGATGAGCGTTGGAGCAGACGGGTTCTCGAATGGAGACCGCGTCTCGGGAAACGTGTGTGGGACGCCCCCCTGCCAGGTGGACTGATGACCTGAGGATGGTTGCTGGTGGTGGCTGGATGAGGAAAGCGGGTGATCGTGCACTTTGGCGTGCCCTTGGGGAGGTCTACGTCCAGCAGTGGACTGCTATAGGCTGATTGATTGATTGACTAATATTTATACATGATTTAAAAAAACAATAAAAAAATAATCAAATAAATCAATTATAAAATATTTATACAAACAAAAGTTCCCGCCCACAGGCGGTTGTATCTAGAAATCACTCACAGGTTTATGAATCAATTTGAGATATTTAATTTCTGTAACTCGTGAAATACCTAGGTCATAGTTTATTTCAAAAAAATATTTATTCGTTTTAGGGTTTCGTATCATAAAACAATAAAAACTTTATTTTCCAATCTGACCTAATGGGAGCCGCGTCATGTGATCCAATTTGGACCAAGTGGGCGCGGACTGGAAGGAAAAAAGAACTTGGATGTATTTGAACTCCTAGGTCAAGTTTGTTGTGATTGCTTATAAAAAACCGATGATGGTCAATAAATTCATCATCAACTCCATTTTGTAAAGTTTCATAGCATAAAATGACAAAATAAGCATTTTTTAAAATAAGCTTTGACCCCACCCCCACAATCCTTCCTGCCACAAAACTATACTACATAATTATACTATATTTTTGTACTTGTTATAAAAAATAAATATTTTTGAATTTGTGTTATACATGTTTTTGTTTTAACGCTAACAATAAAAAATTTAAGGTTTATTCGTTTATTGTGGTTGTTTAAACTATTAAATTATTTTTACAAGTAAGATCTAAAGATACTATCATCATCTTAAAAAAAAAATTTGATAGTAAGTGCAATATAATTAACTCATCTATTAGAAATTACAAATATTATATTTTTATTAAGTGTCCGACAAGTAACCTTCAATAAGCTGGTCCGATTCGTACTTGGCCTGTTTTTATTGGTAGTCCCATAGACTTAGATTTTTTTTTTACATATTATATCTATGGGTGGTCCTACAATTTTTATTTGTGATTGTCAGTTGATCCAAACAGAAAAGACTTGGCTTAAAGGTCTAGTAACAGGGCCATAAATTCCAAAAAAAAAAAAAACAATTTGTTTAAAAAGTATCCTACCAGCCTAGGTTTTTCTTGTATATAAAACGACCTATGTGTTTTAAATGAGTTGGAGTTCCTAACTATAGCCAGTTTTTGGCTTTACCGTCAGACCCAGGCTATAATTTTTGATACAAGTTGACGTTATGTTTATGAATTGAAAAGTTCCTATAGGCGCTTTCCAGCTGCTACATGCTATATCGGTCTCTAGACACCATCTAAGTTTATTCATAGTAACAGTCGAGGCAAATCGAGCACAAATACGTCAAGGTTGTGTTAAGTAAAGAAGTTCCTATGACCACCTTTCAGCTTCATCATCAGACCCTGGACACCATCTAAGACTCCTAAGACAATCCAATTTGTCATGACACATCCAATGAGCCCCTGCTTGGTTATTTTTTATACTATGTAGTTGGGTACTTTAAATGGCTACCTTCTTCCTCCTTTTACTAGTAAAAGTCACATTTAGAAAAGCAGTCGCCGTAGCCGAAATCGGCATGGAAGTTATATATATTATGGCTACCTTCTTCTTACCTGGCTACCTTTTTACAATCTGGAGACTACAAAAATGATATTCCTGGGGCGGGAGCCTAATGATCTGTCTTACAGGTTTTCCTAGTACGGACACCAGGCTCTCACATCGCAATAGGCTGTATTAGATTAAGTTTTTAGCAAGTTAACTATTTTGGGAGAGCAAATATTTTTTTATTATTATTATGACTATTTTTAGACAATAAACAATTAACCAGAAAGCTGATCTAAAACGCGTGTTGGAAATAAAAGCGTTAAATCATTAAACTTTATTTCTGTATATTTCTACTGACAACCCTACTAAAACACCGAATATTTATCAAAAAATGAAAAGATACTCTAATACAAAGAGATATGTGCCGTTTTGTATTTTCTTTGGCGAAAGCTTTACGACTTTTGTTATATTCAAACAAATGAATGACCTTGTGAAATTCTTCGTATCATTTCTGCATTTGATTGAAATGTAGAAATGTAGTAATTTCAGTTTTTGACAGAAATTTGGTTCTTATTCTGGAAATTTCAATCAAAATTGAATGAAAGATTGACGAATCCTTCAAACGATTTCGTACACACACACATATGCAAAATATAAAACGTAATACACTGATGTTCTCTAAGCAGAATGTTTTCTAGTCGTGAATTAAATACGCAATTTACGATATCTTTTCCGCGTTTTGTCGCCGATACAAAATTTGGGACCCAATGATTTCAACTTTGACATAAGAAATTAGTGCGATCGGGCCCCTGGTCTCGCTTACTTGTAGAGTGTCCTAAATAATTCAAAACAAAAATAGTCAGTCGCAGTCGTACGTAGATTCATTCTTACTTAGTCAATACATTAATAATTTACGGTAACAACTGGGTATATTTTGTTTAGTGATGAGTTTTTTAAAACTATTTATACATCGTTAGATCCTATGTTACATAAATATATAATTATTTGTTTTGTACTAAATTAACTTACTGTAAATACAGCGATTGTAGTGATGTGTTATTTATTATATTTGGAGCAAATCCAGTAAGTCTCATTAACAAAGTTTGTTTTGTGTTTATGAAAATAACATGAAATATACAGGGTGTAAGGAAAAGTCTCATTATCCTTTAAACCACATAACGTGTTAGTCAGCTGTATCATACAAATTGTCAATACCTATCTAGACAATTTGTATGAAACAGCAGATTTTTTTGTTGAGTTACAGAGTTGGCCACATGGTAAAAGTTGTTGCACGTCACTAACACGTTATTTATGTGGTTTAAAGAATAATGAGACTTTTCATTATACCCTGTATAATTAACATTATTATCATTTACACACTAAGACATAAAATATTATATATTTCATATAATAATATCACTGATATATAAAATAGTCTGAACAGTTTGTGTAATTATTTTTTTAGATGTTACAAACAACTGGAACCAACATGGGCGTCTAATTACTTTTATTTTAGGGCTAGAGATTTTCTCTGGGGAAATCAGGTAAAAATACATAATATACCTATATATGGGCTTATAGTTACTACTCCAAGATATTGTACTACAAACACAACATTGGTAATTTATTCGCAGGATAGTAACACTAGTTACGCTATTTTTGTACCTAATATTCAAAATAAATATTTTTAATTACACACATGTTACTACAGATTATAATAACCACGATTATAATAAGCAGTTCGGTAGCTATGCCGCTATCACGTCTTTTGAAACATAATCGAAATATCGGTGGACTCATTACAAGCTTAACCATAACCGTAGTGATAACCCGTAGTAACAAGTGTTTTTTTTTTTATATTAAAAACCGTGAAAATCTAGTGAAATAAAATCTAATAAAATAGTGTTCATAATGAATATTTTTTTAAAACTGCTGCGGCTAAATTTAGAGTCATTTATTTTAGTCTAGGTAATCTACTCGTATTAGTCAGAATTAATTTCTGGTAGCACCGATGCAATAACTATTGTATTGTTTATGTTTTACAAACAACTATTGCTATCGACCAACATGCACTGGACCAGCATCCACTAAAGTCTGATCGACCTGGTGATCGAGCTGGTGATGATGATGACAAACGGCTAGTTAACAACACTAGTTACAATATAAATAAGGTTTTCCTCTACCCTATCCGCACTGCACATAATAACGCATTGTATAAAGTTTGTAATTTTAAGCTGCAGATTTTCGGTAGCCCTGTATGTAATGAAGTTGGCCACGCTCCGCTCCCTCACGAAGAGGAGGCGTTGAACATTTATTTCCACACTTTTTGGTATAAAAGCACGACAGTAAACGAATTTCGCTGTGTAATTCTTCCAAATTGCACAAAATACTGGTTGGTTAATTTACAAAGAAAAAAGAACTTTAAAGTACGATATGCAAATAGGCTTTAACTAAATATTTAGAAGGAATCTTTACTTTTTCAGGTTCCAAATCTTTAACGTACCGTTCTGGTGCTTTGTTAGTAAGTAGTCAGAATTTGAATACATTTCGTTATATTCGTTTTGTTCGTTTTATAAATAATAAAATAAAAAATGTGCGAGTGGAATCTATATACATTCTTCACAACATGACTGCCTAAAAAAGAGTGTATTTTTTGGTATTATCTTAGCAAGTTTTACCGATTCGTTACGTGTATGTTTGCGTTACCTTCTTAATAAATAATTAATCAAATCTGTACGCAAATCATCTTTACTTTTCAAAAATATCAACACAAAAGTGTTTACATCAGAAGTGGGATAATTTGTAGGCGCGTGTTGAATCAGTTACGGCTCCAGCTAATCTACAGGCGATGACTCGAGAATTGTTGCACGTCAGCCAGCCGTGACGTCGAACCTCATCAATTCCGTCTGGAGGTAAGTTCTAAGTACCCTCAATTTCCAGGTGATTATTATGCGCAAATCGTAGTGTTGAGTTGCAACAAAAAATACTAAATCCAGTCTTATATACAATTTTCTGTTTCCGTGCATCAAGTAAAAATATAATGTAACATTCATGATGTTTGTTTTTTATGAGAACTCAAACCAAATAATTTATTTCCATATGATGTTGTTACTTCTTCTGATTCGTCATGACACTTTTTTGGGTGAGTTTACTAACACAATGGCGGAATCTGTGGAGAAGAGCTCACCGGCACAGAAGAAATAATAGTAGCCGGGAAATAAAGATTTAGTGGATAAAACACTATGTTTAAAGCATTATTTGTTTATCTCCTGTATCTTTGATTTCATAGAAAACATAGATTTTTTATGGTGGTAAAGTTTTATGACTTGTTTTCATTCCATTTTATTTATGTGAAAATAATCAACACCGTCTTCAGAACCAGAAGATTTTTGTAATAAGCTAACAAAACTGTTTGGTGCTTTCAGTAAATAATTCGATTCTTCGCTCGTATCCAAACCCTCTTAACATAATTAACATGTCACTAACACGAAAGCACTTAGATAATAATCTATATATAGAGGAAATGCATCGTAAGTCAGTTATGTACGGTATGCACGGTGTTGGTATTAGTGAAATTTAATATAGTTAGTAAAAATAACAAACAGTACTTAACCAATATCCATTAATTGCTATTAGCAGGCGTCGTTTTATATTTTGGGAGTGTCAGTCAGTAGCATATAATTATGTAGTCTGCCAAACGAAATATTATGACTAAGAGCGGGCCGTATGCAACCCTACCTCATCGAGTAGCAAGATGCGACCTATCCAAGGTGATGCCTATTAATAAAGTAAGTACAGGGTTGCCTGGGCCTAACCTGGAGCTTTTAGTACAGTAAGCAAAAAAAACATCATTTTTTGGGTGTAAATTACCTCATCGAGTAGCAAGTAGGTGCCTAGTACATTCGATAGTACTTATCAAGTAGTGCCAAAATATACAGGGTTGCCTCGCCCAAACCTGGCACTTTCGCGAGTCAGCCTAACTTTAGAGTGGCTAAAAATTACAAAAACTACGTTATCGGGCAGCAAAATGAAACCCGTGCCATTCGAAAGTTCTAGTGATACTGCTTATAAAAAAAATGGGTTGCCGGCCCTATACCTGGAGTTTTTCTTAGTCGGACGAGTTTTATGTTCGAACTTAAAAAGTAACGGATGTAATAACAACGTGGAAATAAGTCGGATTGAGGTTAATTTTAATGTTGGTTGTAATTATACATTACAGGTATAAATTTGGAGTGACATCACCTTGAAAATTTTGTATGGTTAGCAAAAACCACGCCGTACAGTCGTACAGTAGACCTAATTCGTTTCGTTTCGTTTCATTTATTCACTCAATTTGCTTAATTTAATTACATTTTAAATATCTTAAAACTATAAAAATTCGCAAAGAGCACGTCAATGAGTATATAAAATTAAAATAAATAAATTAATAATAGAATTAATAATAAAATTAAAATAAATTAATTAAGAATAATAAAAGTCACAAAATAACATGTCCGATAATTAAAAATTACATTTTATTACAAATAATATCTCTGTACTCATTTACTGAGTATAATGGGTTATTCAATAAAAGGTGTTTTAGTCGACGTCCAAAAGCTTCGTCAGATATTTCATTTCAGTGGGTAGTTCCCCATAGAACGCAGGACCGATAACGCGCGGGTTTTTGTCGAGAAGCGCCAACCGTCGAGGTACTGTTTTTAAACGCCCAGTCTGGCGGGTTATTCTGCCCGGAATGCAAACAAGTTCGAAACTGTCCAGATTTCGGCGTGTGAACATTAATATTTCGAATAAATATTGTGAGTAGTGCGACATAATCTTATATTTGGTGAACAAGTCTCTGCACGAGTGCCTTGGTTTCACACCCGCTAGGATACGTAAAGCACGCTTCTGCATTATAAAAACCCTGTCGGAGTCAGCAGAGTTGCCCCACAGAATGATGCCGTACGAGAGGAGCGAGTGGAAATAGGCGTGATATATCTGTACAAGAGCCTTTCCCGACATCAGTGGCTTAAGTTTTCGCAGTGCAAACACGGCGCCGCCTACCCTTTCGCAAAGTGACTTTACGTGTCGTTTCCAATTTAAGTTGGTATCTAACTGGAATCCGAGAAATTTGCATGTCTCGCGTATTGGTATTTGACACTGAATGGGTGACGATAAAAGTGGGCGGCATGAAAATATCATTATGTTTGACTTGGTGACATTTAAAATAAGACCATTTGTGGAAAACCATCTCTGCAGCTGGTCGCAGATGCGACAGATCTTAGTCTCGAGCTGCTCGTAAGTACGCGCCTTTACTACCACTGTGGTGTCGTCCGCGAACAAAACCACTTCACCCTCTGTGATAGACGATGGCAGGTCATTGATAAACGCCAAAAATAGGGTATTTCCAAGTGCCGAACCCTGAGGAATGCCAATATCCACGCTACCCGCCTTTGACTTGAGTCTTTTCCCGTTTACTTGGACCTCAACAGTTTGACGTCTATTTTTTAGGAAAGACTCCAGTACACGATGGAAGTTATTTTCTACACCATACCGTTTTAACTTTTCTAACAGCAGCTCATGATTTATTACGTCGAACGCTTTCGAAAGGTCGCAGAATATCCCTGCTACCTTGTACTTATCGTCAAGAGCTGTGGTGATATAGTTGTAGATTTTGTAAGCAGCTATCGTTGTAGACATATTTTTTCTATAAGCAAACTGTCTGTCCGTAAGTAAGTCGTTCTGTTCAAAGTGACTCATTAGGCTATTTGAAATGATTGATTCTACAGGTTTTGATATGTTTGGTCCTATTGTTATTGGCCTGAAATTATCTGCAGATGTTTTTTCACCTTTACCTTTATATATAGGACACACATTCAAAAATATGGGAAGAATCACGTCCCATTAGTTCCCATGTTTCAAAAAGTCAAATTTTTTTTATTCGAATTAAGATTTTTACAAATCATTTTTCGACGTCAAAGCTAATTTGGATGGCACGTTCACTACCAGTGTACGCCCTCTATGGAGAAGAACGGCCAGAAGAAACTCCACAGGAATTGTATCTTTTGTACTTTTCTTTTAAATATATAAAGAATCATACATGAGTCATAATTACAATCTACTCCGCTGATTTGGAACAACAGTTGACCAGACGTTTTTATCATCTAAGTAATCATTTATCGTATAATAGGCCTTAGAACATATGTGTGACCTTCGCCAATTTAATACAGGTCGTATTAAAGAGGCCATCGAGCGTAATAAAGGCTCTAAAGTGTTCGATCAGTTTATTAGGCAAAGTCAATTGACTAAGCTGAGGACGACAAAATTGTTATGTCTAAACCTGAGCTATTGGGAGAAGTCGAGAAGTTCTATGGGCAGTTGTACACAACAAAAATGACCACCTGTCAGTAGTGGTCAAGTTACAGATCCTAGAGCTAGACTTACCCAACACTACACGGGCGATAAAACTCTTTTAAAGAATTATAGACCCATCTCACTTCTGAGCCATGTCTATAAGTTGTTTTCGAGGGTTATCACATCACAAACCGTCTCGCACGTAGGTTTCCCGAACAAGCCGGTTTCCGTAAAGGATATAGAACCATAGACCACATACATACGCTGCGGCATACAGAAGACCAGAGAGTATAAGCAGTCTATACTATGCTTAGCGTTTGTGGATTAAGAGAAAGCTTTCGATTCGATTGAGACCTGGGCAGTGCTACGGTCTCTCCAGAGGTGCCAAGTTGAATATCGCTATGTCGAAGTGCTGAAGTGTTTGTATGAGAACGCTACTATGTCGGTCCGACTCCAGGATTAGAACTCGAGGCCAATCCATCTGCAGCGAGGTGTGTGACAGGGAGATGTAATATCTCCGAAACTGTTCACCACTGCATTAGAAGATGTTTTCAAGCTTCTGGACTGGAAAGAACATGGCATCAACGTCAATGGCGAGTACATCACTCAGCTTCGATTTGCCGATGACATAGTTGTTACGTGGGACCATGGAGGACCTCAGCATTATGCTCGATGACCTCAGCAGATTCTCCCAAAGTTGGCGACGCTGCTCTCGAAGTTGTAAACGATTATGTATATTTAGGACAAACGATCCAGCTAAGCAGATCCAAACAAATATGCAATCACAAATTTATATGACTGTTTTACAACTATTTTTAAATATTTCTCGAGATAATCAATTTTTTCACCATCTATGTTTGTCAATTTGTCAATTGTTAAACGGGCTGGTTTCCGCAATTCGATGTCCAAAGCTCCTTTTTTGCGTGTGGGTGCAGTGTCATTCGAGACAACCCAACTCCTCCAGGAAGCTTCATCGGTGTTTTAGCGGCTATGCAGGGTATGGAAGACTTAGCCGTAGGCCGAATGAACAGCTATTTTTTAAAATAAAAAAAAGATAAAAAGATAAAAGTGTCTTTATTCGAAGTAAGATTTAACAAAATCATTTTTCGACGTCAAAGCAAGATGGCCCGTTCACTACAAGTGTACGCCTTCTGTGGAGAAGAACGGCCAGAAGAAACTCCACAGGACTCGTATCTTTTGTACTTTTCTTTTTTTTTAATAAAATATTGTTTACAGTAGTCAATATACTTTTGAAAAATGCTTTTATAACTTAGACGAATTTTATAATGACACGAAATCTAATATTTAATAAAACAACAATAAGAAAACAATCCTAAATTCTAAATTATGCTATTATTATTATTTATGTTTTAGCAACCCTGCTCCTGTTGGTATAATTATAATTATTGTGATTGTAATTTGGAATGCATGATGTAATTTAGTTTATGTGCTTGCCGTTGAATTTGCAATGCCCTACCAGGGTCCATATAATGTACTGGATATTCACTTAAGACCTTGTTGTATTACTATATGGAAGCAATAAAATCTTTTGAATTTGAATTTTGAATTTGATATACATTGTTAATGTTTCCTGTGCTGAGCTGGACCATCCAAACACCAAGCCTCTTTGTCATTTAAATAATCAACTAATTTATAGTAAGCTTTATTACACAGCGTCTGTTTTACACAATTCTTAAACATTTTTTCTGGTAAAACTAAGATCTCATCAGGTATTTTGTTATAGCAGCGCACACAGAGCCCCACAAATGAAGTGCTTTTTTTATTTGATACTAAAATTCCAACATTTTTGAGAAATCCTTATTACAGAAAACTCAAAACAGTTAATATTATAATAATATTTTTGTGTTCATATTGAAGCCCAGGGGTCAAACATTTTGGTTGCTCCCCTTTAATCAAAATCGGTTCGGTGGTTTTTCCGTGAAAGCGTAACAGACAGACGAAATTACTTTCACATCACATTAGTAAGGATTTTAAGTTACGAAACAAAAACGTAGTATCTCGTTTTACGAGCACGCTAGAGCTCTCGCGCGAGTGCCGTGGCGCAATTTAGGATATTCCTGGCTTAATCCTAAATCATATTATTCACAAACTCGCCACGTCCCACAACTCAGCGCACGAGGAGCGGAGCGTTATAATATCGCGTTAGTGGCGAGCGTGCAAACAATACGAACTTGCTGAGTTACGACGCGGACTGACCTATTCTGTATATGAACTGCTACCGTTAAACAAAAACTGCTCCACAGTCACGGTTGTAATAACATTTTGTACTTTACGGTGTTTTGAATATTCAGGATCGGAGGCCGCGGAAACGTTATGAACCTACCTAACCTTACAGTTATGTATTACGCTACATTCAGTGCACTATGTTTTGTAAACAAAACTGTGGACATTTTTTTTTTTTAATGTTAGTTATAGTGATTATAAATTTTGTCGACCTCACAACCCACACGATGAAGAAGAATATTATACGAGTAATATAAATAAACGTGCCCAATCATGAAAAATAGTTATTCAGGTATTAAATAAAAAGCACTGGAATAGTTTCTACTACATCAAAGTAACTAACGTAGAGTTACACTCTATACTATTCTCGTTAAAGCAAAGCGCAGAAATTCATTAATTAGTTGTTAGTCGTTAAAAGTACTCTTTCTCGTTCCTTTTGAAATAGGGTTTAAAATAATTGGACCCTCTAATTTCTTTGATTCACTGAACTGGAACGGATAGTTATTTTTCTACCTACTTAATGAACGATTTAACTCTTTATTTTATTTATTTATTTATTTATTTATTTAGGACCATCAACATCATATATATTACACATTAATAGAATAGTAACAATAGAGTTTTAGACTGATACATAATATGACACTTAAAGATGAACACAACATTCAAATAAAATAATAAATAAACAATATATAGAATTAAATTATAGTGTGATTAGGGAATTATAGGAACTAAATTTTATTAGTAGTACTAGTAATTACATACTCTGTAATTACCTACTTCTATATCTCTTATACTCGTATCAAACTCCGAGTACAAATATCACAGGAATACGTTCCATAATTACGTTTCCATAATCATAACGGATAATTGAGGTGGTTTATCGATGCATTTGGCCACCCAGGAATCGAGGTAAGCTAATTATTCAGATGGCTGCACTTAATATAAGGCTAATCAACTTGACGTGTTCTATTGATGAAGGCGGTGTTTGGTTAAGTATAATCTGATCTTCGATAGGTGAATCAACCTACCTCCAACGAAGCTAGACATATAAAAATACCGTCATATGAACTCGATGAGGTATCTGCTCGGGTATCGGAAAACATGATATCAATTGTTAAGCAAAAGCCTAATGGAGCTGTGGACAATACGATCCGGCTCCCAGAGACCACCATCAGACACCTTGTTTTCGCACCATGGACCACCAGGATTGAGCGACAGCGTAGCAACACCCCTCCCACCAGAACTCATAAAACCACTGCGTCGCAGTACCTCGGCGACATTTCCACCGCGGACGCTCTAGCGGTACAAACTGCAAATCTTTAAAAACAAATAAATGTAAAACTATTGTGTTAGTATAATAAATTTTGTATCTTTTTTTAAAAAGTCGTTTTCATTTCGTAGTAAGTTGACTGGTGTATCAATGAAGAACAGTGTACATTTCTGGAAAATATTATTAAAGGTAAATAGGTAAGGTACTCACTTAGGCTCACACTAGTCATGAGTGACCATGGACTAGTCGTTCAGTCGTGAATTTTTCGTAGCAGATGTGGTGCATCTATGCAGCTAGATCGTGATACGAATGCGACAGAAAGCAAACTGTACAATATAATTTTGTTCCTAACGACCAATCGTGTAGCCGGGTGGGGCCGTGCGATCAATTGCGCGATGAGCTTAAGGTTTCTCTAGTAAAGACAGCTCACGTATTTGTGTACTTACGTGTGTATACAACGTGTTACAAAAATACCAAAAAAAAAATATTTTTATCACAGGCATTTAATTAAAATTTTCCCATCTCTAGTGATCAACTGTGTCAAAGAATATTCGGACCAGATTTAGGCCAATGTGCCTATTTTTACCGCTATGGTTAAAAATGTTTACGTACTACTTGTACCATAACATTCACATTAAAACAATTAATTTCAAAATGAAAAAACTACAAATAAATAAAAAAAGCTTTGTTAAATCATTGTTATGAAATAATAAATTAATGAAATAATGAACTAATTATTTCAAAATTATATTTATGTTTGTAAATACGTAAACAAGATAATTAAGGCAAAACAGAAAATGTTTTCTAACGTAAATTGATTTAAGTACATCTTTTAAAAATGTAGGCACAAAAGGTGTACAAATACTTTTCCATTCTGAGAATCGATAGTCTATATTTTAGGTGTCAATTGACACTAGAGATGGGAAGATTTGAATTAAATGCCTGTGATGAAGAATATTCTTTTTTTGGTATTTTTTGTAACACGTTGTATAGGTAGTATTGTTGTAACTTTGGTCGTCTAATGTGCGAAGAGACTTAAATCTCAAGCTAGCTAGGCTGGATATTAAATTTATACTACTTGCCCGTGGCTACGCTCACGTTGTGGAAATAAGACTTATTCCCATAAAAAGTATCCAATATGTTAATCCAGGGCCAAAACTACCTCCATTCCAAAGTTCGGTACCTAGTTTATGCGTGAAAGCTGAACAAACATCAAAATATATTTTCACATTTATAATATTAACTGATAGTGCGATGTGATAGATACGACACAGAACCGAAGTTCGATCTCGATAATTAAAATTTTTGATTAAATAACGTCGACTAATATATTAGATACCCTTATGGCTGGTTTACACGTATTAAATTGTTTAGTAGTTAACTAAATTTTAACTTAATGTTAAGCAGCGAATTTAGTAGTAAGTTGCAAGTTTAAATTTAGTGTGCAAGTAAACACTACTAGTAATCTACTTAGATTAGAACTTTTTCTATTTTTCGGGTAAGTTGGTGGGCGTGGCCTGTCACTTGACTCGTTTGGAAAGGCGCGATTTAGTTAATTTTAAGTTAAATGCGAAGTGCGCAGTTAAGTGCGAGTGTTCTATGTTTATTTTTTGGATATATTTAAATATATATTATTATATAGGTATAAAAACATTAATGATTAATATATTATTAATATTCAATATTAATCATTAAAAATAATAATAATATAATATAAAAATTAAATAATAATATAAAATTAGCCATTATGCTGCTTAAAATTTAGTTAAAATTTAGTTAACTACTAAACAACTTAATACGTGTAAACCAGCCATTAGCGACCAATTCGATACCTAGTGGACATCCAAGTCACACAAATACAAGACCAATATCGTTTGCTGATATTGAGAGCGCCTTGTGTGCCGTAATGACAGTTCTTGCCGGGGCAGGCGCAGGCCCTCGATGAAATAAAGTTGTTGGCAGCAGCTGGCGCCACCTCGCGGACAATCGTAATGGTAATACGATTCAACGATTATAGCAGACCCTCGCTCCCTCCGCTTGTTTGGAATAATGAAACGTTTAACGGTTTCGCTCTCAAAATTAGCTCAATGCGAGGAGTTGCGTGTGCCGCAACTGAGGGTCGCTCGCTGTTCGCCGAATTAGGGAAATTGATCCCGCGTACCCCGAACCTGCAATAAGCAATGCGATTTACGGCGAATATTTTTGAGAATACTGTTTTCATTAAAGAGAATTGTACCTCCCTCTTCTAGTAGTGCTCGCTAGGTTTTTTT
Organism: Carpatolechia fugitivella; assembly: GCA_951230895.1. NCBI lineage: Eukaryota > Metazoa > Arthropoda > Insecta > Lepidoptera > Gelechiidae > Carpatolechia > Carpatolechia fugitivella. Next base: position 9,811,674 of record OX579655.1, on the reverse strand, counting down.
AATCAATTTGTGTTGAAAGACTAACTGTGTCGCTTGTCGCTGAGTCGTCGTTTGAAATAGAGACTTTAGTTATTTAATATTCATACAGCTTTTATCTATACTTTCTCGATTTGTAAATAATTTTGCTATCCAAAATTCAGGGACCAATGTAAAAATATGACAAATTTATTTTAAAAGCCACTCAAACTAGTTTGGCTGACGTAGGTCATTTTATTTTTAAGACATTTTCTGAGTAGGTTATGTTCCAAGTAAGTCATTTTCTGTGTAGGTCATAGTACAGTCAAGTAAGTTATAACATAGAAGGGCTATGTGATGTCACCCTGTAGAGAACAGACCAAAAAAATTAATTGAATTTATAAAAGTGTTTTAATATTTTTACTTCGACCAAAAGTTCAACTCGTATCCCACTTGTGTTAAGGCAATATTTTGACCACTGTAGTTACTGCTGTTATTAACAGCATTTTATATAGGTGTACTACTTATTATACTAACTGTAACTTATAATAGTTACTTCAATAGCATTGATATACTGGCGGTTAAAGCAAGTGTGTTCAAAAAATTACTTTTGTCTTCTGTCTCTTCTGTCTATTGTTAGCTAATTTACTTAAATCGTAAGTGATCGTAATGACTTACCTAGAACATGGCCTACTCAGAAAATGTCTTAAAAAGAAAATGACCTACCCTACGTCAGACAAATGCTCAAACTTGCGAAAATATAAATAGTTCTTTTTCGTAAGAGATTCCTATTTTTTTTAAGCTGGACAGGGTTTTGATAGTTTTTTTAGTGTAGTAAACTAACAATTTAAGCAAGTTAGTAAATAATTATTACGTAAGTACAGATTGCTAAATAAAAGCAAAAATAGGTGTTGTACTGTTTCCGAGAAAGAAAAAAAGGAGAGTGAATAAAAAGCTTTTAAAAAGTATCTGAAAAAAATTGTTGCTAAGCGACCTTCGTAGTTTCTATTGTAGCTTTTTGTATGAGTATATTTTATTTGTTTCAATGAAGTAATTTACTCGTATTGTATTGTAAGGATGAATTCGAGCGTGCTCCATGTTCATATTATATTTCAAACTTCAAATGTGGTAATGTTTTCACCGCGCGCTCTGTATTGCGGACCGTGTCGGGCCTATTTTGTACTCTGCACCAGAGAGTCAAAATATACCTACGCCCCAGTCGGCCCCAGATCAGGGGCCCAATTTAATCCTAACAGATCGAGGAAGAAAGCCTTATCCCATGAAAGTTACGTAAAGTTGAAATACATGTTCTCACGGCGTGGACCTAAGTTGCATTATTATTCATTACAATCTTTGGTTATTATAGAAAGTCGCATTGGTTAGTGGGTGGAGACGTTAGCGGGCTTGTAACTGGATGTAATTTAATGCATATTTTCCATCAGAGAGTGCGCCTTCTTTAGCTACTATTATTTATTTTGTGATCGGGTCTGCGTAGGCACCTATGTGTTGTGCGACACGCTTCTCGTCCTACACCTCTCGCGACATAAACGCCCGCCAACAAATTGGAAAGCAATGAGCCGCGGAATTCAATTTCATATTGAAAGCCATTCATCTTTGCCGCTTCTTCGCAATCGACTGAGAGCGTTACAGGAGACTTTACCGCGAGTCTTGCGAGAGGAGTTCACCTTTTTATTATTTGTGGAACTGCGCGACTGTAGAAACGAATTGGTCGTTTGTTGCTCTGAATTTATCGTTTGCATTGTCTTTCCATTGACTTGCATATAATAAAGTGCTAAATATACGTTAAGATAAGATTTTTTTAGATATATCAGTCCGTCCTTGCAAAAGATGATGTTCCTGGAAATATTATATATTTTTTGTAAACGGTTTAAAGCGTTTTGTTTCATTTTGTATAAATTACAGAAGCATTTTTACGAACGTTATTTCATGAGCTGAAACCTTAGCTAAAGTGTTAGATTCTTTCTTTAATATAAGAAAATTTTATATAATTAAAGGATGGAAACCATTGCTTACCTTTTTAATTAAATGTTCTTTTTTCTTAAGTTTAATTAGAGCGAACACCACAACAAAAGGTTGCCGCTGAAAAGGAATTGTACAAGGTTGGTATTGTGCTAGGTGCTTACAAACATATTATTATATATTTATTACGTAACTGAGAGTAGCCTATTAATAGAGCCCCATAGAAACGGTGTGCAAGCACGAATAACCGGTGAAAGCCAGCTAGTGGAACATATCGTGCACAAAGGCCAGCGTTTCCACATATTATGCTTCGAGTCGAGACTACCATTCAGGAGCTCAAATGAGTCTTAATGAAAGGTACGATACCATTACGAAGGCAAGTGTGAGCTCATAAAAGGATATTAAAAATAGACAAAGAAGTGTATTATGTCGCTTGTTAAAAAGAAGGAAAAACGTTGGCGCGAACCAGCATAATGAAGAAATGAAAGATTGTAAAGAGCGTCTTCTTTGTAAAACGCTAGTTTATGTGATAAAAAATAGTAAAATGCGCGCGTTTTTGTCGTTTGAGAGAATCTAAAAGGAAGCTTTTAGTGTTCTAAAGACAGAAGGAAAGTTTTGTTACACGAATCCTGTCAAGAGCAAAGACTTCTGTGATGAGCACTTGCGTTGCGTCTAGGTAATGTTCCAATATACTTCTATCCTACTAGTATAACGTATAAAGCCTCACGCAGACTAGGGCGACAGGCACGACAGCGACGACGACGACGTCGCGTTGGAATCGCTGCCCATGTATTTAAATGCCGCCGTGCACAGCGACAGCGACGCGACACTGCAGCGATTTCAGAACGACACGCTACTCAAAACAAAAACGATAATTTTAATTCAAAATAAGGGTGGCACGCAACTCGATACAAAATAAAATTTCAAATTCAGAGTAAGGGGAATATGCCTAAGATGGAACACCATCCAAATAGAACAACAAAAACAATCTAACAATATGGGTACTATATTGATAGCTCATAATGGTCGATACTATTGATTTTTGTCGATACTATCGATATCGAAGTTCGATACTTTCGTTATCTAAGCTAGCCTATCGAATACTATCGAAAGTCTTGTCAAATACTGTATTAACGCGAGTTCCAATCATATTGATCGATGAAATAAAAGTTGGCGTGGTTGGTTGACATCTGCAATTTTTCATCGCTCTTTTTCACAGATGCCCCTTGTGCCTTTTTTTTTCAAATAAATATTTAGTTAGTAATATATCGTAAGGGATCCGTTTTGGGCAAACCTTCTCTAACGTCATTTGTTTCCAGATATGGTAGAATTTACGAGGTTTGTCAGATAAATTCACGACCTGAGGTAACTAAACAGGGATTAATGTGATCATATCCATGATAATTTATTGATACTGTAGCTCTACGGAGTATTATCATACTTCGTAGAAATAACCAAGGGTCATTAATATTTCTTGGTTATTAATAATTATTAATGAACATTGATTATTTCTGCAGTTATTTGAAAATGTTATATTTTCGTCTGAGACCTTATAGAAATATAACAAAATAACGGTTACGGTACGATTGGGCCGTGTGTGAAATGGCCCCACATATTATTATTATTATTATGTTTGACGTACCATCATCTCGGGTCAAATGTATCCTGGACACGCCAACACATATAGAGGCCCGTTTGTAAATTTTAATAAAGATTGTGACCACGGAGATCTCCGTGATTGTGACACTACCCGGCTTCTGTACAAAAATTCTATCCCTTTGCGAACTAACAGTAATGCACCCAAGGACAACCTCCGGTTAATATAGGACTGACTAATGGTAAGATATGGGATCTAATAGTACTGGGTTATTGAGATGCGGTACTAGTCTCTTGGAAACTTTGACTATGGAAAGGACTACGACGGCGCCTGCCCGATCTACGTATATTGAAAAATTTGAAAAAATTGGGCAGACGCGACGGTGACTCGCAACTCAGATAAGTGAAAAGATATGGAACAAAATTCCGTGAAACTGGACAACTTTTGTAATATTGACTTTTCAATCTTTTCATAAAACTTATAAATTTTTGCTTTTCATAAAACCAATCACACTTATCAAATAAAACTTTTTTTTTTTTTTATTGGCATGGTGCGGTTTGCACATCGCCCCAGTCATTTTGACTTATCATAGGTTGTTGGAGCATCGGCGCAAAGTTGCCAGCCTCTCAGTATTTTACAAGGCTTATCATGGAGAGTGTGCCCAGGCACTTCATGATCTTATCCCACCATCCACCTTCTGCCACCGTTTCCACCCTCATGTAGTTGAATTTCCCGTAGTCCGCACTAAGCATTTTGCGTCGTCTTTTTTGGTGCGTACAGCACGAGAGTGGAATGCTCTTCCGGCGTCTGTGTTTCCGGAGTCTTATAATCTTGGTATATTCAAGGTAAGAAGAGTGAATAGACATCTTTTGGGTGAGCGTGTATCATCTTAGACCTCGTCATCACTTTCAATCAGGTGAGACTATTCTGTGACTGTGGTCAAACGCGAACCCATTTTACGTAACAAAAAGGGTTATTTAGTTTGAGTATCACGTTGTAGATAACAGAAGATACTCGCAGTAGCGTAGTCCTTATTTTGGAACCAGAATAGATGGCCGTGTGTGAAACATCCCTAATTATTTTTAACTTCAGCTTTGCAATTAATGACGGTAATAAAGTGTTACTGTTGAACTTTACAAAGCTGACGTTTATTATATATATAAATATATATTAATATATATTTTTAGACTCCCTAAAGATTGAGTGATGTAGAAAACTTATCGTAATATTTGACGGCGTGTTTACCCTTAATTTAATAATTTGAGAACTGTATATTATTTATATATTTTGTTCTAAACTAAACTTAAGCCCGCAAATGAAATGCCAGTTGAAGGGCACACATTTTCTATTGTTTAATTTAAACCTGAGGTACTATTGGATATTAAATCAAATCGTATTTATTCCACTGAAACAAAATTTCTATTTCAATTTACAACTTTTGAACATAATTTTAATTTACTGTTTGAGATTGATTAATTAATATTGAAGTTAATAAAACTTTATTATATTTTTACCCACCTGCTCTGAGGGGAATGTTTTTTGAATTCACACAGAATTGAGTTTACGAGTATGTATGAAAATTGATTTTTTTTTAAGATATTGGGGCTAGTTTTCCATGTCACGCTCTAATTCTTAATTTAAGATCGTCCGTTCTTTTCACCTTTTAAAGAATTTGAACTTTATGGCCGCGTCAATTGCACTATTTTAGAGAGCATTTTAACATGCAACTTAAAAATATCTTAATCTGACTGCTACGCCTTTATTTTAGGTTATCATTCATTCAAAATAATATCATTCGTTCATCTCCTCTCTTTCTTTGGTCATAAAAACGAAAAGGATAGCTGGATTTAAAAATTAGGAGCATGACTGTGTGAATCAGGGTCATTATGTTGTATTTAGCCTAAATTATTTCGTCTGCATAACATTAATTTATTAATAATACTCATGTCTTTCATGGCAGATCCGAGTCCCTCAGTGGATAATCTGGTAAGGTTTTAACATTTGCTTAAGTATTTATCGAACAAAAAACAATGCACCATGCATTTGCAGTTCTACGTATCGGACTTTAATTAGGTAGCTTTCTAAGCTTACGTGTCTAATAGACAACAACAACGTTATAAGAAGATCACACCGTGTCTGTCAGTTCTGTCACAGAGGTTTTTCTCAAAAACTACGAAACGTAGAAACATAAAAATTGAAAATTAGTTTGGGGGTCAATGTGGTACCAATAAAAAAAAAGTTTAAATAAACATATGTTTTCTCGGTTTTTCTTACCCAAAGGTTGCCTGGAAGAGAGTGCTACCTTAGCAATAGGCCACCTATTAGCTCAACTAGTTGTAAAATGGTATTCATGTAAATTTCGTATATTTGGTATCAATAAAGAATATTTGTATTGTATTGTGTTGTAACTTAGAGCCAATTTCAAAATTTGAAACGTACTCGTATTAATAAAATAGAGAAACATAAAAGCGTAGTAGTTAGTAGATCCGTATATATAAGTTCGACGAGACAGGTTTATATCTAAAATCACCATTCATTCCACACCTTATCGTCTGTCTAGTTGAGTGTTTCGTTGATTGTCGGAGTGAGCTATAAATCTCTTGCGGCACGCGATACATACAAACAGATGTTTGATAGAGCAGCAAGTGGGTATTAGTAGGTTTGAAAAGAGCTTGAAAACAACTACTAGGTACATTAAAAAATTGCAGTGTCTAGTCTACCCTTTCTGAAGGGTGCATTTCCACTGAGACGGAGAGAAGTGCAGCAGAGAGATGAGTAGAAATCGACCATTCATGTCATTCGAAATAAAACTGGTGTTTTCACTAAAACGGATCGAAGAGTCCTGTCAAATTGTACGGCGCGCGCGCTGTGCAAAGCGGGCGGTGAGACAGGCTTTTCTTTCCTAACTGGCTAGGTATACGAGTACCAAAGTGGTAATATGGAGGAAGGAGAATAGTGAATACTATTGTGAGGAGATGTGCCATGTTGATGATGACATATCATGTTTATATTATTCTGTACAATGTGTTAACTGTTTTTGCTACCTCATTGTTTTTTGCGGTGCTACGGTACCACATGTGGCCACATGCTGTATTTAAATATAAAATTAAGATCTCACGTAACCATGTGGTTGTGTGTTATGCAAATGTATATGAATGAGGAGAGAAGTGAAGATGAGATGTCTTTTTTTATACACTTGAACAAGCAAACTCTCTGTCATCGTTTTACTAACTTCACTTCAATGAAAACACCCTCCATACCAACCAAAGTCCATCTGTAGGTAGAAAATGGTTTCAAATCACACTAATATTATAAATGTGAAAATATATTTGAATGTTTAGATGTTTGGATGTTTGTTCTGCCTTCACGCTAAAAGTACTCAAGGGATTTGGATGAAGTTTGGAGTAGGGATAGCTTGTAATCTGGACTAACATATTGGATACTTTTTACGGGAAAAATACTTATTCCCACGGGAAAATCTTACACAACGCGAACGAAGCGGAGGCGGGCGGACGCTATAGTCTTGAATGAAAATAGCAATAGGAAATTATAAAGAATAACGTTTTGAATGAATGATTGCACGTAAGGTGCCTATATGGCGCATTAGATATCTTATGGGCTACGGAACTGTTAAGCAATAAAATCATTTACAGTTATGAAACAGCAAAAATCTTTCACGTAAAATTTAGTTTTTTGCAAAAGTTCACAGTGCGGCATTGTATTTGCCTTTGAAACTCATTATTTCTGAGAGATCTTAGAATTTCTGTTTCCGCGCTTCTGTGTCAGGAGTTGTGTATCATGGAGTCAAACACGAATAACAAGTGAAACTGGAACTTCTTTGTCGCGGTTAATGTACAAACTTTTGATTGAAGTTATTTATTAAAATCAACGTTAAAGTTATTGTCATTTTTTTGATAGCCTTCCTTTCATCTTTCTCTGATGAGATTATTTACTGACAGACTTACCTAAAAACAACCTAAACCTTGATATTTTATTTACAATGTTAACATTGCATAACTTTAAGTATCATCATCATCAACAGCTCAAAAAGGTACGTTCCCACCGAAGGGATCAAGCCTACACTAAACTAGGGCGATACTTGTAAGTATATTATATTATAATATAACGTATAATCAGAGCTGGATGGATTCCTATTCGCATGATAAATTATGATCTGTTACGCTAAATGCGAACGCAATACGTGATTCAGATTCGCAGATTTACGTCACAATAAGCGACTGTGACGGGAATCTGCATAATCCGGCCGAGATTTTATTACTTGTCAACTCCCACATCTGCGGTAAATAAAGTAACTGCTTTAGCGTTCATACGATTTACATATGTAATATATGGGATGGGCCTAATGTGAATTTGAACATCTTGTTAAAGGACTTATTCAAATACTTGTTTTTTTTTCTGTTTTAGTCCTGTTTTGAATAAAAAAGACTTGCCCTTTGATGCCATATTTTTGACAATAATTTTACTGACACAAATAGGCCTAGCCAAAGAGTTCTGACGCACGTCGCCAGTGATCGTCTTTTGTTTCTCTGAGGGCCAAGCAGAATTGTTTACTGTTGTCAACTGAAATTGTCTTTCAAATATCATTTATAAATTGAATTTCTTTAGAACTTTAAAATGTCTAGACAACTTTTTTATAAAATTTCATTTAACATTCGGCTCGAATTATTTAGGTTATTTAGGTTTTCGATCTTTTCACAAATTTTGTACCACTTTTTAAAAAGAGGCAGTTATATAAAATGGCATGACAACTTTGTTTACGAGTATGACTTGTTTACCGCAGCAAAAATCAAATCCCAAACAATGTTAGGTCTACCATCTACGATGCAGGAGTTTTGATCTCCGGTCTGGAGGAACTTGGAAATACAGTAATGCTGTGGGAGGATTTGAATGATGTTCAAGCACGTTCTATTTTTATAATATTTAGAAAAATGTTTGACCCAAAAGCAGTAAGACGGTAGATTTTTTGAAAACTTTACGTTCATTAAAATGCAATAAATACAGAATCATAATCAATCCAGGGTACATTAGGGAATTTTCCCAATTTTCCCATTTTAATAATGGAAAAACAAACTTTCGTCAAGGTAGTACATAATTTAATTATTCCTCGGATCAGAAAAATAATTTGCTTACTGCCAAGAAATTAACTTAGTCAAATAATAGAATAGAATGATGTTTTTTTATGGAATACAAAATAAGGTGAAATTGATTCCAAAATTGAACTTAGTGTTGCTTTAAATAATACCTATCCCTTCTGGCTCATTTTCCTACTATCCTACATATACTATTATTCTTCAACACAGAGGAGTGCACATTTTGTTACAGGTATAGGTTACCATATCGGGGTCTTGAAATGTTTACAACATTTAGGTAAGTAGGCACTATTATGTATTCTGTGCTCTAGTTGTTTTAACAAATAGTACCTCTAATAAATATTTTGAAGTCAGCGCAAGTTTGACAATAAGTCAACGAATTATGTATAGTCAAGAAACGTAACTACGCTTTAAACTTGACCCCACCAAATAAATGAATACCAAAGAAGCAGGGGAAAAAAACGAATACGCGGTACAATGATATTTTATATGACTCGGTTTGTAAGAACATCGAAAGTAAGCTTCAATGTACGTACAGCAACGACATCATCTGCCTGTCAGTCGTCATCGTCGTCTGTCAAAATGAATTGTGCAAGTTAGGTGCCATGTTTTTGCGAGCTTTGCTAGGCGGTTACTCTTCTTGACTGTTGTTGTAGCTCGTTGCAATAAGTACGAGTAGATAAGAGCTATTGCACTAGATCAGCACTATAATGGTATGGCTTGTGGTACGGTGGGTCCGTCACGGTATGACGACTTTAAGAATCACGTTAAAATGTTTTAAAATCATGTCTGACAAAAATATACGAATATATCTGAAACATGTCGCCTCAGCGAAACGAGCCTATCTAATCTCTTTGGTCTGACTTTACTCCACCTGACTTTAAGGTTTCCATTATGAAATTCAAGCTTTACCTAAGAGCTTAACTAGAAAAGATTTTTACAGATTACGAAATAAGGTAACTCAATATATTTTTTGCTACTAGATGAAAGTTATGAAATTCTATCCGCTTACCGCTGACGTACTCAAATCGACAAAACGTATTTCAAAATCTCGCGCAAAAGTTTTAATGAACAGTACGATGCGCAGTTGACATTTTGAAATATTGCAATTTGGCTGTAATCTCGTCATATTAATAAATTGCCACCCAGTCGCAGACCAACTTTTATATGTATCTCATTTTAATACTTATTATAAAACACTTACACATAACATTATTACTATTGGTACAATACATACCTACATAAGATCGCGCTCCTATCCCCAAAGGAGTGAGCAGAGCTTTAGTGGATTCACAATAAATCCACATTTGGCAATATTTTATATTCAGTAACCTAAACGGAAGTACCTACACACACACACTACAACATTTTGATCTCCATAAAAGTAAGCAAGCTTTGCAATATTACAAAACTGTGTTGTATATAATTACTATATTAAAAAAAAAACTCGAATAAATAATAATAAAATTCCTAAGGGGTACGAGCCTTCTGCTCCCCCGCAAGTCCGCGCCCACTATATTACCACTCTGGTATAAATAGTGATTAGGTCCGTCAAAAAAAAAAAAAAAAAACGAATAAATAATAGTCAAATAAATAAAAAAAAAATAGAAAAAACAATTTATTTAACAGAAAACTAAAAGTAACTCGTTAAACACTAGTATTTAATGTGACGGACGATGTCAACTTCGTTATTTTTTTTCTATCACAATCAACACATCACACTAATATTTATAAATATGAAAATAATTTGGATGTTTAGATGTTTGGATGTTTGTTCAGCCTTTACGATTAAAGTACTCAACGAATTGGGATGAAATTTGGAATGGAGATAGTTCATAACCTGAAATAACACATAGGATACTTTTTACGGGAAAAAATCCTAAACCGACAGAAAAATCTTACACAACACGTGCGTAGCCGCGGGCGGACCGCTGCGCTAGTTAAATACAGACAGATAGATCAATCGATTTTTTATTGAAATGGGTAAATCAAACTTCCTCTCAAAGCTCTCTATTATGTTAACTTCTGATCTATGAAAAAAGAAAGAATTGGAAAGAAACAAGCAAAAACAAGCAAAAGCATCTCGAAAAGCACACAGCAAAATATTTTCATTTTCGTTTATCGTATGTGATTTATCAAGGAACACTCCCGGTGCTTTTTATTTTATGGTAATCGAATATTCAATGGCAAAATTGGAAACGCCTTTTCTGACAATGTCGTTGTAATACTGTGAATAGCACCTCTATACAGGCCATACATACCTACCAACTTACCTACCTATCTGCGAAATGAAAAGCGGCGCTAGTCAGTAGTAATACAAAATTGTATTTCAACCAATCAAGATAGATTTGAAAGTTGACATTTCCACAGAAATCACTTTTGTTTTTGGCTATATCACAGATACGGATATGAGTAGTGTGATCTTTATTACTTACCTTACCTACCTACCCTACATTTTTTTTTACTACCTACAATTGTTATATATGTATATCAATATTAGAATTTTCAGAATATACAACAATTGTATAATATTGATAATTTTAATGTTCTTCTTCATCGTGTGGGTTATAAGGTCGACAACCGACCTCACAAACCCTAGTGTCAGTGCTATAAGGCCACTTGCATAGGTCGTGTAACGACTAGATAGTAGCCGGTACCAACGAGCCTTCCGATGTTTGGTTTGGATCTATCAATTATTCTTCTTTTCGAGTCGTTGGCAAACCTAGACTTACTCTCAACAAAATGTAAAACTTTTCTGTAGGCAGGCTTCACCTAGTATATGTTAAGTAGATATTATACATCAAAAAGCAACAGAAGTAAGGAATGTGCCCGGCGCGGGCGGCGGCGCGATGAGTAATAGCAGTCATTTTTCTCCGAGTTCCTTATGAACTCTAGTATATCCTTGTCGAACAAAATTTCACTTGTTCGTCTTTTGTTGATAGAATCTTCGCGCCGAATATTTTAACCATGAATCTTTTTTGGCAAATAATTCGGTTCAGCTAAAGAATGGATGAAGATGGAAGTGTTCGTGGTGAAATAAATATCTATTATGATGATATTGAGCAAAAGTAGCTTTAAGCTATGTTCTTGAAATATAATTTCTTACAGTTTTTTTTTTTTATCTGTCCATTGCATTTAGATTAGTAGCTTAATCATAAAACAGCAGGGAGATGAATTAAAAACAGAAATGCATAACAAACTACTTTTCACTGCACAAAACAACAAAAAGACTGAAAACCACTATTTAATATGGGAGTGAATCGCTCTATTTTATCTCATAATATTGATCTAGTATTTTTTATCCATAATTTTATAATACAGTGTTCATAATATTATTTCTTCCCAAAAAGAACAAAAGAAAAATATGCATAAAACAAAACTACTCTACTGCTCTTATATGAACTGTGATCGTACGCTAAAATTGTCACAATTTTCGGATTTGTTACCGCGGTTATATTTAATATTATTACCTCGATACTGTCGCCGAATCCGAAAGAGGGTAGACGGATAAAATGTTTGTCCTTAGAGCTGTCTACTCGCCACACCAGTCTACTCGTGACCATATAGCGTGCAACCATTCTGAAATATCGAGGTAACAATATTAAATATAACCGTGGTAGCAAACCCGAAAATTGTGACAATTTTAGTGTAGTGAACAACCACGAAAATCTTAAAACATAATATTGTGATCGTACGGTTTTGAACCTGGTATCCTGGTGAATCCCATCTCCAGGACCAAACAACAACGTGATAAGAGCCGGTTCGTAAGTGCCAGTATTGTTGTTGCGAACAATAACCCTCCGGCATTATCTGTGACGGAGCTGGCAAGAGCTAGAGATGGCCGAATAGACGAGTAAATCTACCTCAGGCACTAACAATGCAGGGTGCTAGTGAAAGGTCTCCCTCCACAGACTGATACAGTGCATTCAGTTCATCATGCTAAAGTTAAGTATAACTAAGGAAATCAGTTTTTTATTACCTGCTCCTACGCAATGTACAAAGTATGCGCGCAGTGAGTGGCCGTTTCAAGCTCAATACGCCGCCCACCGCGTGCGTTGTATGTAGCACATAATACATTGCTATTATTTCTATATATTTTTTGTGTTGAATTAATGTAACAAAACTGAAAAAAAAAACGGTTACAAAAAATATATTTTCCGGTATGATTCAGATCTGAATTTACCCTATAACTTTGTAGAGATCTATTACTAACACCTTGTATACCTAGAATTAACGTTTCTCACACTGCCTAATGCCTGTGACACTGCTGAACTAGAGGTAAAAAATCATTCTGTGCTAGAGTATCCCATCCCAAGTTGAATTCTATATGAAATTTTATTGAAAATCAAGGAAAAACGAAAGGAAAAATTAAATTAGTATGTTTTTTTTATATATAGGAAACTAATGACGGCTCTGTAGCCTAGTTGGTAGTACGCCTGCCTTCAAAGCATAGGGTCGTGGGTTCGAATCCCGCCCAGGGCAAACATTCGTGTGATGAGCACTTGTGTTTGCCTTGTGTCTGGATGTTGTTTATCTATATAAGTATGTATTTATCTATTTAAGTAATGTATATCAGATGTATATTAGATGGCCGTGTGTGATATGTCCCCACATATTTATTTATTTTATATTTTTAATGATGGTGATCTAAAAAGATCACAAAAGATCGAAAGAAGAATTTTCGACCAAGGCGCCCAATTCGGCGGCCACTACTTGTTAAAAAGTAGTGTGCCTACTTAGAAATACTTTTATTTGCACCTACTAAAGAAGGAAAAAAAGTGAGCGGTTTTGCAGAAGTGTACAAAGCATTTCTTCACAGTGATTTTTTCCAATCAATTAGTAGACTTCTCATTCTAAAAATTTAACTTTTAAATAATCCTTGGTTGTTTTGCTGCTTAGTAACCCAACATGCCCTAATATTTAGCATTCCTGTGAAACTAGCATGCAAGTAAAATTTCGTGCACTCGAATCTACAATCCTCCTTGCTCTGATTGCCTATAATAATATATAAGTTGTACGATAGATAGGTAGAGATGTAATACTAGAGTTGTAATTGCAACAGCACATTCGGATAGTGGAGTACTTAGTTACAGAAAATACTATATTTAAGTAAAATAAATAAAATTGAAGCTAAATAAGGCTCTGTAACAGAGTTGTGAGAGATGTGCCTGTGGGGAATGTTCCCGTTCCCAGTATTTTCCCAATAGGAATATTCCGAAAGTTTCCAATGTTCCCGGGAATATTCCCCTACATATTACGAAACATTCATTTAAAATTTGAAACCTATTTTTACTAGGTATTTTAATTTGGTATGGTTTAATATATATTGAACATGCAAAATTTAACTTACTTTACACAGAAAAAAATGTCTCAAATCATTAAAGTTGTAATTATATAAAAAATATCATATATATATATATATATATATATTATACACGCTAAAAGAGACATTTCACACAAGGCCATCTGATCCCAAATAGACAAGGCCTGTACAATGGGTAACAAAGATACGTAAATACCCACAGAATAAACCTTTGACGTCTGTATTTTTCGCTGCGTTCTGACACGCGCTGTAATCGATTACTGCACTCGTAATCGCGTACCGAATTACTGTCAGCGGGCGAAACTCATACATTTCTTAGCTTTTCTGATCGCTGACAGTGCTAAAAGGCTGATTCGGAATGCACCTTTCGTCTTTCCGCGATTTACCCGTAGCTTAGAAATAATATAAATATACAAACTTCGTCGTTAAAAAGTTGCTTTGCTGTATACTTATGATAAACACGTGATCATTCTGTGATTTGTTAATAATTCTAGTATATTTCAAATGGTTGGTGATATTTGATGAGATTAAAATTTAACGTCTGTGCCTTATTTTCAAATTTAAACTTTTGGAATCTGTCCGGCAATATTCCCGAAAACATTGGGAATATTGCCGGACAGATAAAACAGGCAAATTGGAAATTATCGGGGAATATTTCCAGTAACATTGGGAATATATGAAATCTGTTAGGTTAGGTTTCAATTATTAGTTGTGATTTCTCTCCTAAAACTTAATAAAAAAAAAAACAAGTTTTCGACAACTTTCCTACTATTTAAGTTATCAAGGGAATATTCCCCGGAATATTCCTATCTAAAAGTAATTTACTAGGAATGGCACATCGCTTGTGACTACGGAACCCTAAAAAAGAGTTTATAATTGGTCGATTAGTCAACGACGAACCCTTATAGTACGTCATGTCCGTCTGTTTGTCTATCCGCGGCTTAGCTCAGGAACTCTTAGTAGGTAACCAAAATATTTTCAAGCTGTTTTCATATCACAAGCAAGCATACCATCACACTATTTTATTTTTTAATACTTTTATTTTCAATAATCCAGCTTTAATAATATAATAACTTTTACATCAAATTTAACAAGCTTATCATCGTGGTTTCGTTTACCATGTCAAAATCCGTGATTATCGTGTTATAGTTAAATTGTTTCTACCTACTTAAAGTCATAAACACCATGTGAAACCGGTTCATCTGTGAAGTCTCAAAACCACATCAGTACGCCAGAGACTTGCGCCTGCCCAGTCGCCTTTTTAAACCATTTAAATACTTTACAATAGAACCAAAGAAAACGCAAAGCACAACATCAACAAACTATGTAACGATGATGGCGTAGACGGACTTTGCATGCAGTGTTATTTACGGTGTTATTTCGGGCACTTATTAGAAAATATCCCTGTATGAATAGTATGTATTATATTGATATCGCTAATACAAGTACGTTCCACGCAATCACATTCACTATTATATAATTTTATACATTCTTGGATGAACCCACTGTTATTATGTTCTTATCACTTATAGATGACTCACCACATCTGTACGACTGGGTTTTGCTGGATGTTTATTTCGGAATATACGTCTGAGTTTGCCTTATTATTACGAAGTAAATTTTCCTCA
This sequence comes from Carpatolechia fugitivella, assembly GCA_951230895.1. Classification (NCBI taxonomy): domain Eukaryota; kingdom Metazoa; phylum Arthropoda; class Insecta; order Lepidoptera; family Gelechiidae; genus Carpatolechia; species Carpatolechia fugitivella. The sequence continues at coordinate 9,796,080 of OX579655.1, read as the reverse complement.
TGATCTTGTCGAAGGTAAAAACACTTTTGTGATTTGTGTCGTTGTGGTCAAGTTAGTGGGCTGCAAAGATGTGTTAAAATTAAACTTGAGAATACGTTTCCAGTTTTTTGTTTAAATGGCCGCTTTGTATAAATTATGTGCACTGGTTTTGTTTATTGAATACGGGTGTGTTGGTGTTTGTGGTCGATTCCATCGAACTGGACTTCATTATATTGAACAATGTGACAGTAAGTTATATTTACATACATAGACAACTTCTCAAAAAGGTTTTGAAATTGACTAATTAAGAGAACATGCATATTCTCTTTTTTTTTTAAGCGAGTGAACTTATTGATAAACCTTTATGTGTCTATAATAGTAACGTGTTTGTAATAATAATGTTTATTTTATTTTATATAGTCCTATGTCAAATTCGTAATTTTCTTCAGATAGAGACGAATTATATCTGCTTGGCGAACAGACTGTGCAGATTACGCACACAGCGTCGCTGCTGGTTGTAAGCAAGTGTGTGAACGCCACTCGTGCGCCGACCGCTGGCCTACAACTGGATACCTTGCTCCATAACGTCACCGAGCTCCAACTCTGGGACATCGCCGCATGGCCACCTCTGCCTGAAAATCGGATTCAACATATCGATATGTCGGGTAAACTCAACATTATTTAAAAAAATAACAAAATGCGTTATACCGTTATAAAAAAAAAATCCGAAACGATGATTATTGAAACTCGTATTCTGATGTTGCAGATGTAGAACCAGCTGGAGCTTTCGGTGGATGTTCAAGCTTGACTTCACTTCGCATAACATCGTCTCCGGAAAATTTCACAGCACCTCTTGACTGGCTAGCGAACTGCTCGAAGCTGCGCGAACTGTATCTGGCTCACTTCAACGCTGCGCGGGCGCGAGCACTCATAGATACTGTGCCAAACTTGCGCGTTCTCACGCTAGACGCTACACCTGATTGGCCAACTATTATTCGAAATCCAATATTTCCCACACCGAGGTTTATATTCATAAACTCTAAATTTGTGTTAAAAAAAATATTTTTGAAAATATAGTTTAAAACTAGCCTGTTTTATGCACGGAGATTTGTCTCCGTGGTTTTATGTACTTTATAATCCTATTAGGGAAATAACATTAAAATTTTAAACTTATTGTTGCAGACGTAGAGAACAATCGATTTCAAATGTGGTACTGACTGAAATATTCAACAGATATAAATATAACGACAATACGTTTGCTAACCGTCTAAATACGACTTGGACGGAAGTGTCGGCTGCCATGGTCAAACAAATAGCATTGCTGCCTAGATTGGAAGAGTTATCCATTTCCAGAATTATGCATTTTGACTTGTGTCCTAGGGAAAATGTGTCATCAGGTAAAAAATAAAATAATACAGCAAGCATCAAAGAACAAGCTCGTAAATAAATAATAACAAAATGGGATGACGTATAAAAAAAAAATTGTTTTGTTTTAAAATTTGAAGTCTAACATAGTTAGGTGCTGTAATCTAAAAATTCAAGCTAGCAAGAAAATCACGTTTCTTTTGAAAATCAGAAGTAAGAGCTTTCAACATCTCTTCTAAATTATGTATAACAAGTTAGTAACAAAGTAAAAGCTAAGGTGTAGTTTGTAAAAAAACTTACATTAAATACATTAAATAGCATATTTTATGTCGTGCCCCTGCAGATGCCGCGCCGCGGTTAATTAATTGAAGAAGCCAAAAAATGCATTTCTGTTTTGCCTGTTTATTTCGTTAGAGATCAAACAGTGTGATTTTTGGCAGTGGTTTTCAGGTCTTTGCGCAGTTTGACGGTGTCTGATACGTTGACGACGCGCATCTGCTTTGCACACTTGCGCGCAGCACCATTGATGACTTACCTTGCTATCGGATATTCGGGGTATAAAGGCTTTGACATACAGGTAAATATCACCAACTATTACCTGTATTTTGAAAATGTTTTACTGTAACAATCTTAAGATTTTATGTGAGAACACAATATAGATAGAAAAATAATTACAATATAGTTATATTTATTAGAATTTTTGAGGGCGTTGATTTTGATATAAAGTAAATGGTTTCTCATGACGTTCTATAAAAAACACTCAGTGACAAAGATCAAACGTAAATCAAACTACTCGTATAGTAGGTTTTAAGACAAGGGCGTAAATGTATATATTTTTACGGCGAGGGCGCTATTTTGAATCCAGAGCGGAGCGAAGGATTCTGAGTAGAATCCTGATCTCATCGAGAGATTCCAAAGTAGAATCCTGAGTGCAATGAATACCTTTATTAATTGCGCCTCAAGTGGAAAGACGGGGATGGAAAGACGGGACGTAGTTCGAGAATTTTTCATCTGTTTTCTTTTTTTATTTGGCTGAATGCCACCCATCCCATCTTACCGGCTAGTAACTTTTTTCATACAATATTTTGCATTCCGTATCTGTAGCCACAGATTTATAAGCAAATATTCATGTTCCAAATTTAAACCACGTTTTAAGACCTACTATGGGCGCACTTATGTGCGAACGGTACGAACCAATCGTCACTTAGTCTTATTAAATAGATGGGATGAAAATTAAATTATTAATACCATTAATAAAGCTATTCTCTGAGATATGATAATTTTAAAGAAATCTACACAGAAAGGCACTACTTTTCTTTATTTCATTCCCTCCGTACCGCTCAATCGTACATTGAAAAAATTATATTTGTTTAAAAAATATCTTTTACTCGTACATGTCTGGATTGAAAAGTCTGAAATAAAAACATTTTTTTTTTTTACATGTAGAGCTACTTGTTTGTCGAATTGCATTTTTGTACAAAAATCTGAAATAAAAACATTTTTTTTTTTACATGTAGAGCTACTTGTTTGTCGAATTGCATTTTTGTACAAAAATCTGAAATAAAAACATTTTTTTTTTACATGTAGAGCTACTTGTTTGTCGAATTGCATTTTTGTACAAAAATCTGAAATAAAAACATTTTTTTTTTTTACATGTAGAGCTACTTGTTTGTCGAATTGCATTTTTGTACAAAAAAAGCTTTCATTTGTTTTTATACATATAATTTATTTTGATCGTTTCAGTTCAAGGAGCTGTTTTCGACGCCTGCGCCGCAACTCTTTGTGGAAACCTACTATGGTAACACAGAATGGATTGAAGTGAAAAGTTTTAATTTTGAAAAAGAAGACTATTATGCTCTGATGGATGTAAGGTCTTTATTATTTTAAACAGAAACACACGTTACTTTCAATAATAAATATTTACAATTCATTTAAGTAGTTTGTAGTCGTAATATTTATGTGCCTGTTATTTAAATTTTAAGGAATAAGTAACTATTTAACAATGATATAAAATATTTCATACTTGTATTTCTAAATTTTTCTTATTAATATCCTGTCTTTTGTTACTTGCAACAAAAAATATTCAATAGTTTTTTAGCTTAAGCTGTAACATGTTTGTAGGGAACAAAAAAAGGCAATGTCACACTGACACTGTTGCGTCAGTCAGTGGAATGCGAGTGTCAGAATGCTTGGCTTGCGCGCGCGCTGCGAGAAGGGTTACTGACGGCCCCCGGGGTGATATGCAGCGATGGCAGACAGCCTGCCGTACAGTTGCTCGAATGGCTCGAGTGTGACAGGTACGATACCCGTCCCGTAAAAAATACCGTAAAATGCGTGCAGATATACAGAATATACGTGGCGAGGACGTATGGTGGTGGCGTATAGTCAAAGAACCACAATATCCGCCCCCCTGCGTCCCACACTACGTTTCCCGAGACGTGGTCTCCATTCGAGAACCGGTCTGCACTACACTCCTACTGCTAAATAATGTTCTCTGTATCAGAACCACTTTCAACACACGGTTGGATGCGGTTGTTGAGAATCAGCAAAATAACGATTGATCCTCGCGCCGAATCGTATCTGAGGCAACACATCTTGCTGGCGACACAGCGTGCAAAAGGCGTAGGTGTTTACTTATCACTACTCACTTTACATCAAACATCAACGGCCCGTTACAGTCCACTGCTGGACTATGAGCCTCCTCCATTTAAGTGGAGGGTTTTTCCATAATCTCCACGCTTGGCAGACGGGTTGGAGATCGCAGATTAAAAGGTTACTGTATCAGAGAGCGCTGCTGCCCGTTCCTTGTTCAATGTGTAGTCCCTAAGTCGCCTCTTACGACACCCACGGAAAGAGTAGGGATTGGTGACAAATGTATTCTACCCTCTCTGCCGTCACCACACGGCTTACCACACTCACTTTACAGTGAAGGCAAATTATTTACTTAATGGTTCTTCTACCTTTCAGATCTATAGTTATTTTTTTCGAAATATTAAAGTTCTTCTAGCTTTCTTATACTTTTGTACTTCGTCTTTGTAACATTCCACAACATTTTCTTATAGAACATATATTTCAAATCACTGCATATCCTTTGTCATTATTGTAATTACTACATTTAAATTAAGAACACAATGGAGTATCATGAAAAAGGCATACGTCCAGCAGTGGACGCTAATATGCTGAGAAGAAGAAGAAGAATAAGATTATATTGTAACAATAGCTCTCAGCCCGCGGCTACGCTCGAGATATGTAGGATTTTCCCATGGGAATGACACTTTTTCCCGTTTTTCCATTACAAACATCTAAATCCGTTTAGCACTTTAGAAGTAAAAGCGGAACAAATATCCAAATATACTTTCACATCACATCACACTAATATTATAATAATTAATGTGAAAGTATATTCGGGACAAATCCACTTTCACGCCTCAACTACTGAACAGATTTGATGAATGAGATTGTTTGTACTCTGGATTAACACGTAGGATACTTTTTATGGGAAAAAGTCTTATTCCCACGGGAAAATCTTAAATAACGCGAGTGTAGACGCGGGTGGACAGCTAGTTTATAATGAATGAATGAATATTTATTTGCATGAAACATGGTCACAAACAGGTCTTAAAATTAAATAATGTCCTCACATTTCACTTATTACAGCATGCAAAATTTTAGTCTACTAGCAGAATTAAGATAATACACTTTTAGTAAATATACAAGTCAATGAAACGATACAAGTCAATGATATTAAACGATTTATAGGTATGCCAAAAAAATAATAATAATAATAAAAATAATAAAAAAGAAATTATTATTGTTGTAAAAATATAATATAAAAATATTATTGTAAAACAAGAACTAGAAAATATTCGAATTCCAGAGTGAGTTGCATTGCGGGATGTGATTGCCGCCGCGACTGGCGCCGCAATGTACTGGTTGCGGACTGCCACGAAGCTGGCTTTACCACGTTACCAGCCGAACTGCTGCTCTGGCCCAATCTCACCAACCTGCTCGTGCCAGGCAGCCGTATACAGAATATTCCAGAATATCTACCCAGCAGTTTAGAAGTTCGTTACACTTTATTTTGTTTAACAATTGATATAAAGTATTCTTGCTTTTATGAAGTCGGATCCAAAAATTGTCTTTGGTATTAAGATACCAGTTAAAAAAAGAACAGAAATTAAATTGTTAAAACTGACCAATGCACGCTGCTGGCTGATTGGCATTTGAGTTGATCGTATTTATTTATTACTAGCGGTCCACCCTAAAATAAGACTTTTCTCGGTAAAAAGTATCCTTTGTGTTAATCCAGATTTCAAACTATCTTCATTCCAAATTTCGTCCAAATCCTTTCACGCCTAATCTACTGGAGATTAGGCGTGAAAGCGGAACAAACATCCAAACATCCAAATATATTTTCACATTTATAATATTAGAGTGAAGAACAGAAATATTTGCTATGTTGTATTACAATGATGGTTTTTCTTTCATCTAGCTGCTTGATCTGTCCGATAACGCTATATGGCAGCTGGAAGCAAGCGAGTTAGCAGCGTTGTTCGCGGTGAAGACGCGAAAGGTGCGATTGTCCGGGAACCCTATTGTTTGCACCTGCGACAACCGACTGATGCTCGACACACTCCAAACACATCAACACCAGGTACTTTATTTAGGACTTATTTTATTTCGCAATTTAAAGGTATTATTTTAGATAAGTTACTAAAACGATTCCTTCTGGTTTTGTTTGAAAAGATCGAGGATTACGACAAGATACTATGCGTCGGTGACAACACAAAACTTAAGAGAGCAAATGTGAGGAAATTATGTGAGTCACGGGACCGAGAGACTGCACTAGCTGCGAGGCGCGAGGCGGATCTGATCATCGCTGTGACGGTCACGGTGGTGCTGGCTGTCATCGCGGTGATGGTGGCAATAGCCTTTTACTACCGCCGCAACATCCGCATATTCTTGTTCGCCCGCGGTTGGTGCCTGTCCTGCCTGCGAGAAGACGAAGTCAATGCTGACTGCCACTTTGAAGTTTTCCTGTCCTACTGCCACGAAGATCACGAACTGGTACACAATGAAATCCTACCAGTGTTAGACAAGGAATACTCTGTTTGTGTGCATACCAGAGATTGGCATCTTGGAGAGATGATCCCGACACAAATTATGTGGTCAGTGGAATCGTCTAAGAGGACTGTCGTCATTATGTCGCGGAACTTTGTCAAGTCTTTGTGGGGAATTCTGGAGTTTAGGACGGCGTACGCAAGCGGTTTATCTGCAGGGCGCGTGCGGGTGATTATGATTGTGCTGGACGATGTGCTGGAGTCAGCGGAGCTGCACGGAGAGCTGAAGGCGTACGTGCGGCTCAACACGTATGTGCGGTGGGGGGATCCGTGGTTCTGGGACAAGTTGCGGTACGCCTTGCCGCACCATTTCGCTTCATCTTCTACTCCGCATTTTACGCCCCCCACGCCCTCCCACCCTACGGACGTAGAACGTCACGAATACGAACAGGAAATAGCCATGGTAGCTATTGAGTACAACATTCAGCCTATATAAAAAAACAATGTTTTTATTTCTCATAAAAAAATTGATTGCAGGACGACGTTCAAATTAGTCACTATGTAAAATTATATTTTATTTAAGTATCCAATTATGATTTCTTTGACATATTTTTTGTTCTAAGAACTTAGATATTCGGTGAATGAAATAAAGTTCTACATAACGAACGAATATACCTCAGTTATACCGTACGAGTAAAACCTCTCGGGTGGTAGCTCAGCTCATGAAACGTGTTTGCACTACTTCGATCCAATTACTTTTTAAAAGTCGCAAGAAATAATTGTTTTTATACAGATTTACTCGGTCAGCTGTTTGTTATGTATGAAAGGTATTTTAAAAATTTTAGAGTCGTTTTGGTAATGTTTTGAAATAAATTGTTTTTCATGTTCATTCAGGCACAAGGTTTCCATCATTTTAATCACATTGTATAACTTTATAGTTTTCCGTCTTATTTATATTATCATTTCGTTTCAAGTTTAAAATAATAGGGTGTAGGACTTCTCAGCAATTACTTAAGTGTTTTCAAGTAACAAAATCCTTCAGAGAAGTATCTTGAAGCACCATCCCTAAGAAGACTTAATTTCGTTCGAGTAGGATAAAAGAAAACAAAATTTAAATAATCTAGTTCGTTCAATATAAATTTAGGCTGGACAGACGGTCAAGGCCGATTACGAATTACAATGTCCTATATAAAAAAAACTGGAATGTTGTAATATTATAAAATTCTGAGCTCATGTTATTTGGAAAGGCAGGCAATATCGCATCTATTTGTCAATTTTTAAAAAGTTCATGGCATAGAGGATAGATAGCGCTATAAATAGTAGTTCACTTTTACGTTACTTTACGTTTTGCAGCAGTTTAAAATACACATCTGCTAAAAAAGAGACAAATTGGTATAAACTAATGCTGTACACACCGAAAAGATACTAACATATAAACATAAAATATAATATTCAAGGCAACCTAAAAACAGAAATATTAAACAACTTGCAGGAAAAAATAATATTTTTCAACAAAACATTCATTATGTGGCTGCATCTGCTGGTATCCAACCCACATAACACAGTGCATTAGAAAAATTACTTTTCATATTGTGTCATGAATATTGTACATCGTTGTAGACAAATACTGGTTGGGAAATAATAGCAGTGCTTCTCCACAACACAAGCGACTGGAATTAAAATTTGCCCTTCTTGGATCTTGCGTATATCTCTCTTGCCTATTTCGCTTTAAAAAGCTCTAGAATATATTTCTTTAGTTATGGTTTTGCATTATTTTGCTAACACATTGTACCTATAAGTATACGGCTCAATATTTTTTTATTTTATTTATTTAATTACTCAACTACAATATAAATTCCGGTGAATAAAATTGAAAAAAATAATAAAATTGCAGGCTATCAGCTGGTAAATGGTGTGATATTTTCGTTCACAAAATTTAAATCCAATAATATACCTCTTACACATAAGTTGTTTCGTTTGTACGGCGTCTGCTGCAACTGTGTGTCTAGTTTGCGTTCATTCGACTAAAAGCGCCCGTTCTCATAAACGAGTACATAGGTATCTACTATAGGTATTTGCGCGTATTTTTTTCGCTTAATTTAGTTTAAGTAACAAGATACCGACCGATCCTTTGTTACGCTCGGATTAACGTTCCGTGAATTGTTTCTGCAATTTTTAAAGGGTTGTCCGTAATTATTTACGGCTTCTCGATCAAATTATCTTTGAAGATTTAAGTGGTCCATGTAATACGAACAATTTGTTTTAAGTAGTACATTTAATTAGAGAATGAATCACAAGAATCCAATTTAAGTTTTCCGGGAAGCCTATTAACTCAGGCGCAGTATGAGTTTCATTATTATAAAGCTTCTTAGAATTTAATATAAATAAATAAAGAGATTTATGTTGTAACCTTGTGTGCATAGTAAAATTATTCGGAGCAGAGTAAAACTGCAAAATCTAACTAATATTTTTTCGCTTGCATCAATATTATAGCTTAGTTATTAGTGAACAAAGTATTTTTTTGTATACCAGGAAGTTGATTCGATGTAGGTTTATTTAACTAGCTTTAATGTTTTATACAATATTTAATTGAGTCATACTCATTCCAATATTTTGTAACTCTTTAAAACTAACTCTAAAAATAGATTATACTCATACACTCGTACCTGTATAGGTATAATCTCGTATTCAAAATCAAATCAACGGCCCAGTCACAGTCCACTGCTGGACTATGACCCTCCTCCACTTAAGTGGAGGGTTTTTCCATAATCTCCACGCTTGGCAGGCGGGTTGGAGATCGCAGATTAAAAGGCTGCCCGTTCCCTGTTCAATGTGTAGTCCCTAAGTCGCCTCTTACGACACCCACGGGAAGAGTAGGGGTTGGTGACTGCTCTGCCGTCACCACACGGCATAATCTCGTATTACTTGGTATATTATGTAGAGGTCGGAAATGAAACTGCCTGTAACGCAGTTAACGTCGACACACGACAATGGTATCGCGGCCTGGCAAGTACGTTCTCAACATTATTATACCTGTGCACACAAACAACTCTACGTTGAAATTAGAAACGCAAATTCAGTTTGTAAAGCTCTAGTTTTGTGTGATTTACGGTGTTTGCTCGAGCGACGGTATGTTTAATAACCAACTAAAATGTATGTGCTTGCGCCTATGTCAATTTATTTATCATGGATAAACAAACTAGTTGTACCTAAATAAGTTTTCTTTATTAGACCAAAGAACAATAATTTACCTACCGACGGGAATTTCAAGTTAGTATGGGCAATAAAGTTCAAAATGTATGACGTCTAATTATTTCGTGATTGTAAGCTTATTACAATGTTACAACATTCTAATTGAAGGTCACGACGGTTGTTTTAGTGTAATAATGATACTTTGTAGAGAAAATACATTATTGTCCAGTTTAGACGTCTGTTCTTTTCTATGTATTCAACCAGCCATATTTATAGTTTTGCAGATCTTATTATGGTTTAGAACAGAAAAAAGTATACACCTTTACTATCGGTTCCGTCACCATGATACGAGTACTTCCGTCTTTCTTAGTTAATAATAAATTAAAATTTAAAAAATTGGTTAAACGGTCAATCAATTCTATTCGATCTTTTCAATGATTTCTGTTCTCTGGATCTAACCGCTTCGAGAAACACAATTAAGAGGAAGGATTATAATTAGCAATACTCGCAAAATTAGTAAGCACAAGACTTCTCCAATACAAGTTAAAAACTTACGATTGTAGCTTAGTTTATTTATTTATTTATTATGGAGAAACAACAGCTGATAGCGTATACAGTAATTTAAACAAATACAGGTAGTTAGTACATGGATATAACACTATCTCCTTAAACATTTCTCGCTAAGATATAACACAATTAAATAAAGATGAAAGAAACACATAACATATACAGTATAGTATTTGTTTGTTCTAATGTTTGTTCTAAAAATCTACGTCAATTTTAAGGAGCTCAGACAAGGTCCTACTCAGTCCATTATATAGAGTAGCCTTTACGTCATGATGCTTCATAAAAATGGGGCTTCCGGCAAAACCCTTTGAAATGTGATCCAGGAAGCTCGTTCTTTGGAAAATAATATGCAAAATATATACGAAATCTGATGTGGGCTCCATGTTCCATCCATCATCATGCTAGCTTGTCGACCCTAATCGAACTATTAAATATGGAATATGATATTGTTGTGTCCATTACGCCAGCAGGAAAATGTGCAGGTTGAATTTAGTACAACTAGTTATAAGAGCGCATTATGCTGTAAATGTGCGACAAAAAAATTGTGCACTTTATCGTTCTAGAAGAAAACATGAAAAATAATTCCTGCTGGAGAAATGCTCTTCCAGCAGGAGAATTCTAAACGAGTGATCGGAGAGAGAAATAAAGTTTATGGGCAGATAGCTTATATTAGTGCGTCTTATGGTTGTAGAGATATATAGTTTGCTGCTGGCGTAATGTTACGCAGAATACAGTTTCAAGGAAACTATTGCATGTGCGATCGTAGAAAAACATACACGAGTAGCTCTTAATTAGTGACTAATTTATGCATTCATAGATTTAAAAAAATATATAATTTTAAAGTGCTTTATTTTTTAACTCAACAAACTCAATTAAAATGGTATTCCGTTTATCTTGTTACTGCTAACAACAGCAATAAGTTTTGAGAATGTGCATACATACACGCGTTTTTAAATTATACCAGTTTATGTCAACGGTAACATGGTCATAATTTTGAGCTTAATATGCAAGAAACCTAGTTACCCCAAGATGAATAGGTAAAAACCTAATATTAGGGCGTTTAATAAACTACATAGTTCTGCTATTTTTATTTTTCAACGTCTTGTGTTTCAGTCAGTAAATATAAATAAAATATCAAAAGATGGACTAGATTACTAGATATCCGATCGAATTCGAATGGTCATAAAAAAGCGGCGTTCTTATACATATTGGTGACCTTCTTTAATAAATATAATAGATTACAGTGAAGCTGTTGTCTGTACAGTCGCGTTCATAACGCTTATAGGCAATCGTTTTTTTATATAGTGCGTAATAGTTTAGACTTTTATGGTACTGGAAAAACGCTCCAGCAGGTATATTTTTTCCTGTTTTCTTCCAAATCGATAAAGCGCACAATTTATTTATTTGGCGCACATTTACAGCATAATGCGCTCTAATAACTAGTTGCACTAAACTCAGCCATTTTCCTGCTGGCGTAATGGACACGGTATTGTTTGTGGTATTTGTAGTAGGTTATTATTGTATTTATATATATATAAAGGGGTACTACCTATGTCACTTTCACAGACATTTTGTAAAATAAATTCTGTGGGTTTTAGTTTTATGGAGCTGCCAAAGACATGGCTTACGTAATGACTATTATCTGTAGTATAGTAGATAACAGTGCCTTTTTGTTTGCCCATATTGTATCCAACGGGTCCGAAATTATAATCTTAGTAATGAATACCGAACGCTTTACTACTCAGCAACCGAGACAAGAATTTACGTGGATGGTGGGTGGCGTATGCTACATTATTTTTTTGGCGTACATCTTCTGACTGCTACGCCGTAGCAGCTCTGTAGTTAAATCGTAGCAATCCGTTGATTGTCATATACGTCTCCACCAAGGGGCTTGAGCCTACCATAAATTAGGCCTTAGTCAACCACGCTGGACCAGTGCGACTTGGTCGACTTCAAACGCAACTTTTGAATTTCTTCGCAGGAGTGTGCTGGCCACTTACAATAAAAGAATGAAAAGCAATTATGAAATTCAAAAATGGAACTCATTGGAAACATGTTACTTTTTAATTTGCGACACTGTCATTTGTTTTTACATTGTGACGTCCTTTCGAAAATTTTGTGTCGCTATCAAAATTAATTTAACACGTGAACATTTTAGTTCAATTATTTTTTTATGATTTTCGTTGTGGCTTCTTAAGTTAACAAGAGAGTTGCCAGAGACTTCAATTGGGTGATAAAACACCATGTCGCAGCTCTTTGACAAAATACAAAATATTTTATTCACTTAGAAAACTACTTACCTACATTAATTTAGTGATCGGAGTCTCCTTTTAAGCGCGAAGCCTGTATCAGGATACTCAGCTCTTCCAATAAGAAAAAAACTTAGGCACTGAACAAAACCACAAGTAAACAGTTATTTAGAAATAAAGAACAGAGAAAGATATAATTAATAAATATAATAATAATTAGAAACATATTTAATATGTAATGTGTGTTGTTGTGTGTGTGTTTGGTGTATGAAGTGTATTCTTTGTATTCGTGGTTTGGAGAATGTAGACGTGGACGTGATTATCTCCATGACGAGGTACGTGAAGGTCAGCCGGCGACTGCGGTTACAGACTTTAATATTGACACCGTACGGCAACTTATTGAAACTGACAAAAAAAATATTTGCCAGCAAATTCGAGCTTTGTTTTCGAGAATTAGTTTTCGAGAATTAGACATTGGAGTGAGCCAAGTGCAAAACATGTTACATGTGTATCTGAAGGTTCGGAATCCTTGCACTCGATGGATACTGCATGACTTCAACGGAGGACCAGAAACGACTGCGTGTCCAGTGGTACCGTAAAAAATGATAAAAAGTTTTACGGGGGACAGTCATTGGCTGTCTATAATATTGTGACAGGTGACGAAATCTGGGTGTACTGCTTTCAACCTGAAAGAAAAAGCCTTCTTTTTGTTTCCAAAAATTAAAGACAAACTTAGAGGAACACGTTTTGCGAGCCCTGAATTGGCGGTGAATGCATTAATTGAAGCCAATGAAGAGATCCCTAAAGAAGACTGGTCCAACTGTTTTGTATAGTGGTTTCAGCGAATGCAAAAATGCATTAATTACTTTGAAAAACAATAAATGTACCGTAAGTCTTATATCCAGTCTAATTTATCAGAAACCAAAAACTTTCAGTATGTCATAAGTAAAAATTGTTATTTGCTTGTTAAAAGGGCAAACTCGGCAAATATTTTAGGTTGTAAGATTTTTTTATTAAAAACAACCGGATGAAAATAAATAATGTACCCATTGAGTGTTTCGGATTCCCGTTATGGTATATATTTTTAATAATTTCTCGATATTTTATCATGTATAAAAATAACTATAATTTTACTATACCTTTTACGTGTATGAACTTAGTAAAAATCAAATAATGCGTTTTGATAGAGTTTGCAAACAATTTTATTAAATTTCTATTTTCAGTTAACGGATCTTGAAAATCTATGAACTGATCAATTGAAAGTTTTTAATTTGATTCTTGTTCAAATAATTTTCAAACACTTCAAAACTTATGAAGATCTGAATTAAATGAATTTTTTAAACACGATATTGATTTATCTTTATATTTTTTATGAAATATGGCATAAAAATCATAATAAACAACTCAAAAATAAAAGAAAGATTCCTAAAAATTAATTAAATACTGGAGTTGGAACACATTAAAAATATCAACTTTATATTAATGTTATAATAAATTATCCAGATAAACTTTGACAAGATTTTGACCCTGGAATAGACTGGATTGGATGTTAATATTAGCATATCTTGACATCTTATAGTGAAGTAGTATTTAGCATATCTTAATTTCAAATAAACTATAGACTTGTAGCATATTATTATACTACTCATGTTTCTTTTTTATCTGTATTATGAACTGAAAACAAAACACACGAGTTACAAACAACAGCCGCGTGTTATTCCACCGTCTATTCTTACCAAACAACATAAATAACACAATTCAATTGTTCTCTACCGCCTAGTTTACAACAACCCTAAAATCTAAACTGCCTGTGTACTAGAAGCAAGGGTATTATTACACATTGTTATCTGAAGAATAGTTGTTTGTACACCAAGCAGTCCATGCGAGGTCGTTATGTCTGTGTTATCATTCTTTCCGATTACATACCACGTTCACAAGAGAACCACGCCCTAGCGACACGCTATCCTTCAACAACTTCGGAATGTTACTAATATAAGTAAGTAAGCAAGCTAAAATAAATTAATCAAAAGGCCGGCACTAGAAGCTGAAAATTTACAAGTAGCATACTTTTTTGTTTTATGTACCTACCTGTACCTACTGATTTAACCTGCAATCCTCGGGTGTAGAGCGCTAAAACCAAAAATATTTTTACATATGTTTAAAACCTCAAAAGAGTATATTTATTCTTCGATTTGTAAATGAGCTTCTATTAAGTTAACTTTCCATTTTGTTCTTGTTTCAAGAATCAATATTAGTCGTAAAAATAAATTTCTAAATTTTCCAAGTGTAACTATGATACAGCTTGCCCTACAATATTGTCCAAAAGCCAGCGGTGATTCTCCTATTCCAGTGAAATCATCTATCGACACACAAACTGACCGAAAACATCAGTTAGCGCTATCGAGCATGCAAAGGTGAAGCTGGCTATGCAAACGCATTGCATATTTAGGGTCGCTTCATCCGAGCAGATTCAGGCAGAAGCGCCGGGCCAGGGGACAAGCGAGCACTGTCATGTGTCAAACTGACTGTCCGATTGTTAAATGGAGTGTCCAGAGCCGATACACCCGCTGGGAGCACGTTAATTCTGAATTAGTTCAGTGATATACTGTGATTGAATGACTAGCTGTCTTTGTTCGTATTAAAGTTTAAAATTTAAATACATTAGAAATTTTGCCATAAACATTGCTGAAAATTTATCGAATGATTTTTTATGTGTATTTCTAGTTAATTCAAAATTTGAACTCTATTTTATTTTTATCAAAGACTTCATTTAACGAAAAAATAAGAAAGAAAGACCTCTCCTATTTACGCACATCCGCCCCTTCTATTTATGAAGAGAAAAGATTTTGTTAATTAGATGCCGAGGCGCAGATAAGTCGCTTACGGCCAAATCGTCAGGCTTGCGTGACTGAGGCACGATTTATGACTTAATAGCGCAGTCTCGCGTTAAGTAGGCCTTAGATAAGGCGCTTCTAAGTGATTGTCGGCGCTCACAACAATCGTAATTGCTCCAAACTACTATCTGCGGGGTTCGCACGCGATCTCTTTCATCGCCCAACTCGAATCGTGTTAATTGCTTCGAAATTGTATTTCACTGATAATTACCACGGTTGAATTACGTTTTTGATATACGTGCTTTGATTATCCAGCTGGTACGACTCAAATCAGAGATAAGTTACTTTGTTTCTATCATAACCTTGCAAGACCTAACTTATCTTTTTCGCGTCTAATGAGATCGTGTTCGTCGTGACTTTTCTTGTCAGCAACTTGTTACTATTTTTCAACTTATTTATCACCTATTCAAATGTTGTTATATATTTTTGCTGTTATCAATATAAATCACTTTTATCTTATATCTATTATATTGAACTAGTCAAGTTAGAATGCAAAGATCGAATATCATCTGCAAGTAAGTTTGTAATCAAGTTATTAAATTTGATAGCCATAAGTCTTACGAAGCTTCTGGAGGAGAGCTGCCCCGGGCAGTTTGATCAGAGCGTGGAACTTTGATGTCTGCATCCAATTCCAGTCTGGCCGAAGTCAGTGCAACTTTGGTGCGATTTCTACAACGATAATTAGAAATTCATAAGTGCCGCAATATTTACATATGGTAACGTGTTGTATGTTAAATGTAAAATGTATGTTTTAGACTTTTGTTACTAGAGTATATTAGGGTCATCAACTGAAAGTAAGACAATCGACAATTATATCATGACCAATATTAATTAAATGCAGGAATGAGATTATTCAGTGGATCGGATCCTGTGACTGAACCAATCTTAAATCTTAATCTTAAATTAGTGCAGCAGTCACTGATAGAAAACATTGTTCGACGCACAGCCCATTAGTCTAGCCCACCAATTTATTTATCAACTAACCGACTTCTTTACATCTCAACTCAAAATGTATGAATGTATGTAATGTCACCGTATGATTGTGAACATCTCAACTACCTACATTTCTTTATAAAAAACACCCACACTTATGATGACTAACATCATTGTTGCTTACATCTTAAAATCATAATTTTGATTACTTATTTGTATTTTTTGCACCTCTGAAAGTAAGGTAGAATTAAAGACTTTTTTAGTAGCCTAAAATATAGAGAAAATAAAATAAATTAATACTTTTTTTACCCATAGAAAAGCCTGAACGAAAATAAAATGTATCCGCTCATTATTTTTTTCTAAATAAAATTATTACTAAAGAATAATCATTATTTACCCCAATGAACTTTATACAATTTTGAAAGTAAATGGACGTACAAATTATTTCAAAGTAGCAACATACTCATATTTTGAAGCTATGACTATTTTACATATTAACTCAGTTTCCAGCAGAATAGGACTCAATTTGGTGGGTCCAATTAGTGGGAGCTTAGGGATGGCAGCACTTTTCTCTTCTTATTTCTTACTTCCCCCAGGATGAACAATTGTGTGCAAATTAGCAGTGACAACCCACCGGCGGGGACCGCTCCTTATTGGACACACCGTGGCTTAAAGTGGAAAACTCATTTAATATTTTAAAATTAAAATTTCATTATGAACCACTTTTAAAACAGATGTACGATATGAACTGAATAATCTTGGGTAGATATAGACAATACACACTCTTGGCCTTGAGGGTAATTTTAAATGTAGTGGATGTACAACATATTTTTTTTTGTGTCAGCATTTATGCATTTTAGCTATCGCCATAATGTTTGGGTAAAGTTAGATAAAACCGTTCAGATGTGAAAGAAGAGAAAATCTATAAATACACTTTCACATTTTATTATAGTAGGTACTTACCTTTAGAATTTGTTTGAAAAACTATCTTCAATATAATATAATAGTAGATATGTATGTATCTTATCTCTAATCATAATAATTTAAAATGTACTAGTATGTAAAAGGTGTAAACAAATGTATAACAATAAAGCTCTTTTTATTTTATTTATTTTTATTTAATAAGCTCGCCAGTTAGAGTAGCAGTGTGTATTTGGAATATTAATCGCCTCAGCAAATAGTTGAGACCTTTATAATGAACTTATATTTTACACTCGCCACGCTTTTCAATTATAATATCCGTATTTTATGTTCTACTGAAAAATTAACTTTTGCTGTATAATTTCTTCTAGATTTTAAATTCTAAAGATGGTAAATGCAACATTTTTAGATAAACATATTATGTAAAACAAATACAAAAGGGTAAGCATGAGCCACTTGGTGGGGACGTAGGTATGTGAATTGTCGATGATGATGATATTGTAAGGTAATAAAAGCCCTCGGCACAAAGTATGCTAACTTTTAAAATACAATTACCCCTAACATCGTCAGCCCGTTATATGACCCCATCACCTGTGAGCTCAACATCACCCTAATATTATAATAGCATGTTCGGATCACCGAACATTATCAAGGGCGGAACATTATTAGGTGAAACTCTTCACAAAGACTGTACATAAATACTCGTACTTAACAATTTTAATGTCAGTGGCTATGATTGGATCATAGTGAAGTCCGGTTATGCTTGGTTCTTGATTTTCCGGTTATGCTTGCATAAGGTCAATAATAACCGGCCAAGCACGTGTCGTGATATTTGTATTACCAAATTTCTTACTTGTACAAGTACATTTTATAAGTTGGTCTATTATTCGATAACCTGTAAACCCTACATGATAGTGAGAATTTTCCTTTTAAAAATTCGTCATATACACTACTACCGTGAATTTTGTCACATTTCCAAATACAATGGTATCGCAGGTAGGGAGATACACTCGACTCTAACAAAAATTTGCACTTTAAAACGAAATATTTATGAAACGTTCACTAGCATTGAAAAATGGTTCAAGCAAACCCCCATTATTTATAAAAAACCTATCCAACGATACCTCGCACTATAAGGTAGTCGTGAATAAAAAAAATAGTCCCCACTTCACGTGATCCAGAGGAACCCTAAAAAAAACTCTTAAATATTTTATTCTTCAACTTTGTTGGCATAATTAGTATCCAAAAACCTATCCAACGATACCTCGCACTATAAGGTAGTCGTGAATAAAAAAAATATTCCCCACTTCACGTGATCCAGAGGAACCCTAAAAAAAATTCTTAAATATTTTATTCTTCAAATTTGTTGGCATAATTAGTATCCAAAAACCTATCCAACGATACCTCGCACTATAAGGTAGTCGTGAATAAAAAAAATAACCCCCACTTCACGTGATCCAGAGGAACCCTAAAAAAAATTCTTAAATATTTTATTCTTCAACTTTGTTGGCATAATTAGTATGCCTAATTACAGCCTTCTAGTACTAAGAGTCTGAGCTAAGCCGCGGACGCGGACAGACACGACAAGCAGACGGACATGGCGAAACTATAAGGGTTCCTTTTTGACTACGGAACCCTTTAAAAGGAAGATATCTCTCTTGTCTTTCTAGTAGCCAAATGACATATTGCATCAATGACATTATCTTCGATAATAACTCGATAGGCACACCTAATTAAATACTACCCACCCATTCGTGACCTAACATAAACCTTTCTTAAGAGTATTAATACGGTTTTTTTTCCTACGGACGTAATTTATAATAGAGTTGGCGCCTGGTGTGGACGGACTTGCGGGTGAGTATTAATAAGGAGTATAAAGTTACTACAATGCCACGACCATACTATCAAATCATGTTATACCAACTTTGTAACTAACTAAACGCTCCTATTTGTACTTATATCATACCTACCTAATTCTATTCATCAAAAAGGGTTTTTTCTAATCCAAACTTGCCGAATCTTAGGATATGCAAAAAAAACACTCAATATGTTCTGTCATGCCGAGAAATTCGATTTGTGCGAGCACTCCCAGCGGCAATCGGTCCTAAAACAACATTTTTCCAAAGATATTGCCATTCAAACCAAATGAACATTGAAACCGACGGCTACGCGACACAAATAAAATATTTCCAAGCCATTGCTGAGGTTCTTTGGTTTGTTCGCAAAAATAAAGTTCTTATAACGTCAATGTATACAAAACTTACCATCCTCACGTTCATAATCAATATTGCCTGCCTAATAAATAGCAATATGAGTTATTGGCCATTCATTATTAAAATTAATAAAAAGTAATGGGCCGCAGGGGAGCGTTGTTCATTTTATTAATACAAGAATTCATGAATATTATATCTTTTCAACTGATACGAGTATGAATGAAAATACATTGTGTATTTTATTTAGTATTTACTCGGCAAGAAGTTCCTAGTAATAGTCACTGTGATGTTTATTAGCAGTGGTGATACTTAATTAGTACTTTGGGGAAAGTTCTTCAGGTCACGTTTTTTTTTATACTTTATAATTATTATTATTCTTCTTCTTTTCTTTATTTTTCCTCTCCCATTGGAAGGTGTAGTTCCTTGCCTCACGGGCCGAAACCAAGTGAGGAAGGGTCGTTAGTGGTGACGGATGTGGTGAGAAACTTCCTGACAATGCGGCATGTGTTTAAGATGGAAGCTTTTTGAAGAGTATTAGATGTAAAGGGGTGGATATTTAAAGTTTTAAGGTTATTGCGAAGGGTTTTGGGGATGACTCCACACTCAAAATATACCGGGATTTCGGCGAGCTATAAAAATAGAACCGATTTTGTTCCTATTGTCTACCTGGACAAGTGCTAACTTACTACTTGCGGAAGTGTAAATCAACCTCAAGTAGATTTGATCCACTCCTTTTCATTCATCCACATTTCTGTGTCTATATCCCGCATCGAAATTCTCTTTCTGCATCGGAGTAATTATCACATGAATATGGCCATAAAAAATAATGCCTTTTTTTATAAAAAGCGACTGTATTTTCGGTGTCTAATTTTGGAAACAAATTTGAATTTATGTAAATGATTCTTTTACACCAGGGCATTGTCAACACGAGTGACAGTGGAAAGGAAGGGCCTGCACAAAGGCGGTGTTAATTCGACTCCCGGCGCGTGACGGCATTGTCCACAAATTAGTATTCTCACTGGAAGACGCTACAAAGGAAATAATGGCATAAATTAATATGGTCTCGCAAACAGGACTCTAGAGCTAATTATACTACACTCTTTAATGTTGTTTTAGAATTCCCGTTTAATAAATACTTATTTTAGGTACTGTTGTTTTATTACCGTTAGGTACCTAATTCATGTTGTTCACAAATACACGTTTCTATAAAAGAATGACAACAATAGGTAAAAACGGTAATTGTATTGAGTACTATTTATAAGATATAGACAACTTTTATTTGATATAAAAGACGTTATATTGTAAATTAACACATTTACTTCGTCATGTGTTACCTTTATAGATAAAGTTTATTTCAGTGTTAATATTGACATCATCGGTATATTTCAGTGCTGTGACCGCGAAAGTTTAAATCTAACTCCAATTAGAGACACTAGTGAGGCTAATTTTTACTGTCACGCTCTAATTCTTAATTTAAGTTCAACCGTCATTTTCACCTTTTGAAGATTAAAAAGGGACAAGAGAAAGCCATTCTATTTTTTATTCATCACCTCTCTTTAATTGGTCACAAAAACGAAAAGCATAGCTGGATTTTAAAAATACGATTGGAGCGTGACTTTGTGAATCGGGGCCAGTATTAGATTACAGTAGATTGCTAATATTTAGGTGTCCTCAAGACTAAATTAATGAGCCTGAAAACAGGAGCTGCCGACGGGGATTGTAAATTACCTACACAGATTCACCGTTTATCCTTTATAGTATGAACTGTTCCAATAATCCCTATTTTCATGCCCTAGTAACAAAAAAAATTTTTACTTGAGAGCATAACCAATAATAACATGTAACCAACAATAGCATAATATTATATGTTTTAACTATAGCCGATGAATATTGTATATTGGGCATGAAAAGAGAGTATTAGTGCTACGTGCAAGAGAGACGACGCTCTATGAAACCGAACACCCAATATTTATTGCCTAGAGACATGACTTAAAATAAGAAAATATATAGGTATATTTACAAAAATTGATCTCGTATAGTCTACTACTGTATTTTGTGTGACTCATTCTATTGCAATTTGCTCGAACAAAACCCATCTTAGGTATTATTTTGATGAAATATGTTTAAAAGCCAAAAAAGTCCTTGTACATAATTTTGTAAAAAAGTAAGTTGTCGCCGAATAAGCCGAATAGTTTTAAATAAGCTGATGTAAAACAAATCTTTGCAAAACAACACAATCGAAACACTCCTTATAAAACAAAATTGGATGTCTTTAGAACAGTTCTGTCACGAGTATAATAAAATATCTACCTTTTAAATAAAATGTATCGGCTGCATGATTTCAACCGTACCGCCTCGAGGCCCTTACATTTCTAACTTTTCGAGCAATTACCGAAGTAGTTCCCAAGTTTCTCATCGCCCTCTTCTCAAGATTCTCATTTGGAAGAATGAATTTTCAAATTACAAGCTGCTGTGGTTTAACATTTCCAGTTTTTTCCAGATGTAAGATAATATGTATGTGTGTGTATTATAGGTATAACTTACACTAAAAATCAGAAGTAATGATATTTTAAGACATAAGAGTGAATGCGGTCCAGGAAACTGACCATACAAATTGACTCGGTCAGCTGATCAGTATTTATGAAAAGTATATATTATTATTTTTTTGAGATTTTGTGGAATTTCTGGAACAACATCTGGATATCTGAATGAATCTGGAAAAAAAGTTGTTTGGTTTTATGGGCTAAGCATGAGTATATATATATATGGTATGTATCTTCTTCTTTTCTAGTCGTTGGCAAACCTAGACTGTCTCAGCCCAAAAATCGGCTACAAGAATTTCGTTGTCAGTAGCGTAAATTAAATCCTCCCACGTGCAGCTACTTGGGCACGCAGGGCACAACATCAGATGCTCCATCGTTTGGGGAACGGCACCACACTTGCACTACAATTTAAAACCGTCTGAAAATCCCCACCTGAAAAGGTTCTTCTTACTGTATGGTATGTATGTATTGTATGTCATAGAACAGATACGGCGTAGCCTACAGACTTACCGTAGGCGGCTACACCTTTGCTACAACGACGTAGCAAATTCGTAGCAATGTGCTACGATGAAGATCACAAATTAATTTAAACTCATTTTATCTGTTCGTATTGATAAAGCTTACATAATAAAGTTAGGTAGTTTATTCGACAAACACTAAGCTAATTGTTGAAACTCCTAATTCGCTTTTTAGTGCTCAAGTACTTAGCTAACTATTTTCAGAGCTTGACCTTCCAAGTCCCAATATTATTAAATAGAGCGACTGGCTAGAGACGAAAGTTGAGCCTTCAGTAATATAATAAATAGTTTGATAAGATTACTCAGACGCCGCTGTCCTTAGAATACGTAATGTCTAAATGTGATTATACTAGTTTCGGGTAAATTTACAGGTGGAAATTCCAGCAAAGTGACATTGATATGGGAATAATTAATAAGTGAATATATAGCTACCTAGTCATTTTGAAATATATAACCTATCCTAAAGATAGCAAATGTAATATAATATTCGAGTAGGTAGCAAATACTATTTAAAGGGAAATGACAACTGTCTCGGACTTTCTGGTCGGTTGTAAAAGATTACTCAACATTACTCGTGTCTGGCGTTTTTCTAGCAGCTTTAACTATCTACAGTTGTTAAACTTAGTGGATTCATCACAATATTAAATAAAAAAAAATTTAAAACTCACAAAAAAATAAATTAAGCTTTTAAATTATGAGTCTTACTACATTTCTTAGCAAATTATTTAATAACTTCAGAAAACTGGTTACATGAGCATATTAGATACGTCTGTATCTCGTAGGGGAAGGGGATGTGGTGCAGCGCACAGACAACTTTTTGCGTCAGGTTTTAATAAGCTCGGGGCCTTAGCGGCGCTGACTCAGATACTCGAGAGGAAGAGATGGATACAACACTTGAATAAGGGACGAATCTATTCAAGATCAAAAAAGAATCCAGGTCGGGTAAATAATACACCTGAAAATCTCGGTTACTAAGAATGCTAGCTTAGTAAAATGCTAGCTTTTTATGTTATTAATCCTGTTCGAAAACGGCAGAGTTTATGAAAAACGTATAGTCGATTAATTCAATAATAAGCAAGTTATATTAACGAAAAAAGAACTATGGTTACACTTTAAGTAATGAGATCAAGGACGTCAAAAAAAAAATTGCTGTTTTTTTTTAAAAACTTGTGCCCCTTATTTTTGAATTCTCATAATGTATTTTAAAATTGTACTCGATTTAAAATCTAATAAAGGATACCTAATATATTCTGTTAGCGTATATCTTTTTACATTTATAGCATCAGTAGAAGTGGTAGTATTTGATCGTCAAAGTAGCCAAAATAAGCGGTATTTACGCATAACCCCGCCATAATGTTGAATGCACTATATAATTAGATCACATGCCGGTTGTCTCGCATGCATGTAGCCATACATGAAAAAAAATGCATGCTTCATAAAATGTTCCACTGCACTGCCCTATAACTGTCCCATGTTGTAATCAAAACTGCAATATTGGACACTCGAACTTTTTCATGAAACAAACTCATACGCAGCGTAACCAACTAACCACGCTTGCGTAGTTTTCGATTATTTTCGGGCATAAGCTATTTTCCTGTATGTTTCCTGTAAACCTAATTTTATCTAAATGAGCTGTTGATACAAGATCGAGTCATAAATAATAATAATATAATAATAATTTGTGGGGACATCTTCACACACGGCAATCTAATCCCAAACTAAGCAGAGCTTGTACTATGGGTACCAGACAGCTGATATACAATACATAAATAGATAAATACATACATAAATAGATAAACAAACATCTTCAACAGCTCATATACGTCCCATCAAGGGGCTCGAGTCGAGCCTACCTTGAATTAGGGCGATTAGGCCTTAGTCAACCACACTGGCCCAGTGCGGGTTGGTCATCTTCACACACAACCTCTGAATTTCTTCGCAGGTGTGTGCAGGTTTGATCACGATGTTTTCCTTCACCGTAAGAGCGTAAATATGAATTATAAATTCGAAAACACATAAGTACATGGTGGGGTTCGAACCCGCGTCTCCCGGACGGGAGGCAGCGGCCCTAGCCACTAGACCACCGACGATGCTCATCATCAAAAAACATCATGATTATAATACTTTTATAAGATGCAAAAATAACGAACGGCTGATATTTGTAATTGTGATGTAATATGTAGGCTCGAGCCCCTCGGTGGGGACGTATATGAGCTGTTGATGATGCTGTTAAAAATACTTATAATCATCATCTTTATAAACTTTTACAGTAAATGAGCCGGAGCGGGCTCCATCTCTCCCTCAGTTCTTTGCTCTGTGGGCACATAGCAGCTTCAAGAGGATATTTCATTGATTCCGACACTTTTAATAACGCGGGTCTAAATAGGCTAGCAGGATATCACTATGAGATGTAGCTAAAAGGAAATAAAAAAACAGGGCAGTTAATTTTTGTTTTAAAATAATACTTAGAGGGTTAAAAAAAAAAAAGTATATTTTTCGACGTTATTTAATGTTTGTTAAGAAGACGTTTATAAAATGAAATAAGTGGTGCACTTTAAAATACTACCCTACTGAACAGAAAGACGTTATTAAATCTTAGAATGGAAATGATTCAAAATGTATTGTTTAATTCGAACCTAAACGATTCTTATAATTAGTGTCATAATATTTGCTTTTAGACCTTGGTGTCAGAGTTCTGTTTAATGAACTCTGCTGATTGCTAATTGAATGCTGCATATTCTGCTTTGCTATCACTGATTTCCAACAGATTATATTTTTTATTTGATAGGAGAATAGTGGTATACTCGGAGTTTTATTTCCCGGCTGAAGCGCCACTCGCTTTTCGTTTTCATATTACGTGACTTATTGCTTCGTAGACGTTCACCCGAACTGAACACTCACTAAACACAATCGAAGTTGAATCATTTTATCTATGGTTGAATGT
Organism: Carpatolechia fugitivella; assembly: GCA_951230895.1. Taxonomy (NCBI): domain Eukaryota; kingdom Metazoa; phylum Arthropoda; class Insecta; order Lepidoptera; family Gelechiidae; genus Carpatolechia; species Carpatolechia fugitivella. The sequence goes on along the minus strand of OX579655.1, from coordinate 9,770,702 downwards.
ATGTACTTACCATCTTTCACACTCGTCGATCATAATAACACAAATAATTAAAAAACCTTTTTAAACACAAACTTTTAAATAGCTGAGAAGTATACTTGTAAGCAAAATACCCTAAATTCAAAGTTCTGAGTCCCTGCTACTAACTGTTGAGGAGTTCCCTCATGAGAAGACATTCCTGGCTGCAGTACCAGTTCATGATAAGGATTAAGTTTAGCAATCAAATTTGAACGTATGTGCGTTTTTTATTTAAAAAACGCACATACGAAATAAAACTGATATTTATCAGTTTTGACTTTATGAGCAAAAATGGCGAATTATAACATGCTAAGTAATAACTGAAAACAGCGTATATCAAATTTGAACTCATGATATTATTATATGAATAACCTACCTTTTGCATAAGTCGTAGTGGATTAAGGTTCTCGCACCATAATGTGAAAAACTGTAGAAATAATGATTCCGACATGTGAACAGAAATAACCATTTAACTTATCTAGAAAGATTATCACGGAAAAAATGGAGACAAAAATAAATAACAATGGTGCTTTTAAAGCCTCGTATAATTAAAAGGACACTATATACATTAATACCATCACTCCCCCCTTCTTCCCCTTTCATTCAGAAAGTTAAACGAGTTCAGTGGTTTGTAACAGCTCATAAAAGAATCGCGGTGTATTTCAATAAAAAAAGTTCAAAGGAAGTTAGATATCGGGGGAATAGAATATTCTACTAGTTTTATTCCTGAAGCTAATTATATCTAGTTCTGAAATAGATGATAATGGTTTTGTTTTTCAATCGATATGGGTGACCATATCACACACACACAGTACACAGTATTGTGTACAGTAGTGTCAATAGTGTCCAATAATAAATATTTAGCTGCCGCATTGTACTTCTATATGGCACAGAACAAATCAAATCAAATCAAACATTATTTATTTTCATAGGACGTTGTTATATCGTTATATCGCTGAGATTCGCCATTACATGTAATTTTTTGGTTGAGTTCACTAACACAATGGCGGAATCTGTGGAGAAGAGTTCACCGAAGACACTCCACAGTCGTAGCATCTTTTGCGTTTGCTTTTTTAAATAAAATATGGTCATTTACAAAGTTCATGCTTATTACATATTGAAAAAACTTACTACTCAAGCGACCTATTTACATGGACATCTGTCCTCTAAGTAATCAGATATCTGCTTTACAATTTCTGCTTTACCGATTACCAAATTACGTAAGAAGAACTAATACTATCCATAGAGTTATCAAATCATAACAGAAAACACTTGGTGGCTTGAAAATTTTATTAGCAGTGCCAGAGGGGCTGGTGACTAGCTACACAAATTAAAATATTCTAAAAAGTTAGCACTTTAATATGGTGTGAAACTTTTCTTCATCATGTAACTGTAGATGAATAATACATGCAACTCTCAGCTGCGCAAACCGACGTCATTATTTTTGTAATAATTCCAAACAGGAAATGTGTGCGAGGTTCAGAACAAAATTGCAAACAACTCTTGCAATTATAATTTGTCGAGGTTGTTGGCTCTGTGGATTATGCATGAAGTGAAGCAGTGGTTGGTCCGGCAGGATGTACCTACCTCCGATTAATATTTATAGACTGTGACACGCCGAACGCCCGTAGAGACTCCGTTTCTTTTGATTTTAAATTCGGGGTGACGCGGACTTGTTGCATTTTGAACAGCTCTTCTTTTTTGTGTTACATAAACTGGGTTGAAACAAAACTTACCATAATAATATTGTATATTTTAACGGCCGGTAAAGAAAAACAAACACAAGTCATGTAATAGTTTGATGTTAAAAAGTCACAACAGTAAGTTTTTTGTAAACTGTACTCGCTTGTAGTTTTTTATTTGTAGATCTCTCAAGGTGTGTGGTGTAGGGTGTGTAGATTCCAGAGTTCTTTTCAGTAATTATACTTATATTTTTGTTGTTTTATTATACATCTCATTAAAATATTATTTTCAGCAGTATTTTATCAAAGAAAATCTCATATAACCTTTTATTTTCGTTTCAACAAATTGTCTTTCCTTTGTTCTATTACAACTGGCAAAAAGGCGAATTCACTGTAAAATAAAACGAGATAACAAACAAAATACCTTCCTCGGATTAAGCAAAACGTCGTCGAGTTACAAAACACACGAGCGGGAACAAAATGCGAAAGGAAGCAAAAGATAAAGCAAATGGCGTTAGGGCGAGCGCGAAGCGTGGAGAATAATGTCTTCCAGGGAAATTACTGCAGGCTTAGGGGATGCCACTCGGCGCGAAGAGGCGGGATGTGAGGGCTAAGTGCCTTTTTTCCACGTTATTTGACGTGTCGTTCCATATTGCATATCTAAAGGCACAAAGCAACAATTTTCCTGTAATGCTTTCTAGAAACGTAACATCTAAGGACATATAAAAGCCATTTTCACTTAACGCCAGAAGATCGAATGAGAATAGTTTAACGATGTTTCTAATATCCCATTTGGGTGGGGAGTGTTTAGGCCGTTAACTCGCCACGCCTGGCCTAATTCGGCCGGATAAGCGCTTTCCTAGTAGATTGCTCCACTCGTAACTAAGAGGGCTCTACGAACCACATTGTCGGGTTATTCCACCGCTATTTTATTTTATTTCACTCCGTATAAAAGGGCAACAAAATGAAATTAGAGTTAATGTTGAAGCTTTTATTTATTTACAAAATTACCAACATATAGTATCACCTTGGGAATTTGCAGTTTTACTTGCGTTTACGCCATTAACATCATTATTTACACATCAATCGTTATTATGAAACCTCATTAGTTACAATTCATTAATAGGTTGTTCACCAAGAATGCTTACAAATTATCATTCGATTATTAAAATGCACTGAACACATGCAATAAACTTTTTACTTGTATACACGAAAGAATTATTATTATTTCAAAAAATTAACAGGACTGTATGTACCTATATAGTATAAGTACGTATAGATATATAAATATTATTTTCAGGTATTATGTTGCAAAGTGAGCGTTATTGAGTTAGATACTATTTAGAAGGGAAATTATGACAAAATACACGTTATTATTTCTACTTGCATTCTCAGTCAAAAATATTCATAACAAAAGGAGAGCCCAGAACACTACTAAATGATAAACAAATACAAACAAAAAATACAAAATCTTTATTTTTATCGCCTATTTACATAGTTTAACATTTCTGAAGTCTCCTTTTAGACTTTTAGATAAAGTGTTCAGAGTATACCCACAGATAAGTATAGATCGCTGGATAAACTATGCTCAAACTATTAAAAATAATGTTAGGCATAAAATCGCGCTCTCATCCCCTTACTATTACTATTAAGGTTCAGAATTGTTGGCCTCATCCTTCGGTATTAATATTACATACACAATAGCGTAAATGAATTTTATACAGGTACATAGAGTAGATATATTAACGTATTCTAATTAAATTAAAAGGAAATCAATTCTTTGGCATTTATCTACTACTACAAAGCGTAATTTACATATTTTATTGTCACAGGTGTGAGAAAATAATGATTAAAATAATATTTTGTTAGAAATATTAGGTCAGTTACAATTTACAATAGTATCGATCACTTGTTTTTATTAATAATAATTGATTATTATTTTTACTTTTACACAATAAGTAATACTAATAACAATCAATGACTTTTATCTACATAAACATGAAATAGATATGCTTCAGACTTTTATAATTTAAAAATAATAGATCACGATTTCGTACCTAAAACATATTTAGCTATGAGCCTAATTAAATCGAACAAACAACTTTAATTACAAAACCAACCAATTTAATTGTATTATTGAATTTTTAAAATACCTACCTACTTGTACTGCTGTTAAATAACCAGGATAATTGACGCAATTTTAAATGAAAAATAAAATAAAGCCATGATATAAGATTTTTTCAGTGAAGGAGCTGTGTTATACATTAAATTTTTTATAAATATTATAGTGTAGGCCGCATACTTCATTAAATGACTTTCGATTAATTAAACATTTTGACGAACGAAATTTTGATTACATAGCATGCGTAGTAGAGTTTAGTACATCATTTCCATAAGTATCGCAATTTTCGTAGAAAAGCATTCATACCGCGACAATACTGTAGCTAGTTAACCATAGTGAAAGACGGGTGAGATTTCGTTTCATTTTGCGTTTGACCTTCGATCACAGGTTTAACATTGTAGTTAATAAGCGTCCTTTTATTTAAAAATCCTTAATTTTCACCGTAGTACCCGTAGTACGTATTGAACGAAACTTGACTAAATATAACTTTAATCGAAGCTAGATTAATCGGTTACAACTTTACATTACACAACACTAGCCTTCGGTTAGTTCTTAAAAAATAATGGAACAATTGGAATCATTGGAAGACAAAACATAACAAGTAAAGAAATATTTTGATTCCCGATAGTTATTTAAATTATTATGGGGATAACATACTTATAATAGATTATGTACACATGTATAAAATCGTATCTTTTTAATTAAAAATCTATTTACAATATTTCTAACTATGCTACGAGTCGTTTCTTGTCGGAATTAGGTATGGATTTTAATTGAACATCAAATTCTTAATGAATAGTATTTGATATATTGTAAGATCTAAACATTGAGTTTAACATAGTGCCTGTACATATTTAATTTTTAATATTGATGATACATTTTACTTTCTTAGCGGGCATCTGAAAATCTATGCTATATGAAAATATCTTGAGTGTGCTATCGGGGAGAACTGTTAAAAATACTTATGATTATGAATGTCACAAATAGGTGGCTCAACCCGTCAAACTTTCCATTCATGCTTGTCTTAACATTTGCCTATCTATAAAGACTTGCAACAAGAAAAGTGAAATTCGGTTTAAACAGCGTCAGTCACAATAACAAAGAATCTTCTGAAACTAGTGATATATAAATTACAAAACGTCATTACATTAAAGCCTTTCACACACAGCGAGGATAATATTATATATTTAGGGGTAATCAGACCTATTGATACCTAAAATTTGTATGCAAACAGCGGCCAAGTATTTCGATCACCACAACGGCTGCGATTTGCCATATCGATTTTTCAAGAACAGTATAAACTGTACAAATATCATTTACATTTCAAAAATTAAACTTTTTTGAATCTATAAAAAAAGATGTTTAGTTTAATTAGAACCACCACTGACTGAACCACCACTCGAGAGGATTTGCATTTATAACACGTATCTAAATAAATATCTGTGATAAATATAACGACGCTGTCTGTGACGGGCTTAAAACCCAAATAGTCATGATTGTGCTGTACTACGTATTTGGCAATTGACATACTATGTTACCTATGTTGATGTGTATTACCTTACATGTTAGTTCTGTGTCGGTTCTTCAGAGATCGAACTCTCTTCAGGTTGGTCATAGTGATCGCGTCGTTAGGCTGGAGTTGGAGAGCACGGTAGTAGGATGAGATTGCCGCGTCGTATTTGCCATTCAGGTGTAGAATAGCTCCAAGATTTGAATGGTGTTCGGGATTCTATGACAAAAATATTGCGTTTTATTAATAAGTTCCAAATACACGGTGTGCCCTCACAGGTTTCCACAAACTTGCGTCTGGTGTAACATTCTAAGATGATCGAAAAAATTAAGAAATAAAACTAAAAATACTGGAAAAGAAATCAGGTTTCTATTATTTTCCCCTACGCAATGTATCACGTACGCGCGCACTAAGAAACCGGGCGCTGCGAATTCAGTGCGCGTCCGTGCGTCCTAATTTGTAATACATTACTGGTTCGATCGACCACGCTACTCTGTTGTTTAACTTCCAATCCAATCCTTCGGAAGATTTTGTTTTAAGTAAATATGCTCAAGCAGAAAATCTAACTATATACCTAACTTCATTTATGTAGCTTAGAATAAACATTATTTACTGGTTTTTTGTTGTAGTAATTTTGTTTTAAAAAAGTATAATGTAGTAAATGCAGTATAAATATGAACATAATAAGACGGAACGAAATCCCGATGGATATTTCCAATGTGATCAGAGTAACGAGCACACCTACTATTTTATGGAGGCCCAGAATTAGGTGCATAGACTTGTGATGTTTTAATCAAATTTATATTTATGTATCTTTTTTTTGTTAGAGGGAAGATTTTATTTTCCGACTACGCCAAACGAAATATACTCTTGTAGGTAGGTATTATTCTTGTAACTATATGAAGTGTATCAACAAACTAACTAGTATTAATTTGTAACGTGTAAGTACAATATTATAATAGGCAAATTTTGGAGCGAGGAGAGTTCTATGGCTTTAACTTAGGAGTAAACAATAACATTTCTATATTATTCACAATACAATAACATTTACTATTAATTACAATAACAATAACAAACTCTCGGTAGTGTTGCCAGGAACGGTGAACAAGAAACCGCTTCGACCAATAAAAACAGATATTTACATAATATAACTGAAGAAGACTATATATAGTCAACTAATCAACATCACCAGCTCATATACAACCTCAACGAAAGGCTAGTACTCTGAAGGCGATAAACCACGCTGGTCCAGTAAAGGTAAATCAACTTTACATAACCTTTGAATTTCTTCATACCAAGAAAAGGAAACGTAAAACCAATCAACGCCGTCTTCCAAGGCCGTCTTACATACTTGACTTATCCCGAGTTTAGCTCGACCGCCCAGGCACTTTTTAATCAAAGGAAAATATCGGCTATTATTTTGGTGAAAAAAAAATTAAATTATTGAGACTTCGTAACACAATGACTTACTTCAGGTTTCAGTTCTGCTGCTGTTGCATACCATTGCTCGGCGGCGCTGCAACGCTCCGAGTCCCGAAGCGCGCGCGCCGCCGCCGCCGCCCTCACGTCATCCTTTGGATCCAGCTTAGCTGCAGCCACATACTGATCTGCTGACTCGCTTAGCCTTCGTTGCGACCACAAGAACATACCTGTTGAACAAAAAGATATGAATCCGGTCACCTAAGGCCACTTCCCATGAAATGCCACTTCCCTGAACGGCCACTTCCCATGAAAGACCACTTCCCTGAACGGCCACTTCCCATGAAAGGCGACTTCCCTGAACGGCTACTTCCCATGAAAGGCCACTTTCCTGAACGGCCACTTCTAATTTTTAACTTATTATGGTCTCTATTTACTTCTCTAGGAAAAGAAACAGAATAGACAGACGGACAAACTGAGTGAAAGTATATTATGTACCTATTTTAATTTTCACAAAATTATTTCAAACGACATACTATCCATAGATATATAGATTATATTTTAAAATAACGAAAAGTGTATGACTTACCGAATTGATCCCTCACTGAAGGGTCGTTAGGTGCTATAGTTACTGCTTTCTTGAACCACAGTTCTGCTTCTGCTACTCTACTTGCCTAAAATAAAAAGATCATTGTAAATAACTTCATATTCACGAAAAACAATAATAATAAATAAATAATAATAAGATCCCAAACTAAGCAAGGCTTGTACTATGGGTATCAGACAGCTGATTATATATTACATAAATAGATAAATACATACTTATATAGATAAACAACATCCAGACACAAGGCAAACACAAGTGCTCATCACACGAATGTTTGCCCTGGGCGGGATTCGAACCCGTGACCCTGTGCTTCGAAGGCAGGCATACTACCGACTAAGCTACGGGGCCGTCAAACGTACACCTGTTTGTTATAGTAGCGAGTGCTTACATTTCTGGCAATAATTTGAGCCATAGTGATGTGTGCAGCCACATTGTAGGGCGCTAAGCTCAAAGCTGAGAGAATACTACTTTCTGCCTGGTTCCACTGCTCCAGCTGCACGTATATTTCTCCTGCCATAGACAAGATGCTCTGCGAACAACAAATCAAATAATCCACTAACTTTCTTGTTGGTTTTATCTGTTTCGCCCAGACGCGAATTTTCATCATACTTGGACCTTAGTTCAACTTTGATAAGAAAACTAAACTCGCTGGCGCAGCGAGATAAAAATTAAGAGTTATACAAACACTTTAAGTGGAAACTGTTTACTTATTCTTTAACGAATTAGTGTCAGCACTTTGGAAATACAAAAACTCGTTACTACTTTATTCCTTTAAACATCGTCATGATTTGTCTAGAGCTTTGTATTAGTTATAATGACTTGATTTTTCGAAAACTTTAACATAAATGTTGAGCTAAAGTTTACCAATCAATACAGAGGATTACAGAAATTGGCGTTCGTTAAACTTACATGTCTGGTCCATCCCACTAAAGGAGCGTTGCTTTGCGGTAGTATTTGCAACGCCTCTTTGTACGCCATCAGGGCTTTATTCCAATTTCCCACTTGCGAATGTAAAGCGGCTAATTGTACCAAAGCCGATACTCTGGCCGCATCATGTTCGCGTCGGTCTCGAACCCGTGACCCGTCGGCGCGTGAGCCGGCTCGCAACACATTCGCCGCCTCCGCCATTCGACCGTCCGCCATCAACGAAACGCCCATGTTGACGTATGCCACTAGAACAAATGGCCAATTTTAAAGGTGTTTTTACAGCCACGTTGAAAGTAAAAGTTTCCATTAATTATTATAAGTTTAAATAACTAACTTTTAATAATGCTTCAAGCGCACTACCCAGTAGCAAACAGTCACTTAACATCAAAACTATTAATAGAGAAGTTCACGAGAGATACGAAACGCTAATGGAAGTCAAACAAGACCGTATTGGCTGAGTATTTCCCCAGTCTTAATATACTCAGTACAACTTCACCATCTGACCACAAACATTGACTTTAGAAAGCACTCTTGGCCAGCTTGCTTTAGTTCTTCCGACAGCTTTCCACAAAACTTTTACAGCGTTACAACTTATGCAAACCCCACACTGACCACTCTCCAATCCATTTGTGGTCTAGTTTATCATTGAGTTTTCGCAGTACTATCGGCAACTCTAAATAACTCTAACTTGAATAATTTTCGCTTTCCGAAAATCAATATCGTTTTCGAAGGAGGTTAATTGATGGAAATAATTAAATTTATTAATTTAAGTTACGAAGTATGGTGAAATAGCGGGTTCTTCACTTGAACGTCTGTAGTACTTACAAGCCATTGAAGGTCTAAAGTAAATTGCTCTCTCGAAACTCTTGATGGCTTCTCCGTAGCGTCTCTGGTTTTGGAGGAGAATTCCCCTGGAACAAACAAATGAGGGTTTATATAAACTCTCTTAACTCAGTCAAATTAATAAAGCATGTACTTAATTGAAATTACAGTGCTAGGTAAATACAAAATTAACAGGATATTAATTTAATATTAAGATAGTCAATGCAAAGAACGAAAATACTTTTATAGTTTTTTCATCTTTATTTTTATTTTTTTTACTTTTGGTCATTATTTGTCCCGTCATGATTTAATATAAAATAATATATATAGGTAGTACATAAGAAAAAATATTGATAAATATTGATCAAGCTATATAAACTGATCGATATAATTAACTAAATGACAGTTTTTGTTTCAATAATACTAATCAAATTCTAATTATCAATCGTTGTGATCAAAACAGTTATTTACTAGTCACGAAGTCTATCTATAATTCAGCTTTTCGATTCATCCTGAAGGACAACACGGTGCGGTTTCATTGAATATTTGTTCATCCCTGTTGATATTATAGCTACAATCTGATATCAACTGTATGTATAAACTCGTAGATGTGGAGTGCAATATTGTCCGCATGAATTATGCAGGGCAGCGTCGAGGCTGGGGGCTACAGCTACACTAATGAGAGCGTCGTCCGCCGGCCGCCGGCCGAGCCATTATACCTCCTCTGCGCCTACAATAATTTGTTACTAATTCCTTTCTAATTATTGTACCTACCTAGCGGCCAGTGAGTACTGCATTTTGTATTCTGTGGGAGTTCCTTCACTAATGTTTTTAAGTATGATATACGAATATGTTTCTCGTGCAATACACCATGTATTTCTAAAGCGTTTTAATAGATAAATGCTAAGCTGTGAGATTAAAACAAACTTCTTTTTTTCAAACTGTTTTTTTGTAAACCCTGTTAGATGACTCATTTGTAGAGAAAATTAAAATAGTAGATATTTTTTGTTAAAATCAAAGGTTTGATTACTTGTGTTGAAATCGCCCATAACTTAAGGATGTTTTAAACCTTTAAACCACCGTCATGCGTAACATACATAACATGGTATGATATCATAAAATAATATAATGTTCACGAATTGCTACCTTTCTATAACATAAACCAATACAAAATGTATGATTCATTAATATTTGAATATTACCTAAAGGATGAAAAACCCATTCTAATTATTGTAATGTCTTTCTAGGGAGTTAACTTTCATTGTGTATTCAGCAAACACTCTCCCTCTAATGTTTCAGGGTGTGCGAGTGTGCGTTTAATGACATCCACTTATATGCGTATTACGTTTGTGTGTGCGTGTCTCAGTTGATGCAATATTGATGGCTTTACATTACTCAAAAAGTTTAACAAAAATAGAGCGACTAATAAAATCATTACCACCAGCTTATACGTCACAAAAAAAATCTGAAGAAACGAACATCACCGTGTCCTTTTTTATTTATCGCCTGATAATTTTAAGTTTTTTGGAGTTGGTTCATCGTTAATTATGTCCCCACCGAGGAAAGTTTCAAAAGAATTCAGTCAAAATAAATTAATAAAGTATAGTGCTATATTATAATCTAACTAAGATTATAATAGTATAGGCTCTGTCAGACAAATGGACAGATGGACATACAAAAGCAATTTTGGCAAAGGTGAAATGGAGACGCTTCGCACTCGCTCGATAATTATATTGGGAATATTGTCGTTTAGTTATTTTTCAGATTTTAGTTTTAGAACAATCTACCCTCAATTGCCGACAAAGCTAATGTCAATCGTTTGCTTACGATCAATCTACCTTCAAACTCCGACATATATATTTTTTTATTTGTATGAAAATGATTGATAAGTACTTATATACTTAAGACTAAAATTACGCCAAACTGCATGGCAGTTTGTTGGCGTAATAATATAGATATTTTCCCATGAGAACAAGACATTTTCCCGCAGTTAAGCTTTTCTAAATGTTGACAGCGGTAAATTAATTATTAAAAACCATACCATCCAGCGTGATCTTAGCTCGCACTAGTTTTTGTATTTCAAATCAAACTATCAATGTACCTTCAATCTCCGACATAATAGATATTTTCCCAATGAGTCATTTTCCCGCGGTAAAAAGTATTCTGAATGTTGATCCGTATAATCAGTTATCAATATACCAAAGTTCATTAAAATCCGTTCAGTAGATTTTGGGTGATGTGTGCACAGACATGTAATATTATTACATACAGACAAACATTTTTACAATTGTTGTTTTGGTATCTATATCGATTACTGTCTACACCCCCATTGAAATTTAATGTACAGATACGGCTACGGTACAGTTTTATTATATTTATTAATTTGATATTTTTCAGAGAAAATAATTTTGTATTGATATTGTACAAGTTTAGGGTAGGCTCGAGCCCCTCAGTGGGGACGTATATGAGCTGTTGCTGATTGTAAAAGTAAATATTCATAGACTAGCGGGCCGCCCGCGGATACGCTCACGTTTTCCCGTGGGAGTAATACTTTTTCCCGTAAAAAGTATGCTATGTGTTAATCCAGGGTACAAACTATTTCTATTACAAATTTCATTCCAATCCGTTCAGTAGTTTTTGCGTGAAAGAGTAACAAACATCCATACATACAAACTTTCGCGTTTATAATATTAGTAAGAGGATAGTACAATAAAAACATTTTCCATGAAATAGAAAGGTCAGTTTACTATAATGATAGTTCTAATTACGATCGAATTTAGATAAAACATCCAACATGATTAGTATTTTACCCTTATCAGACTTTACATACGATAGTCGGTAATAAATTGAATAAATGAATACTGAAAAGCAATTTTGTGTTAGAGCGCGTGACACTATCGCTACAGTGATCGTAGATCACCAGACCAGCTAATGTAACCAACTAGTTTTAACTATACCTTGATAAATCATTACCATTTCATATGGGTCAAGTTGGCAAGTTCGATTACCCCCTCCGTGGCCTCATTGTCAACTGAGTTTCGCAACCAAGTGTTTCCTTTTTTGTATCTCTGGTTGCGAAACTGTGAAGTTTATCGATCAAAGAAAAGACGATCGTCTTTGGCAAGTTGTGAAACTCAGTTCAAACTCCAGGAAGGCAATACCGACCCAACAACCTTGGCATCGATTTATTATTAAGCCGGCAATACATTTTTCCGTAGATAATAGCCGGGTGGAACCGCTGCTTAACGTTCGCTTGCTTACACCTGATTACACTTACCGAGTGGAGTGGCGAGACAGCAAACATGTCACTCGGCCGAGACAGTGCTGTGGCCGAGTGAGTGTTCACACGTATTTCTGATATTGTGGCGAGACAGACAGTTAGTTCAGTTTATACGCACAAGAACAACGACAAGTGACACGATATGGATCGGAAAAAATTGATTACAAAAACCACTAAGTTGCTTATACCTCTACTAATAGAAGAATTAACAGAATTGTTGGCTAAAGAAAAACAGGGATGCAATTTATACAGTTGTATAAATTTCACTGTGGTGTCAAAATCCCATTTCCCAACTATTGAGATGTTCCGAGCCATGTTTTTTGCCCTCAATATTCGCGGGATAAACTAACGCGTACGCACCGAGTGGCGAGTGGTCGCCGAGTGCACGCCGAGTGCGTGTTTAGATCCACCGAGTGACTGAACGAGACAGTGCGGGGAAGTGGAGGGGTGGGTACTCGGCCTAGTAAATAGAACGGGGTCCGAGTGACTCTCATGTATTTACAAATACCGAGCGCTCAGCCGAGGGCACTGTCTCGCCACTCCACTCGGTAGGTGTAATCAAGCCAGAATCATGGATTCATCGTACTTTTCCATCAATCAGGTATCTTGATGATGATGATGATGATGATGTCCTAACCAAACTGGAGAGAGTCTCAGAAAGTATTTTTTATTTGATCACAGTGTCTCCACCAGGATTCAAACCCGGAACTGTAATGAGACTCGAACGCCCAACCAATCGGATTCCTTGATGAAAAATACGCGTCCCACTTAATACCTCACAAATAGCATACCCATTGTTGCTGTTTTAGCGCTTTTGTCGCCAGATCTAGGCTCTTCAGCACATTTTTTCAAAATATAACAACGCGATTAAAAAAAATTGTGGAATCTGGTAGAAAATTCAAAAAAGTATTGGCAACCTCCAATTAGGCCAAAAAGTCGGGATCCAGAGCCATAAAAGTTAACAAACGTCGTCAATATGAGACTATATTTGTACTATATTTGACTGTCCCTATATTTGTATTTTCATATAAATAAATAAATAAATAATATTACCAAAGTCTTCAATAAAAGCGAAAAATAGGAACCTCATCTGGCAAAGGCATATCATCTGCTCCTGAATACGAGGTGACCACGAAAATGTGATGGAGTAGTAAAACTTAGTTGTATGTAAAAATAACATAAAATTGTCATATAGTCATTAAAAATGATTGATTTTCTTATCAACAGCTTATATTTAGTGGAATTTAGCGCTTTGAGGTCCTATTTTCCAAAACATAGCGCTTTTGTCTTTTGTCTTGTCTAAGAGTTTAGTGGATTTCTTTTTCCTCGAACGGCAACACTGAGGATACTCTAACCTACAAATTAAAAATAATAATAGTTAAAGAATTACAAACAAAGGTTTGATAGATATCGTGTGTGTTTAATATAAGAATTCTAACATTACGACTACTACCTTTACTGCTACGACATAAGAACGCTCCAAAGACCAAAGCGTTTCGTTGGTCACGCAGTTTGGATTATTATTTTACTTGCAAAAGTTTAGTAATTAAGATAATCATGGAAGGTTTTGTAAGTCGTTAAAACTTGTTATAAATTCTACCGTAAGTAGCACCCGTTGTATTTTATCTCATTGGTAATTGTCAGTAGTTACGCGGTAGTTAACAGTACCCGCTACTTTGTACATAATGCGAGTTTAATTTGGGTTCCTTTTTTTTCAACGGGGTGGTTCTTGTGTGATCAACTGTAACTTTGAGGGTCTCCTTTTTTTCTTATCATATCTTTTTATTTAATTTTAGTTTTCAGGAAAATCAACAGCTAACACAACTATATTATAAAACATTAATGTAAGATAAGCGGCCAATTACAGATCTTCAATAATACAGCATGATTTTGTAATCCCAAAATTTAAATATGATGTTCAGATCAGACCATCTTAAGCAACAACTTTTCCCAAGGAACATGGGTTGAAAACCCCCCAAAAAATCGACTATTCATTCAAAATACACAATCAACTTTACTAATTTGGTCGAATTTTTTTATTAAATATTCAAATTTACAGAGAAAAAAGATACAAACAAAAGCAAATAAAAACAAATACAAATTGGTTTAATAAACGAGCTGTAGTTACTTACGATGGCAGTTTTAATAACATAAAGTGCACTGAAGCCAGCGAGTGTTTTTTCCTTTATAGTAAGTAATATTGTAGACACAAACTACACGTGAGATAGGCATGGTATACTGCTGTTTTTATTTTTTATGAACATATTAGATATAAATATTTACAAGATTTCAATATCGGATCAATATTTATTGTAACTTCACAAGGAAACTCTCAAAGAGATTAGATTAATTTTCTATTGGCCTTAATTTTGTTTTAATTTGACACTATTTTTGTACCTAGGTACCTAAAATTGTAATAAACGTCTCAACGACTAAATATAAAGTTTAAGTAGAATAGAAGAGTTGTACCCGAAGTTCGATTTCAAGAAAATAGTATCCAAGAAAATAGTCACATCTCCAACTTGGATTGAAACAGCAACTACCACTTTCTAGTTTTAAATCGCGAAATTAGTTGTGGAAGCGTGATGGCGACAAAGACACGGTCAGGGAGCGAGGGGGGAGGTGCGCGGGCCGGGGCGGGGGTACAGACGGCACGCTGAAATGCTGAAACTGCGCGGCCGAATGAACACCGTCCGCGGATGAACTTTAAGTACTTTTCACTTTGGTAATCCTCTTATTTCCCTTTGTGTCGCGGAATAAACATCGGCAACTGAGTGCTCATAAAGTTAGACCACTGATTCCTCTTTTAAATTTATTCAAAATCACGTCATAACGAACGCCTCACGATATTGCCTGCGTTTAACGTCTTGAAGAAGACATACTGTGCAATTTCGCTCGCTCCAGTAACAGATGAGAAACAATTTACCGTCGTCGTCGTGGTGTAAGCTCAACACACTACACAATGCAGAAAGAATTTTATGGTTCCATTCATCAGTCGCCAAAGAACGGCCGTGTATTATTTTGGAATTGCTCCAAGTTATTTTCAATTTTCTAAGCGAAAATGAGAGTGCGTGATGTTGGGTACCAATTTATGTGAAACTCGAGTGACGTATCACATTTTGCGGTCCGACCACTACCATAAAGTTTGTCGCGGTGAAAGCGATATTAAATGACTTGCAATTTTAGACGATCAATTGCACCTTCCATGATTCCAAGTTGTTTGTTGTAGATAGTGTTTATAAACATTAAAAAAAAACGTAATTAATTATTAAATCTTTAAAATTGAATTATTTTAGTAAATCTATCAGTATTGAACAATAGTCTTGGATTAGAATAAGTAATTATTCAATATACTATATAGTGTTAATCATTAATTATTCCGTTTACATCGAGCTCCTAGACAAAATCAACACAAACATTTGGTGTCTTGTGCTAAACCAACTCCGATACACCCTACAAATTTGACTAGAATCACTAACCAAAAACTGCCAGAGCTTAAAGCGAAGTTAAACACGTCGTGCACTTGCGAAAAGATTACGGGCCATAGATTAAAGCTGTGGCGCAATTCATTGAACTGGAGTGGTTTCATTCATTCCGCATTTGACAAATCTTTGAAAAGATCGGTATCGGAAAAGAGATTCGAAAATGACGGTACATAATTATCGGGAACATCTCTACTCTTTGAACATCTATGGTACCTCCATGCACTAATCTGCAAGCACGATTAATTTGCTTTTGGTAGTGAGTTGCATTCATGCAAAAAAACAATGCTTAGGGACTGATTTAGCATGAAAGGTGAAATTTTGGCAACATGTGTTTTTAGGGTAAATTAGACCCTTCTGGTCTCGATTTTCGGAGTTGCCAAGATGATTTTTTCCAATAAAGGTCAGAAATATGGCGGCCGAATCTCGAAAAAATAATTTAATTCGCGAAGTTTACGTATATTTTCATTAGAAAAACATTCTGTATAGTCCTTAAGAACTAAGCTTAATATTATAAAAATCAGACATAGTATTTATTACGATTTTTGAGATTTTTCTGTTCGCGACATTCCAAGAAACTCGCTGGCTCATCCTATAAAAGATGTACACATGAAAGCTATTATTATATTATAATATATTCATGTATTATTATTGTATATTGCTATTATTATATTGTATTCTGTGACGTGAGACAAATGCATGAAACTAACGGATTTTGTGAAACTTACCTATTGCCCTTGTACTCGTAATAGGCACAAGTTACAGAGTACTAATATAGACTGGCTCCGGGTACTATACGTCCATATTATTGGGCGCACAGAGATGGGGTAGGTCTGAATTCTCGGCATTCCGGATGCTCGCACTTTAATTAGGTGCAGGTACGATAAATAGTGGTGACGAAATATTAGGTTTAATTCGGCGCGTTCCCCAAACATGGCCGGATAAATTGTTAGTAATTTATGCAGCGAATGCTCACGAATGGCGCGGATGCCGCGTCAGGCGATACAGTCACGCGATCGCGACATTCCGCCGATCCGGCGAGGTGACAAATTGTGAATAGAATTAATGTTTACCATCGCACTGGAATTATAACCAACGCGTTATTTTGATATGTTCCAAATTAAGTTAATTAGATGACTAAATCGTCCACACTTAATTACCTGAAATTGAGATACGAGTTTGTGAGAGTAATGCTATAGTATAGGCTGGGTACTCACCCAGGGAACCGAAGGACTCAGATCACTCGATCTGAGTCCTTCGGTGAAGGAAAACTTCGCGAAGAAACCTGCCAACTCTTGCGAAGAAGAAAGGTTATGAGTTAAGTCAACCGACCCGCATTGGACCAGCAGCGTGGTCAACTAAGGCCTAATCGCCATACTTCAGTGTAGGCTCGAGCCCCTCGGTGGGGACGTGTATGAGTTGTTGATTATGATGATAATAGGCTGAATTAAAAAAAAAAAACTTGTTGAGCATGTTTTTCTTGAGTTCAATTGTGGTCAAAATAAATGCTCGTACATTAAGAACATATTATGTAAAAGATAAATATCATAGTTGTTTGATGATGTTATATTTATTAATATACATTATTTTTGTTTTAACAACATCGCTATCGATGTCGCGCATTAGAGACTTGAAAATGGTCTGCATAGCTTAACGTGTCGTTTGACTACAGAACAATTTAAAAACCACTTTAAATCGGAGTTACTTCAGATTACTGTAACAATCGGATATACCGGTTTATAGATGATTCTCTTTGAGACACGCTTTGGGAATCTTTTATAGATAATAAAATTTATGCATACTGCTGTCGTCAAAGCGTTGGTGGTTGGCTTGAGCTGCTGCTTTCCATTTGGGAAGCAGCAATTCAAATCCCACCACGTAGCAGTGATTTTTCAAATTTCGAATTCATTATTTACGGTTATTTATTCCCTTATTCAAGATAAGGTCGAGCCGTCGACGACTGGTTGTTGATAAATGTGAATTTCAGTTGAGGCAAATAGTTAAAAGAAGAAGAGTAACTATTAAATACTATTTATTACCAACTGTATAACAATTGTCTGTTTGTACGTTGATTGTAGGTTTAAGAGCAAATCTTAATGGATTCCATCAGGTCACGAACTGCGGCCTGAGTTTAAGCCCAGCTTCGTGCAAACCCGAGAAATGTGAATTTTGTAGTGTTTAAGTAATAGGAGCGGTACACTTATGTCCGATCCGAATCCGTGAAAATAACATTCGGCGTGGTCGTAGAATTATTTGTATTGTAGCTTACGCACTAGATCTAATTTCCATCCGTCATCCAAACCCAAACTACCATACAAATAGTTCTACGGATACTCCGGACCGGTTTTCACGGATACGGATCGAACATAGTGTACCGTTCCTATTACTTAAACAATACTCACATTTCTCGGGTTTGCACGAAGCTGGGCTTAAACTCAGGCCGCAGTTCGTGACCTGATGGAATCCATTAAGATTTGCTCTTAAACATACAATCTACCTACCTATATATATATATATATATATAAACGGACAATTGTTATACAGTTGGTAATAAATAGTATTTAATAATTACTCTTCTTCTTTTAACTATTTGCCTCAACTGAAATTCATATTTCATCAACAACAAGTCGTCGACGACTCGACCTTATCTTGAATAAGGGAATAAAATAACCGTAAATAATGGATCGGATTTGGATCGGACGTACAAAAAACTACTACTGATATTACTATTCTTTTTCTTCATCTTGTGGATTGTCCTAATATGGAGTATAGACGATTCTCAAAAAAGAAAGTTGATAAAAAACAAGTTATTAATCGTCAGAGGTTTTTTCAAAGTCTGTCTTAAATTTTTCAAAAGAATATGGTTTTAGGCCCTTACCGAAAAATATAATACCTGTTTAATTGCTACAGAAATTATGACATGCATACGTATACTTACAAGATACAAGATTTTCCATTTGATACTTATTTCCTAGCAAAATTTATTCAAGAAATTCCACTTTTGAAGTTTGTTACCACTTAAAAGATTTTGTAAATAGAAATTTACTGCAAAAGTCGTAAGCTCAGGTAGTCAGAATTCGTCGAGAGTAACTTACTTTAGTCACTTTGCAAAATACTTTTGAGAGATATTTACATAACTAAAGTTTGATTTAATTTAGTTTGAAAAAGCTCTGTCATTAATTAGCTCACGAAATTTTCTTGCTTACTTACTCTTTCGAATTTCGCGCTTTGGAGATTTATACCAAAAAATGCCCAAGAAGACATCTCTAGAATTTATTCTTTAAAAATGTCTGCAAGCGAAAAATAGTTTTTACCTCTCCACCTCGGAAACATGGCTCTTAATGCCCGAAAATAGGGCCGAAAATACCATATTCATTTCTAGACATGCTAACTATTTTCATGTCTAGAGAGAAAAAATCGTTTGAATTTCGAACATTATCTTACACAGGAAAAAACTTTTCGTATATCCAATTTTTTTTTATTGATTTTCATTTTAAATACAGTTTTGGAACGCACACTAAAAAAACAAACCTAAAAATTTGTTTATTGTCTTAGTTGTTTATTTTTATCTAATTAACTAAAAATTAAAGAGTATTATGATAAAATACAATAATTAAGTCTTAACTTACAGAATTATATCGAAAATAAGAGAACTCTTGTATAAACTTTTGAGTAATACTCGTATTTACGTAGTTAATGATTTCCTTGCCGGAACATAATATGTTGAAATATGGAAAATAATATGTTGGGTTTGAAAAGAATCTTATTCTCACTTCGAACGTTAGAATCCCTCGTGAGCTTCAGGACTCTATTTTAAGAAACACTCTCATTCTGGTGCTTCTATTATAGATTCCTTCGCATGCTCTGGATTCAATAACAGTTCTCTGAGGAAAAATCAACATTCCTCTCTTACCCAACAAATAACTATTGTTTTACTTGTCATACATTAATATTTTTAAATTTGTATATTGATTATTGTTTATCTAGGCATGATTTTTCCAGGAAATGAGAACTTAAATTAGAAGATGAATTAAGTTCAGATTATCTCTATCTCAACATGGAGTTTTAGAGCGACCACTAGTTTGTGTTCGTTCAATGCGGACGGGGCGGAGTGCGGTTTCACTCAACTGAAACATTTGCGTTTTCAGTGAACAGGATAACCAAAACTCCTGAAAAGATTCGGTTTCGTTCCGCAATGTTTTGCTTTGCAACAGCAGAAACAAATATGTGCCCCCTATTTCGGCAAACATGACTAAAAAGAAATGTTATCCCGTAGTTTTATTTTTTTAAGGCGGGGTTATGTGGAAATACCGCCCATAGTTGCTACTTTGACGATCAAACACCAGCACTTCTACTGATTCTAAAAATGTAAAAAAATATATGCTAACAGAATATATCCTTATTTAAATTTTAAATCGAGTAGAATTTTTAAATACATTATAATAATTTAGAAATAAGAAGCACAAGTTTTTTAAAAAAAGCAGCAAAATATCTTTTTGACGTCCTAGATCTCGTAACTTAAAGCGATAACCATAGTTTTTTTTCGTTAATATAACGTGCCAATTACTGACTTAGATTTTAAATCGATTACATTTTTCACAAACATTGCAATTTTCTGTTAATAAGCAAAAGAGTTTTTCGCATGATTCCTGCGCAGTGTCGGACGTAACCACCGTGAAGCATCGCACGCTAATACGAACGTTATTTCAGTAACGCGTCGGTTGAACTTTCAACTAAACCACGTTGAATTGCTAATTTTTGCAATAACCCGGCCTTAAAGAAAAGACGAGAAACGAATAGCTGCAGATTAAAAAGCAGCTTGAATCGCTTTTAAAATACGTAGCAGCAGGCCGTCATTGCAGTTGTGTGATGTGAGTGCAAAACAACGCATCCCAAAAACCAAACGTTCTTTTTCATGAGTTAAAATGGTCGATACGTTTTAATTGATGGATGGATTTTGTTTTGTCTTTTAGGGAATCAAATACGACTGGCAGTTTTATTATTCGGGTGTGGGAATTTGTATTAGAACCTAGGTACATGCATGCGAGAACGTCCAGGCAGAATCGTTTCACAAACAAGTATGCAAATACCAAAACGTTGTCGCGACTCGGGCGGGAATGTTAAATATGTGTGTGTGTGCAAACACGAGTTTAATCTACGCCTTATCGTGGGACGTGCTATATGGCTCCTCGACGCCTTGCCTCCACGATATTAGATGTTCTGTGCCCGTATTACCATGTATTGCCGTGCTGGAATGTAGAAGTACACTGCTCTCTAGCCACCTCACTGCTGCTACTTGGTAAGTAGCCTTGAACTTTCCTTACTACATGCCAAAGTAATAAAACACTGGATAAATAGGTACGTATTTCTGCCTTACAACTTTTCGTTCGTACTTTTTAAAATACTAGCAGCAGTATTTTTTCCTTTTCGATAGCGCAGTCTGAAGTAGAGAGTGGAGGATGTGACTACATCGTTTGCATCAGTATTGCAATTTGTAAATCGTGTCAAGCATCCTGTGCTGTTCTACGCTGCTGAATGCAATTTTTATATTAAAATTTAGATTTAATTTATTCATTAACAAAATGTATAATTTGTGTATTTGTGTACATACTCAAATAAAACCGATTGTTGTTGTTTCTAATACAACAAAGTTAATATAATATTAAATATTTCTATTCAAAGTAATTTACAATAGATTTTCTGCTTTATAATAATTATAATTACAAAGTTATTCATTCATTAGTTGCCGTTCTCTTTTTTATCGAGTAGACGGCAACACAAAATAAGGCCAATATTGACTGTCACAGAACTACATTTAACTATCTTGTAAATCTACAATGTTAGACCAGAAATGTAAAGTTCCGTAGACGCGGCATCTATGCACACATTCCCAGGCGACGCGACACGACACGTGAACGTGCTCAAGTGATTTCTTGCCGCTAGAATTGGAATAATCTAATCTTAACTCGAATCGCAGCTTAGCCCATTCCAACCCTGTAAAGTACAATTTTACGCCTCCCGAAAATATGCTCTAATCTAAAACAATTTCACTAAATACACTTTGGTACTTAAAACGTCTTCTCCAGTCTCTTTTAATCTTTAAAAGCTTCGTAATACGATTAAATCTTTTACAGAAATTAAAACTAGATTCTGCTTTTTTATTTTATATTCTATTCATTGCAAAGAAAAATATTTTTAATATCTTAAAAGTTCACAATTAGGAAAGTAATCCTTTTTTTGATAAATATTATAAAAAGTTATTATTATTTTATTTTTTATATTTTGCGCTCCAAAACCGCCCACGGCCACGTGGTCCGACCGGTTTGTCCGATAACCGTAATATTCTTCGAATCGAATACCCTTGTGCTCACATTATGCTCGTTCGATATTCCTCGCGAAAATTAGAGATGATTATCAGGCACGCGCGAAGTACGCGCGCCTAATAGAATAAGGAGATGGAGTAATGCCATACTCGTTCCCCTGTTCGCATAAACGCATGTTACTATCATCACGTACATGTTAATAAGGACGTGACACCCCGTCATTAACTGAAGATCTAATATGCAAGGAAATATGAAAGTAAAATTATATGTACTATTATATATTATGTACTATTTGATTATTATTGTACCTACTTTGTCCATTATAAATGCAAGTATGTATATACGTAGGTATTGATGCTCCTTCTACAGCTCATCAGTTTACCTAAACTTAATTTAGACTACAGAAAAAGTGTACAGTTAGGCGGCTACACGGCAGGTATTTATAACTTTATAAAACTTCCGTGCGTATCAAAATTCAAGAAAACTCTCTGTTACTTATAGAATAAACTTTCTTCTCTTTTGTTACTGGTATAGCTATTTATATACCCTACTTTGACAGTAAGTAACGGGCCTGTCGTATATCCTTCATCAACATTACTGGCAGGTGATACTCGTAGCTTCGATCTAGCACAGCGTGTTGACTTAGGACTTCTTAGCTAACACTTCCAACGTGTCGGATAGCGCTACCTCACAGTGTACAGAAGCTATGTTATTATTAGCTATTTAGTCCAAAATAACAAACCTCTACCTCTAGAATCTCAAAGAACGGTTTCTAAAAATCCTTTCACAATAATAAACATTGTTTTTGATATACCTAGTACTACATAATACTACTTCTCTATTCGGGCTCTGAATTTTCGTAAATATTGTAGGTTAGTAAAAAATTGTAGTTTAGAAACTTTATTAATAAAACCAAAATAATCAAAGGCAATTTAAAATAAGTATGGCATGCCTGGCGATTTTTTTAATACTTTCTTTACTGAAAGCATTTACATTGTGACTTAAGTAACACGGGCTATTACAAATATTGTTTGTGATCTTTAAAAAGTGACATTTATAATCATTATTATGCTCATATTTTAAGTATTAAACGCGCAAGTATTTTAAGCTTTGCTTAATTCGGTATACTGCCAAATGAAACGCGCATATTAAGCCAAGGAATATTCTTCCAATTTCGCTAAAGCCAACCGCTACCTGTCTCTATATAGGTATATAAGGGATATGTGAATACACATCCATTATTAGGGTTTTATTCAAACAAGGAAGAAGCTGACAGGGCAAAATGGAGGGTTGCACAACACCTTAATACGTAAGGGCGAGATTCAAACGAGCCGGCTCATAAATACGACATCGGATACTGACACGCACGTCCCTAAACTCAGTTTCTAGATGAGTCAATTCTTCACCAAAGATCCTAAATTTGCTAAATGTATGGCAAATTGGGATATCAAACATATTTCTCAATTTTACATTTACTTAATGTTATTAGATTTTTTTATTTTTAATATGTTTAAGTTAAAACTATCACCGGTCATGACGGTGTGACATGGTGAATACAATTTGGGACGTCTCCTTTATTTCTTTCTGTTCATAGTTAAACCGCAAATTAGGTAAACCATTTTTATTTTGTGGTAAAACGTACAATAATTTCTAAGTCTCAGACTTGTATCAAATCAACAAGTACAAAATGTCATAATAAAACAACAACAAATTTTAATACTAAATTGCATAATAATTCTGATTTGTTAAGATGGTTTACCCAAATTATGGAATTAATAATAATAACAGGTGACATTTATTTGCTATATAATAGTAAATTATGTTAAGTACGACTAAAGACCGGAGTTAATGCGACCAATAAAATGATAAACAAAACCACAGGATTTATACCTAGATACAAAAATTGTTGTCATATAATTTGCGGTCGTAGTCTTTGGAGAAAACCGAATAGTTTAATAGTTACTTACTGTATTGTTATTAAAATAGCATTGAATTTGCATGACAAAGCTGACATCTTTGATATTACTCGTGCCGAAGAGTACCTAAACTAATTGAACTCTACGAACAATTATCTTCTGTCATCTTATCAACAATTCAAGATTTGATAAAACTTACCGAAATTACCCAAGATAAAGTGAAATAGTTCAAAGACTTTTGACGTTAATGTCTGATACTTACTTTGAAATAAATGCTCTCCAAACGATGAGGTCTAAGCAATGAGGTCCTATAGACTTCAATCAATTTTTTTTTTAATAAATAAGGAAAGTTATTACTGTTATGTGTACATAAAATAAAATACCTGGCTAACGTCTGTACATGGATGATATTTAAGAAAAAACTAAGGGGAGGGACCTTTATAAGCCAAAACAATATTATTTTTTGTATTTTTGACTGTTTGTCTGTCACTATGTTTGTTCGCGCAAAAACTACTGAACCGGATTAATGCGGTATTCACAGTTATATTGCTGAAGGTTGTTTTATCTTGATGCACCGCCTGAAAGATGAGTTATCATCTTTTTCATCTTTGTGCTAAAAAGTTAACTTCATCGCAGAAATAAAACTCCAATCTCGCATGCGAAGTTGCGGCCAGAACGCTAGTATTAAATAAAAATGTACGAAAGTTGGTATTTTTTTATTTTAGTTCTTTCTAACATTTTCATATTCGATTTCACATGTTTCATATCTTTTTTCTATTAAATCTTGTTTTTTCTCTATGAGAATAATCACATCACACTAATATTATTAATGTGAAAATATATTTGGATGTTTAGATGTTTATTTCGCCTTCACGCTTAAAGTACTCAACAGATTTTGATGAAATTTGGAATGAAGGTAGTTTGTAACGGGGATTAACACATAGGATACTTTTTACATATATCACTAATAATATATATAAAATAATGATAAATCTTACACATCGCGAGCGTAGCCGCGGGCGGACTGCTAGTATTTTGTAAATTTATTTCGAATAGCCCTAAAATGTATAGTAGTTTAATCGTATATTCCCAGACGAAATGTGATCATTTTGCAAGGAAGGAACAGCAACGTGACGTTAAATGTTAGCACGTACGTAAATTTATTTCACACACGCCGCGCTCTGAAACTTGGCACAAATTAAATAACGGAATCGTTTAACTCCTCATCAAGGCAATAAGGTCGCATGTGCCTGGGAAAAACCTGATTACGTGTTTACAGCCTACAGCGCGACCGATGAAGAATATTATCCCTAGCCTGTACAAAACGGAGCGAGCATCTGGCGCGCGGCTCTTCCAGCATTCATATCAACGTAGCTCGACGTTAATTTGTGAAACTGCACGGAAACCTAACGCTTAGGTTGTGGGACAGAGAGTAGCGCACCCGATTAATTCAAGAACTGGAATCCTCGTGAATTAATGGGACAGACACGCCGAGGCCGCTACGTCTCGTGTGCCTATTGATTTTGATTCTACTGCGAGCGCCCCTACTGAATTCAATAGGACATTGTCCTTCCCTAATTTGCTAAAATAATAAACATAAATAATGGGACGTTTTTCGTTCTTTACAAGGAAACGAGGCGTAGCGCTTGCTTGTTATCGTGAATATAACGGTAATTGATTTATTTAACCTAATTAAGGATCAGTATTCACGAAGACGAAATGTAAAACTTTTTGTAATTACATTTTGATCGTCCTCCATCTCTCCGAAACAGACAAAGCATATAATTAATTACGTTTTATGCTTGTTACTTACTTTTGTTTCTCCTTCTTTTTTATTTAAGCTACATATTCAACCTAATGTGACTTGTTTTTGCGAAGTAAAAATATTGTCATAAAATAGTACGGTTTTTACATTATTTTTCCCTATATGTCCTTAAATAGGGATCGGACCTTTTGCCTTTTGAATCCCCCGGGGAAAGACACGCCGAATATTATTTCTCTCTTTACCAAGAGTGAACCCTGAAACCTTTTGAATGTATTATTAAACTTTTGTTGTTATCGAGATTAGAATAATATGAGCCCCGCATCAAATCTTTGACTCCTTTTATCGTTCTATTGTGTTCAACCTTTCTGTGATGTCTTTTGTAAATACTTGAAAAGGATCATGGTTTGTATTGTAGGATTTGTAGCCTTTTGTGTATTATAATATGTACTACTATTATAAAATATTACAGTTTCACATAAAATAAGAAAAAATAAGTCAGGCCTAACCGTAAGCATTTTTTATATTTAAAAGCTTTCAAAGATAATAAAGTACAAAGGTAGGTCATTTAATTTGTGTGTGTGTGTGTGTGTTTTGTTTCTTAGGGGGAAAGTCGGAAAGTCGCCGACTTTTAATTATAGACACTAATAATGATATTATGTTACGCTATTCAATACTCTTCATTCATTTGTTATTTTTAAAGCTGCCACTAAGCTCGTATTCTACTAACATAGTTTCATTTAATATTGCATTTAAAAGTAAAAAATATTTTCTAATAGATTTATTTGCACAATGAAATAAAGCTATTTTTGTTTGCATGACGGCTCGTTACCGTTGGGGCGCAATTATCGCCAAAAATATGTCAGAAACACGCGGCGCGGCACGGGGGCCGATCCAATATGGCCGCTTTGCGCGCGGGAATGTGACACTGCTCAATATTCCGCTAACAAACGAAACACCCAATATTGGATCTATACAGCCTAGAGGCCGATCATGTATTCTGATAAAGGTAAAAAAGATACTTCACACTCTTTTAAAACTTTTAAAGGCTTTTTGTCTTTGATGAATTTTAATTGAATCGGGAGTATTTTTTTAGAGGACATTAATTTATTTATTTATAAAATTATATTCCATGCCAATGTTTAATTATGTACCTGTTACCACAGCTTACAAATCGTACGTCCTACGTTCAAACTGGCCGTATCAAAATACTAGGTCAATCTACGAGATCAGGTGAAAAACTCCTGAATGTACGCCGGAAACAAAAAGCAATGTAACATAGTCAATAAAACAACTAAGTACTTACAGATTGTAATGGACATCCGCCATGTTGGGGCGATGCAAGAGTGCCTTTTCAAAGGCTACCACGGCCTCTGCAGTTCTGCCCTGCGCAGTCAGCACACTGCCCAGGTTGCCATAGGCTGCAACAATAAAGTCATCTTTTAGTTAAATGAATTGGATCCAAAGCAAACCATGTTTAATTTATAGAAGTATAAGCAATGCGTTAGTGTTGTATAATATGTATAGCCGAATGATAAGTAAGAAGATAAGGGTGATCTACATTATAATTTTATTCGATTATGTTTTTATTTTTTAAATAAAATTAACAGCTAGCCAGCATTCAAGATAAGATAAAATATTTACTTAATAATTTATGTAATATGTTTTAAAAGAATGTTTCCATTATTATCCAGTTACTGAATCTGACTAATCGTTACTACAAATTTATCCCTAGTGATATTCCCAAAATTAATAAAGATAACTTCGACCACAGCACATTTCTGTGATAAAAAATTCATAGAGCTTTGTTTATTTCCCTGTGGCCTGTGTACGTAAATGATGGAACATAGTTAAGCCTGCGGCTTGACGAAGGCTTTTACAAAGCAGTTTAATCTTTGGCTTACCCAAATTACCTGCAAAAGTATTTGTTTTAACGCTGCCATGAACGTGAGAACATTTCGTCAAAATGAAATAGGGATCGGACTTCTTTTATTTTATTTTATAAATCCAATAAACTTCTTAGTTTCTGCTATCGAACACTAAAATAATTTTTGCTCTATCTTTAAAATTGACCGAGTTAAAGTTTTGAAATTCAAGATTAGACAGAGAGGCACATACCCACTTGTGACGTCATTTGTTAGTAACGCCATATAATCTCCATACAAAAAATCGTTTTTGAAAGAGACAGACATATTTAAAATCGCGAATCGTCTGCTACTAATCTATGTTTTAAAAATAATTCATAAAATATGGTAAATTCATAAAATATGGTGAACAGTCCGATCCCGTCCGCTCAGTGTTGATATTTCTTTATATTTGGTGGTATCTTTTTATATGTGTTCCAACATAGTATAAATAGTTTTTATATGCACTCCTATTTGGCAAATAAGTATTATTGATATATAACTCAATGAAACAAATAAGAGACTCTTATACATAGGTAATTTTTTTAGTGCCACATAAATTGAAGTAAAATATCTAACTGAAACGTTTTTTTGCAATAACCTATATTTTCTGGCATCGATCGTTGTGAACACTGGCAAATAAGAGACTTCTTTTTATTGGTGGACGCCCCGCAGTGTATCGCCGAGCACAAAATGGACACTGATAGTATTTTATTCGCTTTTTCAAACAGCGTTCACTTAGTATGAAATAAGCTTGCCAACAAAACTCTAGGTAATAAAATTAAAGGAGGACTTAAAATTATATACAAAATACGCCCATATATAGTGTACAAGCTTGAAGAGTGTGGCACACAGCATAGCAAAAGAACTAGCACTTCGCATACACTACAATCCTATTCTTGTTACTCGGCTTTTACCACTTGCCTTAACTGTAAAAAAGGCATCTGCTTAGTGCATTACTTGACAATATAAAACATATATAAAAAGGAAATAGGAATTGAAATAGGAAAGGAATACGCGTAAACAAAGGATATGATACCCTATCATGAGGAAAATAGGAAAAGGAAACAGTTTCTCGAGCAGCCTGGGATGTGCAACCGATTTTCCTGCCTGCTTCCCGATTTTAGTAGTAAACTTAAGTAACTCTACCATGGCTAAATAATATTTATGCTTGACTACACTAGACCTAGCTATTTAGTAATTATGAGGACTACTTGGATGATATTTCCGTCTGCAAGTGCGGCCAAGTTAACTTGAAACCTGTTGCTGGAGACGACTCATACGTATGAGAAGCCAAGATATCTTGAGCGTTCTATACGTTCTATCACACCGTAAAAGTGACATGCATGGTAAGATAACATGTTTTCTCTGGCTGAATAAGATACGTTTCGTGGCTCGGTGTAAACAAGTAAACATAGACGCAGTCTATTTTGATAGGGTAGCCATCTAATTTATTATTCAAAGGCACGAAATATTGCAACGAGATTCAGCGAAAAAACCCTATCAGGCAAAACAAGTTGGGCTAAAAAAGAAAAAGCGTCGAAAAACGTCTCGAGATAAAAACAAGAAGGGTGCTGCGCCCGTTTCCGACCCGGTTGGCTCATCGATGTTTCTGTCACTAGACTAAATCGACAATTTTCCTAAAGAGGTTGATTACATGGCATCCGGCGTCGGCGCCACCGATCTGATTTTCTGGAGCGCTCGTGCGACCGACCGATCTCCGGATCGCATCCCATCCAATCCGTTGCGTCACAAACACACATTATAGACTGCAAGATAACATCTCAACTGACACAAAGGTTAAACTCAGTTCGCAGTAAATTCGCGAGCCTTTTCAGAAGGAAACCTAAAAGTAACATCGCTGTTAAATGATGTTAAACATTGTTTTATGTCTGCCGTGGATTGTCGCATGCTCCTCGTATTTTATAAAGGTTTCTTAAAACAAAAACTACATTAATTCTTATTTTTAATACAAACTATAATTTTTAGGGATACAAAGTATTCGTAACAGACGTAATCTGCTCTCTCAGATCCGGACGATGATATCACTTTCATGATTAAAGCTGCAATAGGAGGCCTAACACTACCAGAGAACGTCCTTCAGGTAAAAACCGCACCCGCCATCGAGGACGCGGACGAACTGTGTAACTTATCCAGGAAGGCATGTTTTTGGCGCCACTAGGCATTTTTTTAGGGCTCTGGGCCTTCTGCTTCTCTGCAATTCCGCGCCTGTGATATTACCATTTTGGTATAAATAGCGAATAGGTCAGTTAAAAATAACCCTATCTTATCCTACTTTCCTACTAATATTTTAATATAAATGTGAAAATATATTTGGATGTTTGGATGTTTATTCCTCTTTCACGCCTAAACTACTGAACGGATTTGAAAGAGGAATGGAGATTGGTTGTACCTTGGATTAAAATATAGGATACTTTTTACGGGAAAATTTCTAATTCTCACGGGAAAGTCTTACACGACGCGAACGTAATCGCGAGCGGGCCGCCAATGATCTATTAAATATATTCGCATTATTTTTTTATTATTTGTCAAAAGAAAGCTTTTAGTAACGGATCTAATCGCTATTTTTACAAAATTGGCAACATAGCGGGCGCGCACTTCAAGCCTATTCTATGGAAACTTAGTCCTGGCCGACTTTCAATAATAACATTAAACAAACTAGGCTGCCCCAGGTCCTTTAACCAACATGCAGATAACCATTATAGCGCCGGTAATAACATTACCAAGCCAGCTAACAGTCAACTAAGAGCCAGTCCTTCCCGGATATTGGATACGAGCACTCTATCAACGTTCCACCTCAACGACTAGTGGCATCATACCGTTAGCACATTAGTTGCCACGTAGTAATATAATCACATAATGAAGATTTCGCTTTGATGCTCCTACAAAGGTAAATGTAATTACTTACCTTCGTAAGGCTGTTATGACAGAAACTACGGACGCAAGAGGAACGCGACAGCAGTGAAAGAGTTAATACAACCATAAAATATTAACGTCAAACTCGATTACTGTGCTGCCTGAAAGAAAATGTGTTCTAAGTAACGGCAACGTAACCTGTTTAAAGCCCTTATAAGTGAATCAATATGTTGAAGAATCACTTTAAGAAATAACGGCGTTAGGTAAGTAGAATCTAAAAGCATTTTGATGTATAGTCTTCGAAATTATGTAAGTCTTTGATGGTCTAGAAACCGTAATAGTATACTTTTAGGCTTTTTCGAATCAGTTTGCAATAAACGAATAAATAATTACTAAATAATAAAATATCGGACATTAAGACCAAAAACATATGTGAGATAAATACGTTGATAAATAAAGAAAATGACCTTAACAATGGACTCAATGTTCAGACTAAAGGAATAAGGGATCAGATCCCGTGGGCCCTCAGCGCCGCGCCACCAAACCCATTTGCAAATAGAAGCAACAAAGTTACAGAGGCCGCGCTTTCGTATTTAAATTTAAAAATAGAAGATCTTATTTAATTGTATTTTCGGCATTTTAAATATCGCTTCTTGTTTAAGCGTGCTTTGACATACAATACACAGCTTGATGAAGCTGAAATGTTAAATAAATGTATATTTAACAAGTTTTTGTTTAACTTGGAATGTTTGTTTGTTCGGGCCAAATCTTGCAAATGAATTTTGAGCCACTTCCTCGCAGCTTTCGAGTTTGAAATTTTGCATTTTGTTAAGTTTTGGCATGTCTCCCAAAATCATGTTTGGGTGAGCACTTATGGATGTTTGATCCAAAAAATAGTTTGATTATAAATTTTGCTTATAATAATTTGCAGGGAAAATAGATCTTATCACACAGAATACAAAGCCTAATGTGTGCTGTGCATGCGTAGCATACCTTAATCAATTGTAATTTTATTACTATTTTTAAACTCCTAATCATAGAAAAAAAAGATTGCGGTTTTTATAAGGTGGATTTAAGCAGATAGTCGCTACTAACTAATTCACCAATTTGCTTGACCCCAATTCGGCATACTACAATCAAATGTATGTAGGCAATAATAAATTAAGGTGTTTGGTTGCTCCTAATAAATAATATGATTTTAGCTAGGTACGTTTGGGATGATCTTCGAAGTCTATTAAAATATTTTGTAGAATAAAGAACGTCGTTGTTTTTACGACCCGTACACACACGCAAAATTTGCTATAATTTTGTTTATTTACCTTCACTGTTATTATACTAGGCCATAAACAGCCAAAAAGAGCTGTCACATAATTTCTTTTTATTACGGGCTTTCAACTTTTAATGCATAGCAAATTTTATGGCAACATTATATTATGACACGTTATTCCTAAGAGTAATTGCGACGACACGTAATGAAATGTGTTTACAACTCTTCTTGCTTCTTCTCTTCCATAAACCAAGAATGCCATATTTATTATCCTATGTATTTTGGACAATATATATATAATTTTCTAAATAGGTTTTATTAACTCGAATCTCTACGCTTTCTCATAATATAACATTTGGCCTCAAAAAAAAAACAGCACATTTTTTCAAACATATTAGTGAATCTTAAAACATATATTAGTGAGGAAATTGTTAGATAAGGATTTCAAATTAAAACTCAGGGATTAATTTCGTTTAGTAATCAATTTGTTACCCAATAGTACATTGTTATACGAGGGGTGAAAGTAACTTATTTAGCGCCGAGACGGGGTTTGGGGCCTAAACGTAGCGAGGGCCCTAATAGTTCGAGGCACTAACTTTTCATACAAGGAAAGTAAAAATAAAAACATGAATTAGCTAAAGAAAAAATGAGTGACTTCCATATCTGAATCAGATGAACACATTGTAAACAAAACCCTACAACTCGGGAAACAAATAATAATCGGATTGTTGCTTTCCCGCCTATTTTTTATTTTATTGCCAGCTTTTGAGCCATTATTTTTAATTTCTATTATTGAAAAATGTTAAATATTTTGAACAAATCTATTTTATTTTAAAGAAATAGTTGAAAGTTAATTATAATAAAGTCATTTATAAAATATATATTCTTTAGTTAATACTTAACTTTATGTTATTTCAATTTAACATTGCGCTGTAATTGAGTGGCTATATAGAAAGATTGAACCGAGTTCAATAGAAATGTGAAATCAGAGGCAGTTTTTTTAATAATTTGACAGAATGAATGACAGCTGTCAGTTGAAAGTGATTCTCCCTCCGGGCTGAAAAGTATTACCTTCAATCCGCTCCTCAGGCAACTTCCGAACTACTTTCAGAGTATGAGTAATGAAAAATATTATTGTTGTGAAGATCAACAGGTGGATGTTCTTAAGTTAAACTACCCAAATGAAAGTTAGGAAATAATGGCGAACATTTTGCGCGTGATCGTTCCAATAAGAGTCATTTTCGCGAACTCCTAAGTGTCATAAACAATCCAGGCCTAATGATTTATGTGCTATTACTTTAATCATAACTTACCAAGAAAAAATATCCATATCAAATAAAATGGGATGCTAGGAACATTACATTACAAGTCACCAAATATAAATAAAGTCGTGCGTAAAACTAACGCTCGGTAGTCGTTGTCATACCAATAATAACAAAATGTGAAAGTCTATTTGTTGAATAATGCTTATTATACACAAGTAGTCCGTAATTATTTACAAAACTACAGTATTAGAGTAGTTTTCAAGTCTAGAAAATAATTTTAGGTGCTCACTTTGCTAAAAAAATTAATAACGGAAGAAATGAAATATCTTTGTATTTTCTAAACGTCCATGTATAAAAATATTAAGAATAATAGACTCTTACGGCACAATTCATTTAGCGTAATCAGAGCTGTATCCGGCGGAGGAGTTTCGAAAAGTCGCCCATTATCATAACATTACCCATTGTTCGCTTTTTAATTAAACCTCCGATGAGGACGGCCTTCTAAAAAGTTCAGCACTTAGGAAATCCTCAGCGGGCGCCCAAACTTGAGCGGTTCCGTTTATTTCTGAGTGAGAGATTTCTTAAGAATATTTCAATTATTCTCTACCTAAAATTAAGAAAAAAGTACCGAAGCATCATGGGATTATGTCGGTAAAAAATATTTAAAAAACATCACAAAGATTTTTTAACTTGTAAAAAATGTAAAACTGTTAAGGGAGTTAGTAGAGAATACCCCAGATATTACAAATTCACGTGACACCTGTCAAATAGGTCGATATTAATAATATTATTTGGGGGAACAATATGAGAATAACAAGATTAGCAATAATTCAACATCATTGCAGAGACAGAGTCAGCAAACGTGCTCTTATAATGTCCTTTGCAAAGGCCTTTACTTTAACTCTTTTCCTTTATAAATTTACCTATTTATCTATATATTTTTATTTATTTATTAAACTTTATTACAAATGGCGAGCCTAATGCCAAGCGGCATTCTCCACTGGCCAACCACAAGGCAAACTGAGAAATAGAAGCGGGTGCTTACTAGTATAAGGAGGATTACATAAATCTACTACACTACAATAAAAAAAGCTTTAGCTATCAAATAAATATCCAATAATATATATTAGCTATATCCTTGTGTGCAATAAAGTATATTCTATTCTATTCTAAATAAAAATATCCCACCTTACAATACATACATAAATATATACATATATTCTATAATATAAAATACCCACTATCAACCCCCACCCACCTGCACTACAAAAGAAAGGAGATAAAAGTAGATAATAATAAAAGTAGATAAAAGTACCTAAACAAATTTTTAAATCATCGGTCTGTGGCAAAAATGACTGTTTAGTACTCTAAACAGTCATTTTTGCCACAGAAGTAACTTACAGTTAGTGATCATAATATACTAGTTTTAAAACATACGATTATAGATTTTTGGAGATATTCGGAGATATCGTTTATGTTGACAGATAGATCTTTGACAGTTCAGAAATTGTTCTTTGCAATTGTTGAAATAGTGAGTTATTCTCGCCTATTTGTAGTTATATCGGTGACAGCAGCGGCGGCGCTCGCTCTGGAGAACAACTGTCCAAGTAAGTTTGTGACACCCAAGTAGCAATGAAAAGTTGGTAAGGGGGATAATTGCGTTAATCTCTGGGAGTCGCCGCTCGTGGACTCGGCTATCAAGAGCCTAAGATGGGATCGATAAACTCTGAGGTTCATCTGATTACAACTCCGAATCAGATGGGTTGCGAGTTGTCCGAGAGTATTATTTATTTGTGAATCCATAAGCAAGTTTCTTGTTCACAATTATCGACGGTTCGTAAACTTATACCTAATCTAGCCTGTTAACATTTGAGCAACACAATTTACAAGATAAATAAGCAACAATAATACTACTGTACTATTTTACTTTATTGATACTTATAGGAGAGGATTATTTCTAGTTTCGTCTTTACGACAAAGAAATCTATTTTTATAGTTTTTACATTATGAAACGTTCGCCTGCTATGTGCAACAACTGAAACATAAAGATAAATAAAAAAATTGGTTATGGTAAACTTAGATATCTTTGACTGAAATCCCAAATCCCGTACGCGACGTAAAGTTAGGTAGGATGTTAATCCAGTTGCCAGCCTGTCAGTTCCATAGATCAGCTATCACTTGGAAAGGTGTAGTCGATAAACCGGGGCTTAACCGATTAGATCGCCACTGCCTCCCTGTCCCAGCAAATTCGTAGTAATAGGGGACGCTTGTGATTGGCTTGTTTCGCCCCGTCACAGACAAATTGGATCCAGTTAGCCTTCAGGTCATGTTACTCAAAGGCAAAAGGAGAAGTTTATAAAGGCCGCTGCGGTGGAAATGCGATGCCGAATTTTGGCTCTACAAAGTAGATGAATAAGAAATGCGTGTAAAAAGAGTTTTGGGAGAAGTAGAGTAGTGTGCTTTAACTAGGTATTTTATCTGCTAAAAATAAAATAGCTAAACTTGAGATTGTAGTACAACAAAACTGAGATCTTTCGATTCATTACTTTCAATCGTAATTATTAAGTATTATTTTTAACAGACTTCAAGAAAGGAGGCGGTTCTCAATTCTGCTGTATTTTTTATGTTATTTACGTAATTACTGCCATTTTTCGTTTTGGTAGGTCAACATTCAGAGGCGGACCCGGTGGGGGAACATTATACGAACTTTCCCGAAAAAATAATACTTACAAACCCTATTCTAGGAGAGTTTGTATGTGCAATCCGAATCAGACTTTCAGCAGAAAAGCAAAAAATGATGTATGAGTTTCGCCCGCTGCCGCTGACAGTAATTCGGTACGCGATTAAAGGAGCTGTAATCGATTAAAGCGCATCTCGGAACGCAGGGTAAATAACCTAGATCAGATTTTAGAATAGCAGATTATTGTCTGAGTAGAACAGATTCGTTGTCTAAACGCTTTTTGTATGCAAATTGAAACCTCAATTGTACGGTACTATTGGTTGGAACCGCAGCAGGTAATTTTCCCGTCAAGTTGTACGGACTGTAGGCCGACGAACAGTATTTGCGTAACAAGCGGCGATCCTCTGCCGGGCGTGCCGACTATACGACAATTTACAAATTAAATACAGCCCTCATTAGGGTACAACTGCACGTTCTCATCATTTCGACAATGAGTAGCTTCGTGCCTAGCACGTTTAGAAACGTTTATTCTTTATATCGAAAATTATAGAGCCAAACGAATAACTCAATGATCTAATATAATATTTATTGAGTAAATGTGGTAAGGAAATTGAATTTCTTTAATTTTAACCTTCGTTTCTTTAAATTATGATAGCCTGCTAACTCGGACCAAGTGGTTGGTCCGAGCCTGCTAATAACATACACACAGATATAACGTAATCATTTTATTTTCAAGGTTCCATTGTACAATAACGAATATTATAGTGTACTACTTTGGCACACAAGGGAGACAAGAACTTAATCAGTATAACGTATATCAATCCGTATTATAACCCAACTCAACCCAAAATATTACTAAATAAACTACAACTTGTATTCGTGGCGTCCCGCTATTTATATATCTTATAGTAAAGCTTTTTTATTGATGCACAGCTAATAATGACTAACGCACATTATACCTATTTTAACCTATTTTTTTAAATATAGTTTCTATTTTTATATAACATACAGCAGTTTTTTATTTCATTCATACATTCATTCAGTTTACCTATATACTTAGATGAGCAAGTTCAGAAGTGCTTATTACGATATAAATGCTACTCGGATGGTTATTTTGCTATGAGCATGAGTGTCTGCGCACGCTCTGGTTAATTTGCTGTGCAATCAGTATTTATGATAAGATTGTCGTATTTTTGTACCTAAAGGAATTTATTTGTCTCGCATTAGAGGAAAAAAGTAATGTCGTGCTGATGTATATTAAACATTTAGTTTATTTGTAGTAAAATAACTTATTTGATGTAAAAAAAGTATAAATGATGAAAATAAATTGATAGGTGATTAGTGATTATATATTTGATAGAAACGTCATTGGTGTCAGATGAATTAACCGTATACATATACGATGTAGCCTTAGTCGACCAACTCGCAATGGGCCAGCGTGGTCGACTAAGGCCTAATCGCCCTATTACAGGGTAGGCTCGAGCCCCTCGGTGGGGACGTACCATTCTAAATGTGTACTAATAGCGATTCAACTTAGAATCTAATTTTCATTGCATTAAAACTAAGAAACAAAACTCTAATCCCAATTTCCCCCCAAAATAGTTTCAGCTCTGTGTTTTTATGAATCAATTAGCTACCTAGTAATATAAATGGTATATTTAATTAATAAAATTAATTAGATGTCATGTTTACTAGATACCCACCCTATTTAAATACTTTTCAGCTAGACTGCCAAGACTAATCTTGGGACTCGATTTATATCAACACTAAACTAATTTAGATTTAGATCTGTACTTTTAGAAAATTTGTTTCTTAAATTTAGGCTGTTTACGTTATCGTCTAGTGGCTAGGGCAGCTGTCTTCCGTCCGAAAGACGCGGGTTCGATCTCCACCACATACAAGTGTGTTTTCGAATTTCGAATTCATTATGTACGTATATTCGACGCTCTTACGATGAAGGAAAACATCGAGATGAAACCTGCACTCTCCTGCGAAGAAATTAAAAGGTTGTGCGTGTAAAGTCGACCAACCCACACTGGGCCATCGTGGTCGACTAAGCCATCGTCACACGACATTAGGGTTTGTAATGTCGGCTGTTGCCCTTACAACCTACACGATAAAAAGAAAATGAAGAAGAAGCTACCATTTACTTAAACGTTTCAACTAACGCACTCTTCTAAGGACCACCTACTACGCAACAATGCCTTCGAAGCACAGAGTCGCGGGTTTGAATCCCGCCCAGGGCAAACATTCGTGAGATGAGCACTTGTGTTTGCCTTGTGTCTGGATGTTATGTTTATTCCCTTTGTTCGCATAATATTATATTCTCTAAATATTACACTATGGACAGTATGTATTTATCTATTTATGTAATGTACTAGCGGTCCGCTCGTGGCTACGCTCGCGTTGTGTAAGATTTTCCAGTGGGAATAAGACTTTTTCCCCTAAAAAGTATCCTATGTGTTAATCCAGTTTACGAACTATCTCCATTCCTTTCACTCAAATCGGTTGAGTACTTGAAGGCGGAACAAACATCCAAACATCTAAACCTCCAAATATTTTCACATTTATAATTTATAAGTGTGAAGTGTGATATCAGCCGTCTGATACCCAAAGTACAAGCTCTGCTTAGTTTGGATCAGATGGCCGTGTGTGAAAATGTCCCCACACATACATATATCAATCAATCAATCAATCAGCCTATTGCAGTCCACTGCTGGACGTAGGCCTCCCCAAGGGTACGCCAAAGCGCACGATCACCCGCCACCCGCTTTTCTCATCCAGCCACCACCAGCGACCTTCTTCAGGTCATCAGTCCACCTGGCAGGGGGGCGTCCCACACTACGTTTCTCGAGACGCGGTCTCCATTCGAGAACCCGTCTGCTCCAACGCTCATCACTTCTGCGACA
This sequence comes from Carpatolechia fugitivella, assembly GCA_951230895.1. Taxonomy (NCBI): domain Eukaryota; kingdom Metazoa; phylum Arthropoda; class Insecta; order Lepidoptera; family Gelechiidae; genus Carpatolechia; species Carpatolechia fugitivella. Next base: position 9,731,933 of record OX579655.1, on the reverse strand, counting down.
GACGTGGCCAGCCCACTGCCACTTCAGCTTACTACACTTCTGCACGATATCAATTCAGGGGTGTAAGGGGACAGCCTGCCATCTGTATGTCCCTAGCCAACCTCATTTGCACGTGGTGCACCCTGCCAAAAAGCAAACGAGGCTCTGGCGACCGAACCGATGGCGGTATAACCATCTTTTAGGCCAAGTGTACCTAAGTACCTAGGCCGGCGGCGGGCAGCAGCGCTGTCGGCGCAAGACTTGATTCTGCGCTCACCAACCCGCCTGCCCAGCGTGGTGAGTATGGGCATACACCCCCTATGGACAGCGCACCAGATATACGGCCCCCAGTTCCCGGCAGCCTTACTATTCCAGGCCACAGTGGCAGCGGCCTCGGTCACGGTAGGGCGGGGGGTGCTAAGAATCCCCGGGCTACGGATGGCTGCCACAAACTGACCTTGGCGACGTTTGATATATATATACCTATTTATTAAACCGGCCGGCCTTTACGCAAAAATCCTAAAAATACAAATCTGATCAAATATTGCAACCAGAAAAATTGGGTTCAAAATTCGAATACAGCAAAGCGCTCATACTGCCAAGTGTGTGATGAAATACCGATGAAAATAAAAGAATGGCATAGCTATTTCGTTGCCAAGAGATATGTACAATGGTGTACCTAATAGGAGGCAGTTCAGTGGGAACTCTGGATTCATGATTTATGACTGAGAGCTACGTTGGACTGGGAACATTATTGGAGGAGCGCCGTTATTATACGGTAGTTGTTTAACAAAACGAAGTATGTGTAATCTTCCATGAACAAATTCAAAGGTTTTTTAATTAAGTTGACCACTTTCAGACTGTTTAGCCAGATTTCCATTTATATTTCCGGTGCATGTAGTGTAACTAAAAAGTGTTTCAGATGAATGTTATTTATTAGTAATACAAAAAATATAATTTAAATGTAGTAAATTCATATGTAGCTAAATATCACACATACATCATATCGTAGTCACATTTTAAAGATTTTTTAAAGAGAAAAACACGTTGTTTTCTAATTTCTATGTTTGACGATAGGGATAACCAGGATTTGAGCCCAAAACCTCCACAACGAAAGCCGAACACTACCGCTCAGCAACGAAGGCTGTTTTGAGATAGAGTTGTTTAAGATAAGTACACTATCTCCAATTCTGTAGGTACTTTTTATTTCTTTCGTACCAATATGGCAATCAACCGTTTCCTACCGCTACCTAGCGGCAGCATAACTTTTATGCCAACATACCTATATATTATGCGAACTCCTAATAAAGTTGCATACTCCGAGTGGGCGGGAATTGGCTGCCATTTTAATGTAGAGGCTGCTCGAGTATTCGACTCAGATTCCGGTGCGTTTATCAGCTTTGGATATAAACCTTTATCGCCTCTGAAACTGACAAGTGAAGAGCTACAAGTATCGAGTTAGTAATTTAGGAGGGTCAAGTGCGGGTGGCCTGCGTCCGAAAAGCGGACCGCTCATTTTGTTGGTATCAAGGGTATCTACCCTATTTATGTAGATATAAAGTGTGCTGATGAGAACTTCAATTAACTTTTATTTGTTTGTCAATTAAACAAGTGCTGTCTGCAGCTCGAAACGAAAATACTTCATTTAATTATGCTATATTTATTGATAATGAAGCATCTCTTACTTTCTACTGTTGTTCATGCAAGAGGGAGAGGCATTAATGAGAAAAAAATATTCTAAGAGTTCCTTTCCATACCAAATATCTATAAACTCTGGATTACCCAGAATTTATAGTTTTCTTTTCAGGACTCCATTCGATATCAAAGTTATTTTAATATAGGTAACTTAATCATGTTTTTTTTACTATCTTGTCACTTGGGAAATCCCCATGGGAAAATAACTTACGGCGCAGCTGCGCAAGCCCGTCTGTTCAATATTTCACAAGTGATTTCGGATGTCGTAAAAATACAAGAAGTTAGATACAAACTTTTAAAACACGAAGGCCTTTTATTTTTCCCTTACAAAAGAGAAGTTGGATAGTTTCACATTGGAGACCCTTCGATAAAGTGTCATAATTTACGTGAAATATTGTTTTTTTGCCAAGGGAGCATATATCGTTATCGTATTTGTGGTTTCTGAATAAGTTATAGTCTCTATTCTACTGATAGTTACCCTTGGTATATATTCGAGTAGTGGGACCTGTTGATAAGTTCAGTATAATATATAGCGGTACCCGTTAGGCTGGCTTATCGGCCCATATTTTCCTTTTAGAAAGTGATATATTTCTATTTAATAAAATTGCAGGAAAATTACATTGATTGTATCCACCATATTTATAGTCATCATTTTATGAAACTTTACATATCACATTATTTGTTATTTTACAAAAATAGTGTTCATTATCATAGTAACTACCTATAGCTACTTTTAAAACACAACTCCGCAATAGAATATTCGTAATTGAATCTGACATACGTCGTATGAAGTGAAGCAAAATGAGAACCATCAGATGAACTTTTCTCTTTGCTGGGAAGTTTGTGATGTGAACAGAAACCCGAAGCGGCCTCCCCCGGGACGTAGACATGCATGTTTAATGGCGTCCTGGAGGTCAAGAGAGTGACTGGGAGAAGAGGCAGTGAATATATTATAACTCCCGACAGTTGGCAGGGGCGTAGACGAACGTGGCAGCCTCTTTTAAAGTTTGAGGAGCTAACATGCCGTGGACAGGTAGTTTGTAGCTGTCTCTCAAACAAATTAATTGTGTCTTAGTTTAGAGCCGTAACGAGCAACTCGAACAAAGTTGGGAAAGGTAACGAGAGTGCTCGCCGCCTGAATATTATGGCATGGCGTGAGCGCGCAAATTTTGATGAGACGTTGACTGACGGCTAATACGACGGGCGTGAGAAAATTTAAACTTTCTTGTCTTATGTTGTTGAATGATAAGAAGAGGATGTAAAAGAAAACCAAACGTACTAATGAGGAGATTTCATGTAATGCATATGTTGTATGAGTGCTTGATTATTCTATGTGTTTCTTCTACGTGTTTCTTGGTAAAATTTGGCACAAGACAAAGCGAATTAGTTGACTTCAGACACAATTTTTAAATTTTTTGACATACGTGTTCTTCACGTAAAACTTGTTAAAATTACAAAAAAATAACTTTAATTGAATAGATTTCCACTACTAGAAAACTGTAACAAAGCAAGCTAGAGTAAAATTAAAATAAGGAAGTAAGATAATAGGATAAGTCTTATATTTTTAAAACTAACCTTTTGGTGGATTGATATCCACGGCGCTTCTGAAGAGACTCTCTTCATCACGCCAGTCCAAATTCCTCTTCAGCGTGTAGCCACACATTGCCGCGAGCGCGAGCAATAGTCCGAACATAAGAATCTTACTTCGCGATTCACAGCGGTGCCACTTGTGAGTCAAAGTACCCGCACCAAGTCCCAGTAACAAACACAATCCGACACTAGGTATGTACAAAACTCGTTCTGCTACAACAAAGCCGACATAGAACAGCAGATTACTTGCAGGCATGTATGGGAGGACCATGAACGCGGTCGACACTAGCAACGCCACTTGAGAACTTTTATACACACTAGCATGAGCCGTCTGAGCCCTGTACTTGGGGCATACACAGTGAGAATAATGCATCATGATATTGTTATTGTTAATGGCTCGACATGCGTTCGTATGATCTTCCGTAAGTGGATGTATGCAGCCATTACATGGGCACATAAACCTTCTAGATGACGTGCTCTCCTTGGGTGGCGAACAGTAACCTTTCTTTAAAATGCAATACGGTTCTTTATAATATTGCTTCTTATTATAAAAGCATCTCTTGTTCACTTTCAAAGCAAATTTCTTGTAATATTTTTCTTTTTTAATTATTTCTTGGCGCATGTAGAATTCTTTCGCCATCGCTCGCCACGTTACTCTGCTTAATATAGCATAGAAAATCAAAGTTGAGATGTTCCTTGGATCACAAATTGTAGTTATTCGTGGTATAGCATCCATGGACCAGTCAAAACTTAGCTGGAATGGGTATAAAAGTAGGAAAAAATTAAAGGCGGGGAGGTAGGAGAAGGTATAGAATCGGGTGAAGATGGAAGGATCACGGGAGGCTGGGTTGTCTGCGGCGGCGAAGGTTGAAGGTGCTCCAGTGAGCCGTAGGCGCCAGCACAGCAGCGCGAACCCGCCCATACTGAGCGCACTCACGCTCCGCCATCGATACTGAAACAAAGAAAAAGCTCCATTACTTTCATGAAATACGATGCTAAAATGCATTTAAGATTTTTCCTCAGCTCCTTTCATGCCTTGAAAAACTTTATTTGATCAATGTTGATTGATCACCCACGTTTGAGTAAAACTCCATAAATAATTTTTAAATTTTGCTGCAATCTTTCAAAAATGTTTTATGAGTGATGAGATGAGTAATTTTTCGAGTTTTTACGATTAGTGCTTTAAAATTGTAATAAAAAAAAATCTTCCAAAAATCTCAAATTCAATGCAGATAAATTTATTAAAATAAGTAATATTACTAGGAATATTCCTGTGAGAAAGATCGCTTAAACTAAATTAATCAAAACAATAAATCCTAAAATCCACACAACAGCTAAGTGTAGCATTTCCTAAAGCGGTAATAATTTTAATCCACGGTGGAGGAGCCCTATAAAATTGATATATACCGGATAGAATCGCAGTGACATCCATTTAGATTATTAAATTACGGTAGCACCTATCTCTCTATCCCCTTTTCGGTTCTACAATATGAATAATTTGAAAACGGTCTAATCTTTTAAGGCGTATTATGAAAAGTTTCACGGTTATTTAGTGTCGGAGAGGGTTGGAGTTGGGAAAGCGCGGCAAGGTGCGAGATGCCGGCTTGTTAGTTGCGGGAAGCTCGAGGAAAAGATTTATAGGGGTTGCCGCGTCCCCGACCTGGCCCCAGGGAAACCCCTGCGCAGAACTAACGACGCCGTTTCGGATTTCCAGCACAATTTACACCGCCAGGGGAGAGTACAGGAGTGAAACGGAAATCTCGGAGAAACTTAGATGAGCACCAGATTAATCAATCGGAATAAGGACGCCAAGTTGAATAATACAAGAGGCTTTTTCGCACCCGCCCCGAGGATAATTATTCCCTCATACGGCTGTTGACCCGCTACTGAAACTGTTTCCGCTTTGCTACATGTTACCAAATGTAAGCCCGAGCACTTTTCTACGTTGGCAAGAAATGTAGATGTTCAACTCAACGCATCTTATATGGGGACATCTCACACACGGCCCTCTCATTCCAAGCTAAGTAAGGCTTGTGCTATGGTTATCAGACAACTGATATATATACCTATATATTACTTAAATAGATAAATATATAGATAACCAACACCTAGACACAAGGCAAACACAAGTGCTCTTCACACGAATGTTTGCCCTGGGCGGGATTCGAACCCGCGACCCCGTGCTTCGCAGGCAAGCGTACTACCAACTAGGCTACGGGACCGTCAACATAGCAACTTATATTTCCCGTGTGAAGTTACGCCATTGAACCAAAATTCAATTTACTTGTTATATTGTGCTAGAATTTGCTCTTGATCCATATCCATACTCTAGACATCGATTACCTAGTATTGTTTCTACTAGCTATATTGAATGTATACGCGAAATAAGCCAATTTGAAGCGGTATTGTTAATACATACAGCGCATATTCTGAGCAAACAGTCTATTTCGTTAGCTTCAAAGTTGAAGTCAAAGCAAATAACTTAATGGAATAAGAGAGCGAACTTGGCCTAGACGTCAGAGGGGGTGCTTATCTGGAAAATTTACTGGCTGGCTGACATTAGCATCCTCGCCTCGGAAATGTCGGCTCATTTGCCAGTCCGTTTGAAAAACCAACACCATTAAGTAGTAACGGATCCGCATTTCGAGAGCCCACCACAACTGCCGGCTCGCTACGAACAGCATCGAAGCTAGAGTTAATGAACTTACCGAATGAGGGACTTGTTTACCGGAAACTCATCAAGATTGTTTGTAAGAGAATAAGAGCTAAGGTACTTTCTTGGAACTTATCGTTTATTGAAGTTAAAGCTGCTGATTACGTCATAACTCAATATTTACTGTCATTGTTTTGTGAATTTACATGTACAATTATAAATGTCTAAAATGAAGCAGCAAAATGTTTTCATCCACAGTTAAAGTTACATTTTTTTAAATCTTAAACATAATACACGTAACGAACAAGCAATAAACATGTATTACTCGTTCCTTCTATACCGATTTACCAAAAAGCAATGTGACACGAACGCCGCATATAAATTTGGAGGCATTACATGAACTTTTGTACAAATCGGCCACGAAACGTACCGAAGGCGAAATAAGTCGCAAATAAAATGTCTTCGTGGAGGTACCTTTACCTATAAACTCATAAAGTCGCCGAGTAGGCGGTGTCGAGGGGTCCATTAAGTTTAATATCCTCATAACTACATGAGGAAATCTCTGCAACAGGAAAAAGCTTTTTAATTCCGACCACAGAGGCTCTCTTCGTGGAAATGATACTTTACGTTCGAGCTAATAAAAACTCGCGTAACAAATTTTCATTGTCGATGCTAAAGGATAATGAAAAATTCGATGAAAAGGGGCAATTAATTAAGTGTTCGTGTAATAAAATTGAGTGTAGCACTGACCTGGTCTGGCCTTTTAATTGAAATTTTTAATTTTAATGCACAAAGCATTAAGAAACTAATTCAATATTAAAACATAAATCATTACAATACAACCACAAATTAAAGCTCGTATCTTTCACGATCATATTATGGTTGAGGAACCTCTACTAATATTGTATTTTCAAATAAGCACTAGTTTAAAAACACAAGTTAAGATCACTATAAAATTACGAAATCAGAGAATCCGATTCAGCCTTAACTAAATAGTAGTTTGCAACTGCAACTGTAGACTGCAACAAGCAACAATTCAGGAGCGTTAAATTCAGCTGTTTGAATACAGCATAACATAACTCAGCACTGCAGCGTCTGTATCCCAGAGCTCAGGCCGCCACATAATACGAAGCTCATCGCAATGCCAAAGGTAAATAAGCAAGTTTCCCGTTGCGAACAAATTTCATATCGTCATAACCAGGCACCAGGTACTAGCTCCACGCGAAATTCGAGTCACGTTCACACAGCCGCAAATAATATTATGAAAGGAATCGTGTCTGGTTGAAACATAACTTTACCGGTCTTCCGCCACTGACGTATTATTATATATAGCATCAGCCTACCGTCTACCCTCGCTTTATTACTCAGCTTTTAACTTTGCAGCTTGCTCTCGTGGTTTTCCTGCTATATGCGAACAAAGCTCATGAAGTGATATTGCGTGGTTGAAATAGTTCCAAAGATATATTGCGTTATTTTGCGCGTCTACCTTTATTACCATACGTACGTAGTGAGTTTCGGAATAGAAACAATAGATTGTACTTCGAGTGAGCAAATGATGATGTAATGAAATTTCTGTTAATATGTTAATACCTACCAAAAGTCATATGTTATCATTAGATACAGGATAAAATTAAAATTATACGATAAATTCAAAGGTGAACAATCTAGGAAAGTAGACTACTTTTTCAACATCATCACCACCTCATCCGAAAGATGTCCACTGCTGGACAGACCTCTCATGTGTTACATACCTCTTATGTATTACATTACAGGTTACTTCCATAGATAATAGCCAACATTATATAACTTTTCGGACAATCTAGCAATTCAGCCAAGTGAAGCAATATTATAACAAAACCGGAGACAGTCTTACAAAGTGATTTTGACAGAGCCTCTATCGGGATTTGAGTTCGAACCTCCGTATCGAGATTAGATGGCATTGACTGCTACTCTATAAAAGTTGTTTAGAAAGTCGTTACAACTTGAACTAATTTCTTTAAAAATCTATCATTAGTTCTCTATATTATTGGGTATTATTGAGTAAGTAACTACCAGTAAAAAGCAGTAATGACATTTCCGCACCTTTAGTTAGTTCATTACGTAATATCTTATTTTCCTCTCAAAAGACGCAACGAGATGTTTTTAATTCACTTACCCCGGTCTTTTATCAGAGCTTTTGTTAATAACAACAAATGATAGACACTAGGCTGGAGTAAGTAAGTTCCCTCAATTTATCTTTCAGTGAGTAATCTATCACAGAAGTTTCGTAGTCCCAAATATTATGTAAATACGGTATATATTTCATTGTTACTTTCTTACAAGTAAAAGGAGAGGGTTCAGTCAGAACAAAAGGATAGTTTTATTTACAAAACGAAAAAACTATCTTAGTTTGTGAAAGTTTGTTTTTCTTATCTTTATAAAAAAAAATACTTAAACACTATAGTTTTATAAGGTACACTATATAATTTATTTACTTTACTCTTTTTGGATAAACATTTAGTTCCACCTGGACTCAAGCTCAGTAGGATACATTGACACACTTTCAAATGGTTAGAATTAAGTCACGGTCTACGTAAATTTTATTAATAATATGAATTATATGTATATATATCTAATCATAATAACGTACACTGCAGCAAATAATGTCAATATATGAGCTTGAGCATTAGGAACTTATTTTGTCAATCCTTTCGGTGGCACCATACGTCGTCTGCCACCCGGGCTTGCGAAGTCGGTGGTTGACCATACAACTAACACGATTAGAAGAAGAATAGGAAAAATATACTTTGACTTTGTCATATAAGATAGATTACGCTTGATAATTCAGATTAGCCTTACCTAAACAAAAATGTCAAAAATTTAAAAACATAATTCTGTCCCTTGGAGGAGGAAGCTGCATTATCATGATAAAAGTAAATTAACGCCATAACTTTATTTCATATTATATTTTATAGGTACATAAAACAACGCGCCAATACTATAATAACAGATGAAAGCGTCATTCCTAGTTTCCGTCTCTTATGTAGTAAAACTTGTTATACCTATTTCCCATCTGAATTGGAAACTCGCAAACACAAGGAATTCATAGCTCTCAGAGAGACAGTCCCATTTCTACTATAATAAATCTCTTTGTTATTTACAAACTTTAGCCGTCTTATCCCGAGTACGTGACACAAAAAGGCGGATAGGTAAATTCAGTCGAACACGAGGAGAGATTCTATGCAAATGAGACAGAACGTTTAATTTTCTATAAAATTGTTTTATCAGGGCTAGGTATATTCCAAGTACACAAAAATAAAAGTTTTCATTAATTCTTATTTCATTACAAGTAGAATTTTGTTACCTAGCCTTATATTTTATTACGTGTTTTTCCAGCGACATCACTGTGTTATTACTACTCAATAACAATAATAGCAACGTTTTGAACTAAAAAATTCCAACATTCAATTAGGTATGTAAACGCTGAATAGATTACATTGCGGTAATTTTCTACATTTTCTCTCTCACAGTTCTTGTCATATCCTTTTTACACAGACGAGGAAAATAGCTTTTTTTTTTTCAAAAGACATACTCATGCGTTGAAAAAAATATCGGCCCCTCCGCCTAGAAGATAAATATGCGTCGAAAAAAGTCAGGAGGTCGCGTGCGCGGGGCGTGCATCCCCAGCTTGCGTTTGACAGCTCCGTGATATAGGTTACATCCTTCCGCGACCTTATTGACTCAGTAGTATGGTTCAACGTATTACGTCCGTTCTGTAAATAAGGCAAACCAAGTATTTACAGTGACAGTCAATGTCAATAGACTGTTCGCTTTGTACCGACTCCGAGAGCAAACAAAGGTAATCCGCACCGCGCACCGTCAAGGTACTTGTACTCTCAGAGGATATCGGCTGTATGGATGAAAGATCGTTAAACATTCCCCCCTAAATCGGAAAACGGTTGAATTGATTGCTATTTATTTTCGCATGGCCAAACTTTCTCTCTTCTCTTTATATCCGCTATCGTTTTCGCTCTGTTCCAGAATTACTGGGTATTGGTACAGTCGAAAACAATAATATATTGAATTGTCGCCCGAGCATGTTTTGCACGTTGTTCAACAGGTTATGTATTAGCCCGAATATGATTAATGGTTTCAATTAATGTAAGCGGTGTTAAGGCTCGGGTTGGATTTGTAGGAACACGAGCTTTTTCGAGGTCGTGGAATAGCAGTTAACAGAATGTGTTTATTCGTTCTTTTTTGGTACGGTATTTTATTTTATTCACAAAAATAACGCTGCCACCGTTCCACGAAGCTATAACTACACAACAACAATCACCCAAGCAAATAGGCTGACCCCCGAATAGCATTTAAAAACCGACAGTTAGTTCAATAATTTAAGGCCAAAGATAATATCTAACACTACAAAAAAGTAAACAATGTGGGTCAAATGCTGGGGTAAATATATTCAAAGTGGCGAGTGAAGTAAGAATGTGAGGTAAATTTACAAGTAGGCGCTATAACTACTAAAAGCTCCGTGTGTAGCACTCATAAAATTATCGCCGACTTATAGGTAAGTTGGAAACAACCTGTTTATAAATTGATCCCTGAGGAGTAACCGTTTTTTCTGCCTTCTGGGAAAACATAATTTTTACCTAGCGCTTGAAAAGGTTCAAGAACGTGTTATTATGAAACCCGCTCATGTGATTTGCAACCAATTAATTTTAACCAGTTCACGGAATTAAAACTACACACACTTGAAAATAGAACACACGCGATAAACATCACGTTATTAAAAGTAAGATATTTGAAAAAGTAAGAATGAAAATAAATATTTCATTAAAGAAATAACTCAAAAATTATACCATTTATAAGTTATAAAACAAAAATAAATTAAAGCATCATTGTCATATTAAAATTGATGACGATATCAAAACTCCTAAGCCACCTTAGCAATTCAAAGTAATTAAAATAATTAGAATATTTTCGGGTCCAATTTTTTTTCTTTATGGGTGGGCGAGATGAAGTGAACTCATTATTATGGCTAATTATAATATCCACGGGCCTCGTTAACGTCGGCACCTAATAAAAGTAAATGGTTGCGCCGCGCCGGCACAATTTTGGCTGGAAGTATCGCAATTCGCACAAGCTTCGTATTAGCAGGGTATGGTACAGTCAGGTCAGCAGAATTAGGTAGGTGTAAGGTACGGGATGGGTGTAGGTTCACTATCACCTCAGAAGGGCAAGCCCTTAGCTCGCAAGTGCTAAATAAGTAACACTTAGGATTACGTATTGATGATTAGAAAAGCTTAAGACATTTTGAAGGATTAATTTGAATTTGTCATTGTTAATAGAAACAAACAACCAAATTAAAGTTACTTTTATATTTTATATTTCAGAACTAACGTTAAAAACTCAAATGCAATATTTTTGTTAGATTGTAAAGAAACTATTGAATGGTCAATAAAAAAGTTATAATAAAATAAAACATAATATCCCTCTTTTTAGTTTCAGTTTATTCCTATTCCTATTTTTACAAGTACGAACGAAAAATATTGAAGTCCTCATTCACAGTTTCTCCGATAACATTTAATCAGTGAGAATCCAAAACGACTGTCAGTATTTTACTAAAGTTTTTAATGAAAAACAAACAAGCCTTCAGCCAACTTTTAATCTGGGCAAATTCAGACTTTTATCACTTCCAGTATTTCTCATTTCGCGAGGAGTAATTTAGTAGAGGGCCGCAGCTTATGCAAATGGTAATAGCAAAGAGAAAAATTAACCGATCTAATCTCAGAAGAGCCTCCAATTCTATCACAATAGAAGCGTGAAAGTAAAACTTATTGAGCACCGAGACGTGACTGAAACCTAGAAGATATTCTATTTTGGGGATATAGTGCAAAAATTTGATTTGTCTATAAATAAATAGTAAAAACTTCTTCACTTTTATTTATACCAAAAAACATTATAGTTTAACCTTAAACTAGCTAACTTACATTATTTTTCTTACCCGTACATTTATACTTGATGGAAAATAAAGCATTTTATATTAAAAAGGTATAAAAAGTGTTATAAAGTTGTATCTGCACCGATATCATTAACAAGGAAATTGCATTACAACGGTTCACCCTATTACAAACTCTGTTCTAGGAACCTCTATAATTTTATGTTACTAGTCCACTGAGAAACCGGGTATTCACCAGAGGCTCATTCATTTTTCAGCAGGTAGCACCACTTGCACGTGAATTTGGCTCAAATCCAAAGATGTTAGCAAAATGAAACAGTCACGCTTTAATCTCATTAAAATTAACTGATTCGTTTTGTGACCCACCAGCCGCCGGTGTAGTTGGTGACAAAACGGCATTTAAACTTTACATACACAACAAATAGAAATTTACAAACGTTTAACTCAAAATCTTGTTTGTCCTTACTGAAAATTAAGTGTCGTGATAAAAACAATCTAAAATCTGTTGAAATGCAAAAACGTTTGTTGTTTTTTACTTTTTTCACTCAGCAACAGACACACATCTTTTTTGCACAGATGTCTGTAGGTCAAAGAGTGGCATAGACGGAAAAATCTTATAAGGAGGCGCCACGCGTCACGCGGGCGTAGCCTAGCTATCCATCCAGTGATCGTCTTTTTAAAGGTTTTTTTGTAAATTTTATTTTGTCCTGTTTTTGTAAAGAATCAAAAATTAATCGCGTTGTTAATTTAAGGTTTTGTTGCTAGTAATAAAATAATGGCTATTAACTTTTCAATATTCTTAACAGAATTATTCCTTCTTTTGTATATGTAATGGAAAACATACTGGATAAACTCAATTAAATACCCTATAATAAGTGGAATTATGAAGTTAATCAAATTTTTTAAGAACGATTTTCAGTTATTGACGAGTGTAATGGCAATATTAAAATAACTACTAAAGATCCATCATTAAAAATATCATACAAGCTCGCACGCAGATGAAATAAGATCGAAAGCAAACAAACAGTTACCGGGGAGTTAACGATTCTTTGACACTACAAACGTCACTGCGCATGGCTCGACTACGAAATGAAAGACAAACACTATCGGATTGAACAAAGTTACTTTGAAAACTCAATATTGTCGAATCCTATTCTATCGTGTGACGACGCCGCCAAGCGACTTTCGACCGTAATACAAGCTTGAATTACGACTTAACTTTGTTATGTGTTTGTGGTTTTAATAACACGTCGCGTCGGTGCCGGCTACGTTGTAATAGGAAAAAGTAGAAAGAATAATTAAGCCCGGTGCCGACGAGCATTTCCGATAAAATTTCAATATTTCTCTACTACGTTCGGTTTTACTATTCTGTTTTGTGTATGCAAATTACAAGCAATACGATATTGCTTATTAAATTAATTTCTGCGGTTTGAAAAAACATGGTTTAACTGCATTTTACCATGGAAGTGCATGTTTAGACTAAAATAATTGCTTCCATGACGTTGCTGGTAAGCATCACGCAAATTTATAAACAGTTCGTAGCAATATGTAGCCACTTCGTAGCGGATTCGTAGCAGATTCGTAGCACTTGAAGTCTTTGCAACGATACTGAATAAAATTGTTACCATGTATCTCGTAGTGACGTAGACCTATAGTACAATATTTCATAAAAAATAAGGCTCTTTTAAAGATACATCCCGTAGAAGCGACGAAGATTTAGCATCTTGTTCGAAGCTCTCTAAGAAATTCAGGTAAATCTTATTTCTTCAGAAATCTTTCGAGGCTAAGAACTGTCGGTTTTAAATCCCCCTTAAGAATCTTCAGATTAACAACTTCCGGGCCTTCGAAACTACGGAAAACCAACTTCTTGAGTAGAAACGTTTCAAAAGTACTTCAATAGTCAGCTTTGATTAGTAAATTCAATAGAAAACATATTAAATTTTATCTTTCTCTGGTAGAAAATTTGAATGTTTCTCTAACAAGTGCAAATTTGGAATGAAATCGAGATTCAGCTTAATGATGTTTGTTCAACCACATTGAAACTAATGAGAGTTGTCATCATTTCATCGACTGAGATCAATAAATTCCGATAACGATGCAATTTAAGCCACCATTTAAAAGTTTTGTTTATAAAATTACACAAAATATATTTGGTTGTGTTTAGCGTAAACTATATCATACAGTAATTGTATAGAATACAGAATTTTTCGATGCAGGGTTTACTGGGAAGCCTTAAAACATTATTTAGGATGTGAACGAAGAGATTGGTCTTCTTCTTCATCATTATGTGGGTTGTCAGCTGCTGCCACTTATAAATTGATAAAAGTGGATGAAGTGAAATAATGTGTCTTGATCTTAGCAAGTGGAAGGAAGTAGTCTCTGCCGTGCCCTCTAGGGAAGAGGTTTTTCGTCTTCTTCTTCAGGTGCCATCTCCATCCCGGAGGTCGGCGACCATATGTCTGTATGTCTCTCTCTCTTCAGTCATGCGAATCAACTCGGCTGTGCTATCCACTTCCAGCCAGTCTCTTATGTTCCGTGTCCACGATGTTCGTCGTCTACCTCGGCCTCGTTTACCCTCAATTTTGCCTTCAATAATCAATTTTAGTAGGTTGTATTTATCGTTTCTGTAAATATGGCCAAAATATGCTGCTTTCCTTTTTTTAATTGTTGTTACTACTTCCATCTTTTTACCCATCATTTCCAAGACCCTTACATTGGTTACTTTATCTGTCCATTTAATTTTGAGCATTCGTCTGTAAATCCACATTTCAAAAGCATCGAGTTTTTTGATTAAATTTTGTTTTAAGGTCCAGCTTTCAGATCCGTACATTAGAATAGGAAGAATGTAACATTTCGCCATCCTCCACCTCAGTTTCAAATTGATTTTTCTGTTAGTTAACAGTTTCTTCATTTTCTGGAAGGTGTTCCTGGCTATCTCAATTCTTATACGGATCTCTTTCTCGGATTCCCAATCTTCATTTAAGCAACAGCCCAAATACTTATAACTTTTTACTCTTTCTATGACTTTGTCATTCAGAAGTATTGGTGATGTAGCAGTTGGATTTTTACTGACGATCATGTGTTTTGTTTTATTAATGTTAATCTTTAGACCATAGTCTGATAAAGCATCATTTAATTTCTGAAGCATAATTTGAAGGTCTTCGGAGTTAGAGGCCAACAAAACGGTATCATCGGCGTAGCGAATATTTTGTATTAGTTTACCATTTAGGCGGATGCCCAGATCAAGTTGATCAAAGACATTTCTAAAGATCATTTCCGAATATAGGTTGAACAAACAAGGTGACAAGATACAACCCTGTCTAACGCCTTTTTCTATCTTAACTTCCTTTGTAAGGGTGTGATCAATTTTTATTTTTGCTTTTTGGTTCCAGTACAATTTTTCTATAAATTTAATATCATTTTTGTCTAAGCCAATCGATTTTAATATTGTTATTAATTTGTCATGTTTAACGTTGTCAAATGCTTTTTCGAAATCGAGGGAAGAGGTTTGACTTTTGAAAATTTAGTATGCACATCAAATTTTATTTATTACCGAACATTATAATACATTTTTTTTTAATTAAGAAAAACGAACACGCAAACACACACAGGCAGAGAGCTAGGCCCCCAATGATGAAGAAAAACTACTATTATCTTCAGAATATTTTATGGCTTGAACGGTGAAAATTAAAAATTCTTTTTTAGCCTACGCGATCCCACTGCTGGGCAAAGGCCTCCCCCGATTTTTTCCACCGCTCTCTGTCTTGTCTCTGTTCTGTCCAGTCTAAGCAAAAGGCATCCAAGTCATCACGCCATCTCTTTTTAGGTTTGCCCCAACGCCGGTTACCGTCCTCGGGCACCCAGTGCATAACGACTCCAGCCCACCGTTCCGAACCCATTCTACTAACATGCCCAGCCCATTCCCACTTGAGTTTGGCAGTTTTCTCTCCAAAACATACCAGTTCGGGAACACAGAGTGGTGTCCCTGATTCGGTCCAGCCGTGTGACACCTGCATGCTGCGTTCCATTGTTCTTTGGCAAACCTTGAGTTTGAACTTTTGACACTGGAGAGTGACCATGTTTGAGCACCGTATAGGTTAGGACAGGCAGGATACACGTGTCGATGAGTTTACGCTTAAGAGATAAGGAGAGGTCCTCTTTTATAAATTGCTTTAAGGACCAGAAGCTTTTCCAGGCGTTTTTAACACGACGATCTACTTCTTTTTGCTGCCTGTTATCGAAAAAAACTATCTGGTCCAAGTAAATATACTCCTCAGCATAGTGCATGACCTGCCCGGCTACCCTACGTTATGTGCCATTAGTCATGAGTTGTGTCTTCGTACGGTTCATTGAAAGTTCAACCTCAAGGTTCGCTGCGCTCAGGTCTTGGAGCATTGCTTCGAGCTCGGCTTATGTGGATGTGAAGAGAATGATGTCGTCAGCAAAGCGGAGATTAGTGAGTCTCCTCTCGCCGATGAGGATTCCTTTGTTCTGCCATGGATCCGTTAGTTTCCGAAATATCTCCTCCAGGGTGCAGGTAAAGAGTTTCGGAGATATGGGATCAACTTGCTTCACGCCCTTCTCTATTTTAAGCTTCTGACCTGGAGGTTCAAGCTTTATAGGGGCTGTGCTGGGTGTGTAGATTATTTCCAAGAGCTGGACATAAGTTTCATAAACGTTTTGTCTGCGAAGAGCTGTAAAAATCGCTGAGTGTTTAAGGCTATCAAAAGCCTTGGAATAATCCACAAACGCCCAATATAATGGTTTTTGGAACTCGTTGTGCTTCTCAATTATTTAATTTACGGTATGGAGGTGATCGGTGGTAAAGTATGAAGGTCTAAATCCAGCTTACTTTGGAGGTTGTTGCTGGGAAATTATTTTTTATAATAATAATAATTCAGGGTAATAACGATTGTTCTTTTTAGGGTGCCATTCCATACCTTAAAAGCAAAATGGATTCCTTTTAGGGTCAGTCGGTCTGTCAAGACCCTTTTTCTCAAGAAAGGGTAAAGGTACCAAGTGAAACTTATACCTGAATACCTCAGTAGTTATGAATACTCGTAAGGTATATCAAATACTAATTTCTAAGTTACTATGGATGTGTACATAAATCAACGTAATCAAAAGATGCGGCTATTTAACAGTTAGGTCATTTATCTAATTCAAAAAATTTAAAAGTTATTTGTTTTTGTATATTTGTGTTCTTTTACAAAAGTGTACAACCAATAGAAAACATTTTACTGATCAAACAAAAGAATAGCGTGTTATCTTTTACAAGAAATAAAACAATGGCACGTTTCACATACGCTGACATTCATAATCACCTGCACATTCCATTGTGAGCGAGCTTTTGTTACATCCTCCCACTACTATTTCAGTGAGTGCAATTTTTGCAATAACATACTGAAAGGTGTTAACGTTAACACGTTGTGTTGTGTACTTATAAAAGACCAAAAGCTATTCCACATTTTCGCTATTCCGTGTTTGAGCAATTCCGTCTGAAATACGAGGTCATTGTTGGTGGCACCGACGGCGCTGAGACTGAGGGAATCGCAACGCGGGGGAGGGGGGGTGTCGCTGGAAGGAGAGCCCGGCATAGCATAGCCATTACAGCAACGAGAGGGAAAGAAATAGGACGCTTCTGTCGAGTTCCGTTTAAGTAATTGTGTTTCATCCATTCTTTCTTATTTCAAACTAAACTAGTGTTATTGATGGAATTTTTCAATGCTGAAAATGGTGTCGGTCATATAACAAGAGATAGTAATAAATTTCCTTTTATTATAGCCTGTTGATTTGTTCACAGCGGGAAAAAGGGTACGACATAAATAATTCAAGGGCCGTTTGTAAACAATTACTTCTCTCTTCAAGACAATTTATAAGCAGTTTCGTTCTTTATTATCAAACGAATAATGCAAGCGTTTGGGGGTTTCCTTCTTGCGGCAATGTGGTCAGACCAATTTCCATATACTTGGAAGCTTTGCTTCGTCAGTTGAAAGGGCCGGATGGGCCTTTGTGTCGTCCCGCGTTATTAGATCCTTTGGTTTACCATAAACATAGTGTAATAAATGTAATTTCACGTACCACCCTTACACCATTACGCTCAACGCGTCGGTCGCCTCAAACGCTTTGTCAGCTGTTTATTGTAAACAAGCAAGCTGTTTGGTACCGAATATATTATTATTATCCTAATATTGTAAACGCGAAAGCTGTATAGCTGTATAAGTATAGAACTGGCTTTAATGTTACCTAACAGGAACATAGCAGGATTATTGGAAAAATGTTAAGCTAGTTTTTAAAGCGCAAAACATCTTATCTTTCCCACGTATTAAATGCACTAACGCGGCACTTCATTCTTACGATGTTTTTGTTAAAGAATTTAAGAAGTAAGTAAAATTTAATTAAATTCAGGAGTAAATGTCAGAATAAATTAGTTTACGTGATATCTTAGAAGTATTTTTTATGTATTAGAATAATTAACTGGAATAATATGGGGTAACAGTACAGACACATCTAAAGTATTCGTTGCTCAAAAAAAATGTATCCGAGCCATTGTGGGTGTGGCCTCTGACGTGTCTTGTAGACCTTTATTTAAATCATTAAATGTCTTACCACAACCTTGCATTTATATTATTGAATTATTAGGATTTGTAAAGCAAAATATTAATCTTTTTACAAAAAAAGGGACCAGACTACAAGAAATCTTAGGGATCCTAATGCACTAGTTTATGACATTATTCCAAAAAGTACAAGATTCCGCAAAAATTGCTACGTTATGTGCATAAAAATATGGAACAAATTACCATGTCGTCTTCAATCTATAAGTCCAATACGTAGATTTAAAAAAGTTGTAAGATCTTGGCTAATGCAGCACACTTTTTACTCCATAAAAGAATTTATTGACCATAAAATTGAATTATGCCAGAATTGTACTAGTTTGTAAGTAAATGGACATTTGCATGCTTTAAACTTAGGCTAGATATGTGCTTTATTTTTAATCATACTAACATCTTTGTATCTACCATATCTATCGCAAATAAAATATCTTTATCTTTATCTTTATGAAATATAAGAGCTAACCTTGAAGATTTAGATAAACACTAACAGTCACTCCTCCCATTAGCTAATTTTGTGTAATTAAACCGTTGAATTGTGAAAAAACGTCAAACAAAACACATGCTATCGCATTTTTTTACAAGCTGTTCGCCTGCAACAGCCGGACAACTCCCACCAAACAATTATTTACAAAGGAATAAGATAATTCCCCAAAAAAGTATACTAAATTTAGAAGAAAGAGCTTCATCTGAAATCAGAAATCAGAAATCAGAAACATCTGTGTTTCATCTTTTCTTATTAAGCCGTATACGAACTTATTATTTGCGCTGGAACTTTCAGAGTTATATTTGGTTGGATTACATTTAAGGATTACTATTCGGTGGCTACCCGTAGCAACAGTACTTCGTTTACGTGTTTATTACGTCGATTCACGTAAGCGACGCCTGTGGGCACGATGCAGTACGCTCGCATTGCAGTCACAGGATCCGAACATGGGACCACAATTGGCACTGCACCGATAGCATTCCACCTGAATTCGGAACTGAATTGCTTTCAACCGTAAGTTCTTACTTGCGAAAAGAAATAAGGGTTTAGATTTATACGTGTTGTTTCCTATTACGCGGGGAAAAATCTTAATTCTTTCTTTTTGTATTCCTACACTCGCTAACGAATTCATTTAATTAATAATAATATAAAAAAGAACTTTATTTACCAAACATCTTGATGTTGACAATGTATTGTGCTTGACAATAATGTACAAAACTAAGGTAGATTACAAGCCATAAATTGATAAATAAATAAATACAGTGTACAAAATTCTGGTAATAAGGAGCAATGGACCGATGATCTGGTTGGTGGTTGGGCCGATCACTCTGCACATGTAATTAAATATTTTTTTCATGGTTATTCCGAGGTGGAAAAGTTTTGCCATCGCCATAACAAAACCACACAAATGTCAAATATATTAACAACATATAATTCCTACTCGTGATAATATGCTCCAATAAATTTAAGCTTAAATTATGATTATGATATTTACCGTGTGTGCCATGATAAGATAAATTTTATTTTGAAAAAATATAAAGAGAAATTAAAATTTGACAAAGAGGATTTGTTATTCGGGAACACAGGTTGCATTTCTGTGCTATGTTTCAAATAATCTGGCTGGAGCCCGCATTAATCTCATTAGTGCTTCTTGCAGGACTACTCGGTGGTTATTCTCGAGCTATCAGGCGCACACGCCGCCGCCCGCGCCGCACACACACGTACTGATTAAATTATTGAGTAACAGCTGCTGAGCGTCTACTGCAAAAGGATGAGGTAGAAAACAATGAGGGCTTTAGTGTTGCTTAAATGTAATTTGTTTCACTTCTTTTAGAGTTAGTGTGGAAAATCTACATACATTTTCTTAATATTTCAAAGGTTACAGACAGCTAAATGGATAGTTATATGTTTACACTATGGCTTGTTTCTTTTATACGACGTTTACTTAGAAGCATGATTTTTTCATAACTCCAAGGGACTGAAATATTTTATTTATAATTTTAACTTGATACTTCCCCACGCGCTCATTCTAAAAGGTAAGACAGACAAGACAAATGATGGACGGAAAGACAAGGAAGTAATCCCACTTTTTAACTCTACATAGTTTTTTTTTTTCCTTTTAAAGTAAAGAACACAAAAAATGCACCATAAGTAGTTAATGTCATCAGGTCAAGAAACAAGATAAAAAATATATTTAGTAATTATATTTTCATCAACATCAACATCAACGGCCCGTTACAGTCCACTGCTGGATTATGAGCCTCCTCCACTTAAGTGGAGGGTTTGCCATAATCTCCACGCTTGGCAGGCGGGTTGGAGATCGCAGATTAAAAGGTTACTGTATCAGAGAGTGCTGCTGCCCGTTCCCTGTTCAATGTGTAGTCCCTAAGTCGCCTCTTACGACACCCACGGGAAGAGTAGAGGTTGGTGACAAATGTATTCTACTCTGCCGTCACCACACGGCTTAATTATATTTTAACATACGTTTATTTATTTATTTAACTATTTATTGTACACACTAAAGATTACAAGGACAAAACATACAGTAAAACGACACAACAGGCCTACTTATTTCCAAGGAAATATCTTCCAGTAGACCTACGGAAGAGAGAATATAAAATAAAAAGACACGGATTAAACGTGCACAACATGGAAACATAGATACAGAATTAACTAGTTATATATACAATATAATATATAAATATATACTAACTAACTACGTTACTTAAGGATTTTCTCAAACTAAGCTCATACACTCTCTTCTTTAATTTTTTTTTATTGTACGAATAATAAAAGAGTAAAGTGACACGAGACATTGTTCTCTTTTTGCCAATAAGTCCAGCCTTTTATTTGTATTGTCCGACCCTCCGACTTCAAGACTCGTATCGAATTTATTTAGAAACGGCAAAAATGCACGGAGGAAGAATTTCATTCGCTATGTTCTCTCGGTTGGATGGCAACGCCCGACGTACCGTTTAGTTTCTTTGTTCATCGATATAGAAATATTTCTTTTGGGAACAAAAAGGGTATTTTATTAAAGTATATTTTTAGGGTTACTGCTCTGCGCCTGTCAGTTCGAAGCTGTCAGTAGTAGAAACCGACATTTATCCTTTTTAAAACTGTTATACTAGCGTCCGCCCGCGGCTACGCTCGCTTTGTGTAAGATTTCCCGTAAAAAGTATCCTATGTGTTTATCCAGGTTACAAACCATCTTTATTCCAAATTTTATCCAAATCCGTTGAGTACTTTAAGCGTAAAGATGGAACAAGTATCCAAACATCTAAACATCCAAATATATTTTCGCATTTATAATATTAGTGTAATGTAATGTAATGTGATTAGTTTCATTGACGCCTCAGAAAATATAAAAATTCTTAGATGTGTTTTGTCGCATTATGCAAATACCTTAAAGTACCTTACTCGTATTTCTCCCACATGACGAGGGAGAACCATAGACCTAGAATTTTGTTTTGCTTATATCTATGAGGAGAACGGTGCAAATAGAAATGGAATGCCAAATGCATAAATGGGATTAGCTTGCGATTCACTTGGTCAACGGAATCCAACGGACCACAACAGTTTGGTTTACTTCATTCTACATTATACGAGTATCTACAGTAAAGATTAAAGTGCTTCAGCGAAATCGGACTTAGTCAACATAAATGCAGCTATATATGTAGTATTAAAAAATAAAAAGCCAAAAGAACTACTGTGCACGAATGTAATTTAGACAAAAAAAGTATAAAAAGCCAAGATTTGATTTACTTACCAAAACTAATACCAAATAAAATCACACAAAAGAACAAATACAAAAAAACGGAAACACGGTAAAAGATGACAAACATAACAGAAATAATTTAGAATTAAAAAATAACAGTTCCCCAAAATTAGTGTGAGTCACCTGAGGTTGTGATGGAAAATAGACCCCTACCTGTCTAGGGAATTATTGCGCAACAAAACTGTAGATCAAGTATGGGGAAAAACGTTAGGAGCCAAAAGTACAGCCTAGAATGGATGACGGTGGCGTGAAGAGCCGGTTTGAATTTAGGGAAAAAAACTAGCAACTTACCAATTTAAGGGTTTCTTTACAGGTAACAAAACTGAATCCAAAAAGTTCGTTAAAAATAATACGTCAATAACAAGTAAACTTCAAACAACACCGCACTCCCTTGACGAAGGTCCCGTGATCAGCACATCTACTGAAGCTACCTCCGATGAACCTGCAATGAGCCGATGCCAAGGTCCCCGAAATTGCAGCAGGACTGCAACCAGGATCTTCCACGTGCGCGTCCACAGCAGCAAGTTAGGGTCCTCGACGTCACGGCCAGGACCGTCCCCTCACGAGGGTGAGCTGGCAGTTCGAACCTGAACTGTAGCTATGACTTCCAGGAAAACTGGTAACAGAAGGACCTCTGATCTCTCCTCTGTTCGCACACTGGCGATGCTTATAGTATGCTTAAGCTTTCGATAAATAACTAGAGCTTATGAAATTGCACAAAAAAACTGAGAAATTCAGCACTTTCGCAACTGCTCAGAACTCAGATCACGGGACCTTCGTCAAGGGAGTGCGGTGTTGTTTGAAGTTTACTTGTTATTGACGTATTATTTTTAACGAACTTTTTGGATTCAGTTTTGTTACCTGTAAACAAACCCTTAAATTGGTAAGTTGCTAGTTTTTTTTCCCTAAATTCAAACCGGCTCTTCACGCCACCGTCATCCATTTCAGGCTGTACTTTTGGCTCCTAACGTTTTTCCCCATACTTGATCTACAGTTTTGTTGCGCAATAATTCCCTAGACAGGTAGGGGTCTATTTTCCATCACAACCTCAGGTGACTCACACTAATTTTGGGGAACTGTTATTTTTTAATTCTAAATTATTTATGTTATGTTTGTCATCTTTTACCGTGTTTCCGTTTTTTTGTATTTGTTCTTTTGTGTGATTTTATTTGGTATAAGTTTTGGTAAGTAAATCAAATCTTGGCTTTTTATACTTTTTTTGTCTAAATTACATTCGTGCATAGTAGTTATTTTGGTTTTTTATTTTTTAATACTACAATATGTACAATATCGTTTTATTTCGTACCGCTGTTTCATACAATTTCAAATGGATCTCGACCAGGGTTGGATTTCGTAGTATAATTATACTATTTGTACCATAGTTTCATGTTGCGTAGTATCGTAATGCTTGGATTGTACGCGAAAATACCATAATTTTAATACCCAATTATTTAAATGTTATTTAATTGATAACTTTACTATATTTATTTGTTACTTCTTTGCCGTATGGCAACATCAAATGAAAAAGAGAAACATTTGTGGGTATACCCCGTGAAATGTGTTGCCGCTTATGTCATTTTGAGGGATAGGGATGGACATTTTTTTCTGCTTGAGTATGACTGAGATGAAGTTTCCATTGAAAAATTTGCTGAATTAGAGATTCTCATTTTATTAAGTGATTTTACAAACTAATTTACCTTGATTTATGTGATAATATTAAAATAACGTTTCAATAACAAATTATTTTAATTTAATCTAAACACAAAAACAAAACGTAGTATAATTTTTGTTAAAAAGTATCTTTTCCATAGACAATAATTTTATGGAAGCCTGATTCCAACCCTGATCACGACGGATCCCAGGCATCAGCGGTGGCGTAGCATCCAGTTGGATTCTACATATTTTTATTATTACTTTTTAAAAGCAACTGGTCATATTTTATTTATTGTTGATGTTTATCGTCTTATTCACATTGGTTTCTGTGGTATTCATTTTAAAATGCAAATGAAATCATGGATCTTTTTCATGCATAAATTGTACAACATTGGAATGAGATCAGTCCAACAACGGTTTAAATTATGTGTTTACATATTTTAATAATATATTGTCGGTTAATTTATATATATTGTGTATTATAATGCAGAGTTAAATTGAACAAACAATTTGCAAGCAACAAAAAATCTGATAAAACCTAGTGCAGCATGACTGCAGGTTTTTTAATAACCTTTTTGGTATGATTCTTTTTTCTTTTGGCCGGTTTTTATGTCACTTTTTCAAATTTCAAATTTTCTTGGTTTGACCTTTTTCTAAATGGTCTATTGTTTTCCCAATTGTCATCGGATGATGATAGAAACGATTTTTTTCTTGAAAACGTGAATCGTTAGATTGTTAGTAAACAGTGATTGAAGAGTCTCGGGATCATTTCCGTATTGTGCCATAAGCCTTGGCAATAAGCCTTGGAATACCATATTAGGCGCCCGTTTGGACTAGCCGGGGTAAGTCTTGTGTTGTCTTCCTACTGGTTTTTATCGACGCACTTTTCTCTTTCCCTGTCTTGGTTGGATGGCGATTATTTCTTTGTCAATCTTTACAGTGTATTTCCGGCTTCTGCGAGGACGCCACACACACGAGGGTCCCTCCGTGCTTTCCACGATTTCTTTCTGTGGTTCCGGACACCTAAGGCCACCAGGCATTGGGCGAGCCCGGATTCCCGTGTTGTGTGCGTCCGCACACGTACCAGCTAAGTGCCGCAAACCCGCGCACCGGCGTTGGAGTCCCCCCTGGAATACTGCCCATCTCGCGGATTTTTTTAGCTTGTTTTTGTATCAGTTGGTTGTAATTTTTGTATACGGATTTTGCCAAATTCTTTCTAAATTCTTTTCCAAATTCTAAAAAGGCCCTTTAGGTTTCTCTGACCCTCCCTTTTTTGGTTCCCGTTTGGCTATACTCTCCCGGGGAACTCCGCGGTTTTTTCACCTTCCTGCATCGATACACTCTCAACACAACACTAGTTCACCAACACTATATCGACGGAGTCCCCTCAGGACCCGCCTCTCGGCTCATTTTTTGTTACTTTGGCAATATCTAGGCCCTTTTAAATCTCTATTATACTGTTCGGTCAAATTTAACTAAATCTTTCTTTGTTCTCCTAAATTCCACGTTTCGCCTGTGGTTGTCAACCACAGGTTAGCTAGCTTCTTTTTTAAACGCTACACTAGTTATTATTTCGATGTATGCCTCAATTTTGCTGTTATTGTATTTCAAGTTTTTATTAA
Organism: Carpatolechia fugitivella; assembly: GCA_951230895.1. Classification (NCBI taxonomy): domain Eukaryota; kingdom Metazoa; phylum Arthropoda; class Insecta; order Lepidoptera; family Gelechiidae; genus Carpatolechia; species Carpatolechia fugitivella. The sequence continues at coordinate 9,706,425 of OX579655.1, read as the reverse complement.
AAATTAAAATATGTCGCCATTATCAGGATATAACACGTATGTATACGTATCAAAGAATAGATACACTATATGAAACGGAATATTGAAACGTCGTCTTATGATACGAAATATGACTCGAAGCGTGTGGAAATGCGGATTTTCCTCGATCGTTAAGCAAGTAGGGTTTCACTTTATCTCATATTTGGTGCGGAACCTTGCGAACTACTAGCTTTATCAATGGAGCGTATCTATACGCAGGTGTCGAACGAAAAGGTTCGACTTTCTTCGTTTCCCAACTTATGGTACCATTTACAACTTTGTTCGGCGTCGTTCCCATCGATTTTAGATTAGGAACTCAGGGCTTGTGAAAACATTCCATAATAAATTTTCTTACTTTTACCGCGGTTTTCTTTAACTCCACGTGAAAGTCCCAGTGAGCAAAAGAATTAACAGTTTATCTTCGTAACTGAAAAGTTTGTATGGTTGGGGAAGAGCATGGGTATAATTATGTGAATACAATTAAATCATAAGGGATACAATAGAGCTTCATCATAAATTATGCAAAACAAAAACAGAGCGTGTTCCCAAATAAATGTGTTTCCATGCCAACTATCTCCTTCGGTTTACACGACGTAAATCAAGAAGGCGCTTCTTGACAACCAGCCTCGCCAACTCGCCTTTTCTCGCTCAAACGCGCAAGGCGTTCATCTGTAGCTTACTTGCGAGTTTACTACAGAAACTCTCTCGCTTTTCACTCTGAGTCTCACAGCTCTTCTTATTGTCGAAAAGCATCGTGCCGGTGAAATGTAGGGCAACAGAAGGCATCACTTATTTAATAAATACGTATACGAAAGGTATTGCAGAGGCGGGGAAATCGTTTTAGTCGTGTAATATTCACACAATCAAAGCTCATAACTTCACTTTGGTGTGTCGGGTATTTTATGAGTGAACAATTTGTGCTTGAGTTGTTTTCCATGTTCCATTCATTTTCTGAACATTGAAAATAATATTCCTAAAGCGCAACGACAGGTATCTATTAAGCTATTTTATTACAGGAGTTTTAATATTTTATGTCCTTAGGCGATTTCTAAGAAATGGTTTCTTTTTAAAATTAGGGCACTAACGCTGTTCCTTTTTGAAGTCGCATTAAAAGAACGTCTATAAGTAAAGAAGTGTAGTTGTTCGTTTCTAAATGGCAGTGTTTCTTCTGCTCGCTTCCGTTCCTTTGTGACTCTGCCGCGGCCCCCGCTTCCTGAATAGCCGGCATACGTGCGCGGGCGATTGTCCCGAGTATTAAGGTGTTTTTGTGGCTCTCTCGCGTACAACGCTCTGTTCATTAGACGCAGCTTATATAACGCTAACAGTTGCCATTTTATGTTTGCCAAACAAAACCTTTGAACCTTAGTTAAGCCCGTTTGTCGGTGTCGTGAATCCTGTTACAATAATATTTATGAAAGAATTCCACCCAGAAAAGTTAAGAATAGTAAATTGCGTGAATATAGGAATATCCATAAAGATACAAAAACCTAACAATGACTGTATGCCAAAAATAGAACAGAGAAACTTTTCCGCAGACACATGGAGAAGGCCCATTCGACCGCCACATAAAGATGAAAATATGACACAAAAGTCAATAAATTTGGTCAATAGCCATTATATGGCGATGTCGGGTGCGAAAATATGGAAGTGGGGGATTTCACAGTGCTTTGATTTAGGACCGGCACAACGTACAATATATAGGTACAAAATGGAAGCGACTTAAGCCACACAAATACACCTTGCTTTAATTTCTATAAAAGACATTTATGTAACACTAGCGGTCCGCCCGCTGCTACGCTCGTGTTGTGTAAGACCTTCCCGTGGGAATAAGACTTTTTCCCGTAAAAAGTATCCTATGTGTTAATCCAGGTTACAAACTATATTATCCATTCCAAATTTCATCTTAATCCATTGAAACGGAAGGCGGAACAAACATCTAAACATCCAAATATATTTTTACATTTCAGGTATAATATTAGTGTGATGTGTAGTGTGATTGTAAACTCATCTATAAGACAAGATAAGATCAGATAAAAGTGTCTTTATTCGAAGTAAGATTTAACAAAATCATTTTTCGACGTCAAAGCAAGATGGCCCGTTCACTACAATTGTACGCCTTCTGTGGAGAAGAACGGCCAGAAGAAACTCCACAGGACTCGTATTTAATGTACTTTTTTTTTTTTTTAATAAAATATTGTTTTTATAGTCAAGAAAAATTTACTATTAGTAATAATCATCACCATCAATTCAAGTCATCAATTTGGTTTTAAACACCAACCCTTGACCTTGGAGGCAGTAATAGGCTCTCAGTCTAGGATTTAATCGATAGATAATTATCAAATTGCGTCGTAAGTCTGGAGTCGTAAAGAACAAGTTTTAATGATACGTAAATCAAAGTTCTTAGTATAAGCGGCAGTTTCAATGTAACTTTGCAATCTGGCCTAAGAAGATTAGTCGTAATGTTACTTAGTCGGTTAAGTGATTCGCATGTGATTGCCTGCATTACCTATGTATGTGATGGCCACATTTGTACTACGAAATGGATAGTGTAAGTGTACTTGGTTGAATAATAAAACAAGGCTAAGTTTTCTATCTTTTTGTAGAAGACTAAATAAAAAACAAAATACTTTACTAGAGGTTATTCTGTTTTTTTAGGTTTATACTATAGTAAGTAAGATAGTTGATATATTTTAATTTTCCTGATGAAAAATTAAGAAGGCAGCATTTTTTAATCAGTACCCTCTTTAAAATAATTAAGCTCATCCAATCCTCTCTTGCAAAGTGATTATCTTGAAAACCAATAACAAACAATTTTGTCGATGTTTAAGATCTTGTGAGCTCCACTTTAGCAAGAGTAATACATCCACTTCTGATGAAATTAAATTCTAGAGCAAAACACAAACATTGAGTATACTCTATCTATATAGATTAAAAAGGATATAAAATAAATACTAAGATACGGAGACCTATTCTCAGTAGAGGAAAGGAAAATAAAATTAAATCCTTTACGTTAGAGCCAACGAATTATCTATAGTCTAGAAGAGTAACCATCTAACAAAGCCCGCTAAAACATGGCACCTAATTAATTTATTTTTGACAGACAGGCAGATGATGTCACTCATTGAAGCTTACTTTCGACGTTCTACAAACCGAGTCATATAAAACATCATAGTACCGCGTATTCGAATGTCGTATGGTAAGTTTTGCTTCTTTGGTATTCATTTGGTGGGGTCAAGTTTGAAGCGAAGTTGAATGCATGATTGTAAAAACCCCTCCCAGACCAAAACTAATTTTTAGGGAAATCAAGAAAAACTTTCTCCTATAAAGAAACAAATGTTATTTATGTTTTGAATTAATTATTGTTGTAGAAAATAGTGAAGATTACCATATAGTTAGATTTTTTTTTGCAAAATTGTCCTTGGGTTGTTAATATACACACTTTATATTTTGTGATAAGAGGTGTTTTTACAGCCAGTGTTGTTTTTATCAAGTTTTAATATAGAAACAAATTTAATTTATGAAACAATTTTAAAGTTCTTACAATAAAGACCCATGTAAAGCAAACCAGCCCTTGAAATCAAAGATATCTTTGCTCATTATCAAATGAACTGTAAAAAAGTCAGCATCTTTCTTAGATCAGATCCAATTACTAATTCTAGCAATTGAAACACTGTGTATAACCTTTCTATTCTTCGTAAAGATCTTTATATTACACCAAGTGCCCTATCACAAGGCAGTGTGACCAACAGTTGAGTGTAAAAACACTCCTTGTGGCCAGATGAGGAGCGTTTTTACACTCACTCTGATTTGACATGTTTGATTTTTTATAGATTTAACTGTAAACCAAGAGTGTTTTTAAGCTCATAATGATTGAATATCATACTAAGAACGGGGTTGCCATAAAAAAAAACAATTTCGATACAATGTTTGCGAGGGGGGTTTTAACAATCATGCATTCAGTAACTCTTCTAATGGTAGGAACGAACATAAGTTTATGATGAAATATTATATTATATTTTAATTTCAAAATAGCTAAGATGATTTTTATTGTTCTGACACCAGGACTTGTGAGATCGCACAATGTGGTGATGATCAAGCAGACAGGTTGTGTTCCAACATTCGGTATTTTTGTTAACAAAATAAATTAAATAACAACATATTTTTTATAAAGTAATATTTACCTTTTGTTTACGAAATTTAAATAGTTTTACGCAATAACGATTAATTACTTAATTGGACTATCTTCTAATAGAGAATTTAACCGGATTGTACGCGCCAGTGGCGTGTGTGTGGCGCCACTGTACTCGTTTTAATAGTAGTTCAGCTAAATGTAAGATAGCTTTTTTGACGTTTTGTCTTCCAATAGCGCATACTCCTGTGGCGCCATTTAATTTTAGTTCCAGCATGATCAATATTCGAGAATTTTAGTGCCAAATGTTTCATATTTCAATCAATAGCTGCTACCGTATAGAGAGACAATAACACAGTGGTTAAGATCTAAATTCTAACATATTCACACACATACCTAAGAAGAATAAGGCAGCTGGTGCACATCCGAGCCAGAGTGCAACGTAACGAAACTGTCAGTAAAACTGACCTAGATGTTGCAAGAATGGTTCCAAGCCCCAGTTGTTTCAATATCCCGCCCCATCTAGCAACTCTACATCTCGCCCAGCAGGACGCAGGCGTCGCGTCGCAGCTGGCACTCGTCCGAGCTACACACACTGCTACCTAACGAAATAGAAAATACCATTATTCTTCTACGACAAGAAGGCGTTCGACCAATGTTATTTATAACCAGGTTTGTTTATCTTCGCAGGATACTTGGACTGCACTCGTGGCTAAGCTCCTGAGGATCTTTACAGAATACTACTAAACTTGCAGGCAATGGTAAATAAGATTTTATGACGGATACGTTTCTGCTTAAGAACCCTAATTGACTTACAAAAACTTTATACGTGTATTTCATGGATAAGAAATCTAAATGAAAGAAATCCAAGCATAAAGGTCAGCCTTGCCAAGTTCGCAAGTAACAACCTTTCATAATACAAACGACGGTAGAATAAATGGAAAAGAAAGGCACGCACATTCATTGTCATTAGTGGAGAACAAAATTATTCTCACAAACAACGGAATTAGCGCTACGGAACACTACACAAGTCGGAATAACCATTATTCCGTCATTATCGTTAGGTCGACTCCGCACACACGCTCGCAAAAAATCCCGCCAGTACACAAAGTGTAAGCATACGAGTTTCTTAAGTCTCTTAACAACTTTTCCTCTGAGATATCACCCGCATAAGTAAAACTCTAAACATTATTTAAACGCCAAATAATAGACATTCTAAATGGGCTTGCTAAATGGTTATTGCGAATAAATAAGAGTATTGATCCGGATTATTTACTAGTGATAGGAATAAAGAAAATAATATTGTTATCATGCGGAAATGCGACTCAAGCTTTTTATTTATGTGTATCGACTATATCATGCGAAAAAACCGCTATTTGAGGATGGATACAATATCAGAATTATATTTGCGCACTGAGCTACGCCAATTTCCCGCAAATTCAATAATCTATCCAAAATATTCCATTTCAGTGACGATAGCAGAATTCACTACAACATGTTACAATGAAAAAAATAAATGAGTCAATCGTTTTGATCCAATTTACTCGTCGAACGCAAAATGAATAAGAATTTGTAAGTGATATATTTCATGTCCAGACGCTCGTTTCGCTGGTCCGAAGCAATCTTGGGGCATTCAAATTGATGGTAAGGGTACGTTTCACCATTAGAGGGGACTTATTAATTCCCCTTTCGACAGGCCGACCGAGGAGGCCATAAATTCACCTCAACCAAAGGGATGACCAATTTCAGAACATTTACGAGCCACAAATTACGCGACCGCTGAAATATACTGGGCTAGGGACTGAGAAGGAAGGGCAAGTGAGAGAAGAAAAAGCCCAAATGTTAATTTAATGTTGAGAGCTACAGAAAATTGCTGGAGTCCTCGAGATAGGAGAAATATTGTCGTCTATCCGCGAAAAGGTCCGGTGCTAATTATATGCAGGGTAAATGAGCAGCGGAGAGCGACACGATTACAAACGATCTGGGATCGATGCTTGATTATAAATGCACAACGTTTAACTCGGATCACAGATGTATGAGCTTAAAATAATTTTCTATGATATTTGTACCGAATTTCTTACAAGTCTATCTTGATTTTGAATTACTTATTCTATTCGTGAAACTTTCCATTTGTGAACTTATTTTCTGTGAATTGAAAAACGTTCGCGGATAGGCTCCTTGGTTGGCAAGAAAGGCCTATTATACTCTGTTGGTTTTGTGAGTTTTAAGAGAGAAATTCGCTTTGTACAGTTATTATACGCACCAAAATAATATTTATCCATTTTGCGTTATCGCGGCGCGAACAAGTGATGATATGAAAAAGAGAAAACAAAACATCGGCAAGTTTGTGCTTTTAATGGCAGTTTTATTTGTTCGGCTCGATATATCTGAGCCAGTTTGGTAGCGAGCGAGCTAACTGTTTTATCACTTTATTGCATGAGATCGCATAAACTTGCGAAGGCAATAAAATGTTGCTATAGGGAAAATAGTTGGACAGTTTGTTGCGAGACAGGATCTAGAAACAAGAGCAATATATCTTTTTGTTACATATTAGTTGCTTTTGTTCATAATATGTGTGGAGAAGGATGGATGAAGGGATAGATATTAATGGCGTCTGTTCAAGAGAATGAGCTACGACAGGGTCTGCTTTTGTTGAACGTGTCAAGACAATTAAAATTATACATCAGGAAAAGTGACGCACGCGTCTCGAGGTTTATTCAGACAGAATAAGCTTTAACGAAAGTTTTTTTTTTCATACAGTTATGATTTCAGTGAACGCTTTATATTTGTCATACCGATATAAAGGACAAATTGAAATTATTTTTATTCAGTAAAGCTAATAAAAAAATTAATGGCCTAACTCGTAGACTGGATCACCGTCACAGCAGCATTAAGGCCATCTATTTCAAGTTGCCCATTATTCCTCTTTTTATGCCTACCTACAATGACTAAATACACTATCTTGCTCTCTCATTTACTTTTTAGGACAGCGCGGTCGTTTCAACGTCGCAAATGGTCTGCGGGCGCGCCGCCGCAGATCCCTCCCCAGCGTCCGGGGCCCGCATCCGAAAATTGGATTTAATTAGTTCACAGTATAAAAGCCCGCGCTTGAGGTTTCACACCGAGTGTGGAAGCATGTGTGTAGCTGCATTTTATTCATTACAGTGTAGCAGCTTATTACAGCTATCAAACAGCAGAGATAATAATTATAATGTTAAAAAATTGCTTTACTTGATTTTTGTTCCGCTACGTAATGTGATAAATGCGTAATAATAGATATAATTGTTTTTGTAAGATGATAATTCTAGTAAAAGAAATTTTCTTCATCATCGTTTAGGTAGGATGTAAGGTCAACCGGGGTCAGTATTATAGAGCCTGGCTGCGTATTGGTCTGCTAAGAAGAAGTTAAAGGCCTTTTGTCTTTTGGTGACGGTAGAGTAGAATACATTTGTCACCAACCCCTACTCTTCCCGTGGGCGTCGTAAGAGGCGACTTAGGGACTACACATTGAACAGGGAACGGGCAGCAGCGCTCTCTGATGTAGTAACCTTTTAATCTGCGATCTCCAACCCGCCTGCCAAGCGTGGAGGCTCATAGTCCAGCAGTGGACTATCTCAAAAACAAATAATATACCAAATTTCATATCAACGATTTTCCATGCAATTTGCTAAACCGACCGAATAATACCTATATAATAAAATCACGTTATTTGGTCATATGACAAGACTCAGGTGCACCTGTTTTTGGAATGACGGCTCGTATTAACTTAGCCTGCTTTGTCTGTTACATGATTTACGTATATTTCGAACAAACGTGTGGTAAATTTAACAAAGTTTATTATGCAAATTGTTTATGTAACTGACATAAAGCCTACAACACGATTTGTTTTACTCGTCATGATTTTTTTTGTTATTAAAAGTTATCTTTGTTTTTTAACTTTGAGTACATATAGCACAAAAACAAATTACTACTTTAGTTAGTCTTTTTAATTAAATTGAGGACTATACGCTTAGATGCTGCTAAGAGCTAAGCTGTGGAGTGAACGGGACCTGTCTACGAGTAACGTTAACTCATTAATTTTAATACATCTTCGTATGAATTTCTATGTGTTTTCTTAAGCATCATTTATAGGGCCTCCAATTCACTTGTTACGGTTCTTGTAAATAGACCGCTGCTGGTTCATATCCGGCTCGGAGGACCAAAAGTTAACAGTGGACTATCGACTAGTGTTTGTGCGGTGTGCTGGGCGGTATGAAAACTGCTGGATTTTGGTAACACGAATATTTATTGAGATAATAAACGGTTTTGATGCTGTATGGATTGGAGAAGATACTTAAATTATAATTGTTCTATATCTGTTGCCATATTGCGTTGTTGTTGTGTTGTTTGCACGTTTTATCCGCGTTCTGTTATTTTAAATTCTCTTCCGTGAGACTAGTGGAAGATATTTCCTTGGAAATAGTAGACCTGGTGTCGTTTTACTGTATCTTTTGTCTTTGTTGTCTTTATTGTGTACAATAAATTGTTAAATAAATAAATATAATAATACAATTTTAGTTGGGATTGTCAACTAGATCTGGCATAAAATCGTCGTTTTAATAAACGACATTTAGAGAAATGTATTATTATTGTTTCTCCGATTTAAATTTATAAATTCAAACTGGAGCTTTTTTGTTATTTTTAAGTTTCTTTTAATAATAAAATAGGCACATTAAACTATTAGTCTTAGATATAGTTTGACCACTAGATCATAGATAATGCTTAAATAAATAAATAGTTGGACCGCTTGTCTTCTGTAAACCAAAACCAATTCCAGAGCGTTTATTACATTCATACCTCCCTATGTTATGGTATGATATTAATATGATATCTGCACTGCAATAATACAAATACTGCCAGTAGCACTATGTTGTCAATGCAAACTGTTTGTGTTTGTATGTGCATAGCTCTGCAACCCCTTACTATAGACATAATATAAGTAAACAATGTAACAACAATAGCTTATGACTTTAAATATTTGCATGCTTGTTCAATAATGGAAATACAACAAAATAAAATTATAGAAAATGACTTGATACTGCTGCCAGCATTGTCTCCTCACGAGGGAACTCCTTTATTGTTAGTACCTTAAACTCAAACTGTTTATAATCATATAAATTGATTTTCTTCCAACTACGCAGTAATGTTATCATTAATCACTACAAAACCGATCATAAAGGACCTATTATCTGCTTAGAACCAAAATAGTGCAGAAAAGTTATATGAAATCTCATTATTGCACTGTTTTATTTTACTGCACTGTTTTTTTTTTTATTTAGATATCACAAACACAGAGACACAAAGATCTAACGTCTGTCTCCTCATTGAAAATTAATATAAAACGCGCTCCACACTCTTTGCAAAACCACATCAAACATGAGATACATTGAAGACTATTTGCACCTGACTCACTGGCAACATTTTTAAAAACCATCAATGTATCTCATGCCCGGTACAGTTTTTCGAAGAGTGTATTGCTCGTTCTAAGCAACTGGCTGAAAATAAAGATCGACCGAATAAAACCGACTGGGTAAAAAATAAACAAATGGCGCGCATTTTGTACATTCCATTGTATAGGTACTAGCATGAAAAGTTTACAAAAATGGAAATAGACAATGATAGTGATAGTGTAACTTGAGTTTTTATTTTGAGTAGGAATATTTTATCACGGTAGGTAGATATTGGTAGTTGAAAGAAAAGTAGATTACGCACCTCGCTAAAGTGAGTTAATTATGCACTCGTGCTAATTTAGTACCAAAGGCACCAACATAACACTGCATTAATAACTCACTTTGTGCTCGATGCTACAATCTACTATTATATTAAAAACTTATTTATTGATTGTTTATCTAAACGCAGTTTCATTTGCATGGCTTTGGTTTATATCCTTTTTTAATTTTCCAGCTATCGATTTCAATACAAATAAATTAGCTTTTGAAACGTAAAATTAAGATAATTTCTTTGTAAATTAACTAAAGAAAGCCGTCTATTATATATTATTATTTATATATATATAATTTTTTTATTCCATGATTAGATATTATTAATATTTTCACACTAATGATCTTTATTATTCAACAATGAATCCAGTTGCCAGACTGTGTACTTACAATGAAAAATATACTAAGGTTGATATTTTCCAGCTCAGCATTTCAAAGTTTACTAAATTAAAGAAAAAAATATTGTTATACTGTATTTCTAAAGTTTCCGTCTATCCAAATGTAACATTTTTCTTAAATTTTCATTGAACATAAAGTTCAGTACACGACTGTAACATTATTTTTTTGATTAATAACTGACGTAATACTTTACCTAGACTTCAGGTAGCAACCGCCCCCGCCGGCGGGGACGCGGAACTAATAGTAGAATTAATTCAGTAAGACCCGGTAGGGGTCATTCTTCTCCGACACGCTTCTCGCCCTGGCAACGTTCTGGGCCGCGGTCCGAGCCCGTCTGAGGGCGCCCCCAGATACGTTGTCATAAAATTCCTAAGGGGTACGAGCCTTCTGCTCCCCCGCAAGTCCGCGCCCACTATATTACCACTCTGGTATAAATAGTGATTAGGTCCGTCCAAAAAAAAAAAAAAAAAACTTTACCTAGACTAGTGTTCGCTTAGTGGTACGCAGATGTTTAGCTAATAGTGGATACTTTATTGGCTTTGTATCAACATAATGGTATTTTATACAACTGTATAATTTAAAAGAGCGTCTCGGTGGTCTAGTGGTTAGGGCCGCTGTCTTCCGTCCGGGAGACGCGAGTTCGATCCCCACCACGTACCAATGTGTATCCAAATTCATATGTACGTTTATTCGAATTCAAATGTTGTGTGTGAAATCGACCAACCCGCACTGGGCCAGCGTGGTCGAATAAGGCCTAATCGCCTTAATTCAGGGTAGGCTCGAGCCCCTCGGTGGGGACGTATAGGAACTGTCGATGATGATAATTTAATGCTTAATGTATCCCAAAATAAGTAATTAAGAAACCGACAAAATAATTGCTAATTGCAGAAGCACGTCCGTCCAAGTTGGCCGCTCACCTGATCTTACTTTCTGGCCACGACTTGGAAACAATCAAGACGCCGAAGAGGATGCCAATTGGATTAGTACTGACTTTACGTTCGAGTTAGACAGATTGCACCTCACCTACGTGTTTAGTGAAGTTCTGGAAAAAGGATTACTCTGCTCATCTGCTATACACTCAGGTTAGAGCTTAATTAATCTGCTGTTTATGTCAGTGGGAATTATTTATTTTTCATCTAACATTGCTGACAATACGTGGAACATATTACCTATAGTGTATAAAATAGAAATTTTACTTTTTATTTTACAAACCCATTAAATGTAATAAACTGAGCTTACCATACATGTTTGTTTCGTGCTGGTGCAGGTGACAGTAATCATAATCTTTATTGTTTTCTGTCAACAGATTTAATAACACTTTGTTAACTCACCAGTCGAATTAAAAGGGTTTCAATATTTGTAAGCTTGCGTACTTTAAGGTAATATCTGTCTGAAGACGAATTTGAAAGACAACTGAAAAACGAAAATGCTCTTTAACTCCAGTCTTTGAAAAGGTATCTCTCATAATTTTATGTTCTTGATTTTACATAGTAAAGTATACAAGACCCTTTTTGTATGTATACAATATAACATTTCTTACCTTTGAAGACGATTCTTCTTGACGAAAGCCTTTTAGAAAGTCGTAGAGTATGCAAAGGGGTAGAACCATTATGCCCGGCTCTTTGCATAATGTGGCGGCGACGGCAAAAAGTAAAGTTCCCGCCAATGTGAACCACTGCAGCAGTTCTGCACTGATTCTAGAGTTTTCACTGACACTGGCACTGTATTGGCACTTCAATTTTACGGTGGAGTCTGTTTTCACTTCACATGCATCGAACACTTTCATGGGTCCCTTTTTTCCAGCTTTCAGTAGCCGTCGGACGCTTGTCACAATGTGTTGTACTAAGTCATGACAGCTCAACCGGAACGATTGGTCGCTGTCAGTCACTTGCTTCCGAACTAATTGGCTTCTCAAGATATGTCGACAGCAACGTATTTGGCTTTGCTCACGAAGACGAATGTGTTCGGTGTAGATGAGGAAACTTATGAGGAAAAAAATGCACGCGGCGACGTCAGCTCGTCCGACGACGCCGGCGACAGCTTCAGTATGTATGGGATGTGCTGCAAACGTTAGTCCAGCAACTGCGGTACCCACTTTCTTGCAGTGTGTCGGCAAAAGTCTTCTCGCCGTTGCTACGACTAAGACTGTCGCGAAGCAGTGAAAAATAACATTCAGGAAATGGTAACTCCACGGCTTGAACCCACTAAAAGCGTAGTTCAGTCTGTATGTAGCGACGCATAAAGGTCTGTAAGAGCCGTGGGAACCTGGGTCTATGAGCGGCGTTCCCCAGAAATCGTTTTCGAATAAAGCCTGTATAGGTGTGTGCCCGATGACGTCCGGGTTGGAGAGGATCGCCCGCCTGCGAAATAAAATTGTAAAGTTAAACTCCATTCCATTTTGCCCGCAAAACATTTTTTTTCGAATTCATCGTTGGTTGAGTTGAGTTTTATTGAACGTTATAGTGTTGTAGCAGATAAAAATGGATGTCGGAATTCTTGCTACAAAAAAGAAACTGACATTATAACAAAATATTACATATGAATCATTGTCAGTTTCAATATTATTTGTGCAACAAATCTACGAATATATCGGGACAAAAACTGGGTGGCATGATATTTTTATTTTACTGTTACCTTGATAGTTTAACAGACAACAGTGTTAAACTAATATTATAAAAACTGTAAATGAAATAAGGTGTAAGAATAGGTATATACAGCTGAAACAAAACAAGCACTTTACATTTAAAATCCGCATACAAAGGCGGCTGTCATCAAGAACAAAACACCGCTGAGTGTTTTTATTACCTTGGCAGAGAGCGCGATCCTCGAATGTATCCTTTGCTCCGTTTCAAGGTTATTTTGTATATTATGTAATTACCTTTATCGTGTTTCATCGTTCCGTGACAGCGCTACGGCTGCGACAGGGCGCGCGCGGGCGGTCCCGCGCCGACCGCCGAACATCCGACCTCCACCCCAAAGCTCCCACGTTTAACGCACATTATTCATTAACGTTGATTAAAAAACTTTCTTTGAGCAATTTCAGCTAAAACCGGCTTTAGATTTTTTTAATGAAATAATTAGGAACATTACGTTTTGCAAGTGCTGTGCCTGCGACAAGTTTGCCTTCGTGAAAGAAAAGTAATTCCACACCTTAGTATGACAAGCTTAATGGACTTATATAATTTCATACCTTACAAGAGAAATTGGTAAATATTATTACAATAACCTACAAGCAATGATTTTTAAAACAATATTTAGTGGGAAAAATATTAGATATAAAGTTTCCATTTCATTATATTAAATGTATTTAAGAATAAAGTTAAGAATGTAGTTAAAGGAACAATAAAATTTTATTTACATCTGAAACTCTGTATTCATTACACGGTTCGTTAGCTTGCCGTTTCTCAAGCACTTAATAAAAAGCTGTGTCTGTTTCTACCTTGCTAAATTCAGTACTTTCCTTAACGTTATCTCATAGCCACAAGAACTCTATTGCAGGAAATCTTTTAAAGCTTTAGCCGATATCCGATCGTAATAAAATTTTATTTTTCTGAAGTTATTAGATTTCATCCAATAGGGACGCATAGAAATGTATTACATCCACTATGACAAAGAACAAATCCAAGCAAACGTCAGTCTGCTTAATTTGAATAAAATATTGGCGTCCTACCTGCGCGGGGCAGATCATATGAGCCTCATCGAATTTTTTGGTTCTATTGGCCTCAAAGTCAAAGTCAAAGTCAAATTAATTTATTTCCATAGGATGTTATTACATCACTTAGATCCGTCATTTCATTTTTTTGGGTGAGTTCACTAACACAATGGCGGAATCTGTGGAGAAGAGCTCGATTCGGGATGTCATGCATGATTTCTATAGATTGAAAATTTTATACAAAATCCGTAATCTTCTAAGTGAACGTACTCGAATAATGTTATGTGAATCAGTAATTCTGTCCAAACTTAATTACGGAGATTTAGTCTACGGTCCACGTCTTCTGGTTAGAACCCAACGTCTGGTGCAACGAGTTCAAAATGCGTGCACTCGGTTGTAGTGTAAGTAGTATAAGTTTTATAGAGATCTATATCTATCTTGTGTTGATCTGTATACGCTGGTAATTATATCAATAAATCAGTTGTATTAGTTCTCTCCTCGGAGCCGGTTGTTTCTTTTACACTCCTCATAGGGCCAATCCTTCATATGGCGACCCTGCCATATTTACACTACACGGTTTTGTTTCAATGTTCCCCCACGTAGCCATATAACACCGTTTCTGAACAAAGCCTCCATGTTAAACATGGAATCACGTAGAAAACTGCATTTAGCATGTCTTGTTTTCGATGTAGTTAAGTTTAAAAATCCAAAATATCTTCACACTAAGCTCAAATATTCAAATGTATACGAAAGGTATGGCAGAACTACACGTGCACCTTTTGCTGGTTACAAACACAGAACAGTGGCTTTTGAAGGGAGTTTTCGTCACCAGGCGACGAGGTGCTGGAATAATATTCCACCCCCTTTGCGTCTTGTGGCGACTAAGTTCACCTTTAAAAAACTATTAAAAGCTCACTTATTAAATAAGCAATTAACGGGAATCCCCAAACACTTCACGCTTGGTGGCTGGTGAATCTAATTTCCGCAAGTTTGGTTTTTGTGATGTCTCTCACCTCTCTTTCACTAACAAAGACACAATCTCAAATACACATTTCACAACAAATCACATTTTACTCGAATACACAAACACTTAAATAACTCGGATCACAGCGCGATCTACAGATGAAACAGGAGGTAGCTGAAAATCAGTGTTTGCCCTACAAGTTGGCAAAATCTACACTGAGCTACAACCTGATTTCTGCAGTACACATCTGCACATTTGTTTTTTCATTATGTACTGTTTATGTTTTTGTTTTAAGATTCAATGTGTGTAGATGTGTATTTTAGAAATAAAAATGATTTATCTATCTATCTATCTATCTATCTATCTATCTATCTATCATGCTCTAATTCAAATTTTAAAACCCAGCTATCCTTTTCGTTTTTATGACCAATGAAAGAGAGGTGATGAACGAGTGATATTAATTTGAACGAATGATAACCTAAAATAAAGGCATAGCTGTCAGTTTAAGAGATTTTTAAGTCGCATGTTTTAAATGCTCTCTAAAATTGTGCAATCGACACGGCCATAAGGTTAAAATTCGATGCTTGACAGCTCTAATATTAGAATGGCCATCTCCTGTCCCTTTTCAATCTTTAAAAGGTAAAAAGGACAGACTAACTTAAATCAAGGATTAGAGCGTAACAGTGTGAATCGGGGCCATTGGCTCAAAGTCCCGTCAGCTTCTTCAATACAGTTTAGTAATAGACACGTTCACCCTCTAGGATTGATTTTCTGAAGCGAACATTTGACGGCTTACGGACGATGTGTGAACTGTGTACAGTCGCCCAACGACCGGCGCGCCGCTCAGAATCGCCTTTGTACGCTCACTGAACTATGAGGTTACAATTTGAGGCTCTCGCACTCAATTTTCGTTCAGGAATTGATTGCGCCTTTTCGCTTAGCAATGGATACGGAGTTTTGCCAGTTGGATTTAGTGAATAGTTTGCGAGCGCACGCTACCCTTAGCTGTAACTAAAATTTATTGCTTTATAAAAAGTTCTAGGTCGGTAATAGAACGTAGCGATAGAGATATTTGGACCCTCACATACGCTGTCTGGGTATATTTTACGTTCCCAGAATTCTTTCCATCGATATTCTACAGAGGAACCCACGTAACTAACCTCATCATATTATAGATATATATTGATCCCTCATACATTTCCTCCCTTCATTTTGGATTTGAAGTAGAAACCCAGTGAAATAGGCGATTGAATAATATATTTTTATGGGACCAAAGCCCTACTTACTATGCGAAAAAGGAAAAATCATCTCTAACATCCAACCATTGTATTGCAAATTGTGAATAAGGCGCCTTTTCCTTTACTTATTTACATAAAAACTTCCCGAAGTATTTTGTTGGTAAATGACTTTCGTTTTGTACCTCCCTGTTTCAAATCTTACAAGAGTTTTTTTAACAGTGAAGATATGCAGGACGTACTTTTACTTATCTGCTTAGAAGTCGTTTTGGTTATCTTGAAGAGGAATACATTTTTTTAATTAATTTTTTACCTACTTTAAATGCGGGAGTCCCTTTTTTTTTAAATGTAGTTTGTATAATGTGTGTAGTTCATAGGTAATGTATACATAAGGAATTATTAAACTATATTTTGCATGAATTGATGGAAGTTGCATGCGTTTGAAGTGCGCGCCTGCAGATAAATTCGTTCTAACATAAATTACCAAATACGAAGACGATCATTCAACACGACACGTCAACGCTTTTTTAGTTTTGTTTTTATTGGTCATTAGAGACAAATACGTGTGTGGTGGTGGATGATTGTCTTCTGGATCATGCATATTTATGTGCATGCATTTACATTGATTCGTGCGGAGGTAGTATTTTTTTTTCTCTTCTTCATCTTATCGAATCGATAAACACAAACATCAAACTAAATTGTATTTGACCAATGCTCAGCGACTCGGACTGCATCGGTTCTGGCCTCATAGAGATCCTCTATTGAGCATCTTGTAGGACTCGCTGGGCACGCCAAAAGATGGGCCATGTTTTGCGGTGACGCACCACAGTTACATCGATTGGTGCTGGAGTCAGTATAGCCCCACCTGATCAGATAGTCTTTGCATCGGCCAACCTGGGTACGCAGCCCTTTTTCCTTGCTGCAGAAGCATCACTTTCGCAAGCAACGGTTGAGGCCAGGAAGCTAGCACGCAGCCTGATAAGCGCCTTCCAAGTTGGCCAAGGAATTTTGGGAAAGGAGAAATTGGTCACCCACAAGTTTTTCCTTGCTGCAGAAGCATCACTTTCGCAAGCAACTGTTGAGGTCAAGAAGCTAGCACGGCTTTTTAGCCTTTTACCGCTTTGAGTGTGTCCTTAAAGCGGATGTCTCTGATCGGCTTCGCTTTTCCATGCCACAGGCTAACTCTCTACACGGATGGATAGTGGAGCAATACCTGCCAATGGATACAGCATTTTCACTGGAGTTGGTTTCAGATAGCCCGTGGTTTTTCGGCAGGTCTCAGAACTGTATCCACCATCCATGATAGCTTTGACG
The DNA here is from genome assembly GCA_951230895.1 of Carpatolechia fugitivella. Classification (NCBI taxonomy): domain Eukaryota; kingdom Metazoa; phylum Arthropoda; class Insecta; order Lepidoptera; family Gelechiidae; genus Carpatolechia; species Carpatolechia fugitivella. The sequence continues at coordinate 9,688,955 of OX579655.1, read as the reverse complement.
TCGAAAAATTATTTGTAAAAATCTTAATTCGAATAAAAAAAATTGACATTTGACACTGTTTTGGCGCGGGCAGAACGGTGCCACACGGGACACGCGTATTCACCCGCAGAGAAGTACTTATATTAGGCAGGCTACAGTGGGCTATTGGAGTACCCCGCCTGGGAATTTTAAAGCCCAAGTCACACAGAGCGGGAGCGGCGCAGTCCGGGGCCGGGACAAGCAGGACGGTGCTATGCCGCGCCATAGCACCGTCCCGCTTTCACGGCCCCGGATCGCCCCCGGCACGACTCTGGTGACTTGGGCTTTTGGGTATGATACGCAACTCTGTTGCGCAAATGAAAAGCGCGAGCGCAAGGACTGCGTTTTAGAAGGATTTGGTCTTAAAGCGTTTTCGTCATAGTACTCACTAAGATTAGACAAAGCAGTCAGGTTTACCTCCGCCTGCTCAAAAGTGCGTGTTTGCGTTGAGAGTGCCAAATCATCGGCATAGATGAAGCGAGACGTTTCTGTGAAGCATGGTTGATCAAATGTATTTAATATGAGTAATTATGTTAAATAGAATAGGAGCAATCTATTTCTCTTAATAAGACACTTTTACATCGTCGTCTCCGCTTGGGCAAAAATGCTTTCGTATGTCCAGATGTCCGGCTGGTCTCCTCTACAGGTTGCATTTCTCAACCGATTGTCATAAAAATTTGTGAGATGGTTCGATAATTATATGTATAGATTTTTAGTCGAAATTTTTCAAAATGGCTACTTAAGCTTTAGCTGCTCCTAGCAGCGTAAAATAAACAGATGATGTGAATCGATGGAAACAAGACACGTGTGTACCGAGGACACATGCCAGACGCAAGGACGTCCTTCCATCGCATGTAATTAAGAAACCTTCTGCTAGGTACATAGTAATTAAGAACTTTAAAGAAACTTAGACAGACGGAGAATTTATTGTGCTATAAATAGATTAAGTTTTAAAGTCGAGTAATTAATAACGTGACCCTCTCACACATATTGTTCACATTACACTTTGCTTCTTCCACTGTTTATCCCAAATTTCACTTACATACACCTACATGCAGACACACACCAGCATACCCCACTAACACACACACACACATTTATACTTGACAACTACTTAAGTGTTTTTACCTTTACTTTTTACTACTTTAAACCGACTTCATTATCCTGAAGGTTTTGTGCTTGCTCGCTTATATTTATTTTCTTCACAGGAGATCTCTGATACCCAAGACTATGTACCTACTTTGGATGTCAGAGTCCTATTTCTTACTCCTTTCATTGTACGTAACATATTTTTGTATCATAGCGTAACATATTTTGTACCTAAGTTATAATTTGTCTGCGGAAGTATGTAACGAAACAATAAAGTTTTATTATTATTATAATTAGTAAAACGTGAGATTCTAAATGAATGCTTTGAATGATGCCTTCTACGTAGAAAAAAAATTGAGAAATTCATACTAAAGTCAAATGGCAAAAATTCAAATGTATTTTTGATAACAAGCCAAAGCGACCGTGTAGTATGAGAATGTAAAACAAATGATCTATAAACAAGCAAAATGCGTAATAATATTAATAATAAACACAAAGTTTTGTGGGAGCAACCCTAACAAGTTATAATAAAACGAACATGAAATACGGTATAACTCTGGTAGATGGTCGTTTTCGGTTTATGATGCCGACGGTTTCGCACTCAGTTATATCGTTTTTGCGTACAAGTTACATATCCGTGCTATATGGGGTGTGGCTCATTCGTTACATAACACATTATATTGACTCGGCGTTCAACTGCGGCTGATGTATACTTATTTACACATGATGTAACTGGGTCAATAATCACGAGCTACGTTGCAGGCTACGTTACACCAATCACCATCTTATATACATGGACCAAGGTGGATGTTCAATACTGCAATGCAATGTATACCTAATTATTAGTTTTTTCTACGCTAGAAGTCGCTAATGATATTGGTATATTTTCATGTTCCAACAAGTTGCGAGAAAACTACCCGCGTCTAGAATCGAAATTTAGATTGAGATAAAGTTGAGGGTAGTGGGGATCTCTTTGGCGAACGCCAGGGAAGTTCAGCCAGATGCGGCGCTGAGTCGTCACGTAAGCCCTCAGTTACGAAACACTGGAGTGGTTTGCAGCCAACCCCTATCCGAAAAGTTCATCGATTCGTTCCCGATTATCCGCTCCCGACGTTTTGGCAAAGGAAATTATTTCCGAATACGTATTATATTATCTAAGCAATATACCCTTTGTTTTCAGTATTCGTGGGCTGATCTACTTTTCCTACACAGCGGAATAAGGCCAATAATATTGTTGGCTTTGTAGGCACTCTTTAGTAACACAATACTGAATAAGACTTAGAAACCTAATTTTGGAAAACATTTTACTTAGTACCTATTTTTAATTTTTGTTCTTTAGTACTATTTTGAAGAATAGTACATTACTGAAACGGCCGCAAAATTAGTTATTGTTGGACGAGGGCACGTTTAAAGGACTTTTATTGTGTACGAGTACAGCAAGAGTTATTGCGGCCAAGGCCTGTATAGTGCTTTTCTCTGAAATATGCGAAGAAATTATAAAATACTAAAAAAATAACGACGAAATTAACCTTGACTTAAACCATTCATTCTTATAATATTTCCCTAATTCAATGATAAGTTAACTCCATCATGAAAAATAAGTAACAAGATAGTTCGATAAAATTAAGAGATGAAAATTACAAACCACCATATTGCGCGCTTTTCTTTTTTTTGTTCTGTGCCAGTGTCATACAGAGCATACAGCCAACTTCAATCACTACGATTCGTGTACGATTCATTTAAAATTTGAATTTAGAACATAAGAGTATGCTGTAAAAAGACTCGTAAACATTGAAATTTCTAGACGAAAGTTACTTTGCCGGCCTAGGCCGTTTGAGGACGCATTCTTGGCCGCTGTTTTGTATGGGGCAATGTTTCGTCCAAAAATGAGTCACTTCGCGTATTGTTTTTTGGCATTAATGATCACATTTTCGAGCGTGTCGGAGAAAAAGTATTTAAGAAGAAGATAGAACAAAAAGCCGGTTGTTGGCCTTACAACCCACACGATGAAGAAGAGAAAAGCCGTTATTTAACTACAACTAACTATAATTTTGCAACACTGTACCGTCGATGTTGCAACTTTCGATTTTGTGATCTGGACTTATTTACTAATAAAATATCCAATCAATGCAATGACATGACAATGGAATTTTAACTCCCGATGAGAAAAGAAGAGTGTTCGTTTCGTCTGTTTGTCTTTACTTATAGCTTGCGAAAGAAGAGACCGATGACAATACGATTTTTAAATAAAAATCGGTTTGACGCTAACGGTCCAGTGGTTTTTTATGTCAGGGATTTCCATATTTATTAAGCTTATTGATTTTGTTTTCGTCAAAAGGTAAAAGATATAACTAAACGCCCATTATTTATTTCGCGTTGAGTTTTTGGTTATATAAAAGCAACAGTAGGTTTGAAGGCTAGTTTGATAGAGGATTTAGATTTGAAACAACACATTAATTACTTGTAAGTATTGAAATTAGAAACCCGGCAACTAAATATGAAACTGTGGAAGTGGGTGCTACAAGTAGCTTCATTTTTACGATAGGGCACTTTTGTTCGCCTGCTCATTCCGCACACACCCGTTAGCAGTGCGTGGGAAAATAATATAGCCTGGTCATTTCTTCAGATTCTCAGATTTAAATAATCTACGCATAGTGATGAAATTGTAACTGGCCGATGTCTGTAGATAGTATATTTATGAGGGGTCTTAATAAGAGCAATAGAAGCCAAAATAATTATTTTTAGAATTGTTTGTTTTTATGTTTGTTTGTATACAAATATCTAAGAATCACTGTAGTGGAAGGACAAGCCTAAGGCAAAACAACTGAATCAAGGCTTTTTTAAAATCTCTTGCGCAATGACTGTGAAGGCAAGCAGGATCGATAAGCATAATATTATGTGAACGGAACAAGAAATGTAAAGAAGTGGTCCTTTAGGAAAAAATATAATTACCTACCTATAGGTATACAGTTGTGAGACATTCTATGATACCAGGAAAAATTTTTGATTATTGTAAATAATAAGAACTCATTAACAACTCATAAGAATTTTTATTTATGTATTTTATTCCTATCAGCTCACATAATAATTTATATATAATATGCGTCCTCACTAAAAGGCTAGAGCCTACCCTGAATTAGGGCAATCAGCCACACTGGCTCAGATCGATTTAGTTGAAATGTACGTAGTATGACGACATTAATTAAACACAGAAATGTCCTTCTAGTTATGATCGATAAGGTATATTTTCTTCGGATAGGAAGTCGCATGAAGTAAAAGCCGATCGTATTTCAAGAAAAGTTTTCCCGCTTTTCAAAATACATTAATGAAATTGCTTTCGAAAAGAAGCTAGTATTTATACAGTTTTACATTTGAGAATAATACAAAGAGAAAATGCTTATAATGATAATGATTCATAATGCTAAGTTTTTGATATGTTATTATGAAGACCAATGGTTACGAATTAAGTTGTTGTCAATATCTAACTAAGCATTAACCAAATCGTAGGTTTCTGTTTTTGTGAGCATTGCGGTAACTGACGTACTAAAGTATAATCATCAAAATTGCACATTACGTAATAGAATCTCACAGACAAAAAGTTATATAAATAAGCGAGGTAGGCGGCAGCGGCTAGCCAATTATTTGTTATTCGATCCTCTCTTCATTTAGGTCATTGAATGTATGCGGGTCCCCTTTCAGGCTCCTTTAAAGAGTTAAGCTTATTGACCCGAGAACAGTTAAGAGCTCATTGTTATCTAAGTAGTTGCAAAAAAAAACAGATACCATGAGAAAAACCAGTTATTCCAAATAGAAAAGTTGTTCAATCTCTTGATCTGAACATACCAAAAAAAATGTTACTAATATTAAAATGTGAAAGTAATTCTGTCTGTCTTTCACAGATAAACTACTGAACCGTAAGACCTAAAATAGAATCTGTGAAGGGGAAATTGGAACTACAGTTATTACTAGGGCAATGAAAATTTTCAGGACTGTTGTGTTTGGTTTGGTACAAAGATAGTTTGTTACCCGTTAGACGGACATACTCATAAACTACTTTTTATTGAGAGAAAGTGGTATATTCCCACGGTGTAATAAGCGCCATCTATCTGTCACCTATCGTCATCGCTATGTCAGTATATCGCCATAGATGGCGCTGTTAGTTTTAGAAACAGAAAATCCACAAACAACGCGTGCGTAGTCGCGGTCAACAGCTAGTAACAAATAATTTTAATTTGACACAGTACCTAGTACCAGTAGATTGATGGATGACGGTTTCTGGTAATCCAGATCAAACCCGTCCCTGTCAAACGGGTACCCGCCAGAGGTCGCAAATCGCGATGTCGGTAAAGAGGGACAGTGACAATCAGCTAGCCGCAACCAGCTGACCACAATCGATCAAATATGCAGTTTGTAGGCAGTATAGATAATAGTGGAACACGAGATAGTTGCTACAGTAAAGAAGTCAAATTCTTTTGAACTAAACTAGTGCTCCTAAAAAATTTTTAAGTTTAAAGTATATATGGATTGTGTTGTATAAAAAAATATAAGTTATGAAATATGCGCAAAGACGTAAGTACATTTTATTCTAGTCAAGAATGGCTGTTATAATAAATAAGTAGTTAAATACACACTTATTTGGATAAACAGCATCCAAGCAGAGCCAGACGCAAAGAAAGCACAAATGCTCATTCCATAAATGTTTGCCGTGGGCGGGATTCGAACCCGTGACTGAGCTTCAAAGGAAGGAGTACTAGCAACTAGGCTATGGAGCCAACAAATAACATTGATTGTTCCAAAATTAAATGCTCTTCTAACAGTGCCCCAATTTTAATTGACTTCTTTTTTGGCATTGACTTCAAAACAAACTACGTACCTTATATGACAAGCCGTCATTTTCCTTTGAGATCAAAACGTTCTTTTTACGTACTAATACGAGTGGCGTGGACAATACGTTGTTTAGATAAACGGAGCTCGGCATGAACGAGTCCAAGAGTCAACAGGTGACCACTCGACTCGAGTTGAGGCTGCCTTGGCTCTAAAAATTGCTAAAGTATCGAGAAATATTCCGAACTTTGGACAAAATCAGCTTATATTTCTTTGGGGTGGACGTTCTTTAAGATAGGTTTATTTGATGGCCATTCGTTCATTTATCAGACTAAAAAAAAATTAAATTTATTGACAGTATGTAAAGTTATGTATTTAAAGTTGATTTTGACCCATGTCACGCTTGGTATCTAACTTACATGCCTGCCTATCCACTTTCTCATAAAAACAATTTTCTCTGTATATAAAACGGAGAAAATTGTTTGAAACCTACAAAAATTTACGTAAAACTATAGTTCCTACTAACTAACTATAGTTTTGCGTTAATTTTTGTAGGTTAGGTAGAATATGATTTAAAGAGATCAAATAGGGTTGACAATTTTGTTCTTGTCAAGTGTTATAGAGTGTAGGGTGAAGAGAAGCAACAATATTTTCACAATAGGAATATTTATGAATCTTGATATTTAATGACTATTTCACTGTCTTAAAGACAATTCTGGGTATAAAACGCGAAAGTCTTAAACAAACATTGTTTTTTTTATCTAGGGTACCTATATTCAACGTGCGTTTTTTTCTTGTTCCGAAGCAATATAGCTAATCTATATATATAACATATAAAAATGAACCCCTATTTCTCCTGGTCACGCTATAACTTGAGTGTAGGGTAGATGTTGGGAAAAATGGCAGGACAACATCTGCCGGGGCAGCTAGTGGTCTATAAAAGGCGCCTATTCAAGAAACTACTGAACGGCTTTCAACTAACGCATTTTCTAGTTTCGCCCAATAGACTTTGATTTATATTAGTTATACATTAAAAAAAACTACAAACCTTATTTCGGGAAAAACAGGCTTGCTTTTTCACTTATTAGTAGTCGTTATTATCGTTTGCGGATTTTTATTACGTCTATCAAAGTATAAAGCTAATTTAATACTATTAGATAAGTTAAGCCAGCTAGAGCTATAGAGTAAGAAAAAATATTTTTAATTTAGATAAAAAAACAACGCTTACCTTTAACGATATGCCATCCAACAGCAGAACTAAAAAACCTTGCAAATCCTTGCATAAAACCTTACCTTTTTATTAACTGCCCAGCATCACAGCTATTCACCAGTCAAGCCACTGATTGTGGGATAAATCTATTGTTCTCACCTGTCATCGTAGACAAAGCCGTTGTCCAGAGTGTTGTAGTATAGTGAAAAGGCCAGTAGCGCGCTCGTCGTCGTCACCCAACCGGCCATTTTGACCTCCCCCACTCTAGAACAAGACAAACATATAAGGTTACTCAAAGAGTTGGTGTGTCGCCGGGAGCGAAGCGATCGTCTTTTGTTACTCTGAGGTATGAGCACAGTTTTAAATCCCAACGTGTTCATTTGTACAATATGCTTCTGAATGATGAAATTATAATCGATGGGAGTATAAATATGAGATGGTCCTTAGGTGCCGAACTATACCTATACTTTGAACCTTTCATCAAAATCTTCATAGAAGCCGAACAGAGAGAAAAAGAACTAAGTAAGTATGCCTATTATTACGTTTTATTAAATAACGAAATTAGTATATTTACAGGAAATTTAAAAAGATTTTATTCAACCGTTACTTACTAATTGACGTACTTTTGACTGTTAAGTACATTTTATAAGAAAAGTGACGACAAAATATGCATATGCGTGCGAACACATTCAAAGGTTGTATTTTGAAGTTGATTTATCTGCACCACACTGGACCCCCGTGTCCGATTGAAGGTAAGGACTTTATAGGTAATTAAATTTTAGTAAGTATAGATCCTGGTGAAACTATTTGGAATGCTATAATTTGTTCGAATATAGATCTTATGAATCAGTTTCCTATGAAAAAATAGGAGAGCCATTGATGGCAACATTCCAAAACGTGGATATACCTATACATAGAGCACCTATTAACAACTGAGCGAAAGGACTAATGAAAGATATAACTGAAAATAGTTTAGACACAGCCATACTCAACATGTCTGTCCAAACTACAAATTTATTGTAAACAACAACTACAGAGGACGGTACCAACCTTTCGGAAGAAAACTGCAATTCAAATTCAATTATAATTTCAAATTATATAACTTCACTATTAAACGAATCAGGTTCTAAAATCTAAGAAAAATAAAAAAGTTTGTTACTTATAGAAAATCCATGGCATTTAGAAACAACGACTATTTTAGAGTTGGTTTCAGTTTTAAATTGTAATTACTCAGAGTTGTTTGATGAATTCATCGATTTTAAAATCGATGCCAATCTAGAAGTTCTGTTTAAAGAAAACAGGGAAAACAGAAAATATGTGGAATTCTGGAGTATTGTTCCCCAAAAATATGAAAGCATATGACAGATGTGACCAAATCCTACTAACATTCTTTGGATCTACGTACGTACGTGTGCGAATCGACTTTTTCAAAAATGAAATACACAAAGAACGTGAACAGATACAAACTTACAGATTCTCATCTGGATGTGATAAGAATAGCATGTAGCGACAAACCAGATCTTGATAAAATTTAGAAAAAGTGTTCACAGTATCAAAAATCGCATTAAATCATATAAACATCTTTGTTAAAACTCTTTTTTCATTAATAAAGTAAATACATCGTTAACTTGGAATTACGTTTTAACTAAGACCAAAATACTCGTAATTTTGGCTTGTGGCCCTCGACATCATGGCTGAAACGTGTTTGTGGCCCCTATAAATAAAAGGTTGAATATGGTTGGACTTTAGACGGTCCTATTACTTAATAGTGTTTTTTTCAAGCAGCCTTTACTATGCTGTGTGTGGTATATCGATCGATCCTTTGCTCATACTTTCCTTGTCAATTTGTGTTTCTTGTCCTCGAAAAAGAAGGTTGACCCGCTTTATTGAATTATTGCGGTGCCATAAAGAATAGAACTCTAACTCGAACAACAAAGCGCCTTGTGTGTATAGTTTTTGAACAGTGGCTTTATTTTCCTCTAGCCTTTTATTTGAAGTTAATTTACTAGAGAACAACTACGAATAAAAAATTACCTAATTATGACCTTAAAAATTTCCTTACCACACGATATACGGTTCATTAAGTCTTATCATTTTACCTTACTTTTGTTAAAATTGTACCCTGTAATTTGAAGCTTGTCACATACACTTTAATTTCATATCTCTATTGACGTTTAATTAATATGAACGGCTGGTCAATATATAATCAATAGAATCTATAGACATTTCATTTCCATAATGCGAGCTTCTGTCCTATTTGGTAGATTAGAAATAGAATTTGGTGCTATTTGATTTATGGCGACATTGTTCAAGTGGATGTTTAAGCTTACCGCTCATTGTTCACCACTGACCACCGACTGTCACTATCGAACTTCAGGATACAGATTTCAGATTTTATAGATCAGAAACACATGTGGACCTAGCTGTGGCTCGGCTCATCATCAACAGTGGCTACATAGATTATAATTATGACGTATGCCCTACATGGTGTAGTTAGGTTCGGTAAGCACGTTGGCTGCGTATAGGCCGTAGGTCGTGGGTGCAAGTCCCGTTGGAACGTTTACATTTTTGCGATACTTGGAAATTAAAATGTTGTTAAGGACAATATTGAGATATAAACCTATATCACCGTAATCAGCTTTTTAAGCTAAATCGATCTGTATTTTTAAAATCACGATATCTCAATTAAAAAGTCCCTTACGCCCACAGTTTTTTTCGGCTTTTTTCAAATATTATAAAGATAAAAGTGTATTTCCAGAAATATAAAAATTACACCCCAAGTTACACTAAAAAAATGTATTTCCAAATATCGTTTGGTTGTTTTTTTTTTTATTAATCTAAAATATTCAATATCTTTCTAGTGTTTGAATATAAACAACAAGTGAAATTTACCGTAAAAACAGGAGTTTTTTATCCGTATCCTTGGTGTAGTGGCTAATTTGAAACAGGGTTAGTTGGTCTTTCCACTAGGTATCAAAAATTATGTCTTGACCGGTCTGCACCATATCAGTCTTCAATTATAAACCTACACAATGATGATAAATCGATGTTTACAGTTGTATGAAGCCTATTAGCTAAGGATAATATTATTACGTAAATTAAAATCCATGACTTTTTACGTCGGACTCGAATGAAAGACTGAAAAGCGGCAACAATGAGCTTTCCGTTCCATTTGGAACATTTTTCACGTCGTGTCATCGCATTAACCAGATTTACGTTCCATTCCAACTTCATTACTTTAAAGCCTTTTTCAATTTTTACATATTATAACTGGAAGAAAATAAGCTCTCTCATCCAGAGGGAGCATCGTTTTAAATCAGGTGAGTGGTAAGTTGGTACTAATTTATCGCCACTTTGGAAGTTGCTCGAATGTAATCGGGTAAGTTATTACTTTGCAGCTTCTTTGCGCTGCATCTGCAGTGGGTTTATGGGCAAAAAGTATTCTCGTGAGAGCCCTTAACTTTCTAGAAAAACTACTCTGTAACGGGAGAGCAAATTTTTTATAAAATAACCACCAAGTCTGCGTTGACTTTTTGTAGTGAACTTTTCTTTTTTCGCTCCTCGTAGTGAGGTCTAACTCAATCAGAGGGATGAGTTTGAGCGAGAGCGGTTTTAAACTATTTAGAAATACCGGTCAAATTTATTGGCAGTTTTCATCGAGCTTAGTCCGCCGCCGTCTGTCGGGCGTTGTCGCTGCTGTGAGCGGAGTGTGCCCTGATTTTTCATCTTGTTCCCTGTCACTAACTTCTACCCCAACAACGAAGTTCAGTGAGTTTAGTAACGTATCGATCACGCCCAACCTGTTATTAATTCGTAGAAATGTTGTTTTTTGTCGTCCAGTCGTTAAATCGTAACAAAACCTTTGGACTCTACTTCTAATAATGTGTAGCATAACGAAGTAGAAACTGGTGGTTTTCGTTTTAACTTGGATACCATACTTTTTAAGTATTAAACTTCTCTAAGTTGACGGTCGTCGAAGGGCAACTTAATCAAAGTTTTAATTGCATCGACATCTGAATGCTGAATATTGTGGGTAGTAAAATTACAGCGAAACCCTAGGAAGACAAGTTTTATTACCAACTGGAAATTTACAAAGGAACTAAAGTAAGATGGTCTTGTTTAAGTACGACGCGACGGTAGTATAATAGTATAATTACTCCCCCAGGTGTGAAAAACTTAATTACTGACGGTGACATAGTCGCGGGCGACGACGTGTTTTTGCTTTGTAGCTGTTTTTATTATTTTGGGGAAACTTCTTCTTTATTATTATTAGTAATGTTTACAATCACTTATTATGTTGACAGTAGTGACAAATGGCAAAATAATAATATGTATTTGACTCACATAAAAATAAGAATTTCATAATTTTGTCTCTTTATTCTTACCATTGACTATTTATTTAATTATAAGGCAGTTAATAAGCTTTGTTGTTTCACGTAATTACTGTTTGGTTTTCCTGAAGAACTTTCCTTATTTTCCACGTTGAATCAAATGCTAGTGATTTGTGTTTGTGTCAGCTTTTAGGTAGATCAACAGATTGTAAAATGCACCAAAGTTGTAAGCATGCCATTAAATTGGTTTAAGGGGTACTGAGTACTAGTTTTAATATACACAAGTTAACATGTGAGTGCATCAAAGTGGCTCGCTTCAAAACGTCAAAGAGGATAAACAAGATCGTCTAATGTTTATCCAAGTGTAACGTCACCTGCCGCCGCCGGCGCCGATAGCGGAATGTACACAGTCCCAGTACTAACATGATCCGATCAAAGTAGACTTTCTCAATCAAATAATAAGGTTGAAATGAGTTGACGTAAAGACCAAAGTGATATTGAGGTGGCCAAGGAAAGAAAAACGGGGAGCTGATAGTCAAACGACGCAATAAAAATGGCAAAGAGAAATTGATAATGATGCTGGTATAGAATCAATAAAAAGAGTCAGTAATAAGTAAAATTAATCTGATAATGAAAACACATTTTATGTGCTTACAACACACTACTGTGCTAAACAAAGCGATTCATAAAATAGAGACGGTCCATGTTATAATATCGTTTTCTGTGAGCCCTACCACCTACTCGCGGCAAGATTGATGGACGTTATTGGTGGAACTATCGATAAGCAAAAAAATAGGAATAAATAATACCATTTAAAGAATACAACTAGCTAAGAGCACTGACCTTGAGCCAGTATATTTCTCTCTCCGTCAATTTTGAACACAGACGCGAGGCGAGCATACCTACTACCTACTACTCTTGCAAAGCGCTTATATCCTATTGCTAAGGCTAAACTAACTAAGTCGATAGTTCATTTTGAGATCCGAGAATTGTGTTTACTACAATAAATTCCAAGTAATAAACTATCATAACGAATGTAGGTCATCAGCAAAATCAAACCAATCTACCGAAAAGAAATGTGCCAGTTTGCGAACAAGTTAATCTAGAGTAATAACTCCGTTTCATTTGTTATGGCAAAGTGAACCGATCGTGCTCAGCAAATAAACTGAGATTTTGTCGAGCGAAAATAGACAAAGGTTCAAATACAAGTAAACACAGAACAGTCACAAACAGATCAGCGATAAAACAAAGACAGGATCCGTTTACGGCTCAACCAACATTTATTTCTAATGGAAAATATTATTATGTTTTTCATTCAAAATGTTAGCTAAAACTGTTCCACAAAAAACTGTTCAACTGTTCCACTGTAGATAAAAGCTTCCCTGAAAGAATCTCCAAGGCAACTTATTCTGCGCTGTACGGATATCAGAGGGTTTCTAAGAAAAAAAAATAACAATCTCTTTAACCAAAAACACTAATTATGTAGTGCATGTGACAAAAAGCTTAATAATATTGGACCCAACTGGGCTTCAGTCATCGAGTCAACGAGTTTAATTAAATAAAAAATGCCGTTTGATTTATAACTTACGTTTGCAAGACATGTCTACCACAAAGCTGGAAATCTTTTCTGTACCATGCAGGTAAATAATCCCGCATGACTCGAAAGAGGAAACTTCAGTTCCACTATTATCTCAAAGGTTGACTCGCTGCCACAAGCTACGAGAATAGTCTTGTTTACGCAGCGCGTGATACCGAATACTGCGGTTAACGAGGTTTTAATATTAATGAAGACAGTAAAAGGACCAAAAGAAAGACCACGTTCGTATCTTCTAAAGAAATAAATAATTAATTAATATGTGGGGAAATCTCACACACGGTCATCTGATCGCAAACTAAGCAGAGCTTGCACCTATAATATTACTTAAATAAATAAATACATACTAATCACAACAACATTTAGACTCAAGGCTAACACAAGGGCTTATCACACGAATTTTTGCCCTGGGCGGGATTCAAACTCGCGACCCTGTGCTTCGTAGGCAAGCATACTACCGGATAGGCTACGGGGCCGTCAAACCTCCAATCACCTACATTTTTTTTTTTATATTCCGTGAACCTCATCTCATCAAGTACGTAATTTAGGTGCGTTCAAATATTATGGAGTTTGTCTTTAATCATATCTTCAAATTTCATGTTTACATTCACTGACGATAGCTGTTTTTTGCCGTAACGTTTGCTCCTAATAATCTAATTGAGTGATCAGATTATATTTTCCCGTTTGATTCCGCATTTAAAGGGCTGTTCAAATTCGCAATTCCCCTATCTTCCCATAGCGAGGCGTTCACACAAGATTAACGCCTAATTCTGAAAGTAAATGCCGTTTCAAAAGCTATAAATTTCTCCCGTAGCTCGTTACACAAGCAAGCACTCGCAAATAAGAAATTAGTGAGAGTAACTCAAAACCTACTTATAGATATGGATTCTCTATCAACTTGGTAAAGAAAAACAAAGAAGATGTAAGCAGTACGTGAGCGAGCAACCTCACAATATATAGGTACGCGTAAGAGCGCGTTCAGACGACACGCGCCCGCTACGTGCACGCCAAGCGCGTCAGCACGCGCGTTTGACCCGCTTTGAAATTTATTTATTTATTAATAATAGGAAGACCAACAGCTAAAGTTAACTTAATAGTAAATACAGTAATACCAAAAAGCCATTTACAGGTCTCCACATGTAGCAACACTCATAGTCATATTCGCTGGAATTCTGTTTTCCAGGAAAAACGTCACGTCAGTAGGCAAATGTTTCATTAAATCCACTACATGGTGTGAATTCAATTATTTTAAATCTTCTTTCTTTTTTTTCCACTTGTTTTGCCACTGCGAAGAATTTTTTTTTATCGTAATTTTGAACCGATTGGATTGTTAACTTTTAGCAGTTTCCGGTGTTAGTCAGTCTAGCTAGTCGATGACTGTGTGAAAGTTGACACTCTATAAAGAAAGATAAACACTAATAGACACTCTATAACAGTTTACAATACCCTTTAAAATTATTAAGGATTTATATTCAGCGGAGAAACTTCAATACGATTGAACCACGCTTGACTGATTTCTTCATTACTGCTCGAACGTCTCTTAGAAATGCTCAGTATACATTTATAGAATGGCTAAAAATATTGCGGAATTGTTTTTTTCGGTCGATTTCCAAAAGGAATCGTTCGTTTGTCGTCGCTTTTCTGAATCCCAGTGTCACAATACGGTTGAATAAATACTAAAGGAATCACATTTAACAAGTATCCGAAAAAATACCTATAAACTTTTTTTAAGCATTTTTTTTACTTTACATTCATCCTTCTCCTCCATCATTCGATTAAATCGAATTTCATTACAATTAGCACAAACGAACTACTCTTTTATTATGGGGAAACTTCTTCAGTTCACCTTTATTATTATTTATTATTATGGATACAACTGGTACTTTCAATAATTCTCGTTCGCTAAGTTTAGTTTTTTGTGATTTAAAATATTTAAGAATAATAATGTACCTTTATAGCCATTTATACAAGCTCACATTGAGACGTTTAATGCAAAAAAAACAACAATACTTTCACATTCATAATACTATTATAAAGAGCGTCGGTGGTCTAGTGGCTAGGGCTGCTGTCTTTCATCCAGGAGACGCGGGTTCGATGTCCACCATGTAAAAATGTGTTTTCGAATTTCGAAGTCATATTTACGTTTATTCAAGGCCATACAGTGAAAGAAAACTTGCACACTCCTGCGAAGAAATTCAAAGGTTGTGTGTGAAGTCAACCAACCCGCACTGGGCCAACGCGGTCGACTGAGGTCTAATTGCCCTAATTTAGGGTAGGCTCGAGCCCCTCAGAGGGGACGTACACGTGAGAATGATTTAATTATAGCATAAAGTCGAAGCACAGCGTAGGGGTACTTCCGAGGGGTTTGGTACGGCTCGCAGTCTACGGGTCGATATTGCAATTTGCATGAAGCTCGTCCGTTTAATTAGTGCCACTCTATTTTTGACTGCTCAAAGATAGCTTAACAGTCTCGTTACGGCGGATATTAAAATGGTAGAAAACGGTAGTAACGGCGGCGGCGGCGGCGGCAGCGGCGGTAACGATTGTGTTGTGTTATTTTGTGTTTCTTCTTTCTTTTTAGTCAAAGTAATAAAATAAATACCCATTTTACAGAAATCACATTGGCGAGAAGAAGTGTGCGTTCTGTGCAGATTTTGCGTCACTTGCGTGCGTTCGTTATTTAATGATAGTTATTTACAACTTTTGGATTCAGTTTCAAAAAACCTACATGGATTGATATAATAGAAACAACCTATTCAGTTATCCTATAGTAACAAGTAGTCAGTTATCCAATGAAGATTATTTTGATGTAGCTATCCGTATATCTTATTTTTTATTGTGTGGGATGTAGGATCAACAACCAACCACTCAAAGTCTGGTGTGATAATTATGGAGCTGCCGAAGCCTCTAACATGGCCCATAGTCACATAAAGACTATCTTCCGTCAAAACAGCCGGAATAATCAGCTTAACGTGCCGTACGTAGCACGGAATTATCTCACATTTCTCAAATTCAGTCAGCCTGTAATCTCATAAGTTTATAATGAAACTGAAGGCAGTCTAGCAAAGTGATTTTTGTTTGACCACAAAGTCTTCATCGGACTTATTCGAACTTGTAACCTGCGTAATTAGAATTGCGTTCCACCGCGCGGCCACGGAAGCCTTTTATATCGCGCTTCGTGCAGTTCTAATAGTTATACACAACATAATATAATTAAGGCCAATCAAATGAAAACTTTGTGGTAGTTGCAATAGTTTTGTTTTTTTACGCACTTTTATTGCTTGGCGTGTGTGCGATTGCAAGGGATGAGCTTGCGATAAGGTGCGTTTTCTTGGATTGTTCACTTAACTAGCGTCGAGTCTCGCTACGTCGGGTGTTGCCACGGGGCAGCGGCGGCGGCGGCTCGCACCACATCGTATCCCGCCCGCCTCAGTGAATTCTTTGTACGTCTAGTAAGGAGTATTGCATTGTAATAGAAAGCTATTATGATGCAATTTATTACATGTTAGTTCTTGGGTTGAAAACAACTTTTATTTAATGTTGCTTTTAAATTAAATTACAAAAGAACTCGTATGGAAAGAAACACAGATTCCTTGAAAATATACCTCTATGGAGTAAACAATGTTTTATACGACGGTATTATAGTTTGTATTAGGCTCGAGCCCCTTGGTGGGGTTGGTGGTGATAATGATGATGATTATAGTTTGTGCTCCCTATTTATTATTATTTATAAGACAAATCTTTAAAGCTCTGTTCACCCCTTTAGGGATATAAGAGTGAATTAATATATTTGTGTTTATATATTTCAGTAATGTAGAGTGCGAGTTTCCTCGTGTTCTACGTGCCGTGTGGTTGTAGATAATTCTTTGGTGTCGTAGTGATCTCGTAGCGTTTTAAGATTTTCCTTGCTACGCCGTAGCTCAGTCCGTAGCAGTCACCGCTACATAAATAAAGTGAACTTAAAAATCCAAAAAAAATGTTGAATGTAAAAGTCCGTTGTTCGCTTGCAGATCTTGATTAATTTTACATTGATACTAAGCTAAAGAAGATAAAATGATGAAGTAAAAGTTTTTACTAGTGACCAAAAACACCTTAATACCACGGGATTTTTAAAATACCGCAAGCAAAGCCTCGGAAATACATTTAACTATGCATAAAATAAAACTCATCACAGGGTTTAGTTAAATACAAGTTAGAAACATAATGCTATAACAGATAGTAATCTCAAACTATGTATGTCCGTCAAATTATAGACTCGTGATAATGGATTCGTGACATTTTCATACTAATCATTCTCTAATTTTAAACCACGGACATATTTATTATGGACATGCATACAATACAATACAAGTAAGTAAATAAAGTAAATAAAAGAGTAAAAATATATAAAAACTACAATTAATAAACATAATTTAAATTGAACTTTTTTTGTTATTTTCAAATAAACTAATCAGGAAATGGCAGTCACTATAATTCAAAATTTATCCACCCCGAGGGGTTTGAAAATAAATGTGTCTATTAAAGCCAGAAAAAAATATCGTTTATATATTTTTCACGTATCACTCTATTTACATTCAAACGCCTGCATAAATGTAAAATAAATATCTGATTTGTCGATATAAAACGTATCGCCATTCGGTATTATTCGAAACACCCAGTCCAGAAACGTGAATTCAATTTAGAGCGACGAATGCAATAACCTCAAAATGTATTTAGGCACACGTGCCCCGAGGCTGCACGTACGAATCGTTAAATAAAATGTTCAATATCATTGAGGCAGTAAGGGGTTATGAGATCGGTGCCAGCCCGGGTGACAACTGTCCTCGCAAAAATTTTCGAAGGTGCCAAAGCCAATATTAAAGCCAAGCCAATATCGATACTCTCAACTTTTATGTTATTCTTGTTATACGCTACGGACGTCTACGAATGTGCTACGAATGACTACAAGGCTACGATATGCTACGATTATAATTTATTGTGAGAATGTTATCGTACATTTTTATATATGGAACAGCGTGAATTTGTTTTTTAATTGAGAATAATATTAAGAATGTAACATAGGTACATATAATCTATTTTTTTATTGGTTTGACAGCTACAAGCTCTATTAGAAATAACATAGATATAATAAATAATACTTAAGAGTGTGCAGATAAAAGTGAATCTTTAAGACGATTCTAAGAAACCCTTACTTAACTTCAGTATCGAGTTTCAAATCTCATTTTACACCTTGTTTGGACCTCACTAGCCTAACGAATACTAGAGTATTATTTCAAGTTTCTCAAAAGATTTGTGTGCAAAGGGATTTGGCTTTTATGGATAAGCTTAGGTAAATGTTATAAATCTTTCAAATGCCCGACGTTGTTTGTGTACGTGATATTCTTCGAAACAGTAGGCTCATATCGAGTATTCTTTGGACTAACGAAGAAATTATAGAATTTTAGGAGTGAAGTGTTTTTTTTTTTTATCAAATTAATAATTAAATATGCGATTATGGTGTACCTAGAGCAAATAAAAATATTTAAAAAGTACCAAAATTTTATATTTTTATAACAAGCTAATAAATTATTGGAAATCAAAATTACTACGAGCATAATTTTACCTTTTAGTCATACAATCCTTTGTTCACTGCATAATTTTAATTTGCTCACTTCTTGAGTGTCCGGCTCGTCATTGAGATGTAAACAATGTTCTGATTGAGACAATGTTTTTATTTTTTAGAGTCAACTCGAGAAGTAACTCGTCCCGTGTAGAGAGCACGGCATGCAACTATGCGGTTAGACGGCACTCATGGTCCGGCTACGGCCGATAGTTTCAGCGACTACAAAGCGCAGCGAGATCGCGGCGCCCCTCGACCCATGGCCGGCGCTCCAACCGCCCGCCGAAGCCCAACTGACGTCCGATCCACGACATCTGCATTTAAGAAGCCGCTATCGTTATGCGACTAATCGATTGGTCGGAGCGAGCAAAACTGTCTACCATCCCGCTCCACAGACCCTCTCTCTCGCCGTTCGCTCGCGCACGCGCCCTCTTCTCTCATTCTCTTTTAAAAGTACGGATAAGTAAATAAACTCATACGAATTGTTTGTAGAAAGCTAAAGATGCAGTAGAAGTCGGAAATTCATTTAAAATTGGTACGAGGTGAAATAAGTGAGGTGCGTTTTTTCTTCTGTTAAATTAGGTATTAGATAGTTTTTCACATTTCTTACATGAGGAAAAAATGTTGGTTTTCCAAGTCAAAACGTCACTTGTTGCGCGGCGACTTTGTTACAACGATGAAAGAAAAGCCACGCACGCCACCACTTTGCCTTGTTATTTTACCTTTAATTAATGTGAAGGCGTTGTGCTGAGGCAGTCGACCGCGAACACGTTTACTAAAGTTGATGACGCCAGTTTATGTCGCGGGACGCGTTTGAAATTTCATTTCAGGTTAATTAAAACACTTCTCTTTTTTACGTCAAAAAACATTTATGCAAACAATCGTTTATTATTCCAATAGCAGGTAAAGTTTCTTTAAATGACACAGATTGCTTACATCGTTACACTCCGAGGGAATATGTTCTGAGAAAATATAAGAAACTTATCCCAAAACAAATGAGGCTCAATTTATTAGTAGCAATTAATAAGAAAAATAACTGACGGCAAATAAAAATGGTCCCGTATTTTTATATCATTTACATACTCATGAAAAAAAGTGAAGTGGATGTTGTTCTAAGACTAATTTATACCGCAGGAAAACGATTAAGGCGTCTACGAAGAAATAAAAACCACACGCGTTTAGCCACGAAAGTTGTACAAGCACATAGTTAAAGAAAAAAATAATACTAAAGTGATGATAAAACATATTTAACATATTTAACTTAAAAGCTTTACTATGTAGTAAAAGCCTTTCCATGTTCTGTAAAAGGTAAACAGCTATTACGTCAATTAAATTAGATTACACATGATTCTAGACGGAAAAATGCGTCCGATTATAATAATTATAATTGTTTTGTTTTCTTACATACAAAAATCAGAATTGCTACTATTACAAAAAACTATAGGTACTTATCAAGAATAATTCCTTGTCGCTACGTAAATATCAATGTCTGTTAAGCTGTGAATGTGATCAACTTTTAGTATCTTGATATCTTTGAACATAATTCTAGATTTTTACTAAGGTTAGAAAACAGATACCAAATTTGGTTTGCTATTAAATCTAGTATTTTGATTTACAAACACATAAATATCACACTTTTACCTTCAAAAATAGAGATATTTTTTTACGTATTGCAGATACGCCATCAACGAACCAAACGCGTGCCGTGATATGGTCCTAATTGTGACCACTGCAGTCAGTCGAGCTGTGACCTGTCATTGTGAGCGCACGTGTCGACTACCTCCTAAAAAAACGTAAAAATGTGTGTTTAGAAAATGCAAAATTACGACTAAAAGATGAAAGGAAGTCATTATCACAAATAAGTGTATAAAAATATTTAATTTTAAACAGATAAATCTATAATTTGTAATTTTAATGAATCACAACTTGTTTCCAAACAATAACGGACTATTCGCGGCAGTACTGATTACAAATAGCTGTCTCTTTCACTCTCACGCTTTGCCTATTTCCTGTCGCACTTATAGCGTGTGTTTAGATACGTATCTATATCTGTATGTATGTATATCTGTCGCGGAACAATTATGTTGTGCGTGCAGTATGAACATGACGTATCTTTCTTAAAATATCATTGATTGCGTATCACACATTATTTTTATTTGACTGCACTCTATTAAATAATGGCCCCGATTCGGGAAGTCATGCTCTAATTCTAATTTTAAAATCCAGCTATCCTTTTCGTTTTTATGACCAATGAAAGAGAGATGATGAATTCGGATGAACGAATGATATTATTTTGAATGAATGATGACCTGAAATAAGGACATAGCTGTCAGATTAAGGTCCGATTCGACCAAACAGGAGTAAGTTTTTACTCTAGTGTAAGCTACTATTTATTCCAAAGTATGTTTACGTGCTCGTGCAATCGACGCGTCCTTAAGATTCAAATTCGTTGTTTGACAGCTCTTATAATTTAGGATGCCTATCTCCTATCCCTTTTTATTCTTTAAAAGGTGAAAAGGAGTGATCAAATTTAATTAAGGATTAGAGCGTGACGACTGTGTGAATCGCTACCAATATGTTTCATGCGAGTGACTTTAGAGCGCACTTCAATTACGCTACCTATGTAATTACGCTACCTATGTAATTACGAGTAAGTCGAAGCTACGCCATTATAGTTTAGAATGAGAATAACAATTTTAAGATAATTGCTCCTCAAACTTTGTAGCTGAATAACTCATATTATTCATTATGATTTCAAATTAAAACCTGTCGTAGGCAGACATTTATATTCCAAAATGTACATACCAAACTAATTTTTATCTGTCTGTACCTTTAAAAAAGCAAAAACTGGCTTGACTGACAGATCAACTCCCAAATTCTCTTGTTCCGGTAATCCTGACGCTGCTGCCCCGAATCGAATGGATCTAGAAACACGAAACTTGGACTGTAGGTTGGTTTTACAACCTAGGCGAGCACTAAAAAGGGATTTTTGGAATTCTTTTCTGAGAAAAAAGGAGAAATTGAGGAATGATAGGAGAAACAACATGAAAGAAGTTGCGGGTGAAAAGTTAGTCTATTTTAAAAACATAGAGACAAGCCATTAAAACAATTTACTACCAATCAAACTGAAGTTATCAAGTAAAAGTAAGACAATTAAAATTGTAACTTGAATAAACTTCAAGTTAATATTCGATGAGATACTCAAACTAATTGAATAAAAACTTGGTTGAAAAACAATATTTGCAAATCAATGGTGGAGCTGTTATCGTAACGAAGCAGTGCAATAATCAACATAATAACTGCCAAGCGCTATTTTCTCAGGTAATAAAAAGTGTATATCAAGCATTAAGTCCTTGAAACTGAAGCTTCATCTTTCCACATATTTAACAGGATCTTCCATAGTGTTAAGCTTTTACTGACATGAAGATAAGGTTAAAAAAGGGTCTTTTGTCAGCATCTGACAATGGCAGACGTGTCTACGTTTTAATTTTTTTTATTTTAGTTTATTGAAGTGTTTAGTTTATAATTTCGATAGTGTATTATCCAGTGAATGTTTCGGGACTATAAACTTTAATAAAACAATTGAATCGCTTACACTTTGCTGACATTTTTAGATGATGCCAAGCTGCCTCGTGGTGGCTTCAGTAATTGTACTATCACATTACTGAGCCCAATTCACCGAACAATCATCCAAGGATATATCCCACAAATATCACTCGACACTGGCGAAATACGTCTACATAAGACGTGTCGCCATTAGTTAGGAAGAAGAAAAAAAAAGTTAAAAAAGATTCTGATATAGATGATCCTGTAGATTTTCATATATTACTATTTAATAGGAGAGAGCAGAACCATAAACTATTTCCAATTTCAGTAGTACAGAAGAATTTAATTAATAGGATCAGGACTGATACACCTAGTTCCATGTTATACCAGACACAAAGGGTGTTCGTGCATTAACACCGACTGCCCAATCTAGATAACAAATAAACTGATCTTTTAAATCGTAATGAGAAACACTATTCAAATAACTATTATTTTCATGCTACGACCTGTCTAAAGCAACTCTGGTAACTGGTGTGTGTGGTGGATCTTGGGGTACTAATGGGTGATTATTTTTACTTTTGACATAAAGGTAGTACGTACAAACAGAAAACCTTGTAACTTTCAACACCTCATGAAAAAAACAGATTTCTTAAATACATATCGTTCACGTTTTAAGAGGGTTGTCACACCATTAAATTATTAAACATCTGAAAGAAAGATAGAAATATGGAGAAATACTCGTAGATAGACAAATGACATCTTTACTTTTGCAGGAAGATGGCGGAAACAGACTGGATGATAAAGAAAATAGAAATGCATGAAACTTGAGGAGGCTTAAGTGCAATTTACACAGAGAAGACAAGAGTCAGGGGCATTTGTCCGCGCTCCTTGTCTTCGACGACACAGTTCGCTGGCGACGACGCTGGACGCGAGTGCGGACAAAACTAAAGCGACCGAATACCTAATTGTTAAATCGTTCGCCGCATTTGGAAGACAAATGTCGCTCGTCGCATGACTCTTCTGTATAAATAATTTAAATCAACCCTTTAACCCAGCGTGTCCATATGGACACAAAAATATCTATTTTTACTATTCTCTGACCCTAACCCATGTAAATTAAACAAAAAAAAAACAAAAAAATAGTGAAATAATTAATTCGGGTGATTATGCCCTATGTTCAATGCATATATCCGTATTATTATTGAAAACTTGAAAAAATAACTACAGTTACATAATAACAGTTACAGTTAAATAATTTAACATTCTTTTTAACATTCTTTTTATTCACCGGCATCCTACTAATCCTACTAATATTATAAATGCGAATGCTTGGATGTTTGTTACTCAATCACGTTTCAACCACTTGACAGATCGGGATGAAATTTGGCACACATATAGGCTAGGTCCTGGAATAGGACATAGGCTACTTTTTACCGCGGTAAAACACTTCATTCCTACGGGAAAACTCATTTAACGCGGGTGAAACCGCGGGCGGAAAACTAGTATATAATAAAGATTATTTTCCTCAACATCTGTGTGTGTCAGTGGAAGGGTCGGCGCTTCTAGAAGTAGGCTCTTAACATTTTGCCGAAGCTGTGTCGTACCAAACGATGCGGAAATTCCCACTTATTCCCTGATTGCCACACTACGGGCTAATATCGTTGTTGATTCCGAATGCCCGAAATAAACGCTCGGATAACATTTGCCACCCTTCGTAGCATTTTGAGAACTATTCTTGCATTTGAATAAGGATATTTGACTAAGAAAATTTCGGAGTTTTTAATATAATAAGAAAATATGTAAAAGGGGAACTTATTTGTATAATATTAAGAATTTATATTTTAAGCTCTAAAAGCACCTTTTAATTTAACTTAATGCAGAGTCAAATGATTCTGTATACGAGTACATTGGTGTCTTTAATTCGCACTTGGGACAGTAAATTAGTACTGCAATAGTAATGACCGGTTTTTAACATCCAATTTCGACAGAGTCTAAAGCGATTCATAAACACTTTTACCTATCATAAATTATTAAATTAAATAAAAGCACTTTGGCGCCTCCAGAGCTGGAACACCAGGGTTTTCGAGGTTGGTCGTCGACGTTGGAATGGCACTCATAGAACCCAGATGATAAAAATAAAACAAGGGTTATTAGTAGCCTTTTAACAAGAGAAATCAATAAAGAAGAAAAATAGAAATACTTATCTGTCAACCTGGAAGTCAAGAAGAAAAATATCTTATTTTGAAAGGCCGTACTATGTGCGACAACCATTACAAAAATAAATAGAAATCTAAGCTGATACCTTTACCCGATACCTTTGAAAGCAAACAAAAATGTATCAAATTTAACCTAAACAAATAACAAATCCACATAAACGATCGTTTACAAACAAGATAATCGTGTAAACATAGAACAATAGGCCAGGAGCCGACGCCCACAAATTTAATGATTGTTTACTCTGCCTAAACTAAACACTACTTAAGATGACAGTTCGTTGTCAACCAGATGCTTAGCTTGATTAATTGACGATTTGGGTACTGCCTGATTAATGTTCAAACCAGAGTTGAATTGAGGTTGGGTACTATAAAAGTATCTTTTAAGTCCCAAGAAGCTTAGATCTGAAATATTGAGATATTTAAAAATGTTCTATTACTTGTCTGGGCTCTCAAGGAAAATTAGCTACTCTATTAAATGACATTATTTTTTCTCTCTTATTAGGTTCCAAGAGGCTTGAATTATTACTCTTTTTAGAAGAACCGCGAGCGTACACTGGTAGTGAACGAGCCAACCATGATAGCTTTGATTTCGAAAAATTATTTGTAAAAATCTTAATTCGAATAAAATATTTTTTATTTTGGATAAAAGATGATGTCGGAGGAGAACATCTGGTCACTCTTAACATTAAAGTGTTTAAGATGAAGACGTTTCGGCCCTGGAAATTATTCCATTGAACCGAAACGTCTTCATCTTAATCAAACAAAGCATTTCAACGCAGTGTGATTGAATGAAGTGTAGAAGCTGAACTAAATCCTTTGGACAGCATCGCTCGTATTATTGTTTCATCTAGGTTACATATTATACAACAGATTAATACAATACAATAATTTATATTATACAACAGACAGACATATTAGACAACAGTTCCTTTTCTTCATAATGTGGGTTGTAAGGTTTGTGACAACCAATCTCACAAACCCTGGCACAATATAAAACGCGCGGCTACTTTAAGTAACCCTACTTTGTATAACTTGTGTCAATGTTACAGAAAAGCCACTGACATGGCTCCTATAACGATTATTTCAGTAGATGAAAGCCGGAACCCACGGCTTAACGTTCCTTCCAAAGCACGGAATCATCTTTCTTTCCAGACCATCAAGTGATTGAGCCTGCAATGTCTTAACTAAACTGGAGATTTTTATTTTTTGACGTGGACCTAATGCTTGTGTCGCAAAATCGACGTATCAAGCGTAACCGGACTTTTGGGGGAGCGGAAGGCTCTTACCCCTAACTAAACTGGAGAAAGTCTCACAAAGACATTTTGGTTCCTTCAAATACAAATACAAATACAAAATACATTTATTTGCAAGAATACACATTTTAGGCATGCAAATATGTCAATTTAATGCAATTAAATTCCAATAAATGTCAATAATGCTTTTATAAATAGCTAATGTTTAAAATTATTCAAATACTAATATAATAATAAATCAAAATAAACCAAAACCATTAATGTGAGAGAATGTCAGGACTTAAAATATAGTATAAATTCATTTATATGGTAAAAACAGTTTTCTAGAAGCCAATCTGTCAATTTGTTCTTAAAAATATGTACTTCTAATGACTTCAGTTCAGCTGGGAGTTTGTTGTATATTTCTATGCACAAATTATATACATTTTTTTTATAAATAAAAGAGCTACAAGACGGCTGGTAAAGTTTGTCCCTATACTGAGCTCGCAAGGGTCTAATGGTACGCTGATTAATTAAAGGGAAATGCTGAGGATTTTGTTTTACAAACATGCAAATGTTCTTGATGTACATACAAGCTAATGGCAAAATTCTATACTTTCTAAATATAGGTCTACAACTATCCATAAATGTAGCATTTGCAATAGCACGCATGCATTTCTTCTGCAACATGAATACTCTATTCACATCCACAGAATTACCCCACAATATAATGCCATAGTTCAATAGCGATGACACATATCCATAGTAAGCAGTTATGGCTGCCTCCGGTGACACAGTCTCTCTTAACCTACGTAAGCCATAGACAAAACGGTCAATTCTTTTGCACAGTGAGTCAATGTGAGATTTCCAATTGAGATGTTTGTCCAATACTAAGCCTAAAAATTTACAACTGTCAACTTCATTAATAATATTATTATTATAACTAATTTGTAATGTGGAAGGAGATGTCTGGTATGATAAAAATTGCATTATATTTGTTTTTTCAATATTAACTTTAAGATTATTAACTTCAAGCCAGCTAATAACATTCGTAAGGAGAGTTGATCTCTCGACGGCTCGGACACGACGGCTGTTACGAATCAGTTCAAAACTTTGTAGTTAGTTTATTTGTTCGCAGTAGTAAGATAAAAAATAACTTGGTTGCGCAAATATGTGTGCCTATATTATTTGCAAGTCAACATCCGAAAGCATTGCTGCACAAACCCGCCTATTTTGATTTAATTATAGGGTTAACCTTTAAGAAAAGGTTTAACAAATCATAATGACTGCTGCTGTCTTCTTGATTGATTATACTATAAAAATATACGTAAGAACGAATTCTTTTAAAATTTTCAATATGAAGGACAAAACATTCTTGCATTAGTCCTTACTAATATTACAAACGCGAAAGTTTGTAAGTATGGATCTTTCACGCAAAAACTACTGAATGGATTGGGATGAAATAGAGTTTGTACCCTGAATTAACACATAGAATACTTTTTACGGGACAATGTCTTATTCCCACGGGAAAATCTTACACAACGCGGGTGGACCGTTAG